>CM024640.1:9478336-10678336 GCA_014182715.1 Eucalyptus cloeziana
TTATGTCAGGAATACTTTATGCTAATGGAAATTCATATGTTAGGACCATCTCTAGATACTTTTGGATTTTTACAGTGTACGATAAGTTTGGCTTCCTAGTAATTTTAGGCAATTCTGAGGCTTAGAATATAAGCCTGTGTTTGTTTAAGTGCTCTTCACCAGCTGGCGATTAGAATGGGACCTGAATCTCATCTCATCTCATTCAACTAATATAGACGGAGAAAGTTTTTCCATGACACACCACTCCACGTGCCCACCACTAGCAAATTATCTCTTTTTAGTCATGAAATTTAACCAAAAAATACGTAGTTAATAAATTAATTACTTGTCAATGACGTAATATATGTATTATAAGGCACTCCAAACAAGCATCTTGATTCTGATTTTTGTTCCTAATCGCCTTGGGACGAGAATTGCGTTTGGTAAAATTTTGTTCTCAAACCAAATTTGTTCCGAGAACAGATTGGGAAAAGAATCAAGAATAAAAAAAAAAAAAAAACGTTGATTCTTGTTCCAAGAACAAAATTTAGAATCAAAACTCTTCTTCTTCTCTTTTCTTCTTCTTCATTGATTGCCGCCCGCCCGCCGCCCGCCACCGTTTGTCGCCGCTCGCCACTGCTCGCCGCCGCCGATCACCGCCATCCGCCACCGCCAATTGCCAGCAACTGGTCCAACGAGCTCGCTGGAGGCTCGCCAAGCCGGGCGAGGTTCGACAAGCTCGCCAATGGCGAGGCGAGCCTCGCCGATGCTGGGCGAGGCCCGCTTAGCCCCGGCCCCGCCGGTGGCCAGGCGGGCCTTGTCCAGCCCTAGCGAGGCTTAACCTCGTCGGTGGCTGGGCGAGCACGAGGCTAGCCTAGCACCACAGGCTGGCCTAGCCCCACCGGTGGAGAAGAAAAATAAAATTAAAAAAAAAAAAAAAAAAGGAAAAAAAGGAAAAAATATATATTATTTAAAAATTAAAAGAAATTGATTTGGAACAATCAATTAACATGATACCAAACACAATTCTATTCCAGAATCAGAAATTTTGGACAATTACCAAACGAATTCTTTTACTCAGAATCAATTCCCGAGAACAGAATAAAAAATAATCATTTCTTGTCAGAATCTGTTTCTAGGAATAGAATCGTTACAAAAAAGAAGAAGAAGAAGAAGAAAAGGAAGAAGAGGAAGAAGAAGAAGAGGAAGAAGAAGAAGAAGAAGAAGAAGAAGAGGAGGAAGAGGAGGAAGAGGAGGAAGAGGAAGAGGAAGAGGAAGAGGAAGAAGAGGAAGAAGAAGAGGAAGAGAAAAAATAAAATTTAAAAAAAAAAAAAAAAAAAAAAGGAAAAAAAAAAAGGAAAAATATATATATAAATTATTTAAAAATTAAAATAAATTGATTTGGAACAAAATCAATTAACATGGTACCAAATACAATTCTATTCCAGAATCAGAAAATTTGGACAGTTACCAAACGAATTCTTTTACTCATAATCAATTCCCGAGAACAAAAAAAAATAATAATCATTTCTTGTCAGAATCTGTTCCTAGAAACAAAATCGTTACCAAACGTGCCCTAATATTCCTTTCCTAGAAACAAAATCGTTACAAAGAAGGAGATGCTCCGGAGATAGAAGGCCTTGATTATGTTGACGATGTCCACCGCGTAGGCCGTCCCCGACCCGAACGCGCTCCCGGCATTGGCAAAGATGGAGATGAGCACGTGCTCCTGCATGTTGAACGGCCCTGGGTTGAGCGAGAACATCCTCGGCCCGAGCCCAGGGATACGGAACTCCACCGTGGGGAGCACGACTGCCATGAACCGCCCGATGGGTAGGGTTGCCACTTGCACAGTGATCTGGGTTATGATGAGGGGCTCGGTCCGGTATGTGAAGAACTGGTTGAGGAAAGAGAGGAGGGCGCACGAGAGCACCCCGAGGAACCACATTCGAAAGGTCCACACAGGCAGGGTCGGGTCGTCGGTGTTGGTCACGATGAGCCGGACTTGCTCGATGGGCGAGAGGTCATCCTCGGTGTCGTCCACATCGTTCAGGGCCACCGGCTTTCTCAAGTTGGCAACGGTGGCAGAAGGCGGGTTTACTAGTTCTACACCGCTCATGGTGTTCGGTATGTGTGAGTATCGAGGGGGATTTGGTTTTTTGTGCGTGCGTATGGCTTGAAGTGATTTGAAATGCTAAGTTTAGCCTTCTAATATGGATTGGAAGGTTCACTGGTAGAGCATTTGAAAGCTTGACGTCAAGATTCTTTTTAAGTGGGGTAGATCCAATTTGGTCAAATTCAATACAAAAATAGAAAAAAGGAAGGGACAGTTCCTCAAGGCTTACCATTATTATGGTGCGATTCATTTATGCCGACTATCACTCTTTTTTTTTTTTTCCTTTTTGTAGATAAAAAAAGGGTGGGGAGGTGTTGCCAGCGTAACTACTCTTCCAAATGACATCATAAGAGCTTCACGCCGGTTAATCAATATTATATTTTAGGCTATGCTCCGCAGTCAAAATAAAATTCAGGATATGATGTTTTGTATTTATACTTACTCGAGACAAGATAAAGTCGAATATAAGAAGAATATAAACAAAATAAAATTATCTTATAGGGGGTGGGATAAAAATAAATAGGATTTCTACCGTTTATGATTG
Organism: Eucalyptus cloeziana; assembly: GCA_014182715.1. Taxonomy (NCBI): domain Eukaryota; kingdom Viridiplantae; phylum Streptophyta; class Magnoliopsida; order Myrtales; family Myrtaceae; genus Eucalyptus; species Eucalyptus cloeziana. Next base: position 9,480,976 of record CM024640.1, read on the forward strand.
AAAAGTTATTTTTCTCAAATAACAATCTTCTTAAATCAACAAAATTAAAGTTGTATTTCAATATAAAAAATGTTTGAATTCTAATATAAGAAATTCAAAATAACAATTTAGTTATTTTAATTTAATCTTATTTATATTTATACATTTGAATTTAATTATATTTTATGATATAAATTCAATATAATATAATATATTATTATTAGATTTTTTAGGTATTTTAGCATTTTAGGTATATTAGTACAATTTACTATCTAATATAATTTTATTGGAGAATGATGGAAGGGGAAGAAATTAATTAAAAGAGAGAGAAAATAAATAGAAATAATGGTTAATACCTTGAAAAATCCCAAACCGATACGCATGCGACAAATTTACTCCAAACTAATTTTTTTAACACAAAAACTCCAAATTAGTGCACCTTTGACAAAACCCTCTATTAATTTCCGTAAAATTTTACTGTCAAATTACTAAATTGAATGACATATGACAGTTGACAAGTGTACAAGTTTGAGATTTTACTCTCCATTTGTTACGATTATACAATTTTTTTTTTTGTGGTATTAATCTAATTTAACGAAGAGTATCTTTGTCACAAATGTACTAGTTTGGAGTTTTTGGTGGTTGAATAAATTAGTTTAGGATGAATTTGTTACAAGTGTACTAATTTAGGATTTTTATGATCGGTTGGAATAAATTTTTCACTAGTGTACCAATTTGAGATATTTCATGATCAAAAAATTAGTTTGGAATAAATTTATCACGGGTATACTAGTTTGGGGTTTTTCAAAGTATTAACCTAAAAATAAATAGAAGCTTTGATCATATCTCTATTTATAAAATTTTTGGTTTATCTATATTAATTTATCATTTATACCAATTAATGTATATGATATAATGTAAATATATTTGATTTTATTATTTTAATCACATAAGATGTAATAAAACCCTTGAATTTTATATCATATCCTATCAAATTCTATCATTCTTTAAAATCCGAATGACTAAACGTAGCCCCAGCTATTACTACTTAATACACATGTATATACAATGGCTTATCACCACAGTCCCGTGGACAAACTAGAAATCATAAAAAGTTTTTATAATACAAGTTGACTAGAGATTCACAGTATCTCAAAATCATGATATGATGTAAGATAGCATGAATTTTTTTTTCTTGTTGGGATTAGACTATAGATTTAGCGTGCGTGCAATGTCATTGTGGGTATATCATTCTACTTGTCACATCATCCCAATTGGGTATATTATTCTACTTGTCACATCATCCCGATTACATAAACACATCGTCATCACGTTTACTTTGAAAAAGCTTTGTCGAACGATAGATTTTATAATTTGGAGATTTGCAAAAAGTGAGAAGTAAAGGATGATGTGAAATTGGGGTAGGGGAACAGACTTTTTTGTTTAGTGCGTGGAATGTCTTATTTAAGCGATTAAGATTTTTTTTTTTTTGATCGATCAAGCGATGAAGATAAAGGCGAAGATAAGGATGGATAGAATCTTTTTTCTAGATTCCTTTGTCGCTTAATAGCGGAATATGCGGCGGCTTTAGGGTCCGTGGGGTTCTTCCCAATGCATTTTGACTTGTGATTAATTTAAAAAGATATATGTTTATATATCATGACGCAATTATTAAAATCTTTTTTCACTTTAAGCATGCAAAAGAGTATTTGGATCAATAACCACCTAGGACATATGACATTCAAAATAAGCACGCAAAATTAAAAACCAAGCTAACAAATTTCATTTCCTTATTTCTTTATGTTATGTGACAATGTCAATATATTTATATTGGGGATTTCAAAAATTGATCATTTGAAACTACATCAATCATAACCCATGATACCATCCTGACCTGAGAGAGTTTGTACATGGTGAGCCTCCAATACTAGTATGCCCAAAAGTCGTCCCGTGTATCCAAAATGTTGCTTCACCTTCCTACACATGTCTTAGTTGACTGTACTACCGCCATCGTCATCTCCATCGTCACCTAGGTGTGGGATCGGCCCCACGAGCTGTCCACCTACTCGTGTGTACAACATGAGGAAACTCAGGAGTACAGGGCCATCGAAACTCTTATGTTTACGAACAAAATGGTTATACATTGGATGAAGGTCTGGATCCATGAAGTCACAAAAATGCCAGGTGAGATCCATGGGTACCCCATAACTAATAGAGGTAGAAGCAGGAAGGATCGACATATTTCTATTGATCTGAAAAGATAAAATCAACAACCAGTGAGCTTAAATTATGACAACCTGAATTTTCATATTTCGTTTTCGATTAAATAAATCGGGCCTTTTGTCGATGCGTCGATAGTACTATTCTCTGAGCCAATCACTCACGAGATAACTGGACTATCTGGGGAAGCAATTAAGGAATCTAAATGCAATGGACTTGAGAATTCGACTAGGAATTGACTGCTCAACTGTGTTTGATCTGTAAGGATCATTACGGCACTGTCAAAATCGATCAGAGACCGGAGATAGGTCGACTTGACTGAGATGTGTGATCAGAGTGTGGGTAATTCCACCTAATTGCAAAATACTCATTGATCGGCACTAGACCGATTTTTCTATCATTTTTGTACCCGGTGCCCGTAACTAATACCTCGAGATTTTCATGACAACCGAGAGTCGCCAATGTATCGAAGATGTACAATGTGACTTGAGATAAATCGATCATAGGTCAATTGCACCAAAAAATTCCTAATAGTTACCCGTAGACTAGATCACGCTAAAAGTGTGCCGGATTGAAATTAATCGCAAATTTGAACCTTATTTTAGAAATTAAAAGTTCTATGGTGTCACGAGCTATTTTAGGAACGTCAACTCATCCTCCGAAGAGTTTTCGAAGCTTCCAAAATTTTATGGAAAATTGATTCGCACGTCTCGGAAAACGATCGGAAATTCGGTTTGGCTGAATGGAAGGGATTTTTGACTTGCAAACCGAGCTACTTGGCGAAAGGGACTTGCAAAAATTATGTAGGCTTTTTCTACATCAAATTGAAGAATTTGGATGGGAATTGAAACTTAAATGGAAGAATTCGGATCTATGGTGAGGGAGCATATATTGGCATCAAAATTGGATCAATTGGTGGAAATTATCTTGGAAAGTATTAGGGGAACAAAGCCATTAATGGAAGAGATAAAAATTGTTAACCTTGGGCCCCTCCACCTTGGCTTTCTCGGCACGTCTCTTGGCCGACCTCCTCCTTTTTGCAAATTTCTACTCTTGCTTTCCTTTATTTTCTTCATACGAAGCCAGCCGAGTCTTGCTGTTGCTTTTCTTTCAATCTTCCATAAAATTCTGCAGCCCCTCACGGTTTCTTCAACCCACACCCACGATCATTTTCTTTTTTTCATCATCTGCCACATACCACCGTCTCTCTCCTCAAATTCTCTCAGCTTCTGCCTTTCCTTTCATTTTTCTTTCATTTCCTTCCACCGTCTGTTCGCCCACCAAGATTTGTCTCCCCCCCCCAACCACTTCACGAGTCAAGTTTTTTTTTAGTTGAGTTCCTTGGGTGACCGCCCACCTGTCCATCTCCACTTCACCGAATTCTCCACTGCTTCGTGTCTTCCTTCGACTCACGCCTGGTCAACCATCAACAATCGAAGTTCCTTGTTTGACCGAGCAGCAACCGAAGCAAGCTGCAGCTGCATCTCCGTCCGCGAGAAGCCATCCTCGCACGAAGCCGCACAGCCCCTCGAGCTCGCAAGTCCATTCAAAGCCCTCATTCGGCCCAATTGAAGTCAAGCCAGCCGTGGGCTTCAGCTGCAGCAGCCCATCTTCAGTCAAGCCCAGTAGTCCAGCAAAAATTCTTCACAAGCCCAAGAAGCCAGCCCAAATTCAGCAGGCCCAATTCCAGCAAGTCAGTTGAAGCCCAACCCAAGTTGAAAAAAATCTCAGATTTGGGCTGAGATTTGTTGGGCCCGTGTTAGGCCCGGTCCAAGTCCGCCGACGCCACCGAAAATTCAGATTTCGGCCGCTGTCGCTGTCGCGGTGAACCGGTTTCCGCAATTAACCGGTGAGTTTATACTCTAAACTCTTCTTAGTAGGCTAATAACGTTTAAGGGGTGTTTAGATTTATTTAATTAGGAATTAGGTGGTTAGTTAGATTAAATTAGAAATTTAATTATTTAATTGAGCATGTTAGGTGGTTAGCATGGTTTAGCTAAAGCCTAAATAAATTGTATTATTTATCTAGAAGGGTTCGGGAATTTTCCGGGTTCGTATTGGTATTTAATTTAATAATTTTGGCCTAGGTTAGTATTTTTAGAAATTAAATTGAATTAATTAATTAATTGTCGAAATTAATTATTTTTCTGGAAATTAGGCTGGCATAGCCGGTGATCGGAATTTCGTATTGATTGCAATGGCGTGGTTGAATTATTTAATTGAGTGTTATATTGTGCAATTTGAATTAAAGTTGTAATTTTTGGTAATTATCCCAAAATTGTATAATTTCAGTAATTAATTATAAATTGCCGGGGCATCAGTTTTTAATGCCGAAAAGGTTTTCAAACATTATATAAATAGTGGGATTTTCTAAAAGAAATATATTATATTTTTGGCGTAGGCCGACCATGTATCTACACACGATTATTTTTATCGAGTATTTTTAACACGAAGAAATTAAGCCAAGACATTATTTAAATTGAGGAATTCAAGTGCGAAGCACTTTGTCCTTGGGCCGTGAGTGAATAATCGTGTGTTGGTTTATAGTTGAGGCAAGGTGATTATTGAAAGTTGATGTGATGTGTGTCGTGTTGAGGGAAGCCAATGGGTCGTGAGCAAGTAAAGGACTAAGTACTAAACGAGTAGAAGACTTCGTGTGAGTCACCTCTAGTATCTTATACCATTGCTTATTGTAGTCGAGGACTAAGTGTTACATGGCGACCTAAGTCGCATGGGAATTACCTCTAGTGCCTTGCAGTATTGTCATGCATAGTAAAGGGTTAAGTACTACACGATAGCGAGATTTCGTGTGAGTTACCTCTAGTGCCTTATACTATTGCTTTCTGTAATGAAGGGCTAAGTACTACACGATAGCGAGACTTCATGTGGGTTACCTCTAATGCCTTATACTATTGTTATTTGTGGTCTAGGACTAAGTACCGCACGATGATAAGATTTCGTGTAGGGTCACCTCTAGAGTTTTGAGTTTGGTATTGAGTTGGAATGTGGAATCTGATTTGGAGTGGGAATGTTGAGAACAGATATCGGGTGTAGATGGAACCCCCGATATGATTGACCGCGCCTGATTATGGAACAAAATTGTGTGACACGGAATGGAATGTGTCATATCGATTTAGCCTTTTAATCGGGACTCTTGTGGATTGTTTGATTGAATGATGGATCAATGATGTTGACTCAATTGATTGACTAAGATTGAATGAGATATTCCAAAGGCTCGGGTGTTATTACTGCACGTATGTGATATAGGAATTGTGCTAACATGCAAGAGGGAACTGAGGCGAGGTAAGTCATGTTCTAATTGTGTGGTTGTGTGATTGTGTGGTTAGGATGCCCCTAGGTGTATTTCCCTCCTAATCGGGGTTTAGAGCGTGAACTTGCTAAGATTTATATCTCACCCCGTCGTGGGCTCAATTTTCAGGATTGTAGAGTGGTGGATCTGGAGCCTAGTTGAGGGGACTTGAGGAGTAGGTCGATTAGGTCAACTTCTTTTGGAGAACTGTCTTTTGAAATCTTTTGAGCATAGGTTCTTGTAAGTGACTCAATGTGTTTATAAATGCATGTTTGTTTGTGAAATTGTTGTTGTTGACACCTATATATATTTTTTTTATAAAAAAAATCAATCGAAAAAAAATTAATTAATTAATTAATGTATACTTTTTATTTTATTATTTTTATTATTATTTTTATTATTTTTATCAAAAAAAAAAAAATGAGATCGATCGGGTCGGGCCGAATCTAGCCTTGGCCCGACCCCCCTTTCCTTTCCTTTTCTTTTTCCCCGTGTCTTGGGCCCGGCCCATCTCCTCCTCTAGCCCAGCCCGCGAGCAACTCGGTCGTCTTCCCCAACTGGTCTTCGCCGCAAGACCCGCAAAAAAAGAGGAACAAAAGCAGAGCAGAACGAGGTGGAGCAGGAGATCGGTGGCGGGCGAGCGGCGTGATCCACGGGTCGGGATGCAGTCCAACCGGCAAGCCGGGCCGCCCGAAGCCATGTGCGCTTGCCGGTCGAGCATAAAAACCGGAGGAGGAGAATCAACGAAGGGGGGACACCACAAAAACGTCGGGACCGAAGACATAGAGTAAGAGAGAGAGCAGAGAGAGTAAAGGGCGAGCCAAAGGGAGAGAGTGAGACCGAGAGAGTGTTTCGCCGTCGCCTGAAGTGCGCTCGTTGCTCGCCGTCCAAACCAGGTAGGCTTCTCTAAGCCTCGCGCTTCTTTTCGAAGTCTTGGGCCGAAGCTCACAGCCGACAAGATCGCGCGAGTTCCGGTCCCATTGGTCTTCTATGAAAGCTTTTCAATGTCATAGTATATGTCTCAGTATGTGTTGATAGACGTTTAGGTTTGTGCCGAGTCCATATCGAGCTGAAAATCCTTTGGTTCATTTGTGTGCGCTAATCGGTTGATGAAATGCCTGAAAGAGATTTGAGTCTGTGAATATGTTGTGGCTGAAGATACTGTGTTCACATATGTTCGAGTGTAATATATGTCCCTTAGTGGATCTTGAGCATTGTTTGTGCATATTATGTTGATCTTTACTCGAATCCGAGCGTCGAGTGAGCCCGTACGCTCCTTTTAGTTGTTGCACACCCAATGTTTGATAAAATGTCTCAAAGAGAACCGAGAAACAACTTGCGTTCAAACTCGGTCTTATTTGCGCTTGTTCATATATAAGTTGGACCATGCCTGTCTTTTATGTTTTCATCGCAATTTCATTTTTTTTTTTTTTTTTTGAAGTAATCATGTGTGTTTGAGCCGGGGATGTTTGCATCCAAAATGGTTTAGCACCCATCGGAGTTGGATGGCCGGCGTTGATTTGCGTCGATCGGGGTGGTTCGGTGTTAGAAGGGATGCTAGGTGCTTTGTTTATTGTTACTTGTTCGAATTAGTAAAGGAACAAATTCTGGTGAGGAATGGCGCGAGGAAGGAGAAGACAGCCTTCGGGAGGCTGAAGGCGTGCGGGGGCAAGCACGAAGGAGAAGAAGACCAAAAGACAAAAAAAAAAAATATAAAAAGCTTAAAAGAAAAACAAGAGATAAAAAAAAAAAAAAAGAAATAAAAAGGGTAGTGAAAAGAAATGAAAAAAGAATGAAAAGATGGGAAAAGAAGGAAAAAGTGTCTTCGGGAAGGAGGAGCCGCAGAAGTGGATGGTGCAGAGAAGAGACGTAGTAAAAAAGATGAAATAGGAAAAGACAAAAAATTGATTAAAATATTAATATTAATATAAAAAAAAAAAACAAAAGAAACAAAAATGAGTTTTAAGAAATCGATTTCGTCTTTTTTTAGTTTTAATCCAAGTTTGTGTCAAGCCAGAGGACCGGATTGGGTTTACCGGTCCACCCCCCTTTTTTTATTTTTTTTATTATAATAATATTAACCATTAAAAATATTAAAAAATTAAAAATTAAAAATTTCGAAAAATTAAAAATGTCGGGTTTGGTTAGGAATTGCCTTGTCTTGCCTTTTTAGTGTAATTAGGCTTTTATTTACTCATATATTAATTTTATAGCATGTTTAATTTGCATATCTAGTTATGTTTAATTACACGTATTTAATTTTGCTGCAATTAGGATCCTAGTAGCTATGGTTGTTATTTTAATGATTGCGCACATGCATGATCACCTCGCATGTTAGTGGATAGGCATAAAATTAATCCAAATTGCCTGACAAAAATCATTTTTGTTAAAATGAACAAGATTAGGTACCGAAAGGGCACTAATTGGTTAATTAGTGTAATCAAGTCCCCGATCCTAGACTCTCTGGTTGCGTAGGAAGTGAGGCACGCTCCCATGCCTCACTTGGTTTCTAGCCGACCCCAATAGGCTAGTGGCGACTCCTTTTATGCAAATTTTTTTAAAAAATATCCAAATGTCATGCGGGGTATGGGCTTGGGAGGGCCCGAGCTTAATTATGGACCTTAGGTCCGTCCTTTAGGCAATACCCCTAAACCCGTTCCCTCCCCCGAGGGTAGGTCGCGACAGCTTGGCGACTCCGCTGGGGACTTGGTTTTAAACCTTAGAGGACTTAAGCCAAAATTAATTTTGTTCAAAAAATATTTTTGTTTGGCAGCAAAGATATTATGTGCATCCATAACATGTTGAATGTTGATTGTTTATGGGAGTTATAAGGGGTGGTGATTTCTAACCTTTATTTTGTATGGAGTACAAGAGTGAATGGTATATTTATGTTTGAAGTGCTTATTGTTTTTAAATTGTTAGGCATGAGTCTCTTGCATTTGCACTACACTATAGCACGCACTACCTGCCGCCGGACCTGGGCTGCACAGGATCATTTAGGATGGTGTTGAGGTGGATACCACTCCGACTACAAGCATGTAGTACGAGTCGCCCACCTTAACCCCGAAATTTCTTTCTTCACGTCGAAGGTACCCACCCCGGTCTGTGAGCATGCGACACGGGTCGGTTCTTTGACGAAGCCGGAGTCATGGGTAACACGACATAGCCATGAGCTTGTTGGTTCAGTCCTGTGATCCCATGACTCCATTTTGGGCCGTATAGAGTAGAAATCGAACCACATTCCATGTGCATGTCTATGTGATTGAAATAAAAGCATGAGACAAAGGTCGGCACCCATTGTAAGTATCATTTTTATTTTTATTTACTCATTTTGTATTGCATTTTCATCTTGAAATTCGCGGAAATTAATCGAATGCCCTCGGTGTTGTAGGCTTTTGATTAAAAAAAAAAAAAGTTGGCAATCATTCTTGAATGCAAGTTCTAAACACTTTGATTTGGCCTTGCTGAACACATGGTTTTGTTTAAATCTCTTGTTATGGGCTCAAAATCATTTAAAAAAAAAAAGCTTTCAAGTTGCAATTATATATTGGGGCACAAAAATTGAGATTGCATTTTTTATCAAACTCTTTCCTTCTCACATTTTGGGGACTGAAATTCAAATCATATTTTGTATAGATTTCTCAAAATAGAAGTCACTGCATTTTTTGCAAGAGTAAAATCATAAAATCGATCTCTTCAAAAAAAAAAAAAAATCAATGCCATTTGTGCATGCAAAACTTTTGGAATAAAAGTAGACATTCGATTGATGGCCGTGGATTGATTATTTTAATGATCTCTTCTTTTATAATAAATCTTGGCGAAATACAAAAATCCCATAGTAAGGACTTTGGGGACATGTACCGTCATCTCGATTTTGTTGTAAGAAGCGACCTCATTAAGAGATCATTTTCTCATTCATCGGTTATCTGACATTGTTACCTTTTTGCAGGCTACATGTGATGCTCCATGACATTCTCGTGTTTGAATATATAGAGATGTGAATTCTAGGGCTAGAATGAGAGTTGATTTTTACTCTTATCTATACAAGAATTTCTTGCATTTTATCGTTGTTTTTATTCTTGTTAAGAATTTTGTTTTCCATTTTAGGTTTTGATCGCGAATCCGATTGATGCTTCGGTAAATCATGCGACTTTTTTTTTTTTTTTTTTTTTTTCATGATGGAATTCAATTTCGTGAAAATCATCTCCCCAAAAAAAAAAAAAAAAAAAGAAAAGAAAAAACAAATTCATAAATGTTTCAAGCGAACCTTTTTGTCTACCTTCCAAAATGAATTTCAAGAAAACTTTGCTTAAGGCCCTCTCTTCATGTAGTCGTTTTCTTAGGCTCATCGAACTCGAGAAGCAAGCATGCGTTGAGGCATCGTCGGCGCCAATTTTCCATAGAGGCGGAGCGAAGTTGAATTCCATTCTGGGAAGTTTTGTTATTTGCAAATGCCTTAGGAACCAAAATAGCCCATCAATTTTATTCACTCTGCATGATGAGACAAATGAAGGGAGTTGTCAAGAATCAAAAAGGGTGAAATCGAAGGAAGAGTAAACTGTATCGATTTCAATCATTAATTTCTAATACCGTTTCTGACATGGTTTTCTTTTCCATTATCAAGGAGACATCAAGAGTGTCAAGTTTTGTAACGTTCCTAACAAACGCAATGGAGCATTTTTAAGTCTAGTTCATCTTAAACAAGGACGAATTCGAACAGTACAAAGGTTTGTCAAATAAAGAGTGGGAGAGCAACGTTTGATTTAGAAAAATCTCTCATCTCCCCACCATTGAAACGTGCCAGAACAACATTGTCAGATTCATCAAGAAGGATGTATCGTTCCCAAATTGAACCTAATTAAGTATGGAGATAACCCGTTTCATCTCCTCTTCTTACAGGGTGATGAATGGAAAAATGTTGCACCTTGACCGTAGAAGCAGCACCTTCCATCAAGGCAATAAACGGGCAAAGCATCTAAAGAACATTATCCTCAGATGTAGAAACGAGGAGCACCCACTCTCCTTTCAAAGCAAAGTCTTGAAAAACACATCTCATGATCCATATATAAAATTTTCAAACTCCTTGTCAGCTAACCATCTCTTCAAAAAGAGTATCTAAAAAAAAAAAACAAAACAGGAATCAAACTTTGTGAATTGTTGTATACAATAAATAAGTACTCTTTATGGATAAAATCAGGGCCACAAAACCATTTTTCAATCAATTCTAGCAACTTCAAGCAAAGTTCATACCTGAAGAATGAAAACACGTGAAGGGTAAATGTTGTCGATTCCGATTGCTCATTTTGGATAGCGTCTCTGACATGATTCTTTCTTTTTTTGATAGGAAGACATCAAACGCTTAAGGGTACATGTAAGTGAAAGGTAATGCCAAATTACCAAATATCCACGAGGATGAATCCAAGAGATGTTAGCCCTCAAATGATAGAAGCGAATGAAGGGTAATAATGTATCGTTTCCAACATTTCAATCCCTAAAGATCTTTGCGCTAACATATTCTTTTACATTCTTTACAGGGTTACCGGGTCGCCATGCCGCAGGTAAGTACCCTTCTTCTCAATTTTTTATTTTAAAGTAAAAAAAAAAAACAAAAAACCTTTGGCGCTTTCTTAGAGACAAGCACAAAAATGAGAAAAGAAAAATTTCTGCAAACTTTTTGAGTATTCTTTTATCTCAAAATTGTTTTCTCGTCTTGTGGATTATTCACTTAAAATCAAATTTCCATATGGAGATTGATCTACTCAGATGATCTCGACAGAGTGAGATTGAGACGTTAACCATGCCAAACAAGAAGTGTTTAGGATGAAGAAAGGCAAGCCCATTTTCAAACACGTCATTCAAACACTTTTGAGAGTTGAATGGAAAATGACATTCTCTTAGGACGAAGGATTCATTCGCATTGAGCACAAAAATCGAAATGATAAAGGCATTTCCTTCATCAATTCCAAGCACCAAGTTAACATCTTGCTATCCCTTTGGGCCGAAAAAAAAGAAAAGATGATACTTCAAAGTACCCTCATCGAGAACGGCCCTACATTAGGGCAACATAGGGGGTTATGATCATGTTGTAAAGTGAAAGATTGAGAAAGATTCTATTACTTTCACTTGCATCAATCTTCTAATGATAGCTTCAAAGGAATTCTCATTAGAGGTTGACTCATCCCAAGGTGAAGAAGAGCATTTCCTTCTCTACCCAAACACTGATATCCATTGCTTTAAATAATTTGGGCCTGATTATTCATTTCTAAACCCTGAGCGGTGATCATCTCCCTTCACTGGGGCAAGGCATAAGAATTGACGAAATACAATGGACGGTCGCGAGAAAATGTGAAAAGCATCTCGAAAGTCATAAGAGCTATAAAAGTTCAAAAAAGTTCGACAAACTAGGGGGCATGAAAAAGCAGTGTACCTAGTAAAAGCAAGGTCAATGCCCGTCAAGAAAAAAAAAAGAAAAAAAAAGAAGAAAAAAAGAAGCCAAAAGGCTGCATCTTATGTGAAAAAAAATTGTCAAAGTCAAAGTGCTTGCGTAAAAGAAAATCATCGCAAGTGCAAAGGAAATTAGAAAAATGAGCAAAGCTCCATTGCAAAAATGATTAGTCAAGAGACTTTCGAGATGCGCAGTGTTTCAAAAGCCAAATGCCTTCGAAAGGTCGAGTGACCTGGTCATGATGCCATGATGATCACTGACTCTTAAAACTCCTCTTGAAAATTTTAAGCCTCTCGAGCCTCTCCCGAGCCGACATTACAACCCTTTTTCCGAAGCCTCTTCTGATTGGGATGATTTGAGTGAAAATGAGAATACCACAAAAAAGCTATTGCTTGAAGGAGTGGAAGTAATTCTATCTTATCTTATCGTCCAAGCTCTCAACTTGTAAACCTAATGAAGATAGCGACAAATGTTCCTTTATTGGCCTCAAACCAATAATTCCTTTGTGTAAACGCGAACCGAGCCTATATTGCGGTCCTTTCAAAAGACCTTTTTGATCGATCAGATTGTGCTCATCGCGAATGTTTCTGAAAGCCTTTGACATAGGTTATGTGAGATATCCTCAGCAATTTATTACTTCTCACGCGAATGGATGGGATCAAACGGCCATTTTATCGAGAGTGTGAGAAACCCTTTCTGACTAGGAAGCTTTAGTTTGGCATGTTTAATGAGTCTTTTTCACGAGTCGTAGCCATTCTGATAAGAACTTGACTCCTGGAGAATTTGATGATTAATGATACATCCCCAAGCAAGATGACAATTTTGCACCACATGATGCTGATTGACATCGAATATTTTTCTAAAACAGTCGAACTTAGCTTGATTAGCTTGTTCAATTAATGTCGTAATATTGCCAACACGTCTCTTGATGATGTCTCTAATGATATTTGCCCAAGTTGAGTTTGACAGGATTCCTCAATGAAGCCATGCAATTTTTAAGGGGTTAACAGGTGCTTCCCTAAAAAAACCAACGGTTTATGGTCAGCCTTAAACCATGCCATCTCCAACGGTTTATGGTCAGCCTTAAACCATGCCATCTCCAAAGGTTCATGGTCAACCTTAAACCATGTCATCTCCAAAGGTTCATGGTTAACCTTAAGCCATATTATCTACAAAGGTTCATTGGTTTTCCTTAAACCATGTATTTTAGTTTAGTCGAAACCCGTTTGTACCCGGTGAGACTATTATCCGGTCGAAACTCGTTTGTACACGGTGAGACCTCCTTTCTAATTGAAACTTGTTGTTACATGGTGAGACATCGTTCCCCCCATTCTCCTTCTTATGACCCGGTGGGCTTTCCGTAGCCCGGAGTCCTTCAGTCCCCTTCTTATGACCCGGTGGGCTTTCCGTAGCCCGGAGTCCTTCAACCCTTTTCTTATGACCCGGTGGGCTTTCCGTAGCCCGGAGTCCTTCAACCCTTTTCTTATGACCCGGTGGGCTTTCCGTAGCCCGGAGTCCTTCAACCCCCTTTCTTACGACCCGGTGGGCTTTCCGTAGCCCGGAGTCCTTCAACCCCCTTTCTTACGACCCGGTGGGCTTTCCGTAGCCCGGAGTCCTTCAACCCCCTTTCTTATGACCCGGTGGGCTTTCCGTAGCCCGGAGTCCTTTTACCCCCTTCCTTACGACCCGGTGGGCTTTCCGTAGCCCGGAGTCCTTCTACCCCATTTTTTATGACCCGGTGGGCTTTCCGTAGCCCGGAGTCCTTCAACCCTCTTCTTATGACTCGGTGGGCTTTCCGTAGCCCGGAGTCTCTCTCCTTCTTCTTATGACCCGGTGGGCTTCCGTAGCCCGAAGTCTTTCTTCCTCTTATGGATAAGACGCACTTTCATAGTTATGAGTCCTATCCATCGACCCGATACATGCATGTGCGCCTAGGGTTTCTCTACCGCCGAAGTAAATTAGGTGTCTTCGGTCTTTGAACGCAACCTCTTCGAGAATACATTCAAAGAGGGGCAGCTGTTGACACCTATATATATTTTTTTTTTTATAAAAAAAAAAATCAATCGAAAAAAATTAATTAATTAATTAATGTATACTTTTTATTTTATTATTTTTATTATTATTTTTATTATTTTTATCAAAAAAAAAAAAATGAGATCGATCGGGTCGGGCCGAATCTAGCCTTGGCCCGACCCCCCCTTTCCTTTCCTTTTCTTTTTCCCCGTCTTTGGGCCCGGCCCATCTCCTCCTCTAGCCCAGCCCGCGAGCAACTCGGTCGTCTTCCCCAACCGGTCTTCGCCGCAAGACCTGCAAAAAAAAGAGGAACAAAAGCGAGCAGCAACAGGTGGAGCGGGGAGATCGGTGGCAGGCGAGCGGCGTGATCCACGGGTCGGGGATGCAGTCCAACCGGCAAGCTGGCAGCTGCCGAAGCCATGTGCGCTTGCCGGTCGAGCATAAAAACCAGAGGAGGAGAATCAACGAAGGGGGGACACCACAAAAACGTCGGGACCGAAGACATAGAGTAAGAGAGAGAGCAGAGAGAGTAAAGGGCGAGCCAAAGGGAGAGAGTGAGACTGAGAGAGCGATTCGCCGTCGCCTGAAGTGCGCTCGTTGCTCGCCGTCCAAACCAGGTAGGCTTCTCTAAGCCTCGCGCTTCTTTTCGAAGTCTTGGGCCGAAGCTCACGGCCGACAAGATCGCGCGAGTTCCGGTCCCATTGGTCTTCTATGAAAGCTTTTCAATGTCATAGTATATGTCTCAGTATGTGTTGATAGACGTTTAGGTTTGTGCCGAGTCCATATCGAGCTGAAAATCCTTTGGTTCATTTGTGTGCGCTAATCGGTTGATGAAATGCCTGAAAGAGATTTGAGTCTGTGAATATGTTGTGGCTGAAGATACTGTGTTCACATATGGTCGAGTGTAATATATGTCCCTTAGTGGATCTTGAGCATTGTTTGTGCATATTATGTTGATCTTTACTCGAATCCGAGCGTCGAGTGAGCCCGTACGCTCCTTTTAGTTGTTGCACACCCAATGTTTGATAAAATGTCTCAAAGAGAACCGAGAAACAACTTGCGTTCAAACTCGGTCTTATTTGCGCTTGTTCATATATAAGTTGGACCATGCCTGTCTTTTATGTTTTCATCGCAATTTCATTTTTTTTTTTTTTTTTTTTTTTTGAAGTAATCATGTGTGTTTGAGCCGGGGGATGTTTGCATCCAAAAATGGTTTAGCACCCATCGGAGTTGGATGGCCGGCGTTGATTTGCGTCAGTCGGGGTGGTTCGGTGTTAGAAGGGATGCTAGGTGCTTTGTTTATTGTTACTGTTCGAATTAGTAAAGGAACAAATTCTGGTGAGGAATGGCGCGAGGAAGGAGAAGACAGCCTTCGGGAGGGCTGAAGGCGTGCAGGGGGGCAAGCACGAAGGAGAAGAAGACCAAAAGACAAAAAAAAATATAAAAAGCTTAAAAGAAAAACAAGAGATAAAAAAAAAAAAAGAAATAAAAGGGTAGTGAAAAGATGGGAAAAGAAGGAAAAAGTGTCTTCGGGAAGGAGGAGCCGCAGAAGTGGATGGTGCAGAGAAGAGACGTAGTAAAAAAGATGAAATAGGAAAAAGACAAAAAAATTGATTAAAATATTAATATTAATATAAAAAAAAACAAAAGAAACAAAAAATGAGTTTTAAGAAATCGATTTCGTCTTTTTTTAGTTTTAATCCAAGTTTGTGTCAAGCCAGAGGACCGGATTGGGTTTACCGGTCCACCCCCTTTTTTTTTTTTTATTATAATAATATTAACCATTAAAAATATTAAAAAATTAAAAATTAAAAATTTCGAAAAATTAAAAATGTCGGGTTTGGTTAGGAATTGCCTTGTCTTGCCTTTTTAGTGTAATTAGGCTTTTATTTACTCATATATTAATTTTATAGCATGTTTAATTTGCATATCTAGTTATGTTTAATTACACGTATTTAATTTTGCTGCAATTAGGATCCTAGTAGCTATGGTTGTTATTTTAATGATTGCGCACATGCATGATCACCTCGCATGTTAGTGGATAGGCATAAAATTAATCCAAATTGCCTGACAAAAATCATTTTTGTTAAAATGAACAAGATTAGGTACCGAAAGGGCACTAATTGGTTAATTAGTGTAATCAAGTCCCCGATCCTAGACTCTCTCGGTTGCGTAGGAAGTGAGGCACGCTCCCATGCCTCACTTGGTTTCTAGCCGACCCCAATAGGCTAGTGGCGACTCCTTTTATGCAAATTTTTTTAAAAAATATCCAAATGTCATGCGGGGTATGGGCTTGGGAGGGCCCGAGCTTAATTATGGACCTTAGGTCCGTCCTTTAGGCAATACCCCTAAACCCGTTCCCTCCCCCGAGGGTAGGTCGCGACAGTTGTCCTACTTTTCTATCCCAAGATGGTTACTGTCAGGAGATTTATAATCCGCTTCCGCATGTGCAACAAAATAAAAAGGGTCGGCGACTAGTCTTGGGAAGTCGCAAAATTTTATCTACCAGATAGGGATGGGCACGCGCTCGGGGTTTGGAGCGTGACATAAATTCAATAAGTAGAAAGTTCACCTGTCTATACTATATAAACCAATCACCGAACTAACAAGGAAAGTCTCCATATAAAGATTATGGAATCAATTTCAAATCAACTTACCTGAGAACCTTTTTCAAAATTAACATAGTTGATCAAATAAAGCAATGGCTTTTCCAAACAAGTAATCAGTAGCTCAATTGGAATTCAAAAGTACTAAGGCTATTTTTAATATGAATTTATCATGCTACTTAAGGGTGTACAAAAGAACTAGGAACTGTCTTAACTGCTTGGAACCGAACTAGATCGGACCAAAACCAATAGTTCCCATGGGGGCTGATCCAGTTCTCGATTCCAATTGAGTGGAATTGATGAGTATTGATCGATTCCCAATTTTAGACATGAAACCGCCCGCCCGCCCCCAAATCGAACCAATATACATATATTTTAAAAAAGAAATTACATCTCAATTACTTAATTATTTTGTAGTTTTTCAACCAAATATATATGTAAATATATGTATATTTGTAGTTATTGAACATTATTGACTAATTTTGTTTCTTGATGTGTAATAGGATTAACACCCTACTGTTTACTTTTATTTTTCATTCTAATAACCATTTACTTGCTTTTTCAACCAAAACAAAATAAACAAATGTAGAGGAAAGAGAGAAACGATTAGAGATGTCCATAAATGTTGTGGTGCTTTGTCTTCATGATATGAAATTAAGAGCCAACAACTTGTTTTAGTCATTTCATGATTAAATTAGATAGACGTTGAAAAAAAAAAAAAGACCAAGCGATAAATTTTTAACTTTTATAGAGGTTAGGACTTTTAACGTGGAGTCTAATTTTCCACATGTTTCCGATGTCGAAAAACCCTAAAAGGACCGTATCATGATTTTTGAATAAATTAAATTTTTAGCTAACGATTATTTTTTATTTAATCTACTTTATAGTTTTCAATCCTTAATCAAAATCAATAACTCTCAATTCAACCTGAATATAAGGCTGAAGAAGCTTTGGTGCTCTAAATAGAAGCTAGGTTCAGCATGAAAATTTTTTATTGAATGCAATTTTATAAGGATTGAGAACTAATTCCACGGACCCACCTAAGAACCGGAGTCGATTGGTGGTTCGGTTCTTGGTTGGATCCATAGAACCAACAAGTGGGTCTCTATTCTAATTTTTTGGAATCAATCCTTAGTGGGTGGCTCTCAATTCCAAGATGGAACCGCCCACCCAAACCATGTTCATCCTTAATATTGCTACCATCCTCAACACCCCCCCCACAAAATATCCGAAGGAACCTGGTTACCCCTCCAAGCATCCCTACCATCACTAGGACATCGTTGTCCTAAGGACCGATGGCAATTCTAGTCACACATCTATACCATAAAGCGACAATTTTATAATTCAATTTAAAAATGGCATTGACAGTATTACTAGCAAGGAAATTGAAGAATGAATCTAACGAATCTTTAGTCAATTATACCCCCTTAGGCTAATAGAAACTCACCCATACCTATATCAGACGAATTGCAAGGAGAATCCATATCAAAGTCCCTAAACTTGCCCTATAATGGCGTTTAGCATGCTTCTGGAGACTAAGATTGTTGTCTAAGTAAATGGGCTTCAAAAATTATGAAAATATAGAATAAGATAGACGAATCCGGAGGAATATTTTCCATGAAGGAATCAAAGTCTAATTTGGTTTATACAACACTATAAATTTTTGAAAACTTGACTGAAGCAGTGGAACATTCTGGTAGATAATAGAACCCGAAATGACACTGTTTTGCCCGGTAAATGATTCTGAAAAATTATGAAAATTTGATGTGGTAGTTTAGGATGTACTCTACAACTTTCATGAAGGACACTCATTAAAATTCTTGACCAAAAATTCTATGAAAAATGGCAATCATAGAAAGGTCGGTTCAATAATAGTGGAAACAGATTGCATACTCAATAGTTTTTCAAATGTATTTTTGCCATACGAAGTCCAAAAAATATGAATTTAAAGTATGTCATAAAACAGCCAATAATAAAAGACTTTTGTGAAGGATGCCCCAAGGAACTCACATCATACAAGCTGGTACGAAATTTGCAAAGCCAAGGGTCGGACTAAAACCGAACCTAACTTGGACAATCCTTCCCTACTTTGGCTCAACTTTTGGTATGCATATACGAAGATTCAACAGATAACCTTTCCATGACACATATACAAACCCACTGATTTCAAACATTCTAACTATATAACTTTTTCCCGAAACTTGCGATTAGGTGCTAATGTCTCTGAAATCACGAAATTCAAAAATTTCTGAACCCAACAATTGATTGATATATGATAGAACGGGGATATCCAATTGCCTCGGGTCCTAGAGGGCTGCATTTGTTGCTTGTTGGGGCGGCAGCACGGTTAACGGCGACGACACAAACGCTGAGTTGAAGAGGGAGGAGTTAACTGTTGCCTTGAGCCGAGGAGAGAATAGTTCGTTGCTGGCTGCTGTAATGGCAGTAGTGGGACTGAGGTAAAATGGAGAAAACGAAGTGGTGTGGGGCGGTGAAAAGTAGGAGGAAGTGGCGACTTCGTTCTTCTCTTTTCCGACCTCAGCCTTCATCGTTAGTTGCTGCCATTGAGGTGTCGCTTCCTGGGGAGAGTGTTGAGGGGAATGACACGGAGCTGGTCTGTGTCGACTTCAAGGAGAGATGTGCCATTGCTGGGTGTGTTGTGGATGAAGGAAGAACGAGGAAGCTGGCTTCTATTCTGCCGCTCATGGCCTTCTTTGTTGACTCAATGAGCGACATGTTGAGGTCGTTGGATGGTGTTGCGGTGCGCAGGAAACGAGGGGAAAGGGCGTTGGACTTCCGTTCCTCTGCCGCTTCTACTAGTCATGCCACGGGGGGGATTCAGCATAAGCTGCTGGCCAATTCACTTCTCCTCACGGTTACACACCAGCCGGGGTTCGTGAATTGCCGTTGTTGCGGTGTGGTTGAGGCAGTGGTGGCGCCGGTGACCGCGTGGGCTGAATTGGCGAGGAGGCACAGTGAGGTGTCGTGGCGAGGGGATGAGGTGACTTGGTAACGATGGGGACGAGCAGAGGTTGAAAATCCTCATGGTGGTGCAACTACTGTGGCCCGATCACAAGCGTGGACAGTTAAACATTCGGGACTCACAATACGTCGAGCGAAAAATCCGGAAGTCATTATATATATAGACACACACATGCATGTATACGCACCCCGCAACGGATATCAATCTCAATCCTATTTTTTCTCGAAATTGTTCATATCTTTTGCTAGGTTGTTATGATAGCATCATCTAACGAAATTGATAAATTTATGATTTAAATTCTCAAGACATTTGTTAGCTCGTCCTGTGGACATCGCCCCTTTCGGAAAGAAATTTAAATCTTTCATCTTACAATCATTTAAATAGATAAATGCCACACAAAAATCCCAAATTATGACCATTATGACATAAATATTCTAAACTTTTTTTTTGGTGTCATAAAAAACCCTAAACTTGTCCACTGTAATACAATTTCCTCAACTTTTTTTTTTTTTTTGCATCACGAAAAACATCGAACTTATATATGACATATATGCCTTATATTTCAATTCTATTCAATATATATCTATCACATTGGTATAAATTCAAAGTTTTTTTTTTATAGGTATTTGTGTCACGACAAATATGATTAGGGTATTAGCGACACAAATAAAATATTGAGGTACTTGTATCACAATAGACATAGTTTAAAATCTTTTGTGGTATTAACCATTGTTTAAATTGCTTCTTAAATCCAAACTAAAAAAAAAAAATTGCTTCTTAAACCAATTCCCCTCTTTAGACTTTTTTTTTGAATGAGAATGCTTCATTAGTCGTATGTACTGTAGTATAGTAATAATGAGATTTTTAGATATGGTATTTCAAATAAATGAAGTTATGGTTGTGAAATTGATAATTAGAAATGATTGCTTTTGACATTCACAAACAAAGAAAAAGGGTGGCCGTTGAATTTTCAATAAGCGGCCCACAGTTGCCTATTATTCCACAACCATTTTGGGTGCACCGACTGACATTGCAAATTTGAGAAACAGAAGGCGAAAATAAAATATAATAGCCGCTCCAAACAAGTTAAATATTTTTGAGGTTACACAATCGAGGACATCAATTAAGGACCGTGGTCAATTATATCTTGATATTATTTGTGAAAGGTAAAAATATATATACGTACACCTTAAACGTGCCTCGATTTTCACTCGGTTACCGCTTTCCTACTTTCTATTCTTTACCTTACAAAGTTTGCTACCAGAATTTTATCCTTAGAAACCACTTTGCATCCTCATTTCAGCTATACTTATGGACTTTTTTATACTACAGGACCTCATTTCGAGATCCTGTAGTTCTTTGTCATCCATGCAACCCTGAGTTCCTGTAAGTCTTCACTCGGCCTTCAGGCATATCCTTGCATGTTAACAATGCTCGTTCCTCTCAGATCATCGCAGTACATTATACAATAGGCCCCTTTTTATCGGCAAGTCGGAATTTCATATTGGATCAACGGCAAATTAAGGCAGCAAATCCTACCGCATGCTCAAGAATCTATACACCAATCGGTCAAATCCCAAATAGCACAATGTGATCCATACACAATTGATCGATCTCCCTTGTATAGCCTTTTTAACGTGTACCTCTATCAAGCCAGGGATTCACCGTGAAAGAAGTTTTATGGAGACAACGATTTCGAGTAAGCCAAACATGGTACAAGTATGCATTCCATGAAAGCTTGGACAGCAAGCAAGGAAAAGATTTTCCTTTAAATGCAGCTACAGCCCAATTAACTTCAATATGCCAATCTGCAGGCCTTCTTGAAACATGATGCAGCTGCTGCCACGCCTTAAGTGAAACCGGACAGCAAAAGAATCGAGTGATCTCGACTCTCATTTTCTCCATTGACCAAGCAACAAGTTGGGAAACTTGAATATGCCGCTTGACAAATCTATTTTTAAGACCCGATGAGTGTTTAGGAAAACACTAGGATGACACCAAATGAGTGGTACTTTAAGACCCTGGCTCAGGTAGCGTTCCTAGCTTTCGCAACCAAAAATTTTCCAGCGGGAGAGAGTTGCCAAATAACTCATCAGCTGAAGCAGAATTAGGTTCAGTAATGCCACAAAGACCGGCTTGAATCTCAATTAGATCATCAGATCTTACAGGGGGCCAATGCCAATGACACCCCAGGATCACCTCAGCTACTTTTGAATGAAATTTGCAGGCAAAAATCATGAATTTATCGGCCAGAAAACTTTTGAAGCAGAGGACCAATGGGGAATGCCAATTATCATGCCAAAGAAAAGTAGACTTTCCATCCCCAGCAGGATACCTAATGAAAGGTTTAGCGGCGTGCCGACACTTCAAAGTTTTCCTCCTAGTTTTACTAGCTAAAGCACTTATCCTTTGTGATGGTTTTATTAATTATGGTGATGGGCCTAAGTTGGCCCGTCCGTCCATGTTGGGCCTAAAAGCCCGGCCCACAAGATTAGGGCCCATGGATGAAGGAATATGATGAAGGAACACGTTTCTTTTTGGAGGGGACGTATATAAGGGAAAATAAAGAGGGAGGAACGCACCTTTTGGCATAACGTACATTCCTCCTCCCTCTCTCTCTCAAAAACATTCCAAAAGAAAGAACAGTGCGCAAGAGGTGACACCCATCTTCCCTTCAAGGCAAATTGACGTCATCGGATCGAACGGGATCAGTTTCTCTTCCTCATATCGGCATTGGTGTTTAATCCGTGGCTAACAAGGTACGTTCAATTCTGTGATATGCCTTAGGATCGGTGATGCATGTGCTTTTCCCGGACTCGTCTTCCGCATAAGTTTAGGGGTTCGATTTAATGTCGAATCCGGTTTTTGGGAATCCGACAAACCCAACATTGGTATCAAAGCCGTAGTTCTTGTTTCCCGATCCTTTTCCATGTTTTTCCCAACCCCTTTCATGTTCATGGATAATTTCTTATTGTTTTTTCGTGAAATTAATCGACCGACACCGATCAGGGCGGAAAAATCCCGACACCCGAGCACTGTTCATCCATTTTTTCAAGTTTCTGTAAGTCGAAATCCAATTCTGATGGCGTTGGCTGGAAGGTCTCATCGAGACGAGTGCGACAAGGGGCGGAACGCCGCCAAAGGCCGCCGGACGCGCCCCCACGCACAACCGGAACGAACCGGCATCTTCGGCGCCTGTGACGCACGCGCCGATTCACGTGACCGACGCGCGCATGTGCGACGCACGTGCACGTTCGTGGTCACTGGCGCGTGCCTCGCACACGCCAGCTGACGTCATCGTGACGTCAACTGCACGCATGCCGCACGTGTCGGGTCGGTCTGTCTGACCCGACCCAACCCGTTGACCGACCCATTGACCGTTGACTGCGACCGTTGATTGTTGATCGCGACCGTTGACCGACCGTTGACCCAAACAAGGGAAAAAGAATGTGTTTCTTTTTTCAATTATGTATATGTGGATTATATGTAATCCATTTTTTTTTTTTGTTCTGCATTTGTTGTAGGAACAATGCCTCCCGGTAAGCCGCGCGCATCTGTACGCACAATGTCAGATGAACAAAAGGAAAGGCTTTCAGGGTTGATAGCTTATTTGAATGGTTATCGATGGGAGAGTGACGACATAATTGATCATGTTGTAGAGGTCAACAACAAAATTCAAGAAGTCATTTGGAACGGTTATCCCATGCCTGATACTCAGATGGTACGATTTTTTATGAACACTCTTCCATTAGAATGGTAAGGAGTGTTAAATCGCCTATGGGAGGTCAAAGGATTTACTAGATATAAGGAGCTAGTAATGGAATTTGTAGATGAATATCATCAGGTTGGAACTACAAAGACTGCGACCCAAGGAATGACTTCGATTAAGCGGGGAATGAATATGCGTAGGAGAAATCCTAAGGGATATCCGTCTGTTTTTCCGTGGCTGTCAAGAATGCCCAAAAATTTTACAGAGGAAAAGAAAAAGAAATTGAACCTATCGCGACCCGATCTCGCCGCCCCTTGAGTCAAAGGGGGAAAGGTCGGGTTTAGGAGTACTTGATCATAAGATCGCGAGCTCTCCCAAGTTCGTACCCCGCATGACAGCGAATTTATTTATACGATCTAGGTATTTAACAACCTAAGAATATACAGAAGTCGCCACTAGCCTTATATATATATATATATATTTAGGGTTGGCTAGAAAACCCAATCGAGGGTTGGGAGAGTTCCCTCGATTCCTACGCAACCAGATATCTAGATTCGGAGACTTGGGTTACGCTAATATAGCTATTAGCGCCCTTTCGGTACCTAACGGTATGTTGTGTTTTTCCTAACATGTCCATGCATATCTCTTTATATTTTCGGGATCACCAATTCTAAGCTAAGTGATCATGCGTGGTGGATTATTTTTATGCTATTCTATTTCTAAAAGAAAAACAATAAAAGGAATCAATCGAAGAAATTGAAAGTGCAAGACATGAAGTAAACAATCAAGAAAAGCAGTAAAGCTAATCATGCAATCCTAAAGAATATGAAAGAGAAAACAATCAGGAAAAAAAGGAAACCCGCAACTCGTCGGGTTTTACACAATGCATGGAACCCGAGACATATATCGGGAAAACAAATAGTACAAGATAATAGTCGGAATGGACATCGACTTCCATCGTCTTCACACCAAAGTCCATCTTTGGATTCCTAATCTAGACCTAATCTAAGAAACATGTGAATAGGTGCATACAAATGAAAGAAACAAATTTCTAAACCTAATGATATGTAAATGATGCAAAATTAACATCATCTGAAAGATTAAGATGAATCTTAAGACTTCCTAATAGGGCTCAAGTCCAATCAAGAACTAATTGATGGTCAAAAATTGATATTTGTGAAATCGCGCATATCAGCCACAAACAAAACATAATGCCTGTTTAATGGTTCGTAAGACCACCTAGATAACGCACAAGAATGTGAAACTTGCACATGACCTAAGGTTGAATGCGAAAAAGGTTTAGGTAAACATTTAACCCTAAATCAGAATGCAAAGAAGTCACACAAGTCATCAACATTGCAAAGTGGCTTAGAACCAAGAATGTCATGCTTGACAAATTTCAATTGTAAAGCCAAATGGATGCATGATATTCACATCAAACAAGATTCAAATATGATATGCCATGCATTGATGCGAAACTTGTAACATGTGTTTCAAATGTCAAGAAGACAATGAGGCATGATTTGGCCCTTAACACAAAGAACCAGCAAAATCATTACACAGAAACAGCAAAAAAGATCTAAAATTGCTGCAGAATTGACAGATTTTATAGGTGTTTTTCGATGACTGAATGACATCCGTTCAAGGCGTGCGACATATCAAATCGAAGCTTGAGAAGTCTATTTTCTATGTCTAGAAGGGCTCGAGGTAAAAAAAAAACACATCTAGCACCTCGTTTCAGCCAAAAAAGAAAGTGGAATATCAGATATACGAAATTACACATCAAAGCAGAACATAACAATTTTCCAGAATTACTTCCTAACTTTTAAAGAAGATTTCATGTGGCTAATGATATCAGATCAGGGTGTATTGTAGCTCATTGGAAAGCTAGTCGAACCATCTTCAACTCTCATGAAAGCATCAATCACAGAAAAACATAGCAACCAACTCATATCAGGTCATTTGCACAGAAGGTTATTCAAAACAGAGCACAAGTCAGAACAAAAAAAATTCAAACAAGGTTAGGGATATTCTAGACATATTCGACCTGGGTAAATGACCTTCAATTATCACGACATTTTTATTTGATATAGATTGGAACCTAATGAACAACTTTCATTTAGGCATCAACTTTAGAATCTAATCACAAAAAATCATGTGAAAATGGCAAACAACACAAGTCATTAAAGTAGAGCATGAAAACAGAACACCTAATCATTTACAAACTGTAGCTCCGTTTGTAACAATTGTCGAATCTAGTAAATGGTGACCAAGTCCAAGAGCTCACGGCATCCATTACAAAATATCAAGAAAGAAACAAAATCTATCCAAACATGCCTTTATGTTGACACAATCGCAATGTCTGATTGAAATTAGCGAGAACTTCAACATAAGAACACATTACAAAGTGTATGTTCTTGTACCACATGAGGAGGTAGACAAAAGGGCTCACAACAACCAAACCCATGTAGAACAGAGCTACAAAACCCTATACGTCGACATTGAAAAACTCAATGAACCAAGCAAAGTAGAAGAGCATTCAATCATGTAGTCGAGTTCTAATGACAAATGAATCAGGCATAAGAAAAAATATAAAACCACCATAAACCACTAAAAGAATGGAAGAATCATAGTTGGCACAGGACAGCTCCTACAATGCCAAAACATCATTCATTGACCAGCGATCCCAGAATTCAACAATTACATGACATTCTTTATGTATGAAGAGGACAGCTCCTACAATGCCAAAACATCATAATAGAGTAGTCATATCAAAACATGAAACTTGCAGCTATTATGAAGGAATTTACTCTTGAACCCAAATTGCATGATTTGAATAATACCAAAGAATCAAGACACTCAAATCAGCAATATGAACTCTATAGAGTAAAGCATGAACGGTCAAAGAATCTAAGCAACAAGAATGATATTTACATGATCCGCCTACTACTCTATAAAGGTAGAGAGGAAAGTAATGCAGTACATGCGCAATTGAACTACAAGTAATATTCACAGACTTTATATGTGACCAGGAAGTATTGCCAAGACGAGCAATGATGACAGTTTTAAATCTATACACAGGTTCCATGATCTAAACGAGACACTTGGAAAAATTTGAGCATAGACAATTATACGTATTCGTTCAAATGATCAGGTCTTTCGATATCAACGTACTCTAAACCTACTGTCGATGGAAGACTGACAATAACAAAATTCTCTACTCCTGCGCACCAGAACAGAACAGTCACCATTATTTCAAACAAAGACATCAATCTCATCAGCATATGACATAAGAAAACGTATAGTTCAATTTTATTCAGAGAGATAAGCAATCAAAATTTGTCAGACATCACTTGTGTGCATTCATGTTGAACGAATCAGCATCTTCAATACCATCAATGTATAGCCGATATTCAGGACAAATACAAACACTTCCACTTCCCTGGATTTAAAATTAGCCATCAATCAACTAGAGATTAGCAACATCAACACAAGCCCAACCATCAATCCTTAAGAAATCACCAGCAACATAGTAGCAAGATCATTCTAAATGAAGATCAGTGAGCTAACAAAAGGCTAAATGCTCACTTTCGACCAGTCTAAAGCTCGGAGAACGGATTATTACCGCAAAAACTCTACTCATGAGCAGTCATGTACACCTACACTCAGGTCCATCACAAGCCACGACGCGCACAAACCTATCACCAAAATCGGTCCAAACATAGACGACCAAACCCCAAAACCACGCGATCTAAAGCATCGAGTGACCATAGAAGGCAAAACCAACGGCAACAAGCCGTGATTGTGGCGCAGGCTTACTTGCTAGCAAACGCGGCGATTATCTAGAGTCTTCGAAGGGACTCCTCAAGATCGAAGTGATTGGCGAAACCGATCCCTCTACCCTTCGAGCTAACGGTAGCAGCGGCGGCGGGGAGGCGAAGATGCGGTGTCGGCTAAAGGAATCCATGGCAGCGGCGGTGATCGATAGATCGATCGACCAGGGGATCGGAGGATTGTGTAAAACCCTAAGATCGTTCGACCGTTTTCAGAGAGAGCGAGAGCTTCGAGGGAGAGAATCCGTTTTTTCACAGAGAGTGTCCGCGTCGCGAGATTGAGAGAGAGCGTTTGAGGGGAGAAAGTGTGAGGTCCGAGAGAGAAAAGAGAGCATGCGGCCACAGAGAGAGAGACCTCGTGTGTGAATGCCCCCCTTTTTGATTTTGTTTTCTTTTTTTTATTGTTTTCTTTACATTTTTTTCTTTCTTGTTTTCTTTTCATTTTCTTTTTTTTTTTTTTATGTTTTCATTCATTTTCTTTATTTCTCTCTTTTTTTATTTCTTTTTTTGTTTTCCTTATTTCTAATTTTTTTTATCTTTTCATTTCAAAATTTTTTTTTATTTTTGCAAAATATTTGTTTAAAATGGCGACGAAAATTTCGGGTGTCAACGAGAACCAAGTAGAAACTTTCCCTATCCGTTGTATAATACCTTGGTTTTAGCTGCTTCGAGATATTTTATTTATTTAGTGTACTTTGTGGACATCTTATGTAATGTTTCCTACCTAGTTGTTGTTGGTGTGGCAACTGATATGTTAGTTGTATAATGTGAAGGCATTATTATTATCATTGTTTGATATCAAATATTATTTGCCCTCTGTTATTGATGACTGCTGTGGGTAGTTTATAGAAGTTTTTGTAGCTTCATAGAATTTATTTTGCATAGATAATTATATTAATAATAGTTTTAAGTTAGGATTTTTTAAGGGTAATTGGAAACATAGTAACATTTTGATTCTAAAACCTTACTTAAAATTATTAATTAATATGATGGGTTTATGCAAAATAGATGCATAAGTGATAGGCATTAATATTTCGTGTATATATGTCTGATATGTTCAGATAGATGGATTCAGCAACTAAGAACATAATTGCTGATTTGAACAAAGAAGACAAATTGAACGGCAAGAATAGTAAAATATTGAATATGAGAATTCAATATGTGCTTGAAAAGCAAGAAGCACCAAAAACTCTTGACAATATTATGAAAGATCTTGAGAATGCTGTGCGCCACCTTGAGCCAGCAGATGATCGCCTCAAGGCATTTGAGCGGGATACAGATATTTGCTGTGTTGCTTTCAGCTCAAAATGGGCTTCAAGCTCTAAGCGCAAGCGCATTGATTCGTTCAATATGTGGGAAAGCAAGGGATCAAGTCTTTCTTGCAAGAAACCAAGAATTAACCAACAAAAGAGAGGAAAACGTCATCATGTGAAGAATATTTCAAGGGTGAAATGTTACAATTGTGACCAGAGGGGTCACTATGCCCGCGATTGTCGTGAGCCAAAGAAGATATACACCCCTTATACTATTGAAAACTTTGCATATATGTCAAGTTCTGTATTCTTGACTAAATCTAATCCTTTGTGGACTGTATATTCAGGAGCGACAGACCATGTAGCGAAGGATAGAGAATCCTTCATAGAATTTCGACGAGTTCCGACTGGAACTAAGTGGATCTATGTAGGAAATAACTCCAAAGCTGAAGTTAAAGGAATTGGCACCTGCCAACTGAATATGCATGATGGACGCATTTTATTCTTACATAATGTGTTATATGCTCCGGAAATTCGTCGAAATTTAGTGTCTGTTTTGGTGTTGGTTAAGTTTGGTTTTAATATGAACTTTCATAATAGAGGTGTAGATTTGTATTTGGATACAAACTACTATGGTTATGGTTATTTTCTGGATGGTTTCATTATATTAGATATTGACTATGTTAATGTAAATGTTTGTTATTTCCTTCTCATGTCTCCTAATTCATATGATAATGATGTAAATGTGTGACATGCTAGACATGGTCATATTAGTCAACAACGTATGAATAGACTAGCCAAAGAGAGCTTGTTGGGCAACATTGAAAAAGTCGATTTGCCCATATGTGAGCATTGCCTAGTAGGGAAAACAACAAGGAAATCATTTGGAAAAGGTAAAAGAGCTTAATTTCCTATGCATTTAATCAATTCTGACGTTTGTGGTCCAATGAATGTGAGAGGAAGGCATGGAAATGTTTATTTCATCACTTTTATAAATGATTATACTCGATTCGGATATGTCTATTTGATTTCTCATAAATCTGAAGCATTGAGTTGTTTCAAAAGGTTTATGAACTTTGTAGAAAATCAATTAGACAAGAAAATAAAAGTATTAAGATCCGATCGAGGTCGAGAATATTTATCTGATAAGTTCAGAAAATTATGTGATGAAAAAAGGAATAGAAAGATATTTGTCTATTCCATATACTCTTCAACAAAATGGTGTTGCGGAAAGAAGAAACAGAACCTTACTGGAAATGGTTAGGTCCATAATGGTGCATGCTAACTTACCTATCATTTTTTGGAGTGATGCGTTGTTAATTGCTGCCTATATACTTAACCGGGTGCCTTCCAAATCAGTTACTTCCACTCCATATGAGTTATTGACAGGTGGAAAACCGGACTTAAGTTTTCTTAAGTCATGAGGTTATGCTGCCTATACTCATGAGTCCTCTCACAAGTTTGGGAAATTGGGTCCCAAAGGAAAGAAGAGTATTTTCATAAGATACTCCGAACACTCGAAAGGGTATGTGTTCATAGCTGAGCAAGAAAGTGGGAGTATAATTGAATTTGAATTACGGGATGTCACATTCTTAGAGGATGAATTTCCTAAGAATGGCGAAATAGGGGAAGATTACTCCCTATTTGAAACCTTGGATCAAGATAACGATATTAGTAGAGTTCGTCCAAGTGGAAGTAATATGAAAAATGATGAATTGAATTCAACTCATTCTCAATTACAACCACATGATGAGACGACATCATCATTATCTAATCCCAGTGAGAGCATAATGGGGAATGATGTGCAAAGTGTACAATCTCCCATACGGCAAACAAGTCGCCAAAGTATTCCTCGTCGACGTTTTGACATTGAAGGGGAAACTTTTATGATTGCTCCGCAAGATGAGGATGAGTCAAGAAATATTAATGAGGCTCTGAATTGCCCTAGTAAGAAAAAATGGATTCATGCAATGGAAGAGAAGATTGAGTCAATGAAGTCAAACCAAGTTTGGGAACTGGTTGATCTTCCAAAGGGACGCAAAGCTATTGGGAACAAGTGGGTTCTCAAAATAAAGCGAAAAGCTGATGGCTCGATAGAAAGGCATAAAGCTCACCTTGTGGCAAAGGGGTATAATCAACAGGAATGAATTGATTATGAAAAAACATTTTCTCCTGTAGTGAGATTTATCTCGATTCGCATTATTCTGGCAATAGTGGCTAGTATAGATCTTGAGTTACATCAAATGGATGTAAAGACTACTTTCCTCAATGGAGAATTAGAAGAAGAAATATATATGGAACAACCTGCTAGTTTCATAATGAAATGCCAAGAAGAAAAGGTATGTCGACTTTTGAGATCGATATACGGCCTTAAACAGTCGTCAAGACAATGGTATATACGTTTTCATAATGCCATAATGGCATATGATTTTACAATGATAGATGAGGATTATTGTGTATATATCAAAAAATCCAAAGATCAATTTGTGATCATATCATTATATGTTGATGATATACTAATTGTCGGAAACAATATGGAGTTTGTTAATACTGTCAAGAGTTGGTTGTCTTCCAACTTTAAGATGAAGGATATGGGTGAGGCTGCATACATTCTTGGAGTTAAGATTTCAAGAGATCGTTCGAAGAGATCGTTATCTCTTTCGCAAGAAACATATATACATAAGGTTCTTGAACGATTTCGTATGTAAGATTGTAAACTCATAGACACTCCTATTGCGAAAGGTGAAAGATTGAGCCATAGACTATGTCCAAGGACTCCACAAGAAAAGGAACAAATGAAACATGTTCCTTATACTAGTGCTGTTGGGAGCTTGATATACGCTATGATGTGTACAAGACCTGACATATGTTTTGCAGTTGGAATGGTGAGTAGATACCAATCCAATCCAGGTCAAGCACATTGGAAAGCCGTTAAGAGAATACTGAGATATCTGAAGGGAACTGTTGATAAGTTGAATTACCAAGGAAATGATCTGTAACTTGAAGGCTATTTAGATGCTAATTGGGGAGGAGATTTAGATGAAAGAAAATCTACCTCTGGATTTGCTTTCTTACTGAACAATGGCGTCATATCATGGAGCAGTAAGAAGCAAACGTGTATAGCCTTGTCCACGATGGAAGCTGACTTCGTGGCATTATCAGCAGCGGTACAAGAAGAAGTTTGGCTTAAGAGACTTTTGGATCATTTAGGTGTTATTGAGAAAGCTGCAAATCTATTATTGGTTAACTGTGATAGCCAAGCAGCTATAGCGTACACCAAAGATCCAAAATATCATGGCAAAACTAAATATATAGATACCAAGTATAACTTTGTCAAAGATATGGTTGCACGAAAGGATGTGAACTTACAGTACATATCTACGCATAGAATGGTAGCAGATCCTATGACAAAGCCAATACCTAGAGATGTGTTTTATGGTCATGTAAAATCTCTAGGATTGCGTAGAGTCTGATGTACTGGATTGTAATTTCCCTGAATTGTTCACATTTATGAACTTTTGTTTTTTCATTGTTAATGCTTATGAATCTTTGTTTGATCTTTATGCATCTTAATGCTCAGTGCATTACTTTAAGTTGAGAAAGTATGTCGGAAAGATATAAGATTAGCCCACTCACACGGGTAATCGCCTATATTTATTGTGTGATAAATAGATATGAGACTGTTTTTAAGCTTATTATCTAAGTGATAATTGGGAGCTCAAGCTTAAAATATATATGTCGCATTAACTAAGTGTTAATATGAGGACATGATATTTACTATGTCCGAAAGTAAAATAACCCACATATTTTACTTTATCTTTGTCTATGATGCCAGATGTGAGTTCTGATGAATTTTGTGAATGAGTAGATATGTGAACTCAAGTTAGACATTAGGTATGTCTGAACTATCATTTGTACGGTATTGAAGGTGTAGACATACGCTCAATGGGAAATGAGTTAATACCGTAATACGTATCTCATATTACGTATGCATGAGACGACCAATAAGAGTGGCAAAAGTTTGATCTCAACTTTTATACCGTGTGAGACTCTTGAGAAAAAGAGTTTCTCAATTTTTAGTGCCCTCATGACTTTTACTTATTCTCAAGATTTCTATTTAGTGTTTGCTATCTTAGGATGTTGCCAATGGTCATGAGTTGATTCGATCTAATGAAACATTTCTAGAAAAGCAAGCTGAACTGAAATTGAGAGTTTGAAGGAAATAGGAAGATCAAATTTGGAGAATAACATTGTAGTTTTGTATTCATTGGTCGACCAATTATGACTGTCTTTGGGATAATCATAATTGTGAATACGATATATATATATATATATATATATATATATATATATATATATATCATTATTTAAAAGAGATCTAGAGAAATATAAAAATCATCGATCGATCTAGGGTACTACATACTAAATCTACTCAAAATGTGATGTCCATTATGAACTGCTATATATTCCTAACAGATGTATAACAACGAGCTCTCAAAATATGCTTGTCGCACGGATTATTTACCGGTATGAATGTTGAAGAGAGGTAAAGAGGATCCTGTTCGGCCCACCATGTGCGAGTGGGAGATAATGGTTTTATTAATTATGGTGATGAGCCTAAGTTGGCCCGTCCGCCCATGTTGGGCCTAAAAGCCCGGCCCACAAGATTAGGACCCATGAATGAAGGAATATGATGAAGGGACACGTTTCTTTTTTGAGGAGACGTATATAAGGGGAAATAAAGAGCGAGGAATGCATCTTTTGGCATAACGTACGTTTCTCCTCCCTCTCTCCCTCAAAAACATTCCAAAAGAAATAACAGTGCGCAAAAGGCGACACCCATCTTCCCTTCAAGGCAAATTGACGTCATCGGATTGAACGGGATCAGTTTCTCTTCGTCATATCGACATTAGTGTTTAATCTGTGGCTAACAAGGTACGTTCAATTCTGTGATGTGCCGTAGGATCGGTGATGCATGTGTTTTTCCCTGGCTCGTCTTCCGCACAAGTTTAGGGGTTCGATTTAGTGTCGAATCCGGTTTTTGGGAATCCGACAAACCCAACACTTTGGCTTGTGAAACTCAAGCCAGATAGCCCAAACAGAACCAGCTTCTGCAGAGATCATCCAGATACACATCATAATGCAAGCTTTGTTCCAACATTCCATCTTTTCTTTGACCAAGGCCACCTTCTTCTTTAGACAAGCACAAGGTATGCAGACTCATCTTAGCCCTTTTGGTAATAAAAGTAATTTTACCCTGCTGAAAAAAGCACCCGTAAAATATAAGGACTACAAAAAGCCCTTAAATACATAAACAAAAATTAGGATAAATGACGCCACCAGTGCTATAACTTTCGTATGGCCCTTAACACTCAAGTGAGGGCTACAAAAAAAGTTACGACAGTTGTGATATTCTTGTTTTGGAAAAAATATGCAATAACAAAATTAGCTTAATCTTCCACTTCAACACCAGTGTCTAACCCTCTCTGGAACTTCCATCTATTGTATAGATTAATTTGAGTCTATCTATATGGAAAACCTTAAAATACCCAAATAAGAAAAATCTCACAATATGTGCTATATCGACATCAGGTTGTTGTCAATTTCATTCTACTTTACACATTTTTTTCGAAATTTTTACTGCAATGAAGCTTGGTACTATATCGACATTCTGTTGTTCCGGTTATATAGGCACATCTCAGAACTGGCCTCGGACATTGAATTGATCAATGAAAGTTCCTTATAAGCATGAATGAGTCTTATAAGCTGTGCAAAAATCCGTAGAAGCCCCGAGTCGAGAAATAGGATCATTGCAAATAGAGACCGTGACCGTGGCTGCTTATGACAGCTTGATTACTTCAGCTTTTATCAATCGTGACCCTCTTCTCTGTATCTCCAAGCGAAGTACTCTACTGAAACCATTCATCATAATCCAATGACTAATGCAAACGAATAGATCCACAATTTTGGTAACATGAGAGGAAAACGAAGTACATCAAGCATCTACATTTCCTGTAATCAGACTCCATTAGCTTAAAACTTTTCCAGTTGTAGTCGTTGTGGACTTTTCTAATGAATTCACATTATTTCGTCGGACATCCATCCACAGATATCCCTTTGGCGGTCGGACAACTCGCCAAGTCACAATGCTCGCCACCCGTTCCCCACCAATTCAGTCCTCTGTTCTCCATTTGTAGACAAAAGTACAAGAGCACCCCCATGAACGCCACTCCCGCGTCCATGGCTGCAGAGAGCACGTAGTTGTACCTCTGCCACCACTTCTTCCGGTAACGGAAGACAAAGAAATGAATATTGTCCCCACGAGTACCCACGCATTGTAGTTCAATGGTGTGGCGGGTGGCATGTAACCCGTCACCCCAAGGAGCACCGGGAGGTTGATCAACGGGATCCAGGATTTGTCCGGGAATGCCTTGTGCAGCAACCAGACTAGGAACGGGCCCACTGCGCCACCGAGGAAGAACCAGTTCATGGCCTGGTAGTTCCCTTGGACTCCGAAGATGCGCTTGGGCCCCACCAAGCCCCATATCACAGAGGCGTCGAAGAATACCCTGTCACCCGGGCACGTCCAGGGGCTGTCCGGCGGCAGGAGCTGATCCTGGCATATGTTGGTGATGGAGTTGAGCAGCCACCATGCCACAGCCATGTTGATGGTCCCGGCAATGATCGTGCCGATGAACTGCATCAACCACGGCGGGTTTTGCCTTTTAACAACCAGCCAAAATACTTCCAGCATCTAAGATTTTCAGTCATAAGGAATCAATAGAATGTACCTGAACTAAGAACATGGATCTTGGAGGGATCTTCATGTAATGTCCAAGCTTGAAGTCATTGAGGAAGGACACGGCCTGGGCCATGCTCATGTAGCCATAGGTCTTGAAGCACACATTTGCTATCGGATGACCCGGATATATCACCCCCATGATATATTCTGTAATAATGTTCAATCCTGGCGTCTGTAAACCAAGGTCATATCAAGAATCAGTGTCAACACTACAAGTTACTAATGATGCAAAACATAAAACGAGTTCGTTTTTTGTTAGCTTATATGACCTGATTCGTTGTGGCAGTGATTATACTGATTGGAAGAGTGAAGATAAATGCGAGGGCGCTGGCAAAGAGAAGTCCCCACCAAGGCATTTGGACCTGCTTGTTCAAGAATATGCAGAGCGCCAGAGACACCGCGACAGTTAGAGCGAGTAACAAATAAAACCACCACGAAGGTATGTCCTCGTATCTTCTCATCAATCTCGTGTGGACGTCTTCCTTCCCCTTGTATGAGGCACGATACCGCTCATATATTTCTCTGTCCCCATTGTCCGAGAAAGCAACATTTCAGAATCTATTTCATCCATATCAGAGGACAAAAGCCAAGATCCAGGGATTTAATTAGATCAAGTTGTAATTAGTACCTTCCATTGAAGAAGCCGACATGGGACAGTGTGGAAGCAATCGTGGCAAAACCAAACCCGTATGTGAGAGCGAAGAACATGCTCATATAAATCCGTCCTTGCTCCTCGTACTTCGCCACATCCAGCTCGAAGTTGCTGTTCACGATGGCCGTGATGTTGTACGTCTGGCCTTGTTTCGTGAATAAGTGTGATGAGAAGATGGGAAATCTATCTGCGCCATACAAATTGAATCCCCAATACGCTAACGGGATGGCAACATACACCACCAATGCATATCCCACGAAGATGTTCATTATGGCAAAGAACGGGCATATGAGAGGGCTGAATAAGAAGGACGCGACCACGGTCCAATCGAGGGTCGTTGCTCCGAGCCCGAGCCCTTTCATCCCGGACCCGATCTGCTGAGCTGTGACTGACTTGGAGAAGATCCAGCAAACCCAGGATATGCTTGAGAGCGTCGGGAAGAGGTAGCCCGGGACAACGTACCATGAGAAGCTGCATGTCAAGGCTATTACGAAGAATTTTGCCCGCGACATGCGTTGATCATCTTTCTCATGCAAGGCCCTGCAAAATTCATATCGCATACGGATTTCAGATGACAGACAATCAGATGAACATGATTATTATTGCTGATTGAACTTATCGGCAGCAAATGCATCCTCCAAAAGTGTCGATTATCATGATGACAACACATTTCATTATGGTATGCCATCAAACACTTGACAGTTAATGAATTTTCATCATATTAGATACTCAAGAAACTTCAGAATCGAATTATAACTTCATAAGCCCATTATGTCCCAACGTCTCATGGAGTGTAGTCATTTTTTCCTTGCGGAACCGAAAGCTTCGACAATGGACATTGTTATTTGTACTTATGAACAGTGTTTTGACTCTCTCGCTCCGTCTTGTTGTTCCCAATTGCCGCCAATCAGCTTAAGCTTACTCATCGGATCTACATTGTACTTGTCTAACTCAAAATCTTGTCTACCGCTTTCGTTATGGGACAGTTCGCGTTGCCAACAATGAAGGGGTTAGATACCCTCTAGGCCTAACTATCTCCTAAGGTAGCCCGATAAAGTTTCGGCGACAAGCTTCCTGCATTAAAGTCCAGTTTAAGTCGCGTTTTGAAAGCGAAACGCTCCTTAATTTCCTCGCCAAAGTAAAGAATTGCTGCTGGTATGACAGAAACTTCAGCGGAGTAAAACGCATTAGTCAATGCATGGGACCATGTTCACATAAGAAAAAAGTCAGAAAGACACGCTGCAAAATTTCCAATACTGAGACGTCGATGCGTCGTTTCCTGTCTGGTGATTTACATGACAGGGTTATCTAGAAATCTTTAATTTGTTTATGGCTCCAGATGGAACTAATTCAAACGAGAATTATCAATTAATAAAGGAATAATTGATTGGTATCAGAATGAAGAAAAGTGAAGAAGCTACAAAATTCAGGAACAAAGTCAAATCATAAATAAAGCTAGCTAAGGATATAAACCTTCTTTATATGTTCGTGTATTATAAGAGGATGCCAATTCAGAAAGAAGTCTTCCAGGGAAAATCATTAGTTCAATCTTAAATTTATTGTGTGGATATTAATTCAGTCACAAATTTTTTTAATTTTGTCAATATAATTCTGAATTTCCACACGAAACTCCAACATAGTCCTCCCACCGATCGCCATTGGAAATTTGGTGATCGGACATTGTCTCAAGTGAAGTTGTCCACGTCAACATGCATAGAATGATTAGCGACGATGGCACCACGTTGGAGAATTCCAACCGCAATTAGGCAAAAGGGCTACATTGGAGTTTTGCGCAAGGATTTTAGGACCATATCGGTAAATATTGGAAAAAGCCTGTAATTAAACTAGCATTCCGCATAATAGATTTAGGACAAATTCAGCAATTATCCTTGAGATCTCGAAAGCACCTAAAGATACAGTTGGGATGTGAATGCTTTTATGTTGGGAATGAGACCGGAGGGATGAATCTTCGGCGGAATCTGCGCTCTATTGGGACCACCCACGTTATTAGGTGTCAGATCGTGGATTGACTTTGAACGCCAATTTGGTCACATCATTCGCAATCCGTGGATCACACGAGTCACTTAAATGCCAAAAGTTAGAAAAATAACATTTAATAAATGTCAAAATTGAAGCAAAATTGATTAATTAAATGCTAACGACGAGAAAAATCCTAAAGATATGCTGATATGACGATTTTGCGACAAAACAAGTGCAAAACAATATCGTTTTACACGCTAGCGTGATTAGACAAACGCAAAACAATGTCGTTTTGTTGAAATTGCTAGATAATTAATATAAATATTAATTAAATTAAAATTAAAAATAAATTATATATTTTTTTAAAAAATGGGAGAAGGGTCGACTAAGGTCAACAAGCTAGCCTTCTACCTCCTCCTCCTCCACCTTTTTCTTATTTTTTTATTTTAAATATAATATAAATAGTTTAATTTAGTTAATATTTATATTAAATTTAAAAAAAAGTAGAAAATGACGCCATTTTGGTTCTTCATTGCTGACTCAAGTCTTCGGCGTGCCATGTAGGCAAATTATATTATTAGAAAATTGCCACATGAGATTCCAGCCACTTTGTCGAATTTGGCACTCAAGTGTCCTATTAAAAAAAAATAGTGACAATTAAGTTTCACTTTCGTAAATTTTCGTAAGACTTAAATATTCTTTCGTGTTCAGTTTTTGCACTCCATGTGTTCTTTTGTCTTCTATGATCTATAGTACTGTTCATTATAGTCCCTGATGGCTTTTCTTCTTTCTTTCCGCTTTAAGTGGTCTTTAACCATGGGCTTCATACATATTGGCTGCCAAATAACTTATTATTAAAATAATATCTAAAAGATTATTTTATTTTATTTTATTTTAAAAGCCCAGGGCTGCTCAAGCCGACATGCCGACGGCGTCCGCGTGCCCGTACCTTGTAATTCTATTCAATTCTATCCTTCGTTTTCAGCTCACACATGTGGAAAACAACAAGGGGCAAATGCACGCATAAGATATGTTCAAAGACAATAGGACGGCTAATGCCAAGACAAATGTCCAATTAGTCGCTTATGGATTCCTATGACTTAGCTTTTTCCTTTTTCTATAATATTTATGAATAGGGCGAAAGAGAAAAAGAGGTAAATTTATCAAGAAATATTATTACAATTTTATTAAATGACATAGCGGAATCATCAAAAGCCTCTACGTAGCTTTCAAAAGAAAGATTTGCACATTCCACATTGTGTTTCTCTCGCAACCCCTCTACACGAAGTAAATTTCATACTACGAAAGAGATTTCTACCCCTGTTCAAATGTGCATATGACGTTTACCATTGTTGTGATAGATCTTCTTAATAATAATAATAATAATTAGTATTAATTATTAGAATTAA
Organism: Eucalyptus cloeziana; assembly: GCA_014182715.1. Taxonomy (NCBI): domain Eukaryota; kingdom Viridiplantae; phylum Streptophyta; class Magnoliopsida; order Myrtales; family Myrtaceae; genus Eucalyptus; species Eucalyptus cloeziana. Next base: position 9,520,170 of record CM024640.1, read on the forward strand.
TGTTGGTGTGACATGGACCATTTAGTTTAGAGAAGGTAATTGACCCAATTCACCCTTTTCGTCATAATTTAAAGTGAAGAATCAAGTGATGGTTGAGAGAATTTCTTAATTTTGAGAAGCAAACATTATTAATTATCTCTCGGAGAAACAATGATTTTGTGCAATTTTCTTGAAAATAAAATAAAATAAATGATGAATTACTAACCGGAAGAGGGAGACTTGAACGAGAGTGCTTGGCCACCACATGTGCGCAGGCTCCACCACGTACTTCCTCAGCAGCCCCGCCCATCCGTATCCCAGCACCTGCACCCCTCTTTTCCTCACATCATCAGTATTTTTCTTTGCCCAAAAAGGTAGGGGAAAAAACTCATTCCATGCACTTTTTATTCTCTAATTTGAAAATTCCCTATAGTTTGTAAGTGAGATTTATATTGGAGAAAACATACAATTTTTTTTTTTGGGTTCTCGCATTACATTAAGTTTATTCAACTCTGAAGCGTCAAAACCTGATGTTTTTGCAATCTCGATATGAAATGAGCAGCAAATAGTACAAAGTAAAGATCAGAACATTACAAGTATCAAAAATTTTCTATCGTGCTCACTTTAATGTCATATTCTTTTTGTCGATCACTCGGGTACTATAACTTTTAGAAAACATTCACTCAAGCAATGTCCCCAATTTCCATCGTCGGGAAATCTGACGTGGGCATTAGAATTCTTATCACTTGTCAACGAAACCTTTCAAAAGTTATGCTACTCGATTGATCTACTGAATAGTCACGGCACCCAAGTGATAGACCAAAAAATTATGGCATCAAAATAAGTACGTGCGGAAAATACAGCACTTGATACGGCTTTTTTTTGGAGCAAGGCGCAAATGAGAATATTTTATGCTAATGAGAATTCATATGTTAGGACCATCTCTTGATACTTTTGGATTTTTATAGTGTACAGTAAGTTTGGTTTCCTAGATATTTTATGCCTTTCTAAGGCTTAGAATATAAGCCTGTTTTGTCCCTAGTGTTCCGCACCAGCTGGCGATTAGAATGTGACCTGGATCTCGTCTCTTCTCATCCATCCAAATATAAAATGCGACCCACTCATTCCTCGTGCCCACCTCTAGCAAAGTTATCTCTTTTTACTCATGAAATATAATGAAGAAATGCATAATATAAAAATTAATTACATGCCAATGGCGTAATATATATTATAATATAATAATATTCCTTTCGCTTGCTTCCTCTTTAAAGCTAACTGCATAAAATAATTATTATTGTTGAAATTTTACCAATTATAGAGTCCCCTGGGCAACTCACTACAAGTCAATTAACTTGCTGGCAATTCTTAGAAAAAAGGGTTACTCTGTAAGTATCAAAAGTTAATAAAGTAAAAATAAAGGACCTACTCATGCAAAAAAGCAAAAGAGAGACCCCCATTGGATAAATATTAAAAAGAGAGAGAGAGACCTATCAAAACTCTTTATTAAAAAAGGCCAAGTCCTTCAACTGTAGGGAATTTACCTGGGTTGTGATTATGAGAAGCCAGCCGGCGAAGAAGGAGATGCTCCGGACATAGAAGGCCTTGATTATGTTGACGATGCTCACCGCGTAGGCCGAGCCCAACCCGAACGCGCTTCCGGCATTGGCGAAGATGGAGATGAGCACATGCTCCTTCATGTTGAATGGCCCCGGGTTGAGCGAGAACGTCCTCGGGCCGAGCCCGGGGATCCGGAACTTGGCCGTGGGGAGCACTGCCGCCATGAACCGCCCGATGGGGAGGGTCGCCACCTGTACGGTGATCTGGGTTATGACGAGGGGCTCGGTCCGGTACGCGAAGAACTGGTTGAGGAAGGGAGAGGAGGGCGCACGAGAGCACCCTGGAACCACATCCGGAAGGTCCACACGGGCAGGGTCGGGTCGTCGCTGTTGGTCACGGTGAGGCGGACTTGCTCGATGGGCGAGAGGTCATCCTCATCCTCGGCGTCGTCCACATCGTTCGGGGCCACCGGCTTTTTCGAGTTGGCAATGGTGGCGGTGGCGGAAGGCGGGGTTCTGGTTCTAGACTGCCCATGGTGTCGGGTATGTGTGAGTATTGAGGGGGATTTGGCTATGCGTGTAAGGTCTGAAGTGATTTGAAATGCTTAAGTTTAGCCCTTTTAATATGGATTGGAGGGTTGACTGGTTGAAAGTTTGGACTTCAATTATTCTTTCTAAGTGGGCAAATGCAAACAGAATACGAGGCTATCATTGCCAAGCAAGCATCCAAGGTCGCCAATTGCAATAGAAAAATAGAAAAAAGAAGGGAAAGTTCCTCAACGTGCGGATGCTCCATTATTGTAGTGCGATTCATTTATGACAACTATTAGCTTCTTCTTTTAGATAAAAATATCTACCCTTTCGAATATCATCATAAGATCTTCGAACCCGACTATTTAATATTATATTTAAGCCATTACTACTTAGCACACCCATATATACAATAGCCTATCACCACTGTCCTACCGATGCCCTGGAAATCATATGACACGATAAATGTTCAAAACACAAATCAATTAGAGATTCGTGGTATTTCGAAGTGATCCCGTATGTATAGTGGCTTATCACCATAGTCCTGTCACCGCACTAGAAATCAAAAAATATTTTTACAAAAGACGACAAATGCTCAAAACATAAGTTGATACCAATATCTGGGAGTAGCAACATCATGCAAGATGGTATGACTATTTTCTTGCTGGGAATAGACTATTGATTCAGGAGGCTTTCAGTGTTATTGTGGGTGTATTCTTCTACTTATCGCATTGCTTCTATTCCACGAACATATCCACATCATGCTTACTTAAAAAAGAAAAAAAAAGAAAAGCTTTGTCAAACGATAGAGTTTAGGGCAAGGAACATCAATGATTTCGTGAATAACATGACTTTGAAAAATTGAAGGTCTGCAAAAGTAGGAAAGCAAAGGATGATGTGAATTGAAGTTGGGGGCGGGGAGACTTTTTGGTTTGATCTGTGGAATGTCTTACTTAAGAAAGGAAGATGAAGGTGAAGATGAGGATGAACAGAATCTTTTTCTAGACTCCACTGGTGGTTTAATAGCGGAATATGCGGCGGCTTTGGGGTCAGCACGGGTCTTGTCAGCGCATTTTGAATATATATACACATATATTATATATGTGTGTATATATATACCGCGCAAAGGATTTCAATCTCAATTTTATTTTTTTCGAAAATTCCACCATGAAATGTCCATAGCTTTTGCTGAGTGGATTAGAGAAAATATTAGGTACGTTTAATGCTCTAACGTGACAAATAAGAAGACACTTTAAATTGCGTCACGTGTCCGGGAAATTTCCACCCACTTTTCTCTCTCCTCTCGCCCCCACTTTTCTCTCTCCTCTCTCTTCTCTCTCTCCCCTCTGCACGATTTCTCCCCACTTTTCTCTCTCCTCTCTCCTCTCTCTCTCCTCTGCACGCTCTCTCGCGGCGCTAGGAATCGGGGCTTCTTGGAGGGATGTGGGTTATCCACCTCGCCGTCCACATTGCCGGAGACTGCGAACCGGGGGGAGAACTCCGGGAGCGCCGGGGTGTTCAGATTGAACTCGCGGTGCCCCTGGCTCTGCGTGTAAGTTGACCCCACGTCCTCCGAGACGCTCACCCTGTTGGCAGTCGAGGCGGTGGCGACGGCGGCCGAGGAGGCAAGAGTGGGGGCCTCATAGTGGTACCTCTTGTGCCCACCGAGAGCTTGGTCGGTGGGGAAGTTCTTGTGGCGGATCTAGCACTCGTGCACCTTCTGGGACATACCGGAGGAGGTGGTCGTCGCGGAGGTCGAGGTGGCCGGCTGTTCGTCCGCACCGGCGAAGAGAAAGTGTGTTGGGGGAGAGAAGAGAGGAGAGAGAAAAGCGAGAAGAGGGGCGAGAGAGCGTGCAGAGGAGAGAGAAAGGTGGGGAGAATTTGGCCGAGAGAGCGTGCAGTGGGGGGAGAGAGAAAAGTGGGAAGAGAGGAGAGAGAAAAGTGGGGAAAGTTTTCCTGACAACGTGGCCCATGCTAGACACGTGGCGTAATTTAAGTCGCCAACGTTAGAGTACTAAAGGTACTCGATATTTTCTTGCGTTTCTAACAAAATTGAAAAATTTGTGATTTAAAATTGTCAAGATATTCGTTAGCTCGTCCCGTTGACAACTTGATATCTTAATTTTCAAAAACGATTTTAAATCTCTCGTACAGTCATTTAAATTGCTTTCTAAAGCAATTCCTCTATTTAAACATTCTTCTTAATGAGAATGTTTCAATAATTTTGTTGGTAGCATAATAATAATGGGATTTTTACATACGTTGTTTCAACCAAATGAAATTATGGTTGTGAAATTGATTATTAGCAAAGATTGCTTTTGACATTCACAAACGATGAAAAAGGGTGGGCGGTGAACTTTTAATAAGGCCCTGTGCTGTATGGTACAGAGATTATTTCTATTTTTTTCTTGAAACAAAAATAAAATAAAAATCTATTTGATATTGTTAATTAATTTTTTTATTTTTGATAATAGATTTAGAACAAAATTAAAAATAGAAGAAATTACTTCTTCATTTTTTGGAACAACTCAAGAATAAAGCAATTTTATTTTTTTCATTTTCTTTTCTTATTTTTCTTATTTTCCTTTTCTTCTTCTTTTTCCTTTGTCTAGCCGGTCACCTACCATGGTTGAGGTTAGCGGCCAGGTAGAGGAAGAACACGAAGAAGAAAAAAGAAAAAAAAAAAAAGAGAAAAAATTTAATAACATTATTCTAAAATTAAAAGAAATTCTAAGTCATAAAAAAAATTGAAGATCATATCAAATTTATTTCTTTTGAGAATATAAATTTTGACAGCTTATCAAATGCATTCAAACGCTTCAAAACTCATCTATAAAGAAAAAAAAACTATTTCTGAGCAGAAATTATTCCCAAGAATATAATGATTATTAAATAGGCCCTAATTCTAATTTGTTGTTATACTACAACCATTTTGGGTGCACCAACTAATATTGCAAATTTGAAAAAAAAAAAGAAGTGAAAATAAAATTTAAAAGCCACTCCGAAAAGTTTTTTTTTTTTTTTTTTTTAAGATTTACGGAACGGACAAACATTAACCCTAGACCATGATCATTGATATCATGTCTTTATTCGTAAAATATATATATCTAAGACATACTTCTATTTTCGCTCGTTACCACTTTCATAATTCTATTCTTTTAAGTCACAAGTTAAATACCCGAATTCCAACTTCAATCATTACTCTGCACCCCCACATCAGATATTGTCGTGGAATTATTTACGAGTAAGGTGTAATGAAAAATCTCAAATTTATACACCATTAACAAATTTCACAAAACACTCCAAATTGAGATATTTATAATAAATTTATCATCTATTAATTTTCATTAAATTTAATTAATACCATAAAAAAATCATAAATTTGTACATTTATGACAAAAAAAAGATAAAATACAAAACTGCTACACATGTTAATTGCCACGTATCATTCAATTCAGTAATTTGATGGTAAATTTTAAGGAAATTAACAAAAGTTAAATTTGTTATAGTTGTATCAATTTGAGGTATTTGAAAATAATTAAAAATTATTTTGAGAAAAATTTGTCACAAGTATATTATTTGAGATTTTTTTGTGATATTAACTTTTACAAGGATGCCATTTCTTTTCCGAATACCCCTACCCAATTTTCCCATACTAATCCAAACCCCAAAAACACCTTAAACCCTAACCACCAAGCCTAGAGCACGACCATTGCCGGCCACTGCTGCCGGCCCCTCCTAGCTCGCTGTCGTCCCACGGCAAGCCTCGGAGCCATTGCATGGCGCCACCAGCTCGTTGATAGGCCTGTCTCAGCCGTGCACGGTCGAGGTCCTGTAATTCTTCACTCTGCTGCCAGCGGGCACGTCCTCGCACGTTAAAAATTGCTCGCTCCTCTCACACTGTCGCCATAAAATATACAGCCTGTTTTTATGGTAAAAATAGGCATATCATGAAATACCGGACAGCAAGGAAAAGATTTTCCTTTAAATGCAGCACCAGCCCAATGACCTCAATATGCCAATCTGCATTCCTCTTTTAAACATAATGCACATGTGGCAAAGTACAACTTCCTGGAGGAGTTTTTTTTTTTTTTTTTTTTTTTTTTTTTTTGGTGACCTAAGAACCCCTATACAGCCGGCAAGGTAAACCCAAAGTGATGCTAGCGCAGGACCCACCACGACGACATCATGCTTAAGAATTCCTAATGACGACGCTGGGATTCGAACTTCACCCCTTGCGTTGGGGGGAGCAGCCCGAAGCCAGAGCAGCTGCTGAGGGCGTTGGTCGGAGGAGTCTTCTTGTGCACTTGAAATTACATGAAATCAAGCTATTAGAATACATCTCTCGTTACTTTTCCTGTTGCTAGAAGTTTTAAAGGGTTTTTTTTTTTAAAGCCCTTGAAATTACATGAAATCAAGCTATTAGAATATATTACAACTGATGAATTGATCTGGACAGGCACAAAGAATGGAACCTATACAGTCAAAAATGGATATAACATCTTAAGAGATAGTATGACAGAAAACAGAGCACTGGAGCATCCTCTTCCTCATATCAAACATCGTCAGAACTATGGAATGCAATATGGAAAATGCGGACCAGTCCTAAAGTGAGGATTTTCGCTTGGAATATTTGTCAAAACGCCATCCCATCTAAGGAGAACCTATGGAAAAGGAAAATTTTACCTGATCCAGTATGTGATCTTTGCCGAGATAAGATGGAAACGGCCGAACATATTCTTCTCCTATGTCCCTGGACTGCACGGGTATGGAGCCACCCAAAAATTAACCTACAAGTGAATGCACAGGAGGTTACACGAATCGATGAGTGGTTGGCACGATTTATAAGGAAAAACACGAACCTCCCGTCCCTGGAATTGGTTGCTAACATTCTATGGCAGGTATGGAAGGAGCGCAACAACCACATCTTTCGAGGTACTAAACCGGATGCCTGCAAAGTGGTAGATCTGGCCCATTTTCAGCAAGAAAGCTACAAAAAATGGGGCTTTATGCATCATCAAGTAGAAAAGGAAGAGGAGGAGAAGACACCTTCAACCTGGAGAGCTCCGGCTGCGGGATCCTTGAAGCTCAATGTCGATGGGTCGATCTGCGAGGGTCAACGGAAGGAGCTGTCGCCTGCATCGTCCGGGACTCATCCGGAAGCCTCGTGGATGGATTCACTAAACCTGTTCGAGCGGCATCAGTTTTGCAGCTTGAAACCCTAGCGCTGTTCGAAGCTCTGAAGTATGTAAAAGAGAAGCAGATCGGTTCAGTTTTGGTGGAATCTGACAGCAAAAGCCTCGTGCAATCGCTGAAGTACACGGAAGAGATAAGCTGGGAGTCACGTGGGACATGGACGAAATGTAAGTCTCTTCTCCATAATTTGCCGCAAGTGGGCCTATCTTTTTGCCCACGTTCTGCCAACTCAGTGGCAGATTGGGCTGCGCAACACCAAAGGAGAAATACTCTCCCTTCCAACTGGATCGCTTCACCACCTCCTGGACTGTGGGCCTTATTATGTATTGATGCCCCATTAGTGGGTTCTGCTGGTCCTGTTATTATATAAATAATACGATCTCCTTTCGACCAAAAAAAAAAAAAAGAATACATCGCAAGAGACTCTTCAATCACAGAAAGAGTTTTTTAAAGCAAATTTTTTTTTTTTTTTTTAGTTCGTATAACAGGGGTCTTATGGCTGTGATAACTTTTTTTGGGTGGAAGAGAACTGGACTAATTGCCCTCTCCCCATCCATTGAGATATAGCTTACCTTTATCCATAAGAGCAACGAAAGACGCCCTCTCTTCTGAAGCGGATTCAACACTTACACCTTCTGACCTCCTCGCTTTGGCTAACTTCCTATCCATAAGAATCTTGTAGCGTACAATCAAATCTAAATACTCTAACAATTGGCCAATGCCAATGGCGCCACTGGATCATCTCCCCTACTTTCGAATGAAATTTGCCGGCCAGGATCATGAACTAATCTACCAGAAAACCATTGAAGCAGAGGACCCACTAAAATTGCCAATTATCATGCCAGATAAAAAGTGCATTTCCCATCCCCAACAACATGCTTAGTGAAAGATCTAACGGCATGCCAAAGCCTCAAGATTTTCCTCCATGTTTTACAAGCTATAAGGACTTATCCTTTGGCTTGTAAAACTCGAAGCCAGACAACACAAAGAGAACCAGCTTGTGCAGAAGATCACCCAGATAGAAAGTATCTTCGACACGGGTGTCTAGCCGTCTCCGGAATTTCCATTTACTATAGGCTAATTTGGGTCTATCTATACGGAAAACCTTAAAAGTACCCGAATAAGAAAAATTTCACAATACTTTCAAATATGCATGGTTATAAACCAAGTCTAAAGAATCGGCGGGACAAAATTTACAGCAATCGGCTACGAAAAACAGTGAACTTGGGCATATAAACTCTTTATCTAAATCTAAAACATTAAAGTTTCTGAAGAGGAACAAAAGAGGCAAAAAAAAAAAAAAAAAAAAAAAACCTAGAAACAACGGTGGCCATGAAACCTAGTTGCACTTGTGTGTCGAGCCACTCAAGAGCGAACCCACCTGGCTTTGGTTTTGGCTCGAAAACCCAACCTTCAAACCATGGCAGACGAAACTATCCCAGTCTCCATCACTATTAAGCAGCCTCAGTTCCATCTCCATCACTCCGCCATCTTCGCTGTCCTTCGCTATGGCCTGAGCCACACGGTCCTTGACCTCACGGGAGAACGCGACCGCACCCGTCTCCACGGTCGTCTTCCCTCTCGGAGGGAGGCAGAATCCCTGGAGAAACGTCCCCGCCACGAACTCGCCGCGGTAGAAAAGCATGACCTGGGCGTGGTCCCAGCTGAGCCGGCTCCACAACGGCAGATAGTTTTTCACCGAGAGGGCGACGCTCCAGTTCCCGCTGATCATGGATGATGGCGGTGGTGGCGGCGTGGAGGAAAGAGAGAGAGAAAGAGAGGCCACGCGTACCATCTCCGACGAATCACTCGAGGCCCCAATAAGCAACATCAAAATCAGGAGCGCGAAGACCACGCCGGTCATCACAAAACTTACGCAAGCAGTAACAAGATCAAGTGTTGCATCAGTAACAAGATCAAATGTTGCAGTAACAGGATCTACTGTTCTTCCTGCTTCTCGGTTGGATTCGGGATCGTAGCGTTGCTGTCGCTGAACTTCCATGGTCCTCGCTTCTCAGTTTCTTCGGTGAAATCTAAACTACCTCCTCAAGTTTGAAGTGAACATGCATATATAGAGAGAGAGAAGAGATCACGTTGATGAGCTCCAACTCGGATTAGAAAACATTAGCTAATCTAATTCGGATTCGAAAGACTTGCTCTACGTTATCTTTCCTGTCATCGAATCGGTCTATGGGATTTCATGGGACGATTATCTCGGGATGGTTAAAACTTATCGTAATAGCTTACTCGAATCCTTAAACTATAAATAAAAAAGTGCATTTAAATTGTCAAATTTGCCACGATTCTCCACTTTAGTCCTCGCTCCGTCCATGTAACATTAATTCTCGTTCACTTAAAATTGATGCAGTAAATGGAAGGATTCAGAAAAATTACAAAAAAGAAAAAAGTCATAAACTTATTGCATGGATGTCAATTCAATCATAAGCATTTTAATGTGGTCAATTTAGTTATAAATCTTTTGATGATTTATAAGTATAGATCTTCTGGCCAATTTTGATAAAAAAAAAAAAATTGACTAACATGGACGCGGGCTGTACTATGTAAGACAGTTGATGTTGATGTGGAAAATTATTATAATTTTTAAATAATTTTTCTGATTATTTTTATATTTTTCCTTTTCTTTGCTTTTGTTTTTTAACTATGGGTCAATGACCCTCACCAGCATTAGGTGACGGCATAGTAGCCCTCGCTAGATCTGGGGAAGGTGAGGGTGTCCCGGCCCTCACCAATGGTTGGCGAATGTTGAGGCTGTGGACCAACGAAGGGTAAGAAAGAAAATAAAAGAAAAGAACAGAAAAATGGAAATTATATAATAAAAAAAAGTGCATAAATTGTCCACGTAAGCATCAAGCATGCCGTGTAAGATGACTAGCATCAATGTCGGTGATTATTCGTTGAAAGCCAAAATGACTATAGTGTCAAATTGTCAAAACATTAGGATTCAATTAGCCAAATTAAAAAGTTCATAACTGAATTAACATCCGTATAATAAGTTTAAGATTTTTTTTGGTAATTATGCAGAATGATTTTTTTTTCCGAAATTATCTCGAAGGATTCAAATGCATCACAATTTTCAGATTGAAAAGCCCCAAATAAAAATTTTAGGACTTAAATATATTATCTACATAAGTTTTAAAAGTTGCCCTGTTTGTCCCGAAATTCATAAAGTGCCACGTTCACAATTATCTTCTTTGTTGTATCCATTTCGTAGATGTCGAATGGGTAGATAAATTCTGTTTTTAAAATATCAAAATTTCCAATGAGAATAATTAATAATAACGTTTAGATAACAATCTACATAAGTAATTTATATCCTCTACATCTCCCCTATTCTTTTGTTTTATTTCTACATAAAACGTAGTTCTCTAGTAGTTAAAATAAAATTATATGGCATATTTTTTAATTTTACGCTATAATATATATAATTAATCATGTCCATGCGTGGTTTACTCGTGCCCAAAGTTTAGATCTTGCCTCCTGGCCTCTATCTCTCCATCATTTTTTATTATTTTATCAATCGTATAAGGATCTTTTTGGGAATTCCTTAAATTAACTAAAAATAAAAATAACAATCTTTAAGACACTTTAAAAATGAAAAAAGAAAAAAAAAAAGAAATTACGCTCTTTAAGAAAGTTACATACTACCAATGGGATTTTTGTTATTATTATCAAAATATATTTACGAGGGTTAAAAAGTGCCCTAAGAACTTTCGTTAACATTTTCCATCTAATAATAATATTTTTTTTATAAAATAATTCATTCACGCATATAATTGCGCGCATTTAAAAGTTCTAATTTTAATTAATTAACATAGTTTGAAAATCTCTCAAACTATAGGAGTATTATCATCGCCCTATGGTGCGTTCAGAGATAGGTCCGGATACTAAATAGGCCATCTTATTGCCATATGGTGCATCCAAAGAAAAGTTCGGGTACTACACAGGCATTCATTATTGACCCTACGATCCACTTGAGAAAGGTTGAGTACAAAGTAGGCAACTTATCATCGTCCTGTGGTGCGTTCGGAGATAGGTCTAAGTACTAAACAGACCATCTTATTTTCCTGTGGTGTGTCTAAAGAAAAGTTTAGGTACTAAACAGGCATTTTTTCGTTAACCCTGCGGTGCACTCAAGGAAGGTCAAGTACTAAGTAAGCAACTTATCATCGCCCTGTGGTGCATCTGGAGATAGGTTCGAGTACTAAATAGGCCATGTTCATTGACTTGTGGTGTGTCTAAAGAAAGCTTCAAGTACTAAACATGCATTCATTGTCAATCATGTGGTGCACTCGAGAAAGGTCGGGTACTAAGTAGGCAATCAAAATTGCCACAACAGGTGACCAAAAAAAAAGTTCAGGTCTTAAAAAAACAGCTTTCCTCTACAAACTTTATTATTAGGCTGGGCGATCGAAGAAAGGTTCAAGTCATGGACGTATAATATCAACTGTCTTAAATTACTCTACTCTCCCTACAAGGTAAGTGGTTCTAGGTATGTTTTTATTTGCTTTAACAAGCATCCTAGTATACTGCATTATAAAATGGGACTCAAATTCCATTCATAGCATTTGTATGGGCAAAATTTAAGTATCAATTTGTCTTTAAATACAATCTTTGTAAACTCATTTTCAAAGATGGGCAGTTGTTATTGTCTAAATTTTGACGACATGTTTATCATTTATTAATCGCATAGAAAATTATGGATTAAATTTTGAACCTTAGCAAAAATTCTCATTAAATCATATAGGCATTAGGAACATTTGCATTACTAGTATTAAAATTAAAAAATTTAAATGTTATCATTATTATTATAATAAAAAAGAAAATAGGGGGGAAAAGCGAGACTGGGCCAGGGGCGGCCCCTCTCCCCGGCCTCTTTCTTTTCTTTTCATTTTTCTCTCCCTCTTGGGCCTGGCTCAGCCCATTCTTTCTCATTCTTTCTTTTCAGCCCAAGCCGACCTCTCCTTCCTCCTCTCCCTCACGCTCTCACACGTTCTGCAAAAAAGGAGAGAGAGGACCAAGGACAGAGGCAGAGGAGACGGCGCGCGAGCGTGGCACCGGAGTTGGTGGTCCGGGGGGAGACCGGCAGCCACATCTATCGTGGCAGCAGGTCATCCGCGCCGGTGCTTCAAAGCGAGTGAGGAAGGAGGCTTCTTGCACGTCGTGTCGAGGTCGCCGGCGTAGGTTCGAGTCCTGGTTCAGGCCGATAACCCCTCGTTCCAGTACCGTATGCCAACTGTTTGTCGAAATTCCCGAATCAGATATGAATTCCGTATGTGTTGGTTTTGGCCATGAGACTTGCCCCTTTTTGTTAATCGATATGCGTGTGGGGGGTTTTGCTTGCGCCTTTGTTTCTGATTTCGAGCATGTCTGGGTGGTCTCTTCGAAGTCTGCATAACATGCTCTCTTCAATCCACCGCACGTCACGTGCTCGACAAAAAACGTTCGAACCAAGTTCGTGTAGATTCACCTCAAATGTTGACTTGCTTCGAAAGTGTAATGATGGAAATCGCTCGGCGGTAATCTATCGTTAACCTCTACACGCGTTTGTGTTTCTATTTTGTTGTTTTAGCGAGCTGTGGGCTCGGATTGTCATTTTGGTGAATTTGCGCTTAGCTTTTATTAAAAGAGTAGCGTGCGTCGGGCTTAATTTGGTTTGATTGGGTTGTTTTCAGCTGATTAGGCCTGGAGTTGGTCTTGTAGTGGCCGAGTTGGGCTTGATTTCATTAAGCCCATTCCTTTTTTAGGCCTTTGACATCCATGGAAAGTCCACAATAACCCAGGTTCGGGAGGGCCCAGCCCTTCTCTCTATTTTCGAAATTAAAAAATTTACTTAAACAATTAAATATTAAAATATTTTAAAAAATTAAAATATAGAAATTAGATTTTGAGTGGGTTTCAGTTAAAATGCGTGAAAATGTTTGATAAAAATCCTTCTTGAAATTGAACGAAGGGCTTTGTAGCAAGATTTTAATGTTTTCTTTTTCAAGCGAGTTATCAATTGATTGGTCACTTTCATTGCATTGATTGCTGTTTACTTCTGACCTAGTTAGGAATGGTATTTTTCTTAATTATTAGCATTAGGTGCTCATTTTGCTCTATAGTTTATTTAACGCTTCCTTGGTTGTTAATTGTTACTTTAATGATTGCGCGTCTGAATAATCGCATTGTATGTTGGTAGATATATATATCTACCAACATACATGTTGTTGCGACCTATATATATATATGAATAACGTATGGACCTATTTATAAGTTTTATAAATTGACTATATCATAATTAAGGAAAATATCATAATGGTCTCCGATACTTTTAATCATTATTGTACGATGGCCAATTTAATCATAAATTTTTTAATTTGGTTAATTTAGTCTTAAGTTTTTTTATGATTTGTCAATATAATCTTTTCGACTGATATTGGTTGGATATCATTGATGTGGAGTTGTCTTATATTGACACGGTGGTGATGACGTTGACTCTCTCCCGTTCCGAGAGAATGAAGCAGAGATAAATGGGCATTATGACGAGATTAAGTGTGAACTCTCAAATTAATTTTTCCTGACGGAGGAAGGCATGAACCTTTTCAATCCACAGCCCTATTTTATGACACTCGCTGGAAAGGGCCATGCTTAAGGGGAAGATAAACAGTACAAGGAAGGAAAAAGGGAAAAAAAAGTCTTTAAAAAATTTAAAAAGGAAAGAAAAAAAAATTCAGAAAATTGTTAACATCAACATCAGACGTATCACATAAGACAATCGGCCACTTCTTCAAAGATTTCCAACCAAAATTGATTGAAAGAATATATGGACAAATTGTCAATAGATTTAAACTAAATTGGCCAAGTTGAAAAAAAAATAAAAAATAGACACCGTCATATGATTGGTTTATGTTTTTTTTTGACAAATTTTTCCAAAGTGTACATGACCTAACTTGATTGCTCACACGTATATATGAGGAGAAAAGTGTTAAAAAAGTCTTAAATCTATGGTATTTGTACCAATTTAGTCCTAAACCTTTCAATTGTGTTAATTTAGTCATAAACCTTTCAATGATGCCAGTTTAGTCATTAACATTTTGCATTTATGCCAACTAAGTCCATCTAGGCAATTTAAAATAGAAATCGCTAACGTAGATGCCAATTATTCGATTCGACATTGTTGACACTAAATTGATCCAATTAAAAAAATTTAAAACTGAATTGACATCAACAAAAATTTTAGGACTTTTCTAGCACTCCATTGTTCATGTAAACAACTCAATTTTTGTCTAAATTATTTTGCATATAACCAAAAGTTATTCCCAAATCACTATCTTATAGGGACTTTTATTCTAATCTGGATGTAATCGCAAAATTTGCTTATTCTTCCTCTTCAACATACGTGTACAGCCATAAATTTCCACTTATTACACCATTTTTGTTAATGAGGAACATAATGTTCATTCATTCATTTTTTAAGCGATATAAATAAACATTTTTAATAAAAAAATTTCAAATCGCTCATATTTTATGAAATAAAAGGATAAGTTGATCAAGTCAGCGCTAAGACTAAATTTAGTATTAATTTTTTCTTGCGTCAACAATGTATGCTACAATTACTTATGTGTAAATTTAAGACATTGAAAATTATGAACATTAAAAAAAAGTTTTAATATCATGAAAAACTCAAAACCGGTACACGTGTGGTAAATTTACTCCAAACTATTTTTTTTATCATGAAAAACCCTAAACTGGTACACCTATGACAAATTTATCTCGACTGACCATAAAAAATTATAAACTGATATATTTAAGATAAATTTACCCCAAACTAATTTATTCAACCGTCGAAAACCCCAAACCGATACACTTATGACAAATATACCCATAGTTAAATTGAATAAATACCACAAAAGAAAATCTCAAAAATTGTAAACTGTGATAAACAGAGAGTAAAATTCCAAATTGGTATACTAATTTACTGTCACATATTATTTAACTTAAAAAATTGACAATAAAATTTAATGGAAACTAATAGAGGGTAAATTTGTACAAGTATACCAGTTTTGGTAAATTTATCAAAAGTTTACCAGTTTGAGGTTTTTGGTGGTCAAAAAGTTAGTTTTGGGTAAATTTGTCACATATGCACTAGTTTGGGATTTTTCAAGATATTAATCCAAAAATAAAAGGAATTCTACCGGTGGCCATGACTAGGGTGTGCAAAAGAACCGGGACTCGTCCGGACCGCCTGATACGGACTAGAACCGCTCGGAACCGGTGGTTCTTGAGGGAACCGGTCCGGTTCCCGATTCCAATTTACGGGAACTAGTGGGTACCGGTCGGTTCCCGGTTCCATGGGCGGATCCGTCCACTCGCCCACCTAGACCGGACCGATTATATTAAAATAATATATTAATAATATTAAAAAAATTGAAATTACTAATTAACAAACCCAAATCAAATAACTAAAAAAATTAATTAAAGTGGGTAATCTTCAGTCAAACCAAATGGAGAGGTCCTAATATAAAAGCTAGTGTAGTTTCTAATATATGACATCCCAAAACTTATTTTTTTTCCGACAACATTGAGATGATTATGAAAATTTGGTTATGTGTGTTACATATCTACTGTTGCATGTAGTTATTACCTTTGTGACTTGTCAGTAATTGAAGTGCTCCAGTCTCGATCTTCAATATTTTGGAGTATTATTTGAAAAAGGTCTAACACTGTTCAAGACTGAATTTTACTTGGCTGATGAGTTACTGTGATTAGTGATTGTTCCTTAATGTAGGATGCTCCTTCCATGACTGAAGAAGTTTCCTAATGCGATTTAGAATAAGAGAAAAATGGTCCGTTTTTGCTTTTTCCTTTCTGCAAGTTTTCTCAAATTAAAAAACAGTTGTAGAGGTTGGTTAATTGATTAGATTGTTGTTCTAAATTTCTTATATGACCTCTCTTTCAAAAGCAATCATGTTTTCAGCATCCAAGACTGGTGAAGAGCATATAGAATTGAAGTTATTCCCTAAACCTTTATGGAAGAAAAGAAATGATAATTTTTAGTTCAATCAATTAATCTATCAAATTTCTCTTTTCGATCTTCTAAATCTTGTACTTTAACTTTGCTCTTGTTTTTGGTCTAACATCTGGACACCCATTACAGCATTAATTGGAACATGTTGATAATCCACTGAGTTCACTACCTAACCGTTCATGTATAAAAATTTATTTTAATCTTTTGTATAATTTATTATCTTCAAGTGGTCATGGTTGACTCATCTTTTGATTTTTGTACTTTTGTTATATAACAATCTCGAAATGGCAATGACATTGACTCAACATTATGTTCTGATTTCTAGTTGTTGTAACTTTTGGTTTTTAGTATATTACTCGATATGAAAAGTTCTCATGGTGTGATTTAAAAAATGTTATTATTATTATTGTGAGACTGGTTCCATGGATCTCCTGAGAACCGGACCAGACAGGCAGTCCGGTTCGTAGGTGGATTCATGCAACTAACGGATGGATCCCTGTTTCAATTTTTCGGAACTGGTCCTTAATGGGCAGTTCTTGATTCTAGATTGGAAACTACCCGCACGGACCATGCACACCCCTAGCCATGACACCTAGTTGCACTTGAATGGGTAGTTGGCTTTGGTTTTGGCTCGTGGACCCCACCTTCAAACGAGGACAACGCCCGTCTCTGGAGCCCCGTCCCCTCTCGGAGCCACACCGACAAGATTTACGAAAAATGCACGTGTCATGTGAATCCCTTTCCTTTTTATTATTCCCCAAAATTTCGAAATTCCCCCCTTTTCCAATTTGACCTTTTATTTTTATTATGGAAGATAACAATTGCAGCATGAAAATTCATGTTATGTGATTATTCTTTTAATCATTTAATCAAACAATGATCACAAATAGAAAATACCCATGTTATGCATGGCCATACAAACGCATGAAAGTAACTTATTCATTTTTTTGATGGATTCTTAAGCAAGTATTATATTAGGTTATAGTTACTTAATGTGCTAAAAAAAGAAGTGTCTTAAAAAAATTTATTCTCTGAAAAAGTGAATGCTCTAGATTTTTTACAAAATCTTATTCTCATCAATATCCTCCATTAATAAGAGGAGTAAGGCCCATTTCATTTGGCGGAAAATGTGATTTTTGGAAAAATATTTTTCTAGAATTTATTTTTCAAGAAAATAACGATATTTTCCAGTATTCGGCTAAAACCTAAAAATGAAGTGGAAATTATTTTTCATCCATTCACTCATTTCAATAATTTTTTTAGTATTTCATTTTTTAAATTGATTTTTAATTATTTTCCTTTTTTCTTTTCATTCTTTTCTTCTTCTTCTTCTTCTTCTTGGTCAATCGTTGGCCACGTTGACGGCCGACAATCGACCATAGGCCATAGGTGAGCTACGGCTTCGCCATAGGCTTGTGAGGCTACAACTCCCTAGATACTGGTTAGGTCGAGTCTCGCCTGATTTGACAAGTCCGAGCTCACTTAAGGGAGGTGAGTTGGGTGAGGTGAGGCTTGAGCTCGAGCCTCATTAGCTTGTGGTGAGGCTCAAGCTCACTTGTGGCCAGTTGTTGACCTGCTGAAGAAGAAGGAAAAAAAAAGCAAAGAAAATGAAAAAATAGCAACAAAAAATTTCAAAATAAAAATATTAAATAATTAAAAATTAAATTTTTTTAAAGGAAAAGGTGTTTGGTTAAAAAAAATGCTTGGTTTAGAAGTGAAACAAAGAGGATGGAAAATGTTTTCCAATATTTAAAAAGCGGAAAAATAATTTCCCCTCTTTTAGAAGATTTTTTTTTCTATTGATGGAAAATGTTTTTCTCGACCAATTTATTTTCTATAAATGAACACTAGAAAATCAAAAAAATATTTTCCTAAAAGTAGTTTCCTGCGAAATGATCTGATTTTTTTTTTTTCTTTTGAAAAGTTTGGTTTAATTATTATTCTTTTGAAAGAACGCGGCTTTCCATAATCTCAAACGTTGTATGCCTTGACTCGATTCAGCTTGGTTAGCCCGATGGACCACGGTCATGTAACTTATTCAATAGTTACAAAAGGAGGACAGGTAAAATTAATTACAGGAGTTACCAAACTAATTTCTCACATAAACAGTAACATAAAGCTTATAGCAGATACAATTCCACCATATAATGTCAGTCAAGAAAGAACACACGAGCTTTATTCACAAGTTGCACATGCATTGTGGCATAATTTTTGAAAAAAAGGAAAATGGGTAAGTATTTAATCCAAAACTTATGTTAAGAAGTGCGATTTGAAGATGCCACCTAAGCAAATTTGAAAGATTTCGACTTAATACAACCAATTAAAAAGGTTTAGGATTTAATTGTGTTCTGAATGCAAATTTCAAGAATTACAATATACTGTTCTTCTATCAATTAGTCAAATTCATGTGACATACAACATGATTTGCATAACCAACAATAGTTTCGTGATTTTAATTCTCTTCATTTTCTCCTCTTCTTTTGCTACTAGGATACTGGTGTTTGGTTTAGCTTTTTCAAGAGGTTCTAAGCCTCCAACACCATTTGGAGAAATGCTGAAGTGTTTGGCAAATTTTGAAGTAGCTTTCAGCCAAATACTAGCCTTGGGAATGCAAGCACAAAGCTACTCCTAATCAGCATTCATAGCATTTGTAAAATGCTAAAACTAAAACTAAAATATTTTTTCTTTCCAAAATCATCCTCACTAATTCCCTATTTTTCCCATTTTGCACCTTTGTAACTATTCATTTTATTTGTCAGATTCTTTAGTTTGAGTAATGAAGGGCCAGCAAGGCCAGATTTTGCCGACAAAGGGTTAATGAGTGGCTAGCGAAAGGCCGAAGAGGGCACATGACCGCAGCTTGGTGTGACCCTAGGCAATGGTTGCTTGGATCACTCGATCTCGCCTAGGTTGCTTGGATCGATCGATCTTAGATGATTGCTGCTTGGGTCTCGTGACCTCAAGCAACCTACACCCAAGTCATGTGACCTTAGGTGGCCCCTGCTAGAGGTCCCCCGACTTGGGTGACCTAAGTCAACGGTTGCTCGCATCATATCTGGATCACTAGAGGCCTAAGCCCTTTACTGGCTCTAGCGAAGGGTTTTGAGTTTTTTTTAATATATAAAAATTTGAGTTTTTTAATAAAAAATATAAAAAAAAATGTAGCCAAACCCTATTGCAAAAGCTTTTTTAACCAAAGACTATTTGAACCCAAAGTGGTTTTACAAAGAGTTTTTACCAAACACAATTAGCATTTCTCTAAAGGGCTTTGCCTTTGAACATTTACATTACTTCCAAAGTTCATTCCCAAAGTTGAACCAAGCCCAATACTTTTGTAGTTTGAGGGATTTTCAAACTATTTTAATTAATTAAAATTTGACCTTTTAAACGCACATAATTATATGCGTGAATGAATTATTGTATAAAAAAAAAATATTATTAGATGGAAAATGCTAACGAATGTTCTTAGCACATTTTAACCCTCGTAAATATATTTTGATAATTATAAAGAATTCCAATTTGTAGTACGTAACTTTCTTAAAGCGTGTAATTTTTTTTTTCATTTTTAAAATATCTTAACGAATGTTTTTTTTCCTAGTTAACTTAACTAATTCCTTAAAAAGATCCTTATACAATTGAAAAAATTATAAAAATAACGGAGAGATAGAGGCCAGGGGTGAAGATCTAAATTTTGGGCACGCGCAAACTACTCACGTACATGATTAATTAAATTGTGTAAAATTATAAAATATGTCATATAATTTTATTTTAAGTTTTAATTACTAGAGAACTCCATTATATGTAGAAACAAAAGAAAAATGAATAGGGGAGATGGACAGAATATAATTACTTATGTAGATAGTTATCTAAACGTAAAATATATTATTCTCATTGGAAATTTTGAAATTTTAAAAACAGAGTTTATCTACGCGTTCGACACCTATGAAATGGATACTACAAGGAAGATAATTTTGAATTTGGCACTTTATGAAATTCGGGACAAACAGGGTAACTTTTAAAACTTATGTAGATAATATGTTTAAGTCCTAAAATTTTTATTTTGGGCTTTTTCAATCTGAAAATTGTGACTTTTGACGCATTTGAATCCTTGGTGATAATTTCGACAAAACAAAAACCTTTGGAATAATTAAAAAAGAAAGGTCATAAACTTATTATATGGATGTTGATTTTGTCATAAATTATTTTATTTGACCAATTGAGTCATAAACGGTTTGACACTATAGTCATTTCGGTGAATTTTAACTGAAAATCACAATTGTGGACACTCTCCGTTTTACGTATACGCGGCATGTTGATGCTTACATGTACAATTTTTATAGTTATTTATTTATTTATATTTTTTCCTTTTTCTTTTCTTTTCTACCCTATATTGGTTTGCAACCTGGACATTTGCTGGCCATTGGCGAGGGCTTAGAGACCTTCACCTTGTCTAGAGCTGGTGAGGGTCACAAGCCCACAGTAAAAAACAAAAGCAAAGAAAAGAAAAAAAAATCAGAAAAATTATTGAAAAATGATAATAATTGTTCACATCAATATCGATTGTTTTATATGGTTCAATGTTCATATTAGCAATTTCTCATTAAAATTGGCTAAAAAAACTATATTAGCAAATTGTCAAAAAAATTTCGACTAAATTGATCAAATTAAAATGCTCAAGATTGAATTAATAACCGTACAATAGATTTATAACTTTTTTTTTGTAATTTTTCCGAATCCTTCCATTTACTCTATCAGTTTTAAGTGAACAAAAACTAATATTACATGGACGAAGCGAGGACTAAGGTGGACAATCGTGATAAAATCTATGATTTAAATGCAATTTTTGATAGTTTAAGGATTCGAGTAAATGTTTTTTTTTTGTTAGAAGGATTTGAGTACGTTCTTGCGATAAGTTTCCACTATCCTTCAATAATTATCCCATGAAATCTCACAAACCGACTCCATGAAAAGAAAGAAAACTTAGAGGAGTTCTTTCGAATCAGAATTGGTTTAGATAACATTTTCTAAGCCGTTACCGTATGGGAGTTCATCAATGTGATCTTCTGCCTCTCTCTCTCTCTTTCTCTCTCTCTATGTATGCATGTTTACTTCAAACATGCGAACGCGCGGAAGTAGCGAAGATATCACTGAAGAAACTGAGAAGCGAAGACGATGGAAGTTTAGCGACAACGACGCTACGATCCCCAATCCAACCTAGAAGCAGGAACAAGAACAGTAAATGAGTCAATTGATGAAATTCGGGACAAACAGGACAACTTTCAAAACTTATGTGGATAATATATTTTGTCTTAAAATTTTTATTTCGTGCTTTTCAATTTGAAAACTGTGACTTTGATGCTTTTGAATCCTTCGGGATAATTCCCAAATAAATCATAAACTAATTATACAAATGTTGATTTAATTATAAATTTTTAATTTGGCCAGTTTTTTTTGGTAAAAGGTAAGTATTATAGATAGACTTGTGAACCAGGAAGCTATACAGAGTACATCAGAGAAGAGCCGGCACCAAAAAACTTGCACTCAGACGGTTAGAGAAATACCAATTGAGTGGAAGGGTGCCAACCCAAGTTGCAGAGAAAGATACAAGAAACGGGAAAAGAAGTAGCTAGAAGAAGGCTAATGAACAATGTAGCCAGGGCAGAAAGCAAGACAAGAACAAACGAAAAGGGAGGGCAGAAATACAATCCAACAAAACCAGATTACATCCAAATCGAAGCAGCAGCTGAGTGAACTGGAACCAGCAACATCAGCGACTAAAAGACCCAGGGAAAAACGAGGTAGAGAACCTCCCAAGCAAGGGGGAAGAGGAGGCGACCCATGAGCATCTTCAATGCAAGGAAAACCACGAACGGGGCACAAAAACGAACGGCCATATGATCACTTCAGTAGTAGGCCAAAACACTTACTCAAAGATAGAAGGGTGGATACCCCAGCTAAGTTGAAGATGTTTGTTGTGGGGGTATCCGGGACCTTTGAGAATGTAAGGGCCTTGTCTTTAACAACTTTAATTAGATGGGCTTTCAAAGCTGGGAGGAAAAGTTGTTGGTTGCGGAAGATGATATTGTTTCTCTCCTTCCAAACAAGATAGCATAAGGCATTAAAGGCAAACCGATCCATCAATTGGTGGAACCCTGGATCAGATAAGTGCTCAATAGCCCACAAAAGGTTCTCTTTCCAAGCCTGGTTTCTCCAAGGAAGATTAAACTTCGCCGCCCAAAAGGCCGCAAGACCACAAGTAATGGAGCAGCCAAAAAAAAGGTGTTCGATTGAATCCGGTCCAGTCGAACAAAATGCACAAGACACATCCGGGATTCTTTCATGGGAGAGTAATCTCACCTAAGTTGGTAGACAATTGTGAGTAATCAACCACAGGTGAGTTTGATATTGAGGAGGGAGAGAGGGGCTCCAAATAAACCTGAACTAGTGACTCAAGGGCTTCCTCGACCTTAGGATATTCCAAGCAGAAGCTGAAGAGTAGATACCAGAGAGGTGGCCCAGCCAAACCAGTCGGTCATTTTCCTCATTAAGGTTTGGGAGGGGCTCCTCCTAAGTTGCAATAACATTCGCAAACATGGACAAGGTGGTCAAGGCTGCCAAACCAGTTCTGATTGAGGCAAGTCGTGGAATACTAGAGCAATAGATATCACGATTAGAAAAGATCTTATAGAGACAGCCATGAGGATGCCAAACCAGTTCTAATTTGGCCAGTTGATTTCTAAATATTTTGACAATTTGATGCTATAGTCATTTCGACGAATTTTAGCAAAAGATTGCTAAGGTTGACAATTTATTCAATTTTTTTAAATTTTTTTTTCTTTTATTTGCTACCCTCCATCGGTTTGCTGCCTCAACATTTGCCAACCATTGGCAGGGACCAAGACACCCTCATCTTGCCTAGATCTAGCGAAGGCCACCACAACCTCGCCCAATACTAGTTAGGGTCGATGATCCTTAGTAAAAAACAAAAGAATAAAAAAAAGGAAAAACTTCAGAATCTTTTTTTAAATATTACAATGATTGTCCATGTCAAGGCCGACTATCCTACATTACACAATCGGTATTCACATTAGTGATTTCCGATCAAAATTGTTAGAAGAAATATACTAGCAAATTGTCAAAAATTTATGACTAAATTGAAAAAATAAAAATGTTTAAAACTGAATTAACATTGTACAATAAATTTATGACTTTTTTTTTTTTTTTGTCATTTTTCTGAATCCTTCCATTTACTCTAGTTTTAAGAGAACAGAAACCAATATTACGTCAGAGCAAGGACTAAAGTAGACAATCGTGACAATTTTTTTTATTTAAATGCAATTATTTTTATTTTTTATTTTTTTATTTTTTATTTTTTTTATTTTTTTTTTTTTTTCAGTTTTAGTTTAAGGATTCGAGTAAGCTATTATGATACGTTTCAACTACCCCACGATAATTGTCCCATGAAATCCCATAGACCGACTCGATGAAAGAAAAGATAACGTAGAGGAAGACTTTCGAATCAGAATCAGATTAGATAATGTTTTCTAATCTGGGTTGGAGTTCATCAACGTGATCTTCTCTCTCTCCGTTTCTATATATGCATGTTTACTTCAAACTTGAGGAAGTAACTTTGGTATCACCGAAGGAACTGAGAAGCGAATGTTAGACTAAATATAAATTAAAACCTTGACGATCCCGATTTATAAATCATAGATAAATTTCATACAGAATTCGGGATTGAATTGCGGAAACGTAAAGATCAACATACCTCCGGCCATTGATGAATTTGCAAAAGTAGAAGACCCAAAACCTTCAAGGATCCATGTAGCACGATTGATCTGCAATATGAGGAACACCAAATCTGTACTTCTTGTTTTACTAGTCAATACCCCTCAAAACTAATGGTGTGGTTTTCTCTAGTGATTAGGGTTTGAACTAGACAATCTGACGTTTTTATTTCGTTTATTACGTTACCGATATCTTCCATCAAGACCGTTATGGTAACATATTAATGGGGAAATATCACGTAATACACGTGGGCAATAAATTGGGCAATAAATCGGAATTTATTGGGAATACAATATTGGGATCATATTTAGAATAATAAATAATATATTATATATTATAACATTCTCCCACTTGATCCCAATATTCCATCAAATGAATTATTAACCCAAACCCACATAAACTTCATACTGAAATAAAACACATGAATCACAGCGATAAGTCCTCTTAGAGCGAGTATTATCTTCCGTGTATCACAAGGTATTATCTTCCGTGTATCACAATGTATTTTATTAGTCCATATGTGATCAAATAACTTAATGAATAAACCTTATGTTTACTCCAGGTCAAACGTAATTGTTTTTCTCATAATAACTGAATGTATACAATTATATTGAGAAAAACATTATAAATAAATAAAAGTCTCACAAATTCTTCTACATAAAGAAAAATTTACATGATTGGACCAATGCCCATTCTAGATGCATGATCCTTATAACTCATTGGTGGCATACCTTTAGTTAAAGAATCAGTTATCATCAATCCAGTGCATACGTGTTCTATGACTACTTTCTCTAATGGCTAAATACTTGATGTCGATGTGCTTGCTTCGACTACCACTTTTGTGGTTCTTAGCCATAAAAACTGCAGCTGAATTGTCGCAAAATATTCTTAATGGCCTAGCAATGGAATCTATAACTCTAAGCCCTGATATGAAACTTTTCAACCACACATCATGTGAGGTGGCCTCAAAACAGGAAACGAACTCTACTTCCATAGTGGAAGTGGCAACCAAGGTCTGTTTTGCACTCCTCCAGGATACAGCTCCGCTAGCAAACATAAAAATATATCTCGATGTTGATTTACGGGAATCAATGCAACCAACAAAGTCTGAGTCCGAGTAACCAACTACCTCCAAGTTGTCCATTTGTCTATACATAAGCATGTGTCCCTTTGTTCCTTGAAGGTATCTCATCACCTTCTTTGCAGCTCTTCAGTGGTCCATACCTGGATTACTCTGGTATCTTCCCAACATTCCCACAGCAAAGGCTATGTCAGGCCGAGTGCAAACCTGAGCATACATCAAGCTTCCGACAGCAGAAGCATATGGGATGTTCTTCATTTGTTCCCTTTCAAAATCGTTCTTCGGGCATTGGTTTAAATTAAACCTATCACCCTTTGCAATGGGTGCTATATTTGGTGAACAATCTTTCATCTGAAACCTCTCTAAGACCTTATTGATATAGGTTTCTTGAGATAGTCCTAATATACCTCGAGGTCTATTTTTATGGTTCTTAATGCCAATGATATTAGACGCTTCACCCATATCATTCATATCAAAACTCTTAGAGAGAAATTGTTTCACTTCATACAATAACACCTTATCATTGGTTGCAAGTAAAATATCATTTACGTATAGCACAAGGAAACAAATTTTGCTCCTACTAACCTTTTGGTATATATATTGATCCCTGACATTTTCTATAAAACCGAATGAAGAGATGATCTCATGGAATCTTTAGTACCATTGGCGGGATGCTTGTTTCAAGCCATATAGAGACCTTTGAAGCTTGCATACCAAATGCTCACCAGCACTAGAGAAGAATCATTTTGATTGTTTCATATAAACCACTTCTTCCAATTTTCCATTGAGGAATGCCGTTTTCACATCCATTTGATGTAATTCCATATCAAAATGAGCAGCCAATGCCAAAATAGTACGAAGAGAATCTTTCTTGGATACAGGAGAAAACGTCTTCGTGTAATCGATTCCCTCCTTTTGAGTAAATCCTTTGGCAACGAGTCTAGCTTTGTGTCTCTCAATATTGCCTAATGAATCCTTCTTAGTTTTGAAGACCCATTTACAACCAATGGCCTTCGCACCATTAGACAACTCAACTAAATCCCAGACTTCGTTTGATGCCATAGAATTCATCTCTTCCTTCATAGCATTGTACCATAAATTGGATTCATCACAACTCATGACTTGTGAAAATGTCTTAGGATCATTTTCAGCTCTAACATTATAGTTAGATTCTTGTAGATACACAATATAGTCAATAGGAATTGCTGATTTCTTCATTCTAGTAGACCTTCTTAATGTTGCATTAACATCCTCCTGAGGAGTTTGTTGTTCAATTGGAAGCTCAACAGTATATGGTAATTGTTGAACAATTGGGTCTACTGGATCAATATCAGCAGGTTGTGGATCTTCAATGATTGGTTGCTCAATGACTGGTTGAACTGAAGGGGTGTTATAAGCAATAACCAATCTAGTATTTGAGGTAGAAGGTTGAGTATCTGAATGATCTTCTTCAGGAACAAAGTCCCTGAATTGATCGCTCCCACTAATCATATCATTCTCAAGAAATTTAGTATTTCTTGGTTCCACAAACCTAGTGGTATGAGATGGACAATAAAATTTATATCCTTTGGATTTTTCGGCATATCCAACGAAATACCCACTTATAGTCCTTGGATCTAACTTCTTTTCCTGTGGATTATAGACTCTTACTTCAGATGGGCATCCCCAAACACGTATATGTCGCAAACTCGGTTTCCAACCTTTGAATAACTCAAAAGGTGTCCTTGGAACAGCCTTGGTTGGAACTCGGTTTAATATGTACACAGCCGTTTTAAGAGCTTCAGTCTACAAAAACTTAGGAATTTTGGAGTTGCTGAGCATATTCTACACCATGTCCAATAATGTTCGGTTTCTTCTTTCTGCGACACCATTTTGGTCTGGTGAACCAGGCATAGTGTATTGGGCAATAATCCCATACTCTTCAAGAAACTTCGCAAATTGACCAGGTGCTTGTCCATCTTTAGTGTATCTACCATAGTATTCTCCACCTCTATCTGACCTCACGATCTTAATTTGCTTGTCACATTGTTTCTCTACTTTAGTTTTAAATACCTTAAAGGCATCTAGTGCTTCGTGCTTATTACGAAGCAAGTAGAGATACATGAATCGTGAATATGTACACAGTCCATATCCGGACTATAAATATCTGTATGTATGATTTCTAATATTTCTGTACTCCTCTTAGCACCTTTCTTTGACTTGTCGGTGTGTTTTCCCTTTATACAGTCCACACAAGTGTCATAATTAGTAAAATCTAGAGTATTAAGTACTCCATCATTTACTAGTCTCTTAATTCTATCCATGGAGATATGTCCCAACCTCCGGTGCCACAACATAGAGGAATCCTCATTCACAACACATCGTTTTATACCAGCATGGTCATGAACGTGCATCGCATTATTAATGTCATTATCTTGTAAATTAATTCGAAAGAGACCGTTAGACAAAATACCACTCCCAACAATTTTAGATTTATACGATAAATTAAATGTTGAATTTGAAAATTTAAAGGAGCATCCCAAAGGTACAAGTCTTGAAACTGAAATTAAATTCCTAGAAAAACTAGCAATATAAAAGGTCCCTTCTAAAATTAAAACAAAATCACTACTGAGAACTAATATGTACGTCCCAATAGCTTCCATACGCGAGCGCATCTTGTTTCCGAATAGATGCCTTGTTCATTTCCCATTGGTTTCCGCTGGTTTTGAAAACCCTTTCTTTTTGAGTCAGGCCTTAAATTTGGCGCAATCCTTCTTCATGTGCCCCTTCTTTTTACAGAAGAAGCACTTGGATTCTTTCTTAATGCCAGCTTGGGGAGGTAAATGCATCTTATATTTTCCCTTTTGCTTGCCTTACCCTTTATACTTATCCTGTGTTGCCATATGAGCACTTTCTCCTTTATCCATAAGCAGCCTCTCTTCCTCTTGAACACACATGGTCATGAGTTCATTGATTGATCATTTAGTGTTATGTGTGTTGTAAGAGATCTTGAAAGGGACATACTCTTGTGGGAGAGTATTTAGGATATAGTATACAAGAAAGGATTATGATATCCCAATCTTAAGATTCTTCAGCTGAGCTGCAATGTCCCTCATTTTCATGATGTGCTCACGCACACCTCTTACATTGGTAAGCTTCAATGATGAGAACTTCATAATTAGGCTCATGGCATGCGCCTTCTCTGAAAACTCAAATTGTGCATCAATAGCCTCCAGCAATTTTTTGACGTTGTCATGCTGAATGACTGAACCACGAATGCTAGCAGAGAGTTTTGTCTTTATGTACATCACACTGAGATGGTTGGACTGCTCCCATTGAGCATAACGAGTATGTTCAACATGAGTACTATTCTCAGTAGGTTTAGGTGGTTCATCTGACCTTAGAGCATAATCAAGATCCATGCACCCCAATTGAAGAAGAACTTATTCTCTCCATTCTTTAAAGTTATTTCCATTAAGCTCGGGAACAATTATACCAGAACTAATCGTAGGTGGTAAGACTACATCATAATCAAAGAAAACTTATGTATTAATATATTTGAGGTTAATAAACTTAAATCATATTTTACCAATGTAAAACATGTTATAAAATATGAATCACATAACATCAAAAACTACATGTGGGTAAAGTTTCTAATTTAAATTGATTCATAATTACTTCATGATGAAACTATCAAATTATATTCCCTTCCTTAATCCCTATGGGTAAATTAAGAAAGATAAAATAATATTTCATCTTAATTAATCACATTAATATATTGAAAATTCCTATGGGATAAAATTCATAATATTAATGTAAATAATTACAATTATTGGCTTTGACTATATGTGATCCAAATGCTCTTAATGTATATAATTTAATATAATCAAAGATGCTGTGGCTAATCCTTAATTAATTAAATATATATGGATCACTAGACATTTAATTTTATGAGAAAATATTCATAAATTGCATGTAAAAGGGGGTAAAACAAGAATTTTATGCACAGAAAAGGGCAAAATCATAAATTTCTACGCCTAGGGGGCAAACTGCATGTGCACTTTTCCCCTTCGCACGCGCCCGCTTCAGCGCCTCGGGCGCGTGCATTGCACGCGCGTTGTAGCCTTCGGGCGCGTGCATTGCACGCTACTGCTCCCAAGGTCTTCTTTCGGCTTTCTCTTCCACCGTTTCTTCCGCCGCGACCACCTCTGTTCCGCCGTCTGGGTCTTCTCCCACAGCCCATGTCGACCAAATTGGTTGATGGGTTTCAAAGAGAATGCCGGGACGTACGGAAAAATTCGAGATCCTATAAAAAACGACCATGTATGGACTAGAATTAAGCCAAAAAAAACAATCTGCCCTATAAAACTCTAACCACCAAAATTTCACCGCTCGATTAACCTCCAACGATCAGTAATATGTCGAAAAAATTAAGGGTTTCTCTTCCTAATGGCGGTGTGATCATTTAGATTCATTATCACGTGGTGGGTCGCCCGAATTTGACCAGAATTTTAAAATTCCATACCAAGCAATAAAAATCCGAATTTACCCCAATACATAATTCAATGAAAATAAATTCCAAAATTTCATAAAGGCAGAGGTAGACATGCTCTGATACCAACTGTTAGACTAAATATATAAAACCTTGACAATCTCGATTTATCAATCACAGATAAATTTCATACAAAATTCAGGATTGAATTGCGGAAACGTAAAGATCAACATACCTCCGGTCATTGATGAAATTTGCAAAAGTAGAAGACCCAAAACCTTCAAGGATCCACATAGCACGATTGATCTGCAATATGAGGAACACCAAATCTGTACGTCTGTTCTATTAGTCAATACCCCTCAAAACTGATGGTATGATTTTCTCTAGTGATTAAGGTTTGAACTAGACGATATGGCGTTTTTATTCCGTTTATTACGTTACCGGTATCTTCCATCAAGATTGTTATGGTAACATATTAACGGGGAAATATCACGTAATACACGTGGGTAATAAATTGGGCAATAAATCGGAATTTATTGGGAATACAATATTGGGATCATATTTAGAATAATAAATAATATATTACATATTATAACAATGAAGACCATGGAAGTTCAGCGATATCAACGCTACGATCCCGAACCCAACCGAGTAGCAGCAAGAAGAGCAGTAGATCGTCTTACTGCTTGCCAAATCCTCTTTGCGATCGCCCTAATACTCATGGCGATCACCGGCCTAGTTTGCTTGCTAAGGCTTTTCTTTGTCAACCCCGGGCCCTTGAGAGATCTGTCGCTGACAGTACGCGTGGCCTCTCTTTCTCTCTCTCTTTCCTCCACGCCGTGGCTGCCGTCATCCATCATTAGCGGGAATTGGAGCGTCGCCCTCTCGGTGGAAAACCACATGTGGCGGCACCAGTTTGGCTGGGACCATGCCCAGCTCGTGCTTTTCTACCACGGCGAGTTCGTGGCGGGGATGTTTCTCCAGAGATTCGGGGTGGCTCCGAGAGGCAATGCGACTCTGGAGACGGGCACGGCCACATTCTCCCGCGATGTCAGGAATGGGCGGCACGGGCCATGGCAATGGACAGCGAAGATGGTGGAGTGATGGAGTTGGAACTAAGGCTGCTTAATCACGACGACAACGGATCGCAATACCGGTCGGGATGGGATAGTTTTGACTGCCATGGCTTGAAGGTGGGGTTTTCAAGCCAAAACCAAAGCCAAGTGGGCTCGCTCTTGAGTGGCTCGACACACAAGTGCACCTAGGTTCATGGCCACTTATGCTTCATTATTTTCTTTCCTTTTCTTTCCTGTTCGGAAACTATAATGTTTTAAATTTAGATACGAATGCTTGTAACATACACAGCCGGTATAAGAAAGAGTTTATGCCCAAGTTCGCAGTTTTTCGCAGCTGATAGTTGTAAGTTTTGTCTCGCCGATTCTTTAGACTTGGTTTGTAACCATCCATATTTGAAAGTACTGTGAGATTTTTCTTGTTCGGGTATTTTGGAGTTTTCAATATATGGCTAGACACCTGTGATGAAGCGGAAGATTAAGCTAATTTTGTGATTACGTAGTTTTTCTTATGCATTTAGTACTAGGGCTAAGGTGAGTTTAGAGATACTTTCTATCTAGATGATCTTCTGCACAGCCTGGTTCTCTTTGTGTTATCTGGCCCGAGTTTTACAAGCCAAAGGATAAGTCCTCTAGCTTGTAGAACTTGGAGGAAAATCTTGAGGCTTCGGCATGCCGTTAAACCTTTCGTTAAGCATGTTGTTGGGGATGGGAAATACACTTTTTCTCTGGCTTGATGATTGGCATCCCAGTGGCCCTCTGATTCAGAGGTTTAATGGTACATTAGTTCAGGATCTTGGCCTGCAAATGAGGTGATCTAGTGGTGTCATTGGCATTGGCCCCTTGTTAGAGTATTTAGATTCGATTATAGGTCGACTATGGGATTCTAAAGGCCAGATGCTACGAATGTGAGAGGTAGGAAGTTGGACAAAGAGAGAAGGTTGGAAGGTATAAGTGCTGAGTCCGTTTTGGAAGAGAGTGCATCTTTCTTTTGCTCTTATGGAGAAAGGTAGACTATATCTCAGTGGATGGGAAGAAAGCAATTAGCCCAGTTCTCTTTGCC
The DNA here is from genome assembly GCA_014182715.1 of Eucalyptus cloeziana. Taxonomy (NCBI): domain Eukaryota; kingdom Viridiplantae; phylum Streptophyta; class Magnoliopsida; order Myrtales; family Myrtaceae; genus Eucalyptus; species Eucalyptus cloeziana. The sequence goes on from CM024640.1 coordinate 9,551,936, forward strand.
TCGACCTAGACTTACAGGTAATCAAATGAGCTAGAAGAGAAGGCAGAAAGGGTTCGTGTTGTGATTCAGTTGACCAAATGAGAGATTCGGGGGTGCGAAAATAGATTCAAGCTAAGATTCTACTAGTGAAAGTAATGGTATAAGCTTGCCTGATTGTGAGACCGACCAATCAAATAGAGACTAAAGTCGGCCATAGTGATCCGAGAGTCCCATGTGGAAGGGCTTTCGCTTAATGGATCAAAAGTATGCTGGGGATAATAGGTTGATGACGCCCAAGAGGTTTAATCGATAGTCATTTAGCCACATCAATGTTGGCTTGTCACATCTTGGATGAAAAATTTCAATATCATTACAACAGGGCAAATAATAGGAGATACGCTATAATAGCTTGATTTCTCCTTTTTATGTTTTCTATCATATTCCTCTTGAAAAATTATGCAGAATTAAATTAAATATCATCCAAAAAAGTTATTAGATCGATGAGATACCCATTATACGAAATCCAAAAACATTAAATTGCTCGAAAAAGAGATTCTTTTTTCGATGGAAGAGTTTCTTTCAATGATTGCCCTTTAAAACTTCTTGCAGCATGACAAGAAATCGGAGATGTATTCTAGTAGCTTGGTTCATGTCCACGAGAAAGACTCCTCTAGAAAGGTTTACTTTGCTGCCTCTGCATATTGAAGTTATTGGGCTGCTACTATAGTTGAATTTAATCTGGTATTTCTTTTTGAAAACTTTGGTTTAATTATTATTATTCTTTTGAGTGAATGGTCAACGATTTTTATCAAAGCCTTTCATTAACACGCCTCCTTAATGACGAAGGACGTGGCTTTCCATATCGGACGACCGAACGCGGCCCGACAGCATCGTCCCGAACAAAATCCATTATTTTTCCAAAACTGAAAGATTTCATACCAAAATTGTTCCTTTCTCCAGGCATGATCTCCTCAAGAAATGATTGCTAATTGCATGCTTGTTTCTTGGGGGCAAGTTAGAACGCGGTAAGAGATAAAGCACTTGCCCCAGATGCGACCAAGTCTAAGGATTTGGGTTTTGTCTGTCTTTGGTAAGTCTCTTTACTACTTTCCTTCTTTGTTCCTCTCAAGGGAATAAAGAGAGGACCTCCCCACCCCACATCAAGATCCACCATTGATATATCAGCCACTCTGTTCTAGTTTGATATTCAGAGGTTTTTGATTGATCTCTGCAGTTTGTCAGCCAATCATCAGCAGCATGAGCGATCCCAAGTATGGATATCCATACCCTCCTCCTGCCCAAGGTAATGTTCTCCTCTGTCATCGGGAACAATTTCTACTCAGAAATAATCATATTTTCCATTTCTTCTTCCAGCTAAATCATCGTTTGACTGGAAATGGGCTTCGACGATGTTGGCCAATCGAATGCCAGTCCGGAATGCGTTTTTCCGACATTACTTGTGTTTCATAAGCTGTTTATAGGAACCCAGATTTGCTAACCTCCGTCCTGCCTGTGACTGCAGCCCCTTATCAAGGGCCGCCGGTGATGGCGCCTCCTCAGTACGCCCCTCCTCAGTACGCGCCTCCGCCTCCACCTCCTCCTCCTCCGCAGCAAGGAGCCAGCGGCTGTCTTGCTGGATGGTACGTTCCCGAGCATTCCAATTTTACTTTTGTCCGATCTCTCTTTCTAGTCCAAATGATGCAGATTAGAGGAACTAAAAGCATTGAAATTCTATCCTAATTCGAAATTTGACACTATTCCTTTTCTTTGTTTTAATCATCGGGCAGCCTTGCGGGTCTGTGTTGTTGCTGGCTCTGGGAGATGTGCTGCTAATGCGATTGATCCGTCTATCGTATGCGTGTGCCGGCATTGCGGCCGGCAGCCGATTGGAGAGAATAAGAGCAGCAGCATCATTTCATACATTTATTTCATCTGCCATTGTCCTATATACTATGCTTAAATATGTTGTCTAGCCCTTGTAACTAAGCCTCGTTGCTCGTCTTCTCATGTACCCTACTGGACGCAGAATTTAGGCCCGCGATCATCATGTTGTAGAGCCAACAGAGTTTTTTGATACCAATTGATACTGATCGATGGAGATTAGAATCGTACCTCAACATACAATAGTTTAGGAACCATATAGCACAATCGATGCCATTTCGCAACGAAGAAACTACTTTGGCGTGCTACACATCGGAAAGCTCTCTATCCACTCAATCGATTCTCGACCTGCATTTTCTAATCTCTATTGAACTCTTGGAATTTACAGCAACTTATTATCATACTCATCTGTCATGGTCCAAAGTACTCCGTTGATATTCAAGGTGGGAAGCGATTACTTTTTGCTGTCGACGAACAAGATTCAACTCCCTAAGTCCTTTGATTAGCATGAACATGAACTTTCTCTTAAAATGTGGGGTTTTTACTAAGGGTGAGCATCAGTCCAAGGTCAATCTTGGACTGGCCGGTCTTAGTACGGTTCTCATGTGATAGCCTAAATTTTCAAGTTTCGTTTGTGATTAAATAATCGGGCCTTTCGTCGACGTGCCGATAGTGCTATTCTCTGAGCTGATCACTCACGAGATAACTAGACTATCTAGGAAAGCAATTGAGGAATCTAAGTGCAATTGGACTTGAGAATTCGACCATGAATCGACTGCTCGACCATGTTGATTTGCAAGGGTCATTACAACACTATCATAATCGATCAGAGATCAGAGTTAGGTCGATTCGATTGAGATAATTGATCAAAATGTGGGTGATTCCACTTGATTTCAAAATTCTCACCGATAGGCACTAAATTGATTTTCTGACATTTTGGGTACCCTATGTGTGTCTGTAATTGAAATCTTAAGATTTTCACGACAATTAACAGTTGACAATGTGTCGGAGATGTATATTGTGACTTGAGATAAATCGATCATGGGTCAATTGCATAAAAAATTCCTAAAAGTTACTTGGTAGACTAAGTCACGCTAAAAGCGCACTAGAGTGAAATTAACCGTAAATTTGAACCTGATATCAGAAATTGAAAATTCTATGGTGTCATGATCTATTTTAGGAACGTCGACTGACACTCGAAGAATTTTCACAGATTTCGAGATTTTTGCGGAAAATTGATTCGGACGTCATAGAAAAATAATGGATTTTCATACGGGCTGAATTTAAAGGAGTTTTGACTTTCAAGTCGAGCCATTTGGCGATGGGAACCTTTTTTCTTTAAGGAAATTGAAGCATATTTTTTGTGAAATTCGGAACTACAAGAGAGAGGCATTTTTGGGCATCAAAACTTAATAATTGTGGTTTAAATTTTTAAGGAAGAAATGGGGATCACCATAGGATAACCATAGGATAAGAAGGAAGACTTTTTGGACCCATTTCATGATGAAATTGGAGATATTTTACTAGTTTTTTACCTCTCCCCTCCTTCACCACCTTTGAAGAGTCCAACCCCCTTACCTTTTCCCTCATCTTCTCGCATACCCACTCAATCGATTCCCTTCCCTCTACGGTTCCAATTTCCTTTCTTTCACTTGAACCGCTTTTGGTCTTCTTTCATTTGCTCTCATTCCTTCGACGTTTCACCCTTCCAGCGAGCGGCTGTTTGCTGCCACGTTCGGTCAATCGTGGAGCCTCTCCACCGGTTGGTTGACCCCAGCAAATTCCACGCCTCCAGCGAAGACTGAAGCAAGCTGCAGTTGTGTCTCCGTCCGCGCGAAGCCCAAGCAAGTCCACGTTCAACCTGTCAGAACGGTAGGTGATGGGAAAGTAGCCGAGAATTGGAAAAAAGTATTTACTTTCTCATACATAAATTGTATAATTACAACCCTATTTGTAATGTGTAAGCCCTATCTAATCAAAGAAAGAAATATACAAAAGTGTCTCCGTCCGCGCGAAGCCCAAGCAAGTCCACGTTCAACCCCTTGCAGCTGCAGCTGCTCGATGTTAGCCACCGAAACTTCTTGAAACTGCCACACGTCCTCAATTTTGGTTTGTTCAGTCAGCCTGCCAGCCCCTCGGTGAATTTGTTGACCGCGAGCTCCACGTTCGGTCGTCCACGACACCACCGATCGAAACAGCTCTCCACTCCATCGTCGAACGCCAGCTGCTTTGATCCTTTCGCTGGTTTGTTGACTTTGTTTGTTCACCGCCACCTTCGACCGCCCATCTCTGCCCGCGCGTGACACCAGCTCGGCCAGCAGTCCAGCGAACTCCCCTCCTTTGCTACTTCCTTGAGCCCAGCAGCAACGCTCGATCAGCCCAGCAATTCCAGTCCACAGATCCAACAAGTCTCTGTTTCCAGCAAGCCCAAGTCAGCAAAGTTCACGGGCCCATCTTCCCTGCAGTTTCGTTTCTTTTCTTCAACCCAATGAAGTCCACGAGTAGCCGCAGCAAGCCCAAGAGTCCTGCAATCCAGGGAAGTTCGGCCCAGCTTTTAGGCCCAGCCCAATTGCAGAACACATCTCAGCTTGGGCTGAGTTGTGTTGGGCCGGTCCTAGGCCCATTCAGAGTTTCTTTGATGCTGCCACCGCAATTTGAGTTTTAGCCATTGTCGCACCGCCATCGCGGTGAACCGGTTTTCGTTTTGCACCAGTGAGTTTATACTCTAAACTCTTCTTGCATGATCTTTAAGGGGTGTTTAGATTTATTTAATTAGGAATTAGGTGGTTAGTTATATTAAATTAGTGATTTAATTATTTAATTGAGCATGTTAGGTGGTTAGCGTGTTTAGCTAAAGCCTAATTAAATTGTATTATTTATCTAGAAGGGTTTGGGAATTTTTCGGGTCCGCATTGGTATTTAATTTAATAATTTTGGCCTAGGTTAGTATTTTTAGAAATTAAATTGAGTTAATTAATTAATTTTCGGAATTAATTAATTATTAATTATTTTCCGTAAATTAGGCTGGGATAGCCAGGTGACCGGAATTTCGTGCTGATTACAATAATATGGTTAACTTTTGCAATTAAGTGTTGAATTATGCAAATTGAGTGATGATTGGATTTTTGGTATTTAATTCCAACAATTGTGAATTTTCAATATTTATTCAAAAAATCCCGAGTGTCGGATTTTAACATCGAAAATAGTTTTATATACTATATAAAATAGGGGGATTTTAAAAAAGGAAGAATGCCAATTTTTCTAGGTCGAGTTGATCGTGTACCCACACACGACTATTTTCATGCGTATTTCTAATACGAAAAAAAAAAAAAAAAAGGCTAGGTTCATCATTTTAATTGAAGCATTTGATTGCAATGCACGGTGCCCTAGGCCATATTTGAGTGATTGTGTGATGATTAAGAGAAATCGTTCCAGACTGTTAAGTTGGACGTCACCCCTATTTGGGATACCCCTAGACAAAGGGAAGCCGGTCGTAGTAGATTTTGGACCCTATGCTCATTTGGGAAAGCCGTTGACGTAGTGACGTGCCATGCTCAATGGGGTGAAACGATGTCTGACAATGCCAGAAGACCGCGGAACAGAGAGTAGGTCATGTTATATGCCGAGATCAAAACTAGGAACGCATGATGAATTAAGTATTGTGTTCCAGTTAATTGAGCTTGAGTTCTGTTTTGATTTGTGATATGAACCGTGTCTTTGACTGCGGGTGGAACTAAGACGAGATAAGTCTCATTGATTGTGTGATTGCATATCATCAAATGGAGGACCTAGAGTAAAGAGGATGTGATTTGAAGTATAGGGCGGATAATCACTTTCAATCAAGTGGAGGACTTTTGGAAAATAGTATTTTGTAGTCTTTTCACCATAGACTCATATAGTGATATAGAATTTTGATCTATTTCTCAATTATTTAATATTTTAATATTAATTTTCTTTTCTCTTTTTCAAAAAAAATGACATTTTTTTTTTTTTTTTTTACTAATTCAATTCTATTACTTTTTATATTATCACTAATATTTTATTAACTAATTTAATTTACTGTTATATCATCCATATATAAATAGAATCTATTATAGAATAAATTATTTTTCTGTTTTTCTATCTTGAGATGATTACTGTCAGGGATTTATATTCTGTTTCCGCATGTGCAATAAAGTAAAAGGGTTGGCCACTAGTCTTGGGAAGTCACCAAATTTTATCGACCAGAGAGGGATGGGCACGTGCTCGAGGATCGGGCGTGACATCCCAGGGAGGGAACTGGATTAGTCCTTGGTCCTAGGCTCAACCTTGCGTTATGCAAATTAATCCAAGGATTAGGCGTTGATCGATTCAACTTGAACTATGCTCACCCCTTATTTTTATTAGTCCTTATAGCAAAAATATATAACCAAATCTGAACAGGGAAAGAGGTAATTGTGCAAACATTTGGCATTTTGGCTGCCAATAAGGGCAAGAGCGGAGGCGGAGGTAGAAGAGAGAGAACTTTCGAGACTCAACGTGTAACAAATTATGTAAACACAAGATCAGCATAAATGCTTTCTTACATCAATGAATTATGTATGGACGATATGTGTTATAATTACTCGTATTCAAATTCAAAACATTAAAATTTCCGAACAGGAAAAAATTAAAAGAAATAAAAATCTGGCCAGAGGCCATGAAACCTAGGTTCACTTGTGTGGCGAGCCACTCAAGAGCAAACCCACTTGGCTATGGTTTTGGCTCGAAAACCCTACCTTCAAGCCATGGCAGTTGAACCTATCCCATCCTGGTCCGTCGTCGTGGCGAAGCAGCATCACCGCCAACTTCATAACTCCGCCGTCTTCCCAGTCCTTCACCACGGCCTGCGCCATCCACTCCCCGACGTTGCGGGAGAACGCAGCCACGCTCGTCTCCAAGGTTCCCTCCCCTCTCGGAGCTGCGCTGAATCTCGGGAGAAACGTCCCCGCCATGAACTCCTCGTCGTAGAAAAGCATGATCTGGGCGTGGTCCCAGCCCAAGTGATGCCGCTTACAGTTCTTCACCGAGAGGGCGATGCTCCAGTTCCCGCTAACCACCGGCGGCGCCGCCGGCGTGGCGGAAAGAGAAAGAGAAAGAGAGGCCACGTGTACCGTCAGTGAAGAAGCTTCCGGGGACTGGCGGACGAAAACAAGAATGCCGGAAAACGAGAGAGACCACGCCGGCCAAAATGAAGACTATTGAGCAGCTACATATTGCTTTGAACGCTCCTTCTGCGTCTGGATCGGATTGGAGACCGCGACGTTGCTGTTGACATCGCAGAGCTTCCATGGTATTAGCTTCTCAGTTTCTTCAGCGGTATATAGTTACTGCTTATATATAAATAAGGGAAACTATACTTGGTGGGATTTCCTCAGAAATATCCATAAAATCTTTATACAAAAAGCCGAGGCATGAGAGATCTAATTTCCCATTTAATTTAAAGAAGTAAATCTAAGTGAAAATATATATGAACCAATAAGTAACTTTTTAGCGGATGTTGTTCTCGGGTCATTTTATTTTTTTTCAAAGAGAAGATTTAGTAGCTATTGCTCCTTAAACAATAAGAGAATATTTAGTTACGATTGTTTTAGGATTTCGTAGACGATTAATACATGCTTGTAGAAGAGACAATTTACATATTTATTTAAATTTCCCTTTTTTTTTTCTTTTCTTTTCTTTCCCACCCTTCGTTGGTCCACGGCCTCAACATTTGTAGACCATTGGCCCTTTCACCTTGCCTAGATCTAGCGAAGGCCACCACACCCTCGTCCAATGCTAGCTAGGGTCATTGATCCTTAGTAAAAAAACAAAAGAAAAAAATATTTAGAAAAAAATATTTAAACATTACAATAATTGTCGGTGTCCACATTAACGATTTACAATCAAAATATTGGCAAATTTTAAAAAGAATTTATGATTAAATTTATCAAATTAAAATGCTTAGGACTGAATTGATATCTATATAATAGATCTGTGATTTTTTTTTCTTTTTTTGTAATTTTTTCGAATCCTTCCATTTACTCCATCAGTTTTAGGTGAACAAAATCCAATATTAAGTGGACGGAGCGAGGACTGAAGTGGACAATCTTGATTTTAAATGTAATTTTTTCTTTATAGTTTAAGTATTCAAGTAAGATATTACGATGAGTTTCACAATTAGATTAGCTAATTGTCCCATGCAATCCCCTAGACCGACTCGATGAAAGGAAAAATAACGTAGAGGAAGTCTTTCGAATCAGAATTAGATAAGATAATGTTTTCTAATCCGAGTTGGAGTTCATCAACGTGATATCTCTCTCTCTCTCTCTATATATATATCTATGTATATGCATGTTCACTTCAAACTCGAGGAAGTAACTTAGATATCATCGAAGGAACTGAGAAGCGAAGACCATGGATGTTCAGCGACAGCAACGCTACGATCCCGAATCCAACCGAGAAGCAGGAAGAAGAACAGCAGTTCGTGTTACTGCTTGCGTAATTTTTGTGCCGACCGGCGTGGTTATAGTGCTCGTGATTTTGCAGGGCCTTGAGTAAGCCGTTGCAGACGGTATGCGTGGCCTCTCTTTCTCTCTCTCTCTTTCCTCCACGCCGTCGCCGCCACTGTCATCCGTCATCAGCGGGAATTGGAACGTTGCCCTCTCGGTGAAAAACCTCATGTGGTGGCCGCACCGGCTCAGCTGGGGCCACGCCCAGGTCATGCTTCTCTACCACGGTGAGTTCATGGCGGGGACGTTTCTCCAGGGATTCAGCCTCCCTCCGAGAGGGAAGGCAACTGTGGAAACGGGCGTGGTCGCCTTCTCACGGACGTCAGGGACCAGGTGGCTCAGGCCATAGCAAAGGACATCGAAGACGGCGGAGTGATGGAGTTGGAACTGAGGCTGCTTAATAATGATGAAGGCTGGCGCGACTGGTGGGAATGGGATAGTTTCGACTGCCATGGTTTGAAGGCATGGTTTTCGAGCCAAAACCAAAGCCAAGTAGGTTCGCTCTCGAGTGGCTCAACACATAAGTGCAACTAGGTTTCATGGCAACTTTTGCTTCTTTTTTTCTCTTTTGTTCCTGTTTGGAAACTTAAATGTTTTAGATTTAGATACGAATACTTGTAACGTATACCACCGCTATAACAAAGAGTCTATGCCAAGTTCGCTGTTTTTGGCAGCTGATAGCTGTAACTTTTGTCTTGCCGATTCTTTAGACTTGGTTTGTAACCATGCATATTTGAAAGTATTGTGAGAATTTTCTTATTCAAGTACTTTAAGGTTTTCCTTATAGACCCAAATTAAGCTACAATAGATGGAAATTCCGAGATGGCTAGACACCTGTGGTGAAGAGGAAGATCAAGCTAATTTTGCGATCACATAATTCTTCTTATGCATTTAGTATTAGGGTAAGGTGAGTTTAGAGATACTTTCTATCTGGATGATCTTCTGCACGAGCTGGTTCTCTTTTTACGTAAGTCCTTCAGCTTGTAAAACTTGGAGGAAAATCTTGAGGCTTCGGCATGCCGCTCGCTAGTTTTATGTGAAACACACTTTTTCTCTGGCATCATAATTGCCAAAAAATTTCATTCGGATGAGTCCTTCAGGCCCCTTGTTAGAGTTTTAGATTCGATCATAGTGCCATGAAAACTTGGAGGAAAATCTTGCCTAGGAAACTTCGAATAGGCATGCCCCATGTAGAATGTCTCTCAGTCAAACCTAAACCGGGATAATAGGCCTTTTATAGACCTCTTTGGCACCTCAATGTCAACTCATCACATCCTGCTAAACAGGACATGATGCTGGGGATGGGAAACACACTTTTTCTCTGGCATCATACAAAAAACAAAAAATTGCTCGAAAAAGATTCTTTTTGTGATGGAAGACTCTTTTTCAATGTTTGCCCTCTAAAACTTCTTTCAATGGGACAAAATGTAACGGGAGAAGTATTCCATTAACCTGATTTTCATGGAATTTCGTGTGCAATGGTTTTCTGGTTGGATGAAATCTCTTAAAGTATTTTGAAGTTGACAAAACATTTTTATCGATCTATTACTGTAGCAGATTAGTTCACGATCCTGGCCTGAAAATTTCATTCGAAAGTAGGTGAGGTGATCCAGTGGTGTTTAGATTCTCTAAAGATTTCGCAACTTATATTTGGAAGGATCTACTTATGGAAACCGAGATCCCGATTATATGGGCGGCAGGATTGATGGCATTGGCCTCTTTTTTTTCTATTTTGTTTCTTCGAGGAAGTATTTGAGATTCGATTATATTCTCTATCCCTAATCCTTTATATCGGTTTGCTGCAATTGTTGGTTTTAAGTTACTTATATCTCATTCGGTTTAATTTATTAAAATCGCTTTAAACACCTATTCACCCCCCTCTAGGTGCTAATTCTAGTCCTAACACAGAGAATTACAAGCCTCGACCAAGCACGGGGGAGGGATAGAGACAGTCTAACAAAGTTCGGAAAAGGAAAACGTTTAGTACTTAGATTCTAAATTATTATAATTGGCTGGATGTCATCTAGAATGTTAAAAATATTTTTACTTTTGTTTTTTTTACGACTATCAATGGTGGTGAGGCTCTGCCTCCTAGCCTACTAGATCTAGCGAGGTTGCAATGGTGAGATTGGCATTCACCTCTCACCAGTGGCAATCGGCCAAGGAAGAAGAGGGATAAAAAAGATTTGGTAAAAAAAAAAAAAAATAAATTCGGGGCCTCACCTAGCACTAGATGGCCTCAAGACCCTCACCTAGTGATGCAAGACCAGCCCTCACTTCTCATTAGTGGCAATCGGCTAAAGAAGAAGGAGGAAAATAAAAAGAGAGAGAAAAAAAAATAAAAAGGAAAAAGAAAATAACAAATAAATATAAATAAATAAATAATTTTGAAAAAGATAAAATATTATTAAAATATTGTTTATGTCAATAGTGATGGACGGAAACAAGAATGCCGAAAACGAAAGAGATGACGCCGGCCAAAATGAAGAGTGCTAAGCAGCAACATATTGCTTAGAACGCTCCTTCTGCGTCTGGGTCAGATTGGAGACCGCGACGTGGCTGTTGATGTCGCAAAGCTTCCATGTAATTAGCTTCTCAGTTTCTTCAGAGGTATATAGTTTGTGTATATATATACACACACACATATTATATAAGGGAAACTATACTTGGTGGGATTTCCTCAGAAATATCCATAAAATCTTTATACAAAAAGCCGTGGCATGAGAGATCTAGTTTCCCATTTTATTTAAAGAAGTAAATCTAAGTGATAATATATATAAACCAATAAGTAACTTTTCAGTGGATATTGTTCTCGGGTCAAATTTTTCTTTTTTTTTTTTTTTCTTTTTTTTTTAAAGAGAAGATTTAGTAGATATTGCTCCTTAAACAATAAGAGAATATTTAGTTCCCCATTGTTTTAGTATTTTGTAGTCGATTAACACATGTTTGCAGAAGAGAAAAAAAGGTTCATTAACCTCTGGTTCTTAGTAAAAGCTATTTCTTGACATCAAGTTTTAAAAATGCTATTTCTTAACATCAAGTTTTAGAAGAAAAGATTGAAGATCACACGAACATGGAACTGATGTTTTTGCTCGTGTAAATTAGATTAAATTAAATTTCCATTTTACTGTGGAAAGGCTTCCCAAAACTTGAGAAACATTCCATATGCATTGTGCGCATATAGCACACGAGAATCTGAATACATGGATGCGAGAATAAGATTTCTTCTGTTGTCTCTACTCTTTTTGGCTTTTGGTCATTTTTTTGGTAGAAAATGTGAGATTTTATGGGATCACTGCTGGTTCAAAAGCTTAAGTTAGACAAATTGATTGTGGTCCCACAAATAGTTCAAATCTTTTTATGCCTCAATTGCCTCCACAATTAAATATGTCCACTCTTAGTATTAGGTAAAAAGACCAGACTAAGTGTGATAAAGAGTGTTAAAATAATTAAATATTAAACCACATATTCATTTAATAACTTTGATACCATGTTAAATTTTGTAAGACCACAACCAATTCTAAAAGCCTAAGCTATTGGATGAAGGTGTAGTCTAATATTTAATTATGCTATGATTTTTTCATAGTCTAAAATACAAATGTACTTTTACATGTAACGGAGGAACTAATTCTCAGATTTCAGCGTTGAAGCAACCCTTACATGCAGAGTTAGGTAATCAATTGTGTAAAGCTGTTCAGTTCACGTCAAAAATGATATGTTGCCTGCTGAATCTGGATGAGCGGTAAATTCCCAAAATATGAATAGGTCACCATCGCCTGATGTATCTTTTGGACATAGAACATTGTCAAACATATTGGAATTTGCCTCTGTCAGTGTTAATGTTCCATATTTCTTTGATTCCCTTTCTATTTAGTCTATGATATTGATGAGTGATGACCCTTTACTTCTTGTCCTTTTCTACTATGGGTCTTAAGTAGAATAGAGACATCCAAGAGTGGAATTCATCTTAAGCAAGTCTTGAATGGATACTGATACTTAGCCAGTTGGTCCCTTTTTCTCTTGCAATTACCTTTTCTCCTGAGATGGCTATAGTTTTTTTTCCCCTTCTGGGTTGTGAGAGTTTGATATACACTACCTGCTCAGTTCCAGCAACAAAAACTTCAGGTTTTTTTTACCATCATTATACTCTGAATGCACGTTTAGGTTTCCACTTCATCACATGAACGTTTTCATTTGCATCTGCAGGAGCATGCCTGTAAACCTTGTCAATGCATAGAGGAAGAGAAAATTCACAGAATTGGTAATTTTTATTGTGTCTATCTCCTTATGGGGTAATCTAGAGTATGTTATCCATCGATGCAGATTATTATCCCGACTTTGGACATACAAGCTCACTACATATGTGCGGTTACCTTATGAAAACTATTGTAACCAATAGGTTTCCCTGAGCAGCCACTTATTTCACAAATGAGGCTTTGGACTCACCCCGTGGTGGGCAAGTTGGTTAGGGCACACACTGGCCACACAAAAGGGCAGGGTTCGATTCCCCTCCTTGTCATGTTGCGCGACTTAAGTGGGGTGCCGTGGGTGGTGGCTCCCCGCGCTAGTACTCTCCCGGGTTTATGTCGCCGGCTGCCGGCTATATGGCGGCTCCTGGGTATATATATATTATCGAAACGGCAAGCAGTTCCTTCCAGTTGGTTAAATGTCAAGTTAGCCAGAGTGCTGATGCTCCATCTTATTCAGAACTCGAAGTGAGTAGATTTGTTCACCACTTTTACTTCGGAAGGCGCAACTGATTAAGTGGGTCAATAAGCTCTTTCACCTTTCTCTGTAAGAGTAATCAGAAGTTCCCATCCGCGTTTTTACATCTTTGTTGCTGTAGCAATATTCGGATAGACTAACATAGTTGCACATTCCGTGTCACTGTTTCTGAAATTGTTATACGTGACTATATTTTGGGAGAATCTCTGCAGTGACCTATTTGTGGATGCTTTTGCAATCTGAATTACTAGGAGCTATTTCCTTCATCAACCCTAATTAGCTTCAAGTTTGACAGTCTAAAGATCAAGTAAAATATGAAAATAGTTCCTTTTATCACTTTTACAAGACTACTGTCAATTGTTCTAAAAGAACATGTTCATTATTTAAATATTTTAACACTTCTCATTACACTTAGTCTAGTCTTTTGTCCTGTACTAAACGTGAAAATTTAATTAGGGAGGCAAATGGGGTCTAAAAATATTCAAACTCAGATCTCCAACTCTAATAACATGTGAGATTTCGTGTAACCAATGCTAATCGTTCTAAAAACTTAAGTTATTTGATGAAAACGTGGTTCATTATTTAAATATTCTAATTCAATTCATGGTTCTATTTGTTTTGTAAATTCAATTTCTAAACATTGCGCTTCTCTTTCCCTTGTGGGTGGGTGCAGATGATAGGGAAGTTTTTGATCAGATTATTGATTCTCTAACTGATCTTGGCAGGTATATTCGAAAATTTGCCACTAAATTTCCATTGTGTCCAGCATTATCAACTGTTATTATCTTCTGTTGCGTTTTGGATATAACAAAAGGTTGATTATACCATTCTCTTTAGCCTATCAAGTGATTTTGCTAGTTACCAATTTCCCATCTGAGACTCCTTGGCAGGATTCACCCACCGGCAACTTACAGCCTCTGACCGATTACTTTGATGTTGCTATTATGTCAAGAGAATAAAAATAAGAAGATAGAAACTGAACTTGTCATCGTGCGTGGATGTAACAATCAAAATTTCATTTAGCGTTCCTGTTGGGTTGCGCAAGAGCGTGTTTCGATACCACTTGTTGAGTGAGACTTGTATTGCTAATTGATAAGAATAAAACAAAAAATAAAGTCTTGGAATTTTTATTTTTATTTTTATCATTGATGAATTATACAACAGCCTATTTGTAGATTTTATAGGATGCCTATTTATAGTAAAATAATATTACAATGGGGATTGTAATCAATCAGGATAACATAATACAATATGAGAGATACATAGGATCAAGTAATATATTTCTAACATCCTCTCGAACTCACAATTCAACCCTTGCTTATGCAATAGGAAAGTATAAAAAAAGTTCAAAACTTATTGCACTAATGCCATTTTAGCTCTAAATATGTGTCAATTTAATTATAAACATTTTGACATAGCATCAATTCAGTCAATCCGATTCAGTCTTTCTTGCAAATTTTGAAAGGATATTGTTGAAATGGACAACGGTTGGCCAGCTTACGTCACACCATCGACATTGAAGCGGATAATTTTTAAAATATTTAAATATTTTTAGTATAAACACAAACTTCCTTTTCAAACCAGCGCATATCATAACCAGGATATCATTTAGCTCAACACCAGGAACTTTGCCCATGATAGGGAAAGAGGTCATTCAGCGCACGATTTGGAATTACCGATGCGCAACAAGCTTTGTAATCACAAAATTAGCATAAATTATTCCTTACATCAAGGAATTATTTGTTGACGGTATATCCTATAATTACTCGTGCTCAAATTCAAAAAACATTAAAATTTGCGATCAGGGAAAAAATAAAAATAAAATAAAAATATGGCCAGAGGCCATGAAACTTAGGTGCACTTGTGCGTCGAGTTACTCAAGAGCGAACCCACTTGGCTCTGGTTTTGGCTTGGAAACCCTACCTTCAAGCCATGGCAGACGAACCTATCCCATCCCAACCAGTACCGCGACCCGTCGTCGTGGTGAAGCAACGACACCGTCAACTCCATCACTCCGCCGTCTTCCCTGTCCTTGGCCATGGCCCGAGCCGCCCACTCCCCGACGTCGTGGGAGAACGCGGCCGCCCTGCCGCCCGTCATCTCCAGGGTCCCCTCCCCTTTGGGAGCCACGCTGAACTTCTCGAGGAACGTCCCCGCCACGAACTCGCGGCCGTAGAAGAGCATGACCTGGGCGTGGTCCCAGCCCAACCGGCGCCACCCCCTATTGTTCTTCACCGAGAGAGCGACGCTCCAGTTCCCGCTGACCACCGACGGCGACGGCGACGGTGGCGCCGGCGCCGGCACGGAGGAAAGGGAGAGGGAAAGGGAGGCCACGTGAACCGCTGGCGGATAACCGTCGAAGGAACCGGGGTTTAAAAGAAGAACCAGGACGACGGCAACGGCGCAAAGGGCCAGACCCCAGAGCTTTAGGCAACGATATGCTACTCTTCGCGCTGCTGCTAATTCTCGGTTGGATTCGGCACTGCCGTCGCGATGCTGTCGCTGTTGCTGCCACTGAGCTTCCATGGTTTCGCCCTTCTCAGTTTCTTCAGCTGTATACAGTCACCGCTGCAAATTTGACGACTTCACAAGGAATTACATATATATACCTAACATACATATATGTATGTATGTATATATTATTATTATTTAAAAGGGAAACTATACTTGGTGGGATTTTTCCTCAGAAATATTCATCAAATCTTTGTACAAAGAGCCGTGGGACGAGAGATCTAGTTTCCTATTTTATTTAAAGAAGTAATCTAAGTGAAAATATATACAAAACAAATATAAGTGAACATGAGGGGATATCGTTCTCTGGTAAAAAAATCAAGAAAAGGGAGAGAAGATTCAGTATATATTGCTCTTTAAATGGTAAGAGAATATTTAGTACGCTCGGAATTATTTTAGGGTTTTGTAGGGGATTAACTAGTATTTGTG
Organism: Eucalyptus cloeziana; assembly: GCA_014182715.1. Taxonomy (NCBI): domain Eukaryota; kingdom Viridiplantae; phylum Streptophyta; class Magnoliopsida; order Myrtales; family Myrtaceae; genus Eucalyptus; species Eucalyptus cloeziana. Next base: position 9,567,970 of record CM024640.1, read on the forward strand.
GAGAAAGGTTCATTAACCTTCGCTTCTTTTGATTGCAAGTAAGATAGAAGGAGGGATTTCTTGACATTGTATTTTAGTTGGAATCTATCAATTTATGTAATTTAGATATACGATACTTGATTTTTTTATTTTTTTAATTTCATTCAAATGGATGGAGTTTGTATTAGAAAAGCAACTTGATTGAGTAAAATAATGTTAGTGATAAAGAAAAGATGAACGGTTCAATTGAAGATGGCAGTGACAAAAGAATCATGACCCTTAAGAACACGGAATTTGTGTCACCTTACATACATACATACATATATATATATATATATTTAATTATTAAGTTTAATTATTATGACGAGGCTTATGCATTTTATAATAATCATGCTAAAGAAAACTAATTTTCCCCTATAGTTTTAAACTCATATAAAAGGAAATGAGGAAAAAGCATAGTAATTTTTGTAGTGACTAACGGTACAAGATCGAAAAGGAGTTATTTAAGTCAAGACTGGAAAAAGATGGAGTGGGAAATAAGAAAAAAGGATGCCCAATAATAATCACGTGACAACTTCTAAAAGCGTTACATTCTTTAAATCACACAAGAATATTGATTCCAGAACAAAAAGAAGATTCAAGTAAGGATTAGAACAAATAAATCATTTCAAGCATTGGTTCTTGAAGTAGGAGGGTGTGAGAAAATAAATTTCGGAAATGTCAAAAACCACGTTTATTTTTCAATCATGCAGTTCAAAACTTTCAATGTTTATCCCATGCTTGATTTGGATGGTGAACAAAGACGGCATAATGTTTCTTGGGCGAATGCACAACCAAGAGATTTATATGAATACTTAGGGGATGATGTAGTTATAATTGATACCACTTATTTGACAAAAAATATGACATGCCTTCTGCGTCATTGTCAGTGTCAAACATCGTGGCCAGCTGTGCGGGTGCACCCCTCGAGCTATCATGAGGGGGTGTGCATGGGCCAGGTAGATAGTTCCCGACGTAGAATTGGGAACTGCTCGTTAAGAACCGGTTCCGAAAAATTAGAATCGAGAACTGCCCGCTAGTTGCATGGATCCACCCGACAACTGGACCGTCGGTCTGGGCTAGTTCCCGAGTGGATCCATAGAACCGGTCCAACCTCCACGCCTTCCCCTTTTCGCCTTTAACCACTTGCGACCCTCACTCCGCTTCCGTCTCGACCACCACCACCATCTTGGCCACTGACTCCGTCATCTCCCACTCCTCCCTCGAGACCAACAATGAGGAGGACAACAGGGATGATGAGCCATTCTTAGACCTAGAGTTTACCCGTCCCCGAAGATGAAGATGATGGGGAGAAGCCTGAGGAGGGGGAGGAAGAAGCGGGATGAACCCAACAATGAAGAGGATGATAGTGATAGTGAATGCGGAGGTGGCGACGACATGGAGAGAGAGTTCAAGTTCGAGGGAGAAAAAGAGAATTAACTCATTGTTTCGCCGAGTTCGGACTAAGACTCAAAGGGAGATGAGTAGATCCGAAGGTGAATCGGAGAAGAAGAGAGAGCTCGAGGAGATTTTGAACTGAGAGAGATGAGATGAAGTAGGAGAGTAGTAAATTGAGACAAGATGGTGATTAGAGTCCTAAATTTTAGATTTGCTAATATCGAATTTTTTAATATTAAAAGAATATATTATTATAATATAACCGATCCGGTCCAGGTGGGTGGGTGGACGGATCTGCTCATGGAACCAGGAACCGGACCAGTACCCACCGGTTCCCATAAATTGGAACCGGGAACAGGACCGGTTCCCTTAAGAACCACCGATTCCGGGCGGTCCGGATGGATCCCGGTTCTTTTGCACACCCCTAGCTATCATCATTGACTAGTGTAAAGCAATGCAAAATCAAGTCCGTGGAGAGAACCTAGTGCTTTATGAGAAGCAACTCTCCTCAATGTATACGCAAAGCATCTTCAAAAGGTTTTTAAGCTGGAGTTGAGACGATGTTGCAATGCCTTAAGATGGAGTCGCATAAACTTTCATGGTGAAAAAGCATCAACATGATCGTGACGACAATAACTCCTCCGTTGTTAAATTCGAGGTTTTGCGACCCAAACAATTGATGAGGAATCTCGTTCCAAGGAATGAAAACCCGTGAAGTGAGAATCCAGTTGGGGATTCAATGTCATGGAACCCAACTAGGCCTCACATGATCATGTGTTTTTCCAGGTCGACGACGTGTGTTGGCTCCCGAGAAGCAAACTTAGAAAATGCTCGAAGAACTCGGTTTTGAAGAAAATTGAAATTTGACCAAAAAATTAGAAGAGGAAATCAAAATGCTAGCAATAGATGGGAACCAAAATTGAGTGTTCAAAATTTAAGGGCCTATTTGGTAATCCTTATATTTTAGGAGTAATTTTTACTTAGAAATAAATATTTTTATTCCATTTATTGGATGAGTTTGAGTATTTAAATGTATTTGGTAATTGTACAAAATTTATATTTTTAAACGAAAAAAAAACGGAATGCATTTTGTATGACCATGAATTTTTTTGTGACTAAGATTTCTTTTAACTTTTTTGATATTTTTTCCAATTTTTTTTCTTTTTCCCTTTTCTTTTTTTCCTTCTTTTTTCTTTCTTCTCTCTGGCTTTCGTCTTTGGCTAATCATCGAGCATCAGTGAGGCCTAGAAACTAGCTAGAGCAAAAGGAATAAGAAAAGAAAAAAAAAAGACTTGCTTCTAGAATTATTACCAGAAACAAAGTATTAATTTTTTTTTTAATTTCTTGATTTTATTTCAAGTCTATTCTCGAGAGCGGAATAATAAGCTGACGTTACCAAACGGATTTATATTCTTTTTTATATTTCAGTGAACAATAGAACAGAATTAATCAAGAATTAGTCGGTTACTAAATAGGCCTTAAAAAGAATGGGAATTTATGAAGCGCGGGCCCGAAACGCGGGCCGTTTCGACAACGGTCTCACGGGCGCGGAAAGCGTGACAGGTGTCCCGATCATCGAGAACTTTCAGTCGCCGAACGAGCTAGAACGATCTTCTTCTTCTTCTTCCTTCTTCCTCCCCCTTCATAAACCCCAAAACCCCGCTCCGCCTCTCCACCACCTTCGAGCTCGCCCGCCTCCGCCACCGCCGCCGCCGCCGCCGCCGTCGTCGTACTACCACCTCCGCCGCCTCGGCGCCCTCGCGTTGTCTCCGGTTCGCTTCCCGCTCTGGTCGAGCTCTCCGGCAAGGTCATGGCCGCCGTGGCGCTTCTCCGCGCGGCGCAACGACGTGGCGCCGCCTCCGCCGCCGCCACCGCCGCCGCCGCTTGCAAATCGGTGCGTGTGTCCTTTTCTAGTTGTGTTCCTGCTGGTCTCTCGTTTCTCGTGCTCTGTTTTTCTCGGATTCCTTCTGCCGGTTTCGTCGAATCCGATGTGATGAATGCTTGAATTTTGAACGGAATTGCGGTTTTCCGGCGGTGTTCATGATGGACCAGTTGTAATTTCGGTGGTAGAGTGGAATTCTTTATTTTTTTTTTCGTTGACGAGTATCTGGTGGTAGTCGAGGTGATTGCTTCTAAAGCTGTTTGAGCCTACTTCGCTTTTTTTTTTTTTTTTTTGGCGGGATTGGGACTTGAAAATTCGTGATGGAAGAGAAGTGATGGATTTGAAGGAGACCGCTTTAGCTGGTTTCCGACTGAAATGTGGTGTTGATATGCGAAAAAAGATCACTTCCACAGTTCGTGGTTGGGTGAAACTGAATAGAGTTTCCGACATCTGAAGCTCTAACTCTGTTTTTTCACTTCGTTTTTTTTTTTTTTTTAAACTTCGCCATTGCAAATCTTAGTGATGGTAGCTGAGGAAGTTTTGATTAATTAAGGATAATTTTAAGCATATAGAATCGGTTAATTACACTCTGTTCCTTTCTTCGCTTTGGTTTGTTTATCTTTATTGAACATTTCTGCTTTCTTTACTTTGTGGTGAATGATCTTGATATGCTAAATGCGGAATTCATAACTTTTGAGGGAGCTGGAAGATGGATATGATAATTGTGGACTTGGTTCTAGCGGCAGTGCGCAATGTTGGACCTTACATTGATCTTCGCTTACCTTTTGCTAGAACATCCAACTTTGATGTCTGATTTTTTTTTTGCAGCTGACTGGCAATGGAAAGTTGTCGTGGCCAGGTTCTTATCTGGGTCAGAGCTGGGCCAGTCTATGCAGACCTTTTAGGTAGACAGATTTTTTTTATGTAAGTTGTGTCTTAACTGCTGGTTATCAATCATAATGCATAACAGTGTATGTGTTTTCCTTGATACAGTTCGAAGCCTGCGGGGAATGATGTGGTAGGTATCGACTTGGGTACTACCAACTCCTGTGTTGCTGTCATGGAGGGGAAGGTGAGACGGAGCGATGCTATACTGTGCTATTCATTTGAGAGTTTTGCTTCTCTTTGTCAATTCCGAGTTCTGGAGTTTTTTTTTTCTAATCTAATGTAATCTTTTGCAGAATCCCAAAGTTATTGAAAATGCTGAGGGATCTCGAACCACTCCATCCGTGGTTGCATTCAATCAGAAAGGAGAATTGCTTGTTGGTACACCGGCAAAACGGCAGGCAGTGACGAATCCAACAAACACGATTTTTGGCACCAAGCGTTTGATTGGGAGACGTTTTGATGATCCCCAAACCCAGAAAGAGATGAAGATGGTCCCGTATAAGATAGTAAGAGGTCCTAATGGGGATGCATGGGTTGAAGCAAACGGGCAGCAATATTCCCCAAGTCAAATTGGTGCTTTCATCCTTCAGAAGATGAGAGAAACTGCTGAGGCTTATTTGGGGAAATCAATTTCAAAAGCTGTTATTACTGTTCCAGCCTATTTCAATGATGCTCAAAGACAGGCAACAAAAGATGCTGGGAGGATCGCAGGGCTTGATGTAGAAAGAATCATCAATGAGCCCACTGCAGCTGCTCTTTCATATGGTATGAACAACAAGGAGGGTCTAATTGCTGTTTTTGATCTCGGGGGTGGAACATTTGATATATCGATTCTGGAGATATCTAATGGTGTTTTTGAGGTATGATCCAGTCTGATGCGCTCTGTATTATTCTATGCTTTGGGTCTCAGTGTGGAAAATTCATCTGGAGTTCTTTCGCATGTAGGTGAAAGCAACAAATGGCGACACATTCTTGGGGGGAGAGGATTTTGACAATGCTCTGCTGGAATTCCTAGTGAATGAGTTCAGGAGAACCGAGGGAATTGATCTCTCTAAGGATAGACTTGCCCTGCAGAGGCTTCGTGAAGCTGCTGAAAAAGCTAAGATTGAGCTCTCATCAACAAGCCAGACTGAAATCAACTTGCCTTTTATCACAGCTGACGCTTCAGGGGCTAAACACTTGAATATTACACTAACTAGATCAAAATTTGAGACTCTGGTAAATCATTTGATTGAAAGGACTAGGGACCCATGTAAAAGCTGTTTGAAGGATGCAGGCATTTCCACTAAGGATATTGATGAAGTTTTGCTTGTTGGAGGTATGACTCGCGTTCCCAAAATACAAGAAGTAGTTGCAGAAATATTTGGAAAGACTCCAAGCAAAGGGGTGAATCCCGATGAAGCTGTTGCTCTCGGAGCTGCAATTCAGGGTGGTATTTTACGAGGGGATGTCAAAGAGCTGCTTCTCCTTGATGTGACTCCTTTATCACTTGGTATCGAAACACTTGGTGGTATTTTCACACGTTTGATCAACAGGAATACAACTATTCCCACCAAGAAAAGTCAGGTGAGTATTCTGCGGTGGAATTGCTTTCTTTAGGCTTTCAAGTCTTCTTTTAATGCCCAGTCCGGAATCCGCCTCTTTACTTTAGCAAAGGCAGCCATTCCTTTTCTATTTCCTGCTAAGACTCCTACTAGGGGAATTTCCTTCAACCCCCAGAGAATCCGACAATCTCATTATGAGTCTCCTCTTTATGCTTGCACTCATGTTTTTGTGATGACTTAGAAATTGGCACATGGCTATGGGGAACTTCACATCAATAGGGAAGCTGCTCCAACCAAAAAAGAATATGGAAGATTTGACGATGATGTTTGCTATATGTGTATAAGATAAACGGTGACATTTTATAGTATATCGACTTTATTCATGTGGCTTAACCTTTGAAGGTCAGACAAAATCTTTTCAATATAGCTGTTTGAGTACCATAGACATTCAGACAGTTTTCTACATTTCTGCATGTTTAAACTGCAAAATAAGCTACCCAATTTGGATGCTTCATTTTGAAGTCTTTGTTTCCAACAGAGATATATTCCCAGGAGACACGTATCTGATTTCAAAATTTTGTTTTTGTTCATACAGGTGTTCTCGACAGCAGCTGACAATCAGACTCAGGTGGGTATCAAGGTTCTTCAGGGAGAACGTGAGATGGCATCTGACAACAAGCTTCTTGGGGAATTTGAGCTTGTGGGAATACCACCAGCTCCTCGAGGCATGCCCCAGATTGAAGTGACTTTCGACATTGATGCTAATGGAATCGTCACTGTCTCCGCAAAGGATAAAGCTACTGGTAAGGAGCAACAGATTACTATCCGTTCCTCTGGAGGGCTCTCAGAAGATGAAATCGAGAAGATGGTCAGAGAGGCAGAAATGCATGCCCAGAAGGATAAAGAAAGAAAGACTTTAATCGATATCAGAAATACAGCAGACACGACTATCTACAGCATAGAGAAGAGCTTGGGCGAGTATAGGGATAAGATACCTAGCGAAGTTGCGCGGGAGATAGAGGATGCAATTGCTGACTTGAGGAAAGCAGTGGGTGAAGACAATGCCGCTGAGATTAAAGCGAAGATCGATGCTGCCAATAGGGCGGTGTCAAAGATTGGACAGCACATGTCTGGCGGTTCAGGGGGCGGCGATTCTGGCTCGGGCGGCTCTCAGGGTGGTGACCAGGCACCCGAAGCCGAGTATGAAGAGGTGAAAAAGTAATACACGAGGTGCACCGCCTCCAGTATCGTCTCTGAGATGATCAGCATCTCTCCCAGTGTAGCCGTACTCGCTTCTGGTTTTAGTATATAGCGTCTAATGCTTCACACGGTTCTTTGTAAATATCGGAGCATGGATCTTTAGGTTTTTAGTTGGCAGTGAGGTTGGCTACATTTCAGTGCTGAGATCATCGAGTTGCCCACGTTTTGATGTGCTTTGGTTGGGGGGGGTTCTTCTCAGTGTTATAGTTTCCACTTCTCAAAGTGTAGGTGGGAATAATAATGATTTCTGTGTTACTAAAGTTTTTTAGCGGCCGGCGACGTGTACCGGCATCAAACCCTAAAACCCCAGAAGATCACTCCTTCCACGGGTAAATAGAAACTTCAGTACTCTCATTCTCACGACATTTGAGCTGTGGGACAGGTCCCTTACCGACGTGTAAGTCGCGAGAGCTCCTGCTGGCGACTTCGGCGATTTTGCATGATGCGTTTATACGGTCCAAGGGGACGTGAATGTGTTGATGAAGAAGAATTGTTTCTTGGATGTGGTCCATAGCTTGGAGTTATTTATTGACTCGGTACGGGGGATGAGTGAGATGTTTAGTGAGAAAAGTCATGTGAAAGTCAAAAAGTTTGGTGTCAATCTAATTTTAAATTTATTAATTTAGTATCGATTCAGTCTTTTTGAATAATTTGGTCGGATATTATTAGCGTGACATTGATCGATTTGCACGGAACCGTTGGCAATGATGGGAAAGTTTTTTAGTAGTTTTATTTTTTATTATTTTTATTTTTTCCTTTTCTTTTTGTCGGTGAACAGTCTTTGGCCATGGGCGAATTTGCCGCATTTGGTGAGGAGAGTCTTCCCCTTGCCCATGCGGGCCTTGCGTATGACGGGTGATGATGAGCCTAACCCAGGCAAGGTCAGCCCAGTCACCCTGTGGTCGATGGTTGGTTATAGGCAAAAGGAAGAGTAAGGAAAAAAAAAGGGTAAAAAAAGGGAAGAATAATTAAAAAATAAAAGATAAAAAATTGTCCTTATCAACATCGGCTAAGTTCGTTGTGTGTTCATATGAGTAATATCTAGTTAAAATTAGTTAGAATGACTGAATTAGTATTAAGTCAATAAATTTAGGACTAAATTGATATCAATATAATATGTTTATGATTTTTTCGGTATTTTTCTCATTGTTTAGCTTATGTGACTTCTATAAGTTTCATAGCATCTCTCCGTGGATGAGTGACGGAGGGCCAAACGCACTGGCCTTAGGAGAACAATCAAGCTGGCGATAGAGATTTAGAAAAATGCTGTTCAAGAATCGATTTGAGCGGACAAAGAATGGATTCCAATGCTTGCACAATAATTAAAAATCAGCCATCGTGCTGTACGATTCTGTTCTCAATCGATCAGTGTCGATCGCTTATCACATATTCACCTTCGCTCTATTCCGTAATGATCGCAGGCCTAAATTTCATGACAAGAAGTGTACACAAGAAGCCGATCGACAAGGCGCAGTCGAACGTCTAGACTACATTATTAGCAACACACAAGTGTATAGAACAATAGTAGGGATCGAAATGGGTGTTTGAAAGGATGCCTGCTCTTACGGTCGCTGGTCGGCCACCGGCACGATCCTAGCACACGCATATGACGGACGGATCGCAACAGCACTCGTCCAAGAGGCAGCAACAACACAGAGCTGCAAGGCTGCCCAATGATGAACGTATACCTTAGATTTGGATCATAGAAAGTGAGATTGAACGAAGTTAAATTAAGAGTGTTCGGGAAACGAACCATCCATCAATGAAGTTGCGTTCTTTCTGTGCAGATGAGGAAGGAGGTGGAGGCGGAGGCGCATAATACTGAGGCGGCGCGTACTGCGGCGGCGCCGTCACTGGATGCCCTTGATAAGGGGCTGTAACGAAACACAACGGTGATTAGCAAATCTTGGCTTATGGACAGAGCTCATCAAACACGTAACATCCGAAAACAAATTCTGGACACAGCAATCGATCCCTGATCAAACATGTTCCGGAATTGATGAATGCAGCTCAAATATTGTCCAAAGATCTCATAGCAAGAAAAGGGTTCTTGCCATATGAAACAGAGATCTCTGGGGAAAAAAAGTTGGTGAGGACATGCAGGTGAGGACAAGAGCAGCCATCACCATTTCCGGTTGAATACAAAAAGGATTTACCAGAGAGAAATGAAACAAGGATTAGGTCGAAAAACATACCTTGGGAAGGATAGGGATATGAGTACTTGGGATCGTTCATGCTGGTTTCTGACGATTGCGGATAGAAATCTCTGTATCATATAGGACAAGTGCTGGTAGATTAATGTCGATCCGGGAGGGGTTCTTTTATACACGGGAGAGGAAGCATGAGGGTGAAGAAGAGACTCGACGAAGCAAGGCACCTGAATTCTTAAACTCGGTCTCATCTAGGGTTGTGCTCATCTCTCTTCTGGGGTAAAGCCCTTGCCCCATGAAACAAGATTGGAATATGAAAAATGTCTGCTTAAGGATTACGACAATTAGCGAGCTTTTTCTTACGTTTATAAAATGTAAAAGTTACTCTTTGAATCGGATGACTTGCTCGAAATATATTCCTTTCCGATTTCCTTTTAAGTGTCTTGAGAAATCCCGACAAGTTAAAACTATGGGAAAAATGACGTACAAGTGCCATAATTTTCAAATGACGTTTACGGAGTGCCGTAACCTTTTTTTTCCTGATCATATAAGTGCTATAATTTATATACAATGTTTGTTCAAGTGTCATAAATTTTCTTTTCAATCATTTGAGTGACTTATAACTTTTTCAATTGGTTACCATTTTAACAATATTAACTACAACCGTTATGCCATATTGGACTTTTGGCACTTGAGTGAATATTATTTAGAAGTTATGAGACTCAAGTGAGCATTATATGAAAGTTAAGGTACTTGTAGTATCCTTATACCAAAAAATTATTGTTATAATTTTTTTTCCTATTTTTATGCTCCGTTTGTTTCTCAAAAAATGAAATACTTCCAAAAAATATTATCTAAAAATCATTTTTCAAGAAAATGACGATAGTTTCCGGTATTCGATTGAAACTTGAAATTGAAGTGGAAAATATTTTTCACCATTCGATATCTCATTTGATTTTCCTCCGTGTAGTTCTTTTGATCATTTTTTGTTTTTTTATTTTTATTTTTATTTTATTTTTTTTTTATTTTAAAAAAATTGATATTAAATTATTATTTTTAAATCGATTTTTAAATTGTTTTCTATTCTTCTTGTCTTTCCTTTCCTTTTTTTTTTTTCCTTTTTTTTTTCCTCAATCATTTGCTGGTGACAGGCCGGCAAGCGCCACCTTAGGCCTCGCCACCCTTCAGCGTCGCCAATCGACTAGGCTCGAGCCTCACCGCCTTCTAGTGATGCTCAAGCCTCACTGCCTCTGGTGACACTCAAGCGTCACCAATCTAGTGACCTCTAGTTGCCAGTGGTCGGTCGTTGGTCATCGTTGGGTCTGGCGACCGGACAAAGAAGGAGGAAAATAAAAGGAAAGAAAGGGAAAAAGAAAAGAAAAGAAAAATAATAAAAAATAATTAGAACTTGATTTAAAAAAAGAAGAAGGAAAAACAAATAAAAATAAAAATAAAGGGAGAATGTATTTGGTGAAAGAAAGTGACGTGGAAGAAGTTATGAAAAATATTTTTTACTTTTCAAAAATGGAAAATATTTTCTCCACTTTTGAACGTGTTTCTTTCCAAAAGTGGAAAATGTTTTCCTTATCTATTTTATTTTCCATGAAATAAACGCCGAAAAATCTAGGAAACATTTTCCTGGAAGTTATTTTTGGTGAAACAAACAGAGCCTTAGTGAACTTAACTAATGCTCTTCATGAGGTAGCTAGCACGTATCACCTAAGGGGGGGGGTTAATAAGTGATTAAACAAAATCTTGACAATTTAAAGTGAAATAGAATGAGTCAAGATTAAAGTTTGAATAAGGATCAGATTCTAGTATAATGTTTATAATCTGTTAAGTAGTAAAACAGACTTTAAGGGCACCGGCGAGTGTGCAGTAGACTATAACAATAAATAATAAGAGATTAGAATAAAGAAAAGTTGCACACAAAGTTTATAGAAGTTCAGCTTAGGTTCAGCCTACGTCTATTCTCCCACGTTGATAGTCTATTGGCTGAACTTCCCAATATAATCAATCAAGAGATTACAACTTTGAATGTAAGCACTCAGTGGTAGATCACACTATCTCACTCATTCACTTTCTACATATTTCTCTCACAATCACAAATTTGAAGCTCACAAAAGACAAGTATATGATCGAAGTTTGCTTAGACTTTGGAATTTCAAATTTTAGACCTCCTCTCTTAGTTGCTCCTTCTCACCTTAGTTTCCTTATATACTCCTCCACTTCCAAACTAGCCATTGGACAATCTTCAAATGATCATCTTCCAATCTACCATTGGATAGATTTGTATCAAGAAGATCGAGTGGCCATTAAGTGACAAAAGCATAATCTCCACATGATTCTATTCGGCCATACAATTAAAATCTTGATTTCCATAAGTAAAGCTTCTTCATTTATAAAAAATTTGTCTTGTGATTTATTTATCAATCAATTTAGATTGAGTCAATTCTATAAATCCATGTATGAAATCCAATCCAAGTCATTAGCCGTTATGTATCTCGGATATGGTCTCATGCTAGACCTGTCACCTTCCGGATATGCAACGTTTTGAGCGCGGTGTGTTCTAAACCTTGTATCCTTCTAAACCTTCTATATTCTGAATTGGTGTAAGAATGGGATGAGAATAATTCTCTCAGTCCTTCTCTCTTAGTAAGTTAATTCGAATGAAAGTCTAATTAAGTTGCGCCTAAAGTAGACTTTGTAAAGTTTCACTCCAAGATGTTTTCTTGGATCAATATACTTCAAGTTAACCATCAAAACTTATGAAGAGTTTTGTGAACATCAAAATCTATTAGAAGTTTTCTCAACATTTAAGTTTTAAGACACTTGCTAGCAAGATATGTACTGTGTTTAACATGACACTTATGGTTATGGAAGTGGATTGTGTAACAAATGGATTATTCAAGTCGGAGTAGTAACAAAAAACAATACAATATTACAAATATGATTTATAAGTTCTAATTGATAACAAAAACAATGGATTATTGTGGTCCGCTGCTGTTAAATGATTCAAACACACACACACACACACACAAAATGATAGCTTTCTAACATAGATTAGCCGCATTGAAATATTAAATCACTTGGTTGATTGTTTAAGGAGATTGAAAAGAAGCTGAATGGTTATTTCGCAAAAGTAGAAACAAATTAGAGAAGCGTGGACAAAGAGAATTGGCAAGTGATGACCAAAAGATGAATCAACCGTTTTATAAATATAAATATAAATTATAAAGAAACAAAAATGGCTTGCAAAGGAACACTTGTTCCATTACTCATATACCAATTGATCCTTTTAATTTTAATTTTAATTTTGTGGGGTTATTGTATATTGAGTATGCTAGCTAGTACAGCAATTGATATTGACTATTAAATGTCTGACTATTTTCCTCTTCATTGTTACATTTGCAATTAGCAATTTCTTGAGGAGATCATGCCTATATAGACAGGAACATTTTGTATGAATTCTTTTAATTTTGGAAAATATGGATTTGTTGGGCAATATTGTTAAGCTGCGTTTGGTTGTCTATATATGGATTCAGATAGAATATGATATGGTGAGATTAGAATTCTTTGGGACAGTGGAAAGTTGTGTCCTTTCTCGTTAAAGATGCGCATTAATGAATAATATTGCATTAGTTATTCACTCAAAAGAAGAGAATAAGCCAAAATTTTATAATGAGAATTAAGGAAAATTCTAAATAAGGGCTAGTGCCTTCATTATCTCAAATAGGGGTCTATAATGAATTTTATTTCAAGCAAGGGCCCAAAGTACCATCATCTTCTCAAATGAGGGTCAAGGGCATTTTAGTCATTTACCCTTTTTTGGTCAAGGGCATTTTAGTCATTTACCCTTTTTTCTTCTTTTTTTTTAGTTCTCTTTCCCCCCTTCTTTTTTTTTTTTTTTTTTTTTTTCCTTTTACTAGTTTCGCTTTGTTCTTTGCTGGCAATCAATTGGGCATTGGTGATGCTGAAAAAGGTTGGGTGAGGGTCACCCTTGCCCGATTTGGCAAGGGCCACCCTCTCTGGCCTTTGGTAAAGGCTGACCAGGGCCTGCTAGCCCTCGTTAGATCTAGCGAGGGTTGGCATCGCCTAGGGCTGATAAGGACTAGTGACCCTAGCCCTGAGTGAGGTCACCTTGCTGGCAGTTGTTGGCTCTTACCCAAAAAAAAAAAAAAAAAAGCGAAAAAAAAAGGAAAGAAAAGAAAAGAATAAAAAATAATTTAAGATTAAAATTGTAGTTGGATGAAAACGCCCTTGACTGGTCAAAATATTTAGCTAGTTAGTGACCGACGAGGTTAGACCCTTATTTGAACAAGTATGGCCACTTTAGGGCCCTATTTGAAACAACCATGGTCACTTTAGGTCATTATTTGACATAAAGTTCATTTCAAACCTTTATTTGAAAAAATGAGAGCACTTCAAGTCTTTATTTGAAATTTTCCAAAGAATTAAGTTAATTTTACTCCACTCATTGATGGAGCATATCAATGAGAATTAGATCCTGTTAATCTAGAGCATTCACTTTTTTAGAGAGAATAATTATTTTTAAGTACAAAAAAGCTTGTGAAAATTTTTTTTTTTTTTGGTCTAAAGCTAATGAAAAGTTGATTAAGTAACTATTTATCATAAAACCGTTGCTTACCTGTCCATGGTTTGCATGCTAGTATCTGTATTTTCTATTTAGGATCATTTTTTTATTAGATAATATAAAGGCATAATCGCATAACGTGGGTTTTCGGGCCCAAAATTGTAATTCCAAAAAGAAAAAGAAAGGAGAGATTCGGAAGGGAATTTTGAAATACTGGGGAATAATAAAAAGGAAAGGGAATCTCGTCCCATGTATTAAAGAAGCAGACTTTTTTTTTTTTTTTTTTTTGGGTCTAAAGAAGATATCATTCATTTTGCAGAATAATAATCAAGAGGTACATAGAAGACTTTCAAGTCTAATAAATCTCAAATTACTGCTGAATAGATTTGTCGCTACAAATATTCGGCGGCTAATCACCAGATTCGGTGATGAGCACACGTTGACATCCCCCACTCTATTTGCAATGGCTTGCGGTGCGAGTTTAGATTCAACGTCCTCATCAATGTTGTCATGCAAAAACACCAAAATCAATATGTTGAAAGAAGACAAATCAAATATCGGTAATGAACTCCCAAATCTAGAACTAAATATAAATCGAGAGGGTAAACCCCCATTTTTTAACCAAAATCTAAATCGGGAGAGGAGAGCGGCCTAATCTCGAAGAGGTTGTGGAGCTTCGTCATGAACATCCTTTTCGATGGCTATCAATTGGATAGATTGTTGAACTGGTCTCCACATTCACACAAAATAAAATGCAAAAATTTATTCACAAACACAAGCTCCCAAACTATATGGAGAGAAAAGAAAAGACAATCAAAGTAAAGAAAAAAGAAAATCAAAGACTAAGTAAGAGCTTACATGAGAGCTTCAAAATAGGGAAGAGCTTTTGGAAGATGAGGGCATTTGCCGATAGAGAGAGAAGAACTAAACCCTTAGAGTACAAGTTAAAGAAGTAGACTTAACATATGAAAAAACACTAGTCTTTTTTATTTTTTGGTCGGTAAAAAAAAAAAAAAAACACTAATCTTCAACTGTATCGTTCTTGCCTAATTTATTAGGAACAAGTCTATGTTAAGACCATTCTACATATATGATTAATATCACGAAAAATTCAAAACTAGTATACCTATAACAAATTTACAAAAAACTTATTTTTTTACCACAAAAAATCCAAAACATTTACATTTATGACAAACGCATCGTCCCCTAGTTTTCATTAAATTTAATTAATTCCACGATAAGTTACAAATTGGTAACAAATAAAAGGTAAAACCTTAAACTAGTTCACCTGTTAATTGCCATGTGTCACTCAACTTAGCTATTTGATGGTAAAATTCAATGGAAACTAATATAGGCATTTATTATAGATGTATCAGTTTGAGGCTTTTGTGATCAAAAAACTAGTTTGGAGTAAATTTGTCATAAGTGTATCAAGTTAGAATTTTTGTGATAAACAAATTAATTTGGGGCAAATTCATCACAAATATACTAATTTGGGATTTTCAGTAGTATTAACCCTTACAAATACAACTTTTTGTTGCAAAATATAAGTTCATATAAACTTAGAAGCCGAAATGTATCTTCATTGCTTGACTAATGAACTCGTATGGGATCTAAAAATCAAGTTTGTTATATGCTTGAATTTATAAGCTTATTTAAATTTATGATGAGTGCAAAATAATTTATTTAAGTCCATAGTTAGTGACATCTAATTAGGGGTGGTGCATTATGCTTAATCGATTTTGAGTAAAGTAAGGATGAAGTCGTGGCAAGCTATTTACAACTAACTCATGTTGGACTTGATGATTACTTGAGATTGATTCGTCTGTTGTCGCTCGTGTCCAAATTCATGCTACTCGAATCTCTTATTTGTCGTGCCATCGTCTTGTTGGACTAATCGGGATAGCGCTAGTATTTGCAACATGAAGGTATTAAAACTTCATCATTGCTTTTATTTTTGTTTCTTTATATGACCACATATGATTAAAGTTTATAAAAGCATTGTTTTTTATCATCTATAATATATTATGAATAATTATTTAGGATTGCCATTTATTTTATAAGTGCCGCTTCTCATTGGCCCTAGTTTGCACTTGACCTTGCGAGATGTCATCGAATGGCCATACTACACAAAGTTTTGTCAATCTTCCACTTCAATGATTCTATTCATGCGAAATAGATTAAATAATATTAAGCTCGGTTTATTTCATAAAAAATATTTTCAGAAAATCAATCAACGGAATATTTTCATCATTTTCTGGCGTTTGGGTCGCTTAGGAAAATCAATGAATGGAAAATTTATACTTAACATCAAGAAGATAATTTCCTTTTTAAAAAATTGCAAATAATTTTCCAAAATATGACTATGTATTGGCGCTTGGACCAATAACTTTTCATTTGAACATGAGAACCCTAATGCTTATTCTCGAGCCATTGGCGGTGGATGTGGGTTTAGAGGCCAACTTTGGGTCCACTGGGGACCATCGAGGCCAAACCCAAGTCCATAGAGGTGGGCTCGAAACCCCGGTGTCCTAGCATGATTGGGGTTCCAGGCTTGGGTCCATAGATGTTAGGCTCAAGATACTAGTTGTGCCGGGGACATCAACATATGGCTTCAAGTCCATAGAAATTGGGCCTAAGACCTCGGTGCTCGTGCCCAAATCCTTAGCATATAGGCCTGAGTCTATCAAGACTGAGCTTAAGTCCATAGAGATGGGTAGGGCTTGAGACCCTAGTGCACATTCTCGAGTACATTAAGGTCGAGCCAGGGTCCCCAGCGCTCGGGCCTTGCTCCATGGAAGCCGTGCGTGAGTCCATAGATCCAAGCTGAGGACCTCGGAGCTTGTGCCCTAGGCCTTAACATTCAAGGCTGGGATCTCGTGCTTAGACTGAGTCCTTGGCACTTAGGCCCCGGTGCCAATGCCCAGGTTCCGATTGACCATATGCAAGTCACTAACATTTGAATAGTCTATGTTTGATTAGGAAAATCATATCAAATTTTCTTTACCAAATAATGGAAAATATGCTTCAATTCATTTCCAGTTTTCAACCAAACACCCAAAAATAGTCATTTTCCGAGATAATGACTTCCTAAAAATCATTTTATAAAAATATCAGATTTTCCACGATAAAATTAAAGCCTTAGTAACGTTGATCAAATATGCACAATTGATCGTTGGAGTGAGCTGGAATTTTACAACGGTTTATTATATTGGTTCGATCAAAACACTTTTTCTAGCCTCTCTTTTGAGATCTAGGGCTTAAGAGAGTTGCATTTTGAAAGACTAGTAGTTAGATGGATGTTGCATCTATGCCCTTTCTTTAATCTTTCTTTCATTCTTCCATTGTTTTTCATTTGTTTAAAGTGTGACACCCCAAATTCCACATCAAATAGGTGAGGTCTTGTGATATTTTACGTGATATCCTAAAATTCGACCACTTTCGAAATATATGAAATGGTTATATTATCAATGCATTGATAGTGAAATTTAATTTGAATTGATCACTCATGAGTTAATTAATCCATTGGGAGAGGCCATAAAGAATTAAAATGTGACCGACTAGAGAATTTAATAGTGGATAGACAGCTCGACCATAAGGATTGACAAGGGACAATACTACTATGTTATAATTAATTAGCGAATGGATATAAATCGATTTGACAGTAGTACGTAGTTGGCTCACGGATAATTCGGTACGATTACGATATTCGCTACAAACGATACTAAATCGATTTTCTATTGATCTTGTACTTAGAAGTAGTAATTTATTTCTTGCAATTACATGACAATCGAGGGTTATACATGATTTGAAGAGGCGCAAATGTGGATCGAAAATTATCAACCATGGGTTAGACGCACGAGAACCCTTAAAAGCCAACCGATAATTCATGTCGTGCTAAAGTCGCATTTGATCGATTTTAACCACGAATTTTAATTCAATTTTGAGTATTAAACTTTTGAGGATTTTAGGACTAACCTATTGGACGTCATCTCATGTATCCGTCGATTTATTGGTAGGCTTTAAATTTGCAGATAAGGATTAATCGATCGAGAATTGAAAGCTGGAAAGAGAAGTTGGGCCAAGCGAAGGCTTGATGGGCTTCACGCCTAGGATGGGCGACCAAGAGGGCCTAATTAGGCCCGCCAAGCCCATCCAAGCCTATTTCAAGAAATTGGGCTCTAGGGAAAAATTGAAATTTTTGTTCAAAGGTGTGAAAGGACCATAATGCCCCTTCTAGAAGGGTTGGCATTTAAGAAGAAAAAGCCAAGAGGGGAATTTTAAGGAGGAGAGGGTTTTAGGGAAGATTTTGTGTGAAAACAAAATACTCATTTTGGGGGCCTGACTCATGTCGAACAATAAGGTTGTTAAAGATGGTGTCAGAGCAAACCCCCTCTAATATATGTGTGGTTTGTCAAAGGACTAGATCCATTCCTGATCTGACATAGGGGAAAAGTAATTGAGATGAGAGGGTTTGGACAAGATACAACTCTTGGCAAGCTTCTTGGATGATGGAGAGGCCAATATTGGATTGAACTATGCATCAAATATGAAGAGTATTGTTGAGCGATATTGTGGACCTTTACTTGTGAATAACATCACATAACCTTCCTTAATTGATGCGAGACTTGAGTGTCACAGATTCCACAATTTAAATCATTGACACCCTTGTCAGTGTTGGTTTATACTATTGAATGATACTATTCTTATTTGATGTACGGTCTGGTTTAGTCCTACCTTATCCACCAACTTAGAATTCTACCAAGACTACCTTATCTGAGCCCTCCAACTCTATAACCACTCCCTCCATCATTGAAAATGATATGAGTTTAGTTTGTCCGCAAAAGATACACTCATTGGAGGAAACTTGCTCTGGTACCATATATATAACAACCCTAGTCATTCCACTCATGCCAAACCCTAAAAGGAATATCCTGATGGTAACCAAATAAGGTGGTGACTCTTTCAGGGTTGATGTTTAGTTATGAAGAATATCATAAGATTTTTACCCAACTGATATGAGACTTAAGAAGCACCAACACTTTTAAGAAGTTTTTGTGTTGTGTCGAACACTTTGACATGTGTCCCACACTCTTTGACACTCTCCAAGACTCGGTCAACAAGTGTTGAAAAATGGTCAAGTCTCCCAACACTCTTCGACAATCAAGTTGGGAAGTCCGACATGTGATTTCGAGACACACGAGGTCAATTTTAAAAAATTTCAATAAATAGGAATCAAAATGTAAATATGTAAAAAATAAAATAAATAATAAATAATAAATTGGGAAAGAAGAAAAACTTATTATTTTCTTCTCTTCCGACTTTCACTTCTCATAACACACAATTCACCCCCAAATTTGTTTTTACTTTCTCTTCTCTTCCTACACGCTCTGACATGTGAGTTTAGAATGTGGATTGCTTGTTTTATTTTTTTCTTCCAAGTTTTATTATTGAAATGGAGTTGAATTTGTCATATTGAAACAATGATATGTTTTTAATATAAATTCATTCTAGGCTCTTCTACTATTATTATTATGATTTATTTGTGAATTTGAATAAAATTTATTTGATTAAAATAATCATAAAAATGATAATTTATCATATATATATATATATATATATATATATATATATATAGACACACACACACATTTAATATATAACGTGTTCCAATATGTCAAAATTATCTATTTTTTGAAAAATGACATGTTAGTGTGTTGTGTTATGTTATGTTGCATGTTGCATGTTGGTGTTGGTGCTACTTGGTATGTGACTTGGGGGTGCCACACAAAATGAAGATTCATTGGGCCTCATGTATTATTATATCCTTCTCGGCAAAATTTCTTAGATACTGTTTGGTTCAACTTAAAAATAGATTACTTAAAAAGTTACTATTTAATTCTTCGTGGTTGGATAGGCACTTTATCTTCAAATGCGTCATGAAATATTTAGTAATAAGACTGTCGCTTCACGAGCAATCCAATTGCAAGATAGACCGAACAAGGTATAAAGTCTACAAGGAATTTATTCTTTGAGTGGATAGCCTGACTTTGGCCAACCATTGAAGCGTTTAAATATTACACGCAACGTAACACGCGAAAACTGGTGTAGTACCCAACTCAACCCGAACACGCAAGAACAACAAAAAAACGTGAGAGAAAGTGAGATCAACCGGTGCAGAAACAAACCAGTGCAGACACCCAGATTGTGCTCTAAGCAAGCTTACTTAAGGAGCCAGCAACTGGACGGTTTCATATGTTTGAAGCTTCAAGATAGTAAGGGATTGAAACCTTGGGGTATGTTACGATGTTCACTGTGAAGAGAGTGAAAGACAGAAATACATGTGCTGCTATACCATGTATCCGTGGATGATCTCAACTATTTTATCTCGATCGCTCAATGCGAAAGATGCTTTTGAAGAACCTGCGCATGCTGCTTCGAGTAGACTTTGTTCCCTTGTCTGTTCGCACATAGAATTCAATGAACCCAGAGCACGGTGAATTGAGGAGCGAGCAACTAGATGAACACGTCAAAGGCTTAAATACTGGACCTTCCATGCTTGTTACAAAGATTCACATTTTACATCTCGAGATGTTTGGGGAGAAGCCAACATAAAACCTTATTTTCCTTTATTTACATTTGTCCTATATTACTCGAGAAACTCTATCTTGTTCACTTTATTAACAGGTTCGTGTGAGTATGGGCCGAATCAAGTATAATGTTGGGTTTTGCCTTGGCTGCATGGGAAACATTAGCGAAGCCCAGTCCAAGGTTCCTTTCTACCAAATTTTTATTTTGTCTCAAGGCCTTTTCCGGAAAAGCCTATTTACAAATAAATAAAATATCCTTACCTTTAAACTTTTAATTTTTTATAGTAGGGTCCTTAGTCAATCTAGCTATCGTTATATTTAATATGCTGAACGTCCTTATTAATTTTTATTTTGTCCCAAGATCTGTTCCGGAAAAGCCTATTTACGAGTAAATCAAATATCCTTACCTCTAAACTTTTGACTTTTCGTATTTTGGTTCTTAATCAAACTAGCTGTTGTGATATTTAATGTGCTGACAGTTCTTATATATTTTGCTAGCCATTTTCATATTAATTCTCTAGCCGTTGCCTTATATTTCCATCCTTTTCGCTCAGGCTATTTCTCCAATAAATGCCCACCTATTCTTGGTCGTTCTCGAGACAACAATCCACCTAAAAATACTCTCTTTTTCTCTTACTCTTTCTGCTGGATTTACATTTCTCATTGTTCTTCGCTTTGCCTAAATGGTGAAGTGCATACTAACTGGAAGTTCTATTGGATCCTAGAGCATTACTGTGCATTTAAGGTAAGGTTCTCTGAAATATTTTATGCTTAGAAATAATTTTTTCTGATTCCGTTCCCTAGACGAATTTCTAAGCATCCAAATGTATTTAGCAACTACACAAAATTTCTAGTCCTGGAATTGAGAAAAGAACAAGAATGCATTTGGTACGACTCTCAAACTTTTTTTTATGTAGAATTTCCTTTAATTTTTTAATAATTTCTTGAGATTTTTCTTCTTCTTTTTTCCTTTTCTTTTTCCCTCTCTTCTTCTTTCTCCTCTAGCTAGTCATTGGGCCTTAGCAATGGTTGGCAATCGGCTAGAGTTGAGAGCGGACGATCTCGCCAACCTTGGGAGAGCCTCGCTGGCCCTTAGCGAGATTGGCCTTGCCTAGCCACTACGAGGTCAGCCTCGTCTGGCCATAATATCAACTATTTTTTCTATTCTTGAAAGCAAATCAATAATCATGGAACATATTTGAAATAGAAACAAAAAGTAGGAAAAAATTATTTCTTTGATTTTGAGAATAATATCTAAAACCAAGTTTTTTTTTTTTTTTTTTCGTTATTCTTTTTCTTTTCTTCGTGTGGTTTTGAGAAGAAACACCACCATTAGTTCGCCCTCTTAGACTAGCTAGATCCAGAAGTTTTGCCATTAACAACTGTTGAATGCCGCCTCATGTGCTATGTCTCGGCTATAGGACACTATTCATACTTGTATTCAAACTTAAGTTGAAATGTTCAATGCACCTTGAGTTTTAAGTAGCTCTCAAGATTATGCGATATCTTCTTTGATTATGCATATCTCAACTAATATATGTTACCTTTAATAGTTTCTCATAAAACTTATAAATAGATTGACATACTCTTCATTATCATATATAGAAATATACACAATTTCTACATTCTTGTCTTCCGCATTGTTATTTCTTAACTTGGTCAAGAGGTTCTGAGTTTGAATCTTTGCAAGCCTTATTTGCCTTCTCAATTAAATTCTACACTTAATATTAGGCAAAAAGAAAAAAAGGCTGAACATGAGGGGGGGGGAGGAGTGTTAAAAATTTTAAATAATAAACAACGCATTTATCTAACAGTTTAAGTTTTTAGATCAGTTGGCAGTGGTCCCATCAAAATCTATCAGAGCAGGTGAAGTGATCTTGTGCCAACTTTGGAATTTGTTAAAATCTCCAGAAAAATCCCTGGTTTAACACATAGACCTGTATCATCTAGTTGATTTCATCAGATATTCTTCATATTCCCTCAACAATCACGTATACCAGAAGAACAAGTGCAAATAACACCGCAAGGTCAATTGGATCAATGGTGGATTTATTTTGGCGGAGACAGCTGGTTGATGCAGTTGATCTCGTTGGTGAAAGCGAATCATTCCGGTTCTCCCAATTGGATATGTTATTCCATTCAATCTTCACGCGGTCCTTCTTCTGCTGTGGCTGAATCATGGTAGTTTCCTTCTCTTTGAACTCTGAAGCCTGTGCCTACAATACAAATTCAATAAGGTTTTCTCGTTGTTTTGTTCCTCATGAACTCCAAGAGAAAAGGAAAATTATCAAGAAGATCTCCGCTGCTATGCTTAATCTGCCTAAATAACACAGACTGGAAACTGACAATTAGAACAGTGTCCTACTTTGAAGCTTCTCAACTTCACCCGTGGACTTAGTGTAATTTGTACCGGTTTACAAACCTTTGCTTTTGCTGGTGCTCCATCAGAAGATGCACACTCTGTTATGATCTTTTCAGTGTCATGAGGATGGTTGAGTTTCTGTTCAACAAATCCTTCCTCTTCCTCTAATGCAACAGCTCCCTCAAGAGTGTCATAGACAGGCCGCTGGTTCTTATTAGCCCAATGATTGTCCCAGCTAGATTCTCCAAGTTGGCCATACTGCAACCAAAGTATGCAAAGAGAACTGATAAATGCACCGCTTATTATGAGCCCGCATATACTGTATTAAACTTTCTGCTAGGAGACTTTCACTCTCTGGACTTCTTGAAGTACAAAATGTTATGCATCAGTTCAACAGTCAAAATATATATGCGATCAATACTACCTGAATTACTCCTATGTCTGCTTCAGTTTCACGAATCAGATCATAAAAATCAAAATGTTCGCCATCAGGAAATGAATCATGATCAAGAGGGGACGTCCAGGGCTCGATCCTACTCCATTCGTTGGTAATAGTAATGCCACTTCTGGATGAGTTTTCAGCACTACAGGAACTCCCGCTCATGATTAGCTCATTCAGTTGGTTCTGCGTTTCCTGGACATGATGCTGTTATTCAAGAACACATGTAAATCCTAAATGTAATTCCTAAATTCTAAAGAGCAAAAGGAAGAAAGTTTTCTACTCTCGCAATATCCTTTTTTTTCTCACCTCTGCAAAAGGAAGTTGTTCTGGGTTATCACAATCCATGCCATCACAGCTCTTATCTGCTTGTTCACCAATAAACTTTGAAGTTCCAGACGTCTCATCTACCTTCTCCTCTAAGGAATGAACTAAATCAGCCTTCTGCTGTGGAGAAAACAAGACATGCCAATGCCGTCACAAAGCCAGCACATAACCAGCAGTACAAGGACTCGGCAAATGAGAGATCGCAAATATCATTTTCTGAAATGCGGAAAAAGTTATATTTCTTTTTCAAAAGGAATGACGCATCTGCGTTAGCTATCAAACTACATGTAGGAGTTTTGACAAACTTTGGATGTCTTGCCGTACAAAATTTATGCTCAAGTTCATGACATTATCTTCTACAATGAACTCATTTACACTAAATCTAATGTGCTATTGGAAAAATAAATTTACCTGATACATTTTTTCTTTTTCAGCTTCAATTGCACTGCAAACATCAACATTAAGAAAATGACATGGGAAATTTAACTCATCATTAGTAGGGGATACAGCAAGCCTCCTTCCTGATGAATTTCCCATGCTAGAGGAATTTTTAGTCCACATGAGATGCTCCAGATTAGGTGAGGAGTGGTGATTGTCTTCCTGTATCAGGGCTGGGGATTTTGTTCCATTCTTGATTAGCTCGCTAAAAGAAACTTTGGGACACTGAAACTGTGGAGTAGATGAGAAGTCTCCATTCGTTGCCATAGCTGCGTGTTTTGGTTGGTTCCTCAATGCCTGGATAGATGGTTCTTGGTTATCTACCTTCTCATCTTGCTTCATCTTTAGGAAACAAAGAACGAAACCCATCTGTGGAGAATCCAAGTCAACCCAACTCAATCATAACAACCAACACTTAACAAGCAGCAACAACATCCTTGAAAACAGATGTTTTTGAAACTAAGTGGAATAAGTATGCTGTCAAAGCTAAAATACAATAAAGACCACTATTTCCAGAGATAAGGTTGTCGACCTGTAAAGAGTCATTGATGGTCAGTAACAAGGAACCACTCACCTAAAAGCAAGTGCCAGTGCATCCAAATGATTCACAATTGCCTAGACCAATAATTCAAGGAATGGAGTATTGCTTGGAAATAAATAGGAAAGAGTAGAAATACGCACATCATCAGGATGCGGATGAAACTCATGCAAGACCCAGTTGGATCTGGTGCCCATGGAATTTCGGCCATCAAGGAAAACTAATGTGATCTTGAAACCGATCTTTTTGCCGTCATTTTTTGCCTTAATATCTTTATGTTTGCCGGTGATCTTCCAAGAAGAACCACATGGTGTTTTCCTGCCAATCCGTTGGTTCTGCGTCTGTGGACATATGAACCACCATTCTTGATCTTTGGATCGAATGATCGATTTCTCTGCATGTACATTAAAAAGCTCTCTGATTCATAAGTAAGGGGCCTCCTGTTCTTTTTCTGAGACCTTCTTTTGAAGTTGTGAAAAACCTACCATTGAATTTGGCTGGTAAATCCCATGGATTAATCTCGTAGATGTTTTCTAGTGTCGGAATAATGCAGAAAGTTTCTCTGCATCCGGTTGCTTTCGACTTCAAGTAATTGATCAGTTCCTCCTCCGTTGGATGGAATCTGTAGCCGACTATCGCCTGCTGAAGTAGGAGTGCCATCTCTGTGACTATCTTTTCTGCGGGTACTTGATTCATTGGAGACATCCTAGTTTCAATATCTTGTTTCCTTCTCTCACACAAGTGAAGTTCAAGCTAGCTGAGAGTGAGAATTTAGGGAAGTGAGCTTATGCACAGTTTGAATTTTCTTGAGGACCACAAGAAGTCACCCACCCACCGCGACAACGACGTCCACTGGTGGATTACTATGATAAAATGATCAGACCCGTGATTGATTATAATTCCTTCCCAAGGCATTGTTGCTAGTGCATTCATTATCAAGCAAATAAGATTTCCAAAGCACATGTTCTATATTAGTATTCTTCTTAAGTGGTGGGGTTTAGCATGATCATAATTGCACTTTTGCTTTTCCCGAAGGATAATCGCATGTGCTTGATCTTATGAAGCCTCGAAACTTGGATGTTAATTTCTTTATTCCTTAAAATGAAAAGAGAATGTTTAACTTAGGCAGATATATCGAAAATAAAGATTATTCATGAAAATGATAGAAGATGATATTGTCATTCGGTAATTAATCTATTTTAGCCTGTGTTGAGATTCGGGGTGATAAGTTCTCCGATGGGTTGGTTCGTGATCGAGAACCGATCTTGCGGCTCCCAGTTCCAAAACCGGCCAAAACACAACTGCCCACAATTATTTTTCGTTTCCTTCTTTGAATGGTTTATTAATTTATTAAAAAAAGACTAGGAAGAAAGATATGGACCCGCTACTTTCTTTCTTAGTCTTCGTGCGACCGGCGGAAACAGTCTAGCAAAACTGATAAATTATGACAAGCGAAAGACACTTGCTAACAATATGTGTATGTCCGTATAAACTTACGGCAATATTAGGATATTTATCTCATTCTGCAAATGTCTCAACATTATGTGTATCTCTCTTTTGATAGTGCATATCCTTAATTGATTATATTTTGTATTATTTATCTTATTACCTTAATTAGTTATCTAATAAAGCCTATAAATAGGTTCATGAGTATACTATTTATCAATACATCGAATAATATGGAAATTCCCCATTTTCCCTACTCTGCATTTTACATTTAATTTGGTATTAAAATAAGAGGTTTGAGTTCAAATCTTTTCCGGCCCTATTCCCTTTCCCAATTAGGATATGGTGACATCTAGTATTAGGCAAAAATACTAGACTAAGTATAAGAGGGAGTGATAGAATATTTAAATACTAAATCACACATTTACGTGAAAACTTAAATTTTTAGAACAGTTGATAGTAGTCTTATAAAATGCCACAAAGACAAACAAGCATGTGTGCTAGTTATGTCTAGCATAACACTTTTTGCAAGGCAAGTTCTTCAATGGGTGGATTATGGGGAAAGTTAGTTGGAGTAATTTTAAAAACACAGCTGTACAATCTTTTTTAACAAAACTCACGTGCACATCTTTCATGATTGATTTGGGCAATTGGTCGATCTTTCGAATTGTAACTCTTCTTCTTCTTCTTCTTCGAAGAGGAAGAGTAAGAGAAAAATAAATAAAAGAAAAGGACAAAAGAGAAAAAACAATGGTTCGGGCTTGATTCTGGAATTGCTTTCGGGAACAAAGAAGCAATTTTTTTTTTTTTACTTATTAATTATGTATAAATAAAAGGGTTAATACCCTAAAAAACCCCAAACTGGTACACTTGTGACAAATTTACCCCAAACTATTTTTTTGACCACCAAAAACCCCAAACTGGTATATATGTGACAGATCTACCCTCTGTTAGCTTCCATTCGATTTTTCCGTTAATTTTGCTGACGTGGTTGCTGACGTGACAAGTCATGTGGAAATTCATAAGTTTAATACCATTAAAAACCCCAAACTGGTATATTTATGAAAAATTTACCCCAAACTGGTATATTTATGAAAAATTTACCCCAAACCGTATATTTACGACAAATTTACCCTAAATTAATTTTTTCGATCACAAAAAACCTAAATTGATACACGTGCGGCACATTTACCCTCTTTCAATTTTTCCAAATTTGACCGAGTTGTGATGTCCAATCAATTTTATTTTATGGATTACTCTAACATTGCCTCCATATCATTAATACTTGATTTTTTTTCTTTTTATTGGAATCATTATTAGAAAACTATTCAAAGGCTACCAAATGTGGACTTCATTCTTGTGCTAAGAAGATGCCCATTAACTAAAAGATGGACAGATCGCTTTGTGCACATATACAAAAGAATCACACTCAAAGCACACCTAAAATTAGCAACAAACATAAGTGATTTTGGTTCCGGCATTTCAACGAGCATGTGATGTACGAGTCACTCATACCATTCACATGCAAGTTCCATGTTAAAATTTTGACACACTTACGATTCAAGGTAGGAAAGACTACGTAACGCTAATAAGGACATAGACTAACACGAGTGAAGCAATCACAATATGTGCACTTCTTTTGTATATGTGCGCAAGCGATCTGTCCATCTTTTAGTTAATGGGCATCCTCTCGGCACAAGAATGAAGTACACATTTGGTAGTCTTTGAATATTTTCTAATAATGATTCCAATAAAAAGAAAAAAAATCAAGTATTAATGATATGGAGGCAATGTTAGAGTAATCCGGAAAATAAAATTGATTGGACATCACAACTCAGTCAAATTTGGGAAAATTGAAAGATGGTAAATGTGCCGCACGTGTACCAATTTCGATCATAAAAAACCTAAATTGGTACACGTGCGGCACATTTACCATCTTTCAATTTTCCCAAATTTGACTGAGTTGTGATGTCCAATCAATTTTATTTTCCGGATTACTCTAACATTGCCTCCATATCATTAATACTTGATTTTTTTTCTTTTTATTGGAATCATTATTAGAAAATATTCAAAGACTACCAAATGTGTACTTCATTCTTGTGCCGAGAGGATGCCCATTAACTAAAAGATGGACAGATCGCTTGCGCACATATACAAAAGAAGTGCACATATTGTGATTGCTTCACTCGTGTTAGTCTATGTCCTTATTAGCGTTACGTAGTCTTTCCTACCTTGAATCGTAAGTGTGTCAAAATTTTAACATGGAACTTGCATGTGAATGGTATGAGTGACTTGTACATCACATGCTCGTTGAAATGCCAGAACCAAAATCACTTATGTTTGTTGCTAATTTTAGGTGTGCTTTGAGTGTGATTCTTTTGTATATGTGCGCAAAGCGATTTGTCCATCTTTTAGTTAATGGGCATCTTCTCGGCACAAGAATGAAGTGCACATTTGGTAGCCTTTGAATAGTTTTCTAATAATGATTCCAATAAAAAGAAAAAAAAATCAAGTATTAATGATATGGAGGCAATGTTAGAGTAATCCGGAAAATAAAATTGATTGGACATCACAACTCGGTCAAATTTGGGAAAATTGAAAGATGATAAATGTGCCGCACGTGTACCAATTTAGGTTTTTTATGATCGAAAAAATTAATTTAGGGTAAATTTGTCGTAAATATACCAGTTTGGGGTAAATTTGTCATAAATATACCAGTTTGGGGTTTTTAATGGTATTAAACTTATGAATTTCCACATGGCTTGCCACGTCAGCAACCATGTCAGCAAAATTAACGGAAAATCAAACGGAAGCTAACGGAGGGTAAATCTGTCACATATGTACCAGTTTGGGGTTTTTGGTGGTCAAAAAAATAGTTTGGGGTAAATTTGTCACAAGTGTACCAGTTTGGGGTTTTTTAGGGTATTAACCCTAAATAAAACTTTACCAAACGGATTTATATTATTTTTATATTCCAAAGAACAAAATAAATAGAATCAGATACTGTTTTGCACATTACCAAACATGCCCTAATTGGTTATTTCAAGAAAGTAGGAACCCAACGGAAAAGCATAGATAAAGTAGGAGTATCGCTAAGTGCTAACGAAATGATGAATTGACTATTCTATAATGTCAAGGGAAAAAAAAAAAGCTTGAAAGGAACAATATTGAGTGGGGTAAATGCTTTTTCTTCAAACGTGTATAGTGAGTATGCTAGTTAGTGCAGCAATTAATACTGAATATTAGATGCCTGACTATTCTTGTCTTCATTGGTTCATCTGAAATTAGTGCAATCATTCCAATTTATGTTCTAGAGTTGCTCTAGACCATATTAACACAACCAAGAGAGAGGAGCACGAGAAGACGTCTTTGGGACGCCCTAACATGGGCATCTTTCGTGAATCTCGTCCAATGTACTAAGGAAGTAGACTTCACATATGAAGAAAAACACTAGACTTCAAGCTCGCGTGCACTCACGACTATATTTAAGCACTTGATGTGGAGATATTTTACAACAGTTTAAATAATAGATGCGAGTACCAAAAATGAATCTTGAGATTCCATATATTTATACACATACGCGAATTTATTAGTTACATATGTAAATTTTTTTTTCTGGGTAAATCAATGTCGCAGGAAGTGGCTTACGATCAAGTTCTTTCTTATATTATATGTTACATTAATGCAGATTGAAACTGAGGGGACTTACGTAAGTGCGCGACGCATGACTCAACCAAACGTCATGACTAGATTGGTGCCCCGTGCTTGCCCGGCGTAATCGTTGTTCTCGCATGATTTATTGTGAAAGCAGCTAAAGTTAAAGACCTTTACAGACAGAGTCTTTCTTGCCAGGAATAAGTTCAACTCAAAAGCCGAAGGGTATCTGCATTGCTTGATTAATGAACTTGCATGGGGTCTGAATTATCAAGTGTATTCAAATGCTTGAATTTATAAGCTATTTTAAATTTATGATGAGGGCAAAATAATTTATCTATGCCTATAGTTAGTCGGGAAAATTGTCCAAAAAGTCCTAAAACTACTACGTTTTTGTCAATTCAGTCATAAACTTTTCAGTTTTGCTAATCGAGTCCTAAATTTTTTCACTTCTTGTCAATTGAATCAATCCAGCCAATTTTAGCTAGAAATCGCTGACGTGAAAGCTAGCAGTGACATGTAGGACTACCGGCGTTGACGTGGATAAATTTTAATAATATTTTGTTTTTTTTCTCTTTTTTTCTTTATTTTCTTTTTGCACCTTCTTTTTCCTTTTGTCAATGGCAGCCCAGCCACCAGAGACCAACCACTAGCCATGCCGGCTTGATCGGCCTTGCTCGTCATAGGTGAGGCAATGCTAAGCAAGCCCTGGTGAGGGGAGCCTTCGCCAAAGCAAGGCCCAATGAGGGTCGACCTTGCCCAAGTCAGGCAATGTTGACCTCACCTAAACCAGGGGAGGTCGGCCCTTGCCCAGGCCAAGGCAACCTCACTAGGCATCGCTTAGGTGCAAGAGATGCTTGACGAGGTCACCTTGGCTTGGGCAAGGGCCAACCTCGATAGATTTGGTGAGGGTAAGCCTTGCCCAGGCCAAATTAGGTGAGGCTGGCCCTCGCCTAGGCCCAATGAGAGCCAGCCTCGTCGAATCTAGCTTGAGTGAGGCCGACCTTCGCTAGGTCTCACCCGGCCATGCCTCATCTATAGTAGGCAAGGCTAGTCTACTCGGCATGATTAGTGACCGGCCTCCGGTGGCCGACCACTGGCAAAAGGAAGAAGAAGAAGCAAAAAAAGAAACGAAAGAGAAAAAGAGAAAACAATTAGAAAAATAAAAAAAAAAATTCAAAAAAATTAAATATTTTGAAAAATTGTCCATATCAATTCCAACAGTTTGTGTGGCACCACCAGTGCCCACGTCAACGATTTCTGGCAAAAATTAGTTAAACGTACTCAATTGACAAGAAATGAAAAGGCTTAAGACTCAATTGGCAAAATTAAAAGGTTTTTAATTGAATTAGTAAAAGTGCAATAAGTTTATGATTTTTTGGACAATTTTCTCTTATGAGTCACATTTGCTTTATGATCAGTGCATTATGCTTAATTGGTTTCGATTAAAGTAAGGACGCAATCAAGTCATGCCATTCACGAGTAACTCGTGATGGGTTCAATGATTACTTGAGATTGACTCATCCAATGTTGCTTGTGTCCAAACTCATGCGACTCAAGTCTCTTGTTTGTGGTTCCAACATATTGTCGGACTAATTGGGTTAGTGCTACATATTTGATTCACTTCATAACGTGTTACAACGAATTACATAGGAGTATTAAAACTTTCATCATTGTTTTTACTTTTGTTTCTTTAGATGCACACATGTAATTTAACGATTATAAAAGCATTACTTTTTATTATCTATAATATATTTCGAATAATTATTTAATATTGTTATTTATTTTGTAAGTGCCCCTCCTCATTGGCCCTAGTTTGCACTTGGCTTTGCGAGATGTTATCGAATGGAAATATTACACGAACTTTTGTCAATCTTCCACTTCACTGTATTTAGAATGATTGCATCCATGCCAAATACGTTAAATAATATTGGATTATCTGAATGTTCATTAAACATGCATAATTGATCGTTGGAGTGAGATGGAATTTTACAGCGGTTTATGATATTGATTCAATCAAAACACTCTTTCCAAGCCTCTTCTTTTAAATTTGGGACTTAAGGGACTTGCATTTCGAAAGATGCTACATCTATGCCCTTTTCTTTTATCTTTTCTTTCTCTCATCTCTCCAGTAATGTTCGTTTGTTTAAAGTGTGATAACCCAAATTCCATGTCTAATGGGTGAAGTCTTGTGATGTTATACATAAGTATGGAAAAATGTCAGAAAGTCCTAAATTTATTATAATTGTGTCATATAGTTCTAAACATTTTAATGGTACCAATTCAATTCTAAACTTTTTAACTTAATGTCAATTTGGTTATAGAGCTTTTCACTTGATACCAATTTAGCCCTTCTAGCTAATTTTGACCGGATTCTACTAACGTAGATTTGGCCTACTTACATGGCATCATCAACACTAATGTAAATAATTTTTAATAACTTTTCAATTTTATTATTATTATTTTCAATTTTTTCCTTGATTCTCTCTCTCTCTCTCTCTCTCTCTCTCTCTTTATGACATCCTAGATTTTTAACCATGTCTTCTACTGAATGAATCGGACATTTCATTGACGCGCCTATAGGGCTATTCTCGGAACTGATCATTCTCGAGATAATTAGATTATCTTGGGAAGCCAATATGAATTTTAAGGCAAATAGACTTGAGAATTTGACCAAGAATCGGCTTCTCGACCGTGTCCATCTTTAGAGGCCATTACAGCACAGTTAAAATTCGATTTGAAATTAGAGATACACTGGTTCGACAAAGATGTGTGGCTAATCGTAGGTGGCACCACTAAATTGGAAAATTCTCGTCGACCGGCCCTAGATTGTTTTTCTTATTATTTTGGTACCCTGTGTTTGTATTTGGATTCTCAAGATTTTCACAACAACCGAGAATCGCCAATGAGTCGAGTGGGTTCATAGTGGCTCGAAGAAAATCGACCATGGGTCATTTGCACTAAAAATGTCTGAAAGTTACATAGTAGCCTAGGTCACGCTAAAAACGTGCCGAATAGAAATTCACCGCCAATTCAAGTCCGATTTCAAAAATTGGAATTTCTGTCATGTCGCAATAAATTCTAAGAACGTTGACTCAGTTTCAGAATATTTTTCAGAGAGGTCGGGATTTTTAAGGAAAATCGTTGTGGACGATTCGGAAAACGAACGGAAATTCAGATTGGCCAATTTGAAGGGATTTTTGGCATCCGGTATGAGTGAATTGATGAATGAAAGTTGTTTTGACTTTTTCTGAATTCAAATTGGACCTCAACCAGATTTGTTTGTTCAGAAAATCGGATTCCGAAAAGAAAATGAATTAGAATTCAGAATTGAAGGAAATGGTCGTTGTTGTTGCCCAAAGTTTGTTGTTTGAGGGAAATTTTGTAAAAGGAAGCAAGTGAGGATCAAGTGCTTTAGCATGGGAATTTTCCGGGACCAAATTGGACTAGACAAGTGCAAGTGGGACCAAGAATTTGGATTATAGGATTTTATTTCGAATTTTTTCCTTTTAATTTTCCTTTTCCCCTTGTTGCGTACATCCCCCCATGCGCACTTATTCTCTCTCTCTCTCTCTCGTGCGAAGGCCCCCACCAACTGACCTCTACCGTTTCTCACTTTGCTTCATCCATTTCTTGACTTTTCAACTTTATCTTTTCCCATTCTCTCTCCCTCATCCTTTCACGTAAAGCCATCGTGGATTGCTTTCCCTCCCCCTCCGTTTTGTGCGAATGATCAGCAGAGGAAGAGCAGAAGCAGTTCGTCGTCGCTGCCAGCTGCCCGGATCGCCGCTGCCTCACGCACATCGCCTGTGCGCGCGCCGTCTTGCCCGCACATCGTCGTTCCCTTTTGTCTAGCCGTCCATGCAGTGTGTCCAGCAACTCCTTTGGCCTCGTGTTGGAGCTATTCAACCACCGTGGACCACCACTCAGCCTCGCCGGACCACCACCTGCCTTCCCTCGAGCTTCGCCGCCCTAGTTGAAGTTGTTTGCTGTTGTTTTGTGGCCTTTTCTAGCCAAGATCAGCAACCCACTAAGTGGGTTTCCAGCAGGTTCGTGGGCTGTTTTGGGATGTTTCCGGGCCCCGAACCCGGGACTTGCTTTGGGAGAAACGACCCTCGTGTCGTCCCCATCGGATTGATCCGATTTGCGCGCAATTCCGGTGAGTAATCTCACTAATCCTTGCTTAGTGAACTAATTATGCTTAAGGGTTGTTTAGTGTTAATTAAGTAGGATTAGGTGATTAAATTAGAGTAGATTAGTGATTATTAATTAATTGTGATGCATATTAGACATTTTGATTGTACAATTAGCAAGTAGATTTAGTCTACTATTTATTGAATGCATCTCGGGATTTTTCCCGACCCTTATCAGGCTTCAATTTGGCAAATTGGGCCTAAATTAGATTTTTAATAATTATTTATTAATTTTTGAAATTATTTATTTATTTATTTTTCGGAAATTAGGCAGGGATAGTCGATGACCGAAATTTCGTGCTGATTGTCGTGGTACAATCCGTTTATTTATTTGAGCTCTACGTTGCATGGAATTAAACTAATTGTGATATTTTAGGAATTTATCCTAAATTGATTGAAATTAAGTGAAATCAAATGATTGATTGGTAGATGGCCGAGTATGTTTATTTAGCATTTATAATGCTTTGACGAGTTGTAAAGTGGAGAGAATCGTGAGAGTGAATTGGGAATACTCTTGGCTAAGATCAATTGGGTACGGTGTTATGGGCTTACGTGGTTCGGTGACTAAGGATATCACTGGCAAAAACGGCGCCTTAAATAACGCACGTAACGGTCTAGTACATACATCATTATAGACATACGGGGTTCGGTGATTTGGGATATTACTGGTGAAAACGGTGCCTTAAAGAACGCACGTAAGTGTCTATTAAATACATTGTTATAAGCATGTGTGGTTCGGTGATTAAGGACATTACTGGCGAAAACGGCACCTTAAAGAATGCACGCAATTGTCTAGTGCATACGTCACTTTGGCGAAATTGACGCCCGAGAGCATAAATATGGCTCTGTGACTGAGTGAACTATTGAAGGTTATATAGTGAGAAGTGAAATGACCTAGAAACGGTCCGACTGACATGTAACCAACTAGGTCAATTAATCAATGATTTGATCCGTTTGTCATGAATTGATTGATTGTTTGAGGTGAAATATGAAGTATCTGTATATAACCTTGAATTGCAGGTTGGGACTAAGGCCAAGGTATGTCCTCTAACTCGTGCTGTGCTTAGGCAACCTAGTAGTGTATTGGTTTCCTAATCGAGTCTAAGTGAAGTAGAACTTGTTGAGACGTAATCTCATCTCGGTTGTTGGACAACATTTCAGGCCCCTAAATGGCAACACCTCCACCTCCTCGTCCTCGTATGCACTACGGCATCCCAGAGCAGATCTCAGAGTTAGAAACCCACTTCCACATCCATCCTCACCCGGAAGGATTAGAGTATGTAATGTTTCAATCAATCATTTGGGTTGACGTGGGAGAAGAAGCCCTGAGGCCCCACAAGTATCGGTCATGGTATCGTGAGTATTTTGACGGGCGTAGAGAGGGTCCCATACCGGAAGAGGATGTGCCTCATAGCGTACTGGAAGAGGCATTCGGAGAATAAACAGCCGATCACATGGATGGATCGGTAGTAGATGCGAGGGATCCGCAGCTTGAGGACGAGGCTCGCACTCCCGTATATTTGATTGATGATGACAACTGGCACGATGATAACGGTGAGAGGGTAGAGCAGGAGGTGGAAGGACCAGAGGAGGACGAAGATTGGGGAGTAGCTGAGGAGATACCGAAAGATAAGCTGGCATCTGAAGCCGATGATGAGCCTGAAGAGGAAGATGAAGAACTGGAAGAGAATGAGCTCAGTGAAGAAGGGACTGAGGAGGATCAGGATGATCCCGAGTACAACCCGGATGAGGATTGAGATCACATCCCTTTTGTGAACCTTGTCTTAGTGTAGATAGGTGTGAGACTAGTATGCTGTGAATAGTATTGTAAATATACTATGAGTTGTGCTGTTAATAAAAGTGTGGTTGTGAATGGTACCCATTGATTCCACGTATGGGATTATATAGGCCATATTTTTCATATTGAAATTCACAACCACACTTTTATTAACAGCACAACTCATAGTATATTTACAATACTATTCACAGCATACTAGTCTCACACCTATCTACACTGAGACAAGATTCACAAAAGGGATGTGACCTTAATCCTCCTCAGTCCTTTCTTCACTAAGCTCATTCTCTTTCAGTTCTTCATCTTCCTCTTCAAGCTCATCCTCGGCTTCAGATGCCGGCTCATCTTCCGGTATCTCCTCAGCTACTCCCCAATCTTCGTCCTCCTCTGGTCCTTCCACCTCCTGCTCTACCCTCTCACTGTTATCTTCGTGTCAGTTGTCGTCATCAATCGAATATACGGGAGTGCGAGCCTCGTCCTCAAGCTGTAGATCCCTCGTATCTACTACCGATCCATCCATGTGATTGGTTGTTCCTTCTCCGAACGCCTCTTCCAGTATGCTATGAGGCACATCCTCTTCCGGTATGGGACCCCCTCTACGGCCGTCAAAATACTCATAGTACCATGACCGATACTTGTGGGGCCTTAGGGCTTCTTCCCCTACGTCAACCCAGACGGTTGATTGAAACAGTACATACTCTAATCCTTCCGGGTGAGGATGGATGTGGAAGTGGGTTTCTAACTCGAGATCTGCTATGGGATGTCGTAGTGCATACGAGGACGAGGAGGTGGAGGTGCTGCCATCTAGGGGCCTGAAATGTTGTCCCACAACCGAGATGAGACTACGTCTCAGCAAATTCTACCCCACTAAGAATCGATTAGGAAATCAATACACCACTAGGTTGCTTAAGCACAGCACGAGTCAGAGGACTTACCTTGGCCTCAGTCCCAACCTGCAATTTAAGGTTATATACAAATACTTCATAATTTCACCTCAAATAATCAATCAATTCACGACAAACGGATCAAATCATTGATTAATCGACCTAGTCGATTACATGTCAGTCTGACCGTTTCTAGGTCATTTCACTTCTCACTATATAACCTTCAATAGTACACTCAGTCACAAAGCCATATTTATGCTCTCGGGCGTCGATTTCGCCAAGGTGACATATGCACTAGACAATTGCGTGCGTTCTTTAAGGTGCCGTTTTTGCTAGTAATGTCCTTAATCACTGAACGACACATGCCTATAATAATATATTTAATAGACAGTTACGTGCGTTCTTCAAGGCACCGTTTTCGCCAGTGATATCCTAAATCACCGAACCCCGTATGTTTATAATGATGTATGTACATGATCATTACGTGCGTTCTTTAAGGCACCGTTTTCGCCAATGATATCCTTAGTTACCGAACCACATAGGCTTATAACACCGTACCTGATTGATCTTAGCCAAGAGTATTCCCAATTCACTTTCACGATTCTCTCCACTTTACAACTCATCAAAACATTATAAATGCTAAATAAACATACTCGGCCATCTACCAATCAATCATTTGATTTCACTCAATTTCAATCAATTTAGGATAAATTCCTAAAATATCACAATTAATTTAATTCCATGCAACGTAGAGCTCAAATAAATAAATGGACTGCACCACAACAATCAGCACAAAATTTCGGTCGTCGGCTATACCTGCCTAATTTCCGAAAAATAAATAAATAAATAATTAATTTCAAAAATTAATAAATAATTATTAAAAATCCAATTTATGCCCAAATTACCTAATTGAAGCCCGATAAGGGTCAGGAAAAATCCCGAGATGCATTTAATAAATAGTAGACTACATCTACTTGCTAATTGCACAATTAAAATGTCTAATATGCATCACAATTAATTAATAATCACTAATCTACTCTAATCTAACCACCTAATCCTACTAAATTAACACAAAACAACCCTTAAGAATAATTAATCCACTAAGTAAGGATTAGTGAGATTACTCATCGGAATTGCATGCAAACCGGATCAATCCAATGGGGACGACACAAGGGTCATTTCTTCCTAAAGCAAGTCCTGAGTTCGGTGTAACATCTCGAAATTTGACCCCATTTTGACAAAGTGAAATGGGCTTTTCGTCGACGTGCTTACGGTCCTTTTTCTCTAAGCTGATCACTCACAAGTTAACTAACCTATTGGGTGAAGCCGTTAAGGGATGTATCCGCGGTAAAAATCCCTAAAAGCTACTTAATTGGTTAGATTGGACTAAAATCGCGTCTGATCGATTTTAACCACGGAATTGAACTCGATTTTGTGAAACGAATATTCGAGCGTGTCATAATTCATTTTTAGGACCTCGTCTCATCGTCCATCAAATTATTAACGAGTCCGAAATTTCAGGAAAGAAATTATCAAAAGAAAAATTGAAGACCAGAAGAAAATAAAAAGGGAAAGAGAAATGAAAAATAATAGTAATTTTAAGAATAAGGTAATTTTTCTTATTCTTGTACTATTTTCTTTTTATATTTCTTTTTCTCTTTTCCTCTCTCTCTCTTCTCCCCCCCTTCGTGCGATCACCGCCCCCTTTCCACCAAATTGTGGGCTGTTATTCACTTTGTTTTTTTTCCCCTCTCCCTTTGACTTTTCAACCCATTCTTATCTCTTCTCTCTTCTTTTCTCTCCTCTCTCTTCTTCCCCCCATTTCCCACGTGACTGAACCCCCTCTCCCTTCTTCTTCTTCGCGCGGACCAGCAAAGCAAGAAGAGGAAGACAGCAGCTTGTCGGAGACCGGAGCAGCCATCGTCGCCGCCCACGCACCGCCGCCCGCGCGTCCGCCGCTAACCGCCGTCCCGCCGTCCGCGCGCTCCACCACCGCCTGTCCCCTCGCGCCCAGGCGTCCCCCGTGCGAGTCCACCTCTGCCTAGCCTCTGACCAGTTGCCTCCGACCACCTCAGACCGCCGTTTGAGCTCGCCAGACCTCCACCGGCCCTCCCTTGCATCTTGCCGCCCTTGCTGCTTTGATTTGTGGCTGTTTTGTGTCTTTTTACAGCCATCGCAGCCCCCCACGGAGTGGGTTTCCAACCCCCTTCGGGCTCGCTTTGGGCCGTTTCTGGGCCCCGGACCCGAACCGTGCTTTGGAATGAATCGTTCCTCGCGTTGTGCCCGTCGGATTGATCCGAGTTGCGCGCGATTCCGGTGAGTAATCTCACTAATCCTTGCTTAGCAGGCTAATGACATTTAATGGTTGTTTAGTTTTAATTAATTAGGTTTAGGTCATTAGATTAGCATGGATTAGTGTTTATTAGTCGATTGTGATGCGATTTAGACAAATTGAATGTGTATTTGGCAAGTAGACGTAGTCTACTATTTATTGAGGGTAGTGTATTGGTTCCCTAATTGAGTCTTAGTGGGGTAGAACTTGCTGAGACGTAGTCTCATCCCGGTTGTGGGACAACATTTCAGGTCCCTAGAATGGCAGCACCTCCACCTCCTCGTCCTCGTATGCATTATGGCATCCCTGAACAGATTTCAGAATTTGAGACCCACTTTCATGTCCACCCTCATCCGGAAGGGTTGGTGTACGTTTTAGTTTAGTTGACCATCTGGGTCAACGTGGGAGAGGAAGACCAGAGGCCCCACAGATATCGATCTTGGTACCGTGATTATTTTGATGGTCGTAGAGAAGGTCCTATTCTGGAAGAGGACGTGCCTTTCGACGTAATGGAAAAGGCGTTTGGATAGGGAACAGCCGATCGAGTGGATGGATCGGTAGTGGATGCGAGGGACCCACAGCAGGAGGCCAAAGCTCGCACTCCCATATATTCAACTGAGGAAGACAACGGGCATGAAGGTAATGGTGGGATGGCGCAACAGGAGGTGGATGGACCGGAGGAGGACAAAGATTGGGGAGTAGCTAAGGAGATGCCTGAAGATTAGCCGGCATTTGAAGCCGAGGACGAAGTTGAAGAGGAGGATGAAGAACCGGAGGAGGAGGAGCTTAGCGAAGAAGGAACTGAGGAGGAGGATCCGGATGATCTTGAGTATGACCTTGATGAGGATTGAGATCCCATCCTCTTTTGTGAATCCAGTTTTGGTGTGTATAGAGTGGAATAGGAAGTTGTGAAGAGTTGTGAAAAATACTGTTTTATGTTGTGTATAAAAGTTTTGTTATGAGTTTCAATATGATAGTATGGCCCTACTTTTCTATCCCATTGTTTTATTGTCTGGGGATTTTCTTTATACTTCCGCATGCGCATATTAAATCAACAAGGTCGGTGATGCGTCCTGGGACGTCGCTATTAATCGACCAGGTGAGGGATGGGCATGCGTTCGAGGATTGGGATGTGACATCCCGTTTAAGTGGTATTAGAGCGAAGTTCAAGATTGGAGTGATAAGGAGCGATGATTCATGGGATAGTAGTAGGATGGCTTTTAAATTCATGCTGGTGCATGTCTGTGTTAGCCGAGTGCTAAAATTGTTTGTTGTTTGAATCGCTCTGTTTCTAATTCAATGTTGAATTGCAAGCATGTGTCAATAGATTAAAGTGACGCCATGTGTCACGCCCCGAACCTCGAGCACGCGCACATCCCTCGGTGGTCGATAGAATTTTGCGACATTCCTAGGACTTTTCGCCGACCATTTTCATTTTATTGCACATGCGGAAGCGAATTCACTAATCCCACGACAACAACATATATGGGATAAAAAAGCAGACAACCAATTTCAAATCAAATACACTTTTATAAACACTTCAAGCTTATACAGAAGGTCTATGTCATAAAGAACTACTAAGCCACCTATGCTCCTGACCCTTTTGCTTCAAGCTCCGGGTTCTTCACACAAGGGACCTGAAAATGGTTATTCAATAACCAGTGAGATATAAATCTCAGCGAGTTACACCCCTAAGCCCCGGTTAGTACACCAACTCAATCCAAGGTATCTATCCAGAACCACACCACTAACAAGCAACAACCAACAGCCAGCAACCAACAAACAACAGTCGATTCACATACAACCTCACCTGGTATGCCATACCCTGCACGATATCACTCAGCACAATACACGCAATGCACATGGCCATTAGATGATGCAGTTCATCAATCACACACGAGTCGCATCATAAGCGATCTCACATGGCCATTGCCACACCCTGCACATTACCGATTCATGTGTGCATACCATAAATGATGTGATTCACTCATGCATATAATTAATGCATATAACAATTTCACACATCAATTCATCAATTTAGATCGAGTCATCGATCAATCGACCCAGTCGATTACATGTCACCACGACCTTTTCCTCGGTCGGTACAATCAATACTATCTATAAGTCCGACGATGGTCCAGGATTGTTCACTCTAAGCTGATAAATAGATAGTATAGCTCACACTAAGCTGATAAGGTTAAGGTATACTGCTCTCGCTAAGCTGACATATCGCCCACAGGCTGATATAGTATACCGATATACTGCTCTCGCTAAGCTGACATATTGCCCGCAGGCTGATATAGTATACCCATGATGCTCACTCTAAGCTGATAAAGTGTACTGCTCACGCTAAGCTGACATATCGCCTGTAGGCTGATATAGCAAACCGGTATACTGCTCTCGCTAAGCTGACATATCGCTCGTAAGCTGATATAGTATACCCATGATGCTCACCTTAAGCTGATAAAGTGTACTGCTCACGCTAAGCTGACATATCGCTCGTAGGCTGATATAGTACACCGGTATACTACTCTCGCTAAGCTGACATATCGCTCGTAGGCTGATATAGTATACCCATGATGCTCACCTTAAGCTGATAAAGTACTGCTCACGCTAAGCTGACATATCGCCCGTAAGCTGATATAGTATACCGGTATATTGCTCTCGCTAAGCTGACATATCGCCCGTAGGCTAATATAGTATACCCATGATGCTCACC
This sequence comes from Eucalyptus cloeziana, assembly GCA_014182715.1. NCBI lineage: Eukaryota > Viridiplantae > Streptophyta > Magnoliopsida > Myrtales > Myrtaceae > Eucalyptus > Eucalyptus cloeziana. The sequence goes on from CM024640.1 coordinate 9,609,421, forward strand.
CTAAGCTGATAAAGTGTACTGCTCACGCTAAGCTGACATATCGCTCGTAGGCTGATATAGTATACCCATGATGCTCACCTTAAGCTGATAAAGTGTACTGCTCACGCTAAGTTGACATATCGCCTGTAGGCTGATATAGTACACTAGTATACTGCTTTCGCTAAGCTGACATATCAGAGTCCGTAGGATGATATAGTATACTATCCTGACCATTCAATCAATTCACCAATTTTTATCATCTCCGATAAAAATAGCCGTGTGTGGGTACATGGTCGACCTTAACCAAAATACCATATTTTCACTTTTGAAAATCCCACTAATTCCAATAATCCATAAACACATTCTTGGCGTTGTAAACCGACGCCCGGTATTTTCCACTTAAAATACCTATATTTCACAATCGTCACACAATTACACCATTCAACAATCAATTCATGCGGATGCCCATGCATATACACATCCATTCATTTCATAAAATCAACACACATGAATTTAGACAACTTTTCGCATTCTGGATGAACAGTGTACGTGAATAGTGCACATGAACAGTACTTTGTGAACAGTGCACGTGAACAGTACTTTGTGAATAGTGTCGCGCGAACAGTAATTTCCATAATTCAAAAAACAATAAATTATATTCAAAAATCATTAAAGCAATGATTAAATTAAGGAAACCAATCAATTAAGATAAACATGTTTAATTAACCACATAAACCACATTAAGCAAATAAAACAAGATTAAGCTAAACTAATCGAATTCATTAATCTAACCACCTATCTTAGGACTAATACAACTTAATTAAATCACTTAAACTATAATTAAATCTAACTAAACCAACCCTAAACAAGTTTAGGCACTAATCGAAGGATTAGGAGCTAAACTCACCCGTTAAGCGGGCCGGAGGCACCGACGCGGTGGCAACGACGGTGGCTACGCACCGGGACCTCGACAACGGCGATCCAAGATGATCCCAAGCTCAACACAGCAACCACAGCTTCTGTCTCCCTCTGAAATTCTGAAAAACAGCCTTGCCGGAGGAGAAAACAAGTTGAACGGCTTGGCCAGAGTTCCGGCGAAGGGGGTGTCCGACAACCGGCGGCACCAGGAGGTCTTGGGGGTCTTGCTGGAGGTTGGGATGGGCGGAGGAACGGCTAGAATGGAAGAAAAATGGCCGAAAACTCGAAACAGTACAGGCTGCAGGCGGACCGACGGACCGTTGACCGGCGGCTTTCGACAGCCATACAGGACGAACGGTGGCTCCGTTCGGGACGAAATCAGACTCGTTGGAACGGTCTGTCTCTCCCGGTCACGGTGATAGGTGGCTCGTTCTGTGATTCAACTGGGAAGACTACTTTTGACTCGATTCTTCACCGAAGGGTCACCGGGAGCGGCGGAAGAGAGGGAGAACGAGGGAGAGAGATGGTCGACCGGTTTGGGGCTGAAGAGGAGGAGAGAGAGTGATGGGAGAGCTGCCATCAAGGCCTCATTAAGGCCATTCAATGCTTGATCCACTTCCCCATGCACATCACCTCCTCTTTCTCTCTCTTGCTTTGCCCTTATCCACAAGCTTTTAGGGGCAATTTGGTCATTTCCACCTCTCACAAATTACAAATATGACCTTGGGCCGAAATTGGTGGATGGGCCTAAGGATTGGGCTTGGCCATGAATAGGAGTGGGCTTGGAAATTAATTGGGCTTGAAATGAATAAGAATTGGCCCAATGGACTTAGAAGATGAATAATTGATTTAGGCCCAATGGGCTCATTTGATTTTCTTAGGCCTACCATGGTGGCTTTCCCACCTTGGGCCTAGGCCCACACTGGCTTTCCCACCTTGGGCCCGGCCCACGTCCTCACGGGCTTGCTTTCTCGGTCCGAAAATCCCTTCTTCAATTGCTCGGCTTCACTGGCTCTGTCGACTGATTGATGTAGCTTCATCCAAAGTCTGTCTCGGACATTTCCGATAATTCGAAGTCCAATCCTAAGTTCTCTTGCCATGTCAATTTCGCCCAATGCCATTTCGGTTACCACTCAGACTGACGGGCGGCTCTGAGGATTTACGCGTAACCGACTCGTGCCAAACCACGTTCAAGACATCTCGACTCATGAACGACATCCTTGACTGTATGAAATTACGGAGGATAGATTCTTATTTCAAAGTACACGATCACTGAGGATCGACATAGGGTCGTTCGCGGATTCGATAATGGCAAACGGAATCACCCGTCGTTCCATTATGTTCTGTCTGCGAATCGACTCCCAATCGTCCTTGAAATCGGCCTACCTATCTATAGGATCGTCCTCACGCAAGTCTCATGGTCAAGTCGTTTTCCCAGGTCGAGTCCTTTAGCCGTACGAGTTCTGTCCTCATTAGCCCTTCCCCTCAATGTCAGTATCTCAGGAGTGATTAATTCCGAGTGAGATCGACCAACAATGCATTGATGAAATTCACATTCATCCATCCTTCAGAGGACTCGAATTTCAGGATGTCACACCATGAGCGATCAGGAGCCGAGAACTCCTAGGCAGAGGACCTTGTCCTCAGTGACTCGGGCTAGAATGCCTACTAGAGGCAATGCCCGAGGCGGTCGTGGTAGAGCGCCAGCTGTGGTTGGCGCTAGTGGTGAAGCACCACCTCCTGTTGGTGCTGGGGTTGTAGCCCCTAATGATCCCAAGTTGGATGGGATCTTGCATGCTCTGGAACTAATGGGGAATAGAATGGATCAACAAGCCGCTACAGTTGAAGCCGCCGTTCAGGCCGCCGCTACTGCCGCTGCTGCCGCCACCGCTAGAGCCGCCCTTGTAGTTCCCCCTACTGTTGCACTTGCTGCTGCCGTGAACGTTGAAGGTCCACCGGGGATTATGGTCGCTAAAAGACCAATCCATAAGCTAGTAGAACAATTCCTGAAACTGAATCCACCTCAGTTCACCGGGACCGGAGACACTGAAGCTGCTTCTTCATGGATCCAGAAATTGGAGAAAGCCTTTGCACTGCTAATGTGCAATGAGGCTAAGAAAGTAGTACTTGCAACTTACCAACTGGAGGAAGTTGCAGATACTTGGAGGAAGACAACTCAAGGAACCATATTCCCAGAAGGTGTTGTTCCAGAGTGGAACGCCTTTCTAGAGGCCTTTAATGTCAAATATTTCTGAGAAACTGCCAGAGAGGTGAAGATAGCAAAATTTCAACGTCTTTGCCAGGGTTCCCTAACCGTCAATCAATATGAGGCGAAGTTTGCTGAACTTTCTCAATACGCTCCTGAGTTAATAACAAATCCAACAAACCGAGTAAGAAGGTTCAGAGAAGGGTTCAGGCCAAACTTAAGGAGTATATTGATTTCCCTGAACCTGAAAACTTATAATGACCTTTATGAGAGGGCTTAGATGATCGAGAAAGATTAGAATGATAGAGCAACCTCATCTGGATCAAGGTTCAATTCTCATAGAGACAATATCCGCTAGGGAAAGAGGCCGATGCTTGGAAACAGATTCCAAGGCCGTCCAACAAGAAGGGTAGATTCAGTAGGCCAATACCTAGTAATGTTGGTGCGTGTCGCTTTTGTGGGAGGAGGCACGGGACAGCTTCGTGCCCAGCTAGGATAGGAGCGTGTTACGAATGTGGCCAACAGGGTCACATCGCAAGGTATTGTCCGAGAAAGCAAGGAGGACGACCACAGTTACTACCGCCACCACCAAGAGGACAGATAAGAGAGTATGCCCCTCAGAACGTGCTGCAAGGAGGACAGCAGAGACCCCTAGCTCAAGGCACAATTTACGCAATCACACAAGGTCAGGCAAAAGCTGCGCCTGTCGTGATCACAGGTATGGTTTCGCTCAACGACCAACCTGCTTATGCTTTGTTTGATCCGGGAGCAACTCACTCCTTTATTACTGAGCAGTATGTTAAGTTGATAGGAGTCAGTCCTATATTATCGGAGTAAACAATATGCATATCTACACCTCTAAAAGATAAGGTCATTGCTGCTTTAAGTTGTTCGGGGTGTAAGTTAGAGATTGGTGAGCGAGTGGGGGAAGCTAGATCTTATAGTCCTAGCCATGTATAACTTTGATTTGATAATTGGCATGGACTGGCTCACCAATCAACGAGCTAAAATGGACTGCTATCGCAAGACGATTTAGTTTGACCCGTTAGAGGGTAAGAGCTTCGAGTTTGTAGGAAGTCGAGGAGGACCCTCGATTGTCCTGATCTCGTCGCAAGAAACATCTCGTTTGTTAGACGAGGGTTGCCAAGGGTACCTGGCAACTGTCATGGACATGACAGTTGAGGAACTGAAAGTGGAGGACATTTCAATCCAACGGGCACGGAATTGTTCCTCACGCCGTGCCCGTCGGATTGATCCGAGTTGCGCGCGATTCCGGTGAGTAATCTCACTAATCCTTGCTTAGATGGGCTAATGACATTTAATGGTTGTTTAGTTTTAATTAATTAGGTTTAGGTTGTTAGATTAGCATGGATTAGTGTTTATTAATCGATTGTGATGCGATTTAGACAAATTAAATGTGTATTTGGCAAGTAGACGTGGTCTACTATTTATTGAGGGTAGCTTGGGATTTTTTCGACCCTTTATCAGGCTTCAATTTGACAATTCGAGCCTAAGTGGAATTTTTGGTATTTAAATATTAATTTTCGGAATTAAATTAATTAATTAATTATTTTCTGAAAATTCAACTGGGATGGCCAGTGACCGGAATATTATGCTGATGATTGTGGTGAAGTCCGTTTATTTAATCGGGCTTTATTTTGAGCTAAATTGAATTGTTAATATTTATTATTTAATTTTCGAAATTATTTAATTAATTATTTATTTTTCGGAAATTAAAGCTGAGATGGCCAACGACCGAAATCTCGTGCTGATTGTCGTGGTGCAGTCCATTTATTTATTTGAGCTCTACGTTGCATGAAATTAATTTAATTGTGATATTTTAGGGATTTACCCTAAATTGTTTGAAATTGAGTGGGATTGATTGATTGACTAGTAGTTGACCAAGTACGTTTGTTTAGCATTTATAATGCTTTGTTGAGTTGTAAAGCGCGTAGAATGGTGAGAGTGAATCAAAAGTACTTTGGGTTTAGACCGATCAGGCACGGTGTATGGACCTATGTGGTTCGGTGATTAAAGACATCACTGGCGAAAACGGCGCCTTAAAGAACGCACGTATCGATCTAGTACATGGTTCGGTGATTTGGGATATCACTGGCGAAAACGACGCCTTAAAGAACGCACATAGCTGTCTATTGAATACATGGTTATAGGCATGCGTGGTTCGATGACTAAGGATGTCACCGATGAAAACGACGCCTTAAAAAACGCACGCAATTGTCTATTGGATAAGTCACCTTAGCAAACTTGACGCCCGAGAGCATTAATGTGACTCTGTGACTGAGTGCCCTATGGGAGGTTATGTGGTGTGAAATCAATGACCTAGAATGGTCCGACTGACATGTAATCGACTAGTTCAATTAATTAATGATTTGATCCGATTGCCGTGATCTAATTGACTGTCATGGAGTATCTGTATATAACTTGAATTGCAGGTTGGATCTGAGGTCAAGATAAGTCCTCTGACTCGTGTTGTGCTTAGGCAACTGAGTAGTGTATTGGTTCCCTAATTGAGTCTTAGTGAGGTAGAACTTGCTGAAACGTAGTCTCATCCCGGTTGTGGGACAACATTTCAAGCCTCTAGAATGGCAGCACCTCCACCTCCTCGTCCTTGTATGCATTATGGCATCCTTCAACATATTTCATAATTTGAGACCCACTTTCATGTCCACCCTCATTCGGAAGGGTTGGTGTACGTTTTAGTTCAGTCGACCATCTAGGTCAACGTGGGAGAGGAAGACCAGAGGCCCCACAGATATCGGTCTTGGTACCGTGATTATTTTGATGGTCGCAGAGAAGGTCCTATTTTGGAAGAGGACGTGCCTTTCGACGTGATGGAAAAGGCGTTCGGAGAGGGAACAGCCGATCAAGTGGATGGATCGGTAGTGGATGCGAGGGACTCGCAGCAGGAGGCCGAAGCTTGCACTCCCGTATATTCAACTGAGGAAGACAACGGGCATAAAGGTAATGGTGGGATGGTGCAACATGAGGTGGATGGATCGGAGGAGGACGAAGATTGGGGAGTAGCTGAGGAGATGCCTGAAGATGAGCCGGCATCTGAAGCCGAGGACGAAGTTGAAGAGGAGGATGAAGAACCAGAGGAGGAGGAGCTTAGTGAAGAAGGAGTTGAGGAGGAGGATCCGGATGATCCTGAGTATGACCCGGATGAGGATTGAGATCCCATCCTCTTTTGTGAATCCGGTTTTGGTGTGTGTAGAGTGGAATAGGAAGTTGTGAAGAGTTGTGAAAAATACTGTTTTGTGTTGTGTATAAAAGTTTGGTTATGAGTTTCAATATGAAAGTATGGCCCTACTTTTCTATCCCATTGTTTTATTGTCTGGGGATTTTTTTTATACTTCCGCATGCGCATATTAAATCAACAGAGTCAGCGATGCGTCCTGAAATGTCGCTATTAATCGACCAGGTGAGGGATGGGCACGCGTTTAAGGATTAGGGCGTGACATTCGGGGCCCGGAAACGGCTCAAAACAGCCCACAAACTTGCTGGAAACCCACTCGGTGGGTTGCTGATCTTGGTTGGAAAAGGCCACAAAACAACAACAAACAACTTCAACTAGGGTGGCAAAGCTCGGGAGAAGGTAGGTGGTGGTCCAGCGAGGTTGGGCGGTGGTCCACGGTGGCTGAACAGCTCCAACACGAGGCCAAAGGAGCTGCTAGACACACTTTAAGGACAGCTCGACAAAAGGGAACGGCAGTGTGCGGGCAAGACGGGGTGCGCACAGGCGATGTGCGTGAGGCAGCGGTGATTCGGGTAGCTGGCAGCGACGACGAGCTGCTTCTACTCTTCCTCTACTGATCGTTCACACAAAATGGAGGGGAAAGGTAAGCAGTCCACGGTGGCTTTACGTGAAAGGATGAGGGAGAGAGAATGGGAAAAGATAAAGTTGAAAAGTCAAGAAATGGATGAAGTAAAGTGAGAAACGGCAGAGGTCAGTCGGTGGGGGGCTTCACACGAGAGAGAGAGAGAGAGAGAGAGAGAGAGAGAGAGAGAGAGAGAGAGAGAGAGAGAGAGAGAGAGAGAGAGAGAGAGAGAGATGAGTGCGCATTAGGGGGGGGGAGGGGGACATACGCAGCAAGGGGAAAAAGACAATTAAAAGGAAAAAATTCGAAATAAAATCCTATAATTCAAATTCTTGATCTCACTTGTACTTGTCTAGTCCAATTTGGTCCCCGAAATTTCCCATACTAAAGCACTTGATCCTCACTTGCTTCCTTGCACAAAATTTCCCTCAAACAAGAAGTTTTGGGCAATAACAACGGCCATTTCCTTCAATTCTGAATTCCAATTCATTTTCTTTTCGGAATCCGATTTTCTGAACAAACAAATCCGGTTGAGATCCAATTTGAATTTAGAAAAAGTCAAAACAACTTTCATTCATCAATTCACTCGCACCAGATGCCAAAAATCCCTTCAAATTGGCCAATCCGAATTTCCGTTCGTTTTCCGAATCATTCGCAACGATTTTCCGTAAAAATCCCAGACTCTCTAAAAAATCTTCTGAGACTGAGTCGACGTTCCTAGAATTTATTGTGACATGACAGAAATTCCAATTTCTGAAATCAGACTTGAATTGGCGGTTAATTTCTATTCGACGCGTTTTTAGCGTGACCTAGGCTACTGGGTAACTTTTAGACATTTTTAGTGCAAATGACCCATGGTCGATTTTCTTCGAGCCACTATGAACCCACTCGACTCATTGGCGACTCTCGGTTGTCGTGAAAATCCCGATGATCTAAATATGGACACAGGGTACCAAAACAATAAGAAAATCAATCTAGGGCCAGTCGACAAGAATTTTCCAATTTAGTGGTGTCACTCATGATTAGCCACACATCTCTGTCGAACCAGTCTATCTCTGATTTCAAATCGATTTTTAATTGTGTTGTAATGGCCTCTAAAGATGGACACGGTCGAGAAGCCGATTCTTGGTCAAATTCTCAAGTTAATTTGCCTTAAAATTCTTATTGGCTTCCCCAGATAGTTTAGTTATCTCGAGAATGATCAATTCCGAGAATAGCTCTATAGGCGCGTCAATAAAATGCCCGATTCATTCAGTAGAAGACAGGGTTGACTTTTTCTTCTTCCTTTAGGCAATAGCTCCTCTCGCCAAATCGCTTGGCTAGCCTCACCAGGCTCAACCTCGCCTTGGCCAGGCAAGGCTAACTCATCAGAAAGATCATAAAAAATAGAAAAATTATTAAAATATTGTTAAAATTGTCTATGTCTACATTGGCAGTGCTGTGTAATCTGACCAACATCCACATCACCAAAATCCGGCCAAAATTAGTTGAAATGACTGAATTGACACCAAGTAAAAGGGTTTAGGACTAAATTGATACTAATTCAAAAATTTTATGACTAAGTTGGCACCATTAAAATGTTTAGAATTGAATTGGCATTATTAAAAAATTTATGGCTAAATTGACACAAATGTAATAGACTTAGGACTTTTTTGACACTTTTCCCCTCGCAGGGAAAATCCACCCCAAACAGTCACAACTTTGTATGGAATCATAGTACTCATTCTTGGGGGCCTTGATTCATGTCAAATGGTTAGGTTGTTCAACATAGTAACAGAGAAAACTCCCTCTATTACATGTGTGGTTCGTTAGGACTAGATCCATTCCTGATCTGACGTGGGAGAAGAGTCATTAAGGTGAGAGGGTTTGAGGGTTTGGATAGGATACAACTTCTGGCATGCTTCTTGGATGATGGAGAGGGTAGTACTTAACCGAACTTCATACTGAATATAAGGAGTATTGTTGAGCGATATGGTGGATCTTTAGTTGTGAATAACATCACAAAGCCTCCCCCAATCAATGTGGTCCATACCACTAACCGGAACTCCCTTAATTTGATGTAAGGTCTGATTTATTCCTGTCTTTTTAACCATCTTAAAAGCTTACCAAGGCTACCTTATCCAAGCCCTTTAGCTCGATAATCATTCATTGCCCTTGTCGAATAGGGTATGAGTCTAGTGTCCACAAACAACACACTTACTAGAAGTAAACTTCCTTTGATGCCATTTATAACAACTGGGCTCATTCTATTTAGGCCGAGCCCCAAAAGGAATATTCTGATGAGAACCACACAAGGTAGCGACCCTTTCATGGTAGATGATTTATTACAAAGAACATCACAAGATCTTACCCGATTGCTATGTGACTTGGGGTGGCACACAAAGTGAAAATTAGATTTACTTCAATAGTTACTATTAAATTCTTCATGTTTAGATAGGCACTTTATCTTGAAATTGCATCATGAAAAATTTAGTAATACGTTTGCCGTTTCTCGAGCAATCCAATTGCAAGATTAAACCAAACGAGCTAGAGTCGAGCTAGAAGGAATTTATTTTTTGAGTGGATTGCCTGTCTTTGGCCACCAATTGAAGCGTTTAAATATTACACCATGTTTTCCTTTTTTCTTTTTCTTTTTTTTTGGGTCGAACACCATGTTTTCACTTAATAGTCTAAAATTTCGGGTTTGATCTTCCGATAAATTTTCACTCAATGTAATTAGCGAAAACTTGTATTGTACACAACACGACCTATAGACACGAACACACAAAAAGAGTGAGATATACCGGTGCAGAAACAAAACAATGTAGACTGTAGATTGTGCTCTAAGCAAGCTTACCCAAGAAGCCAGGAACTGGACAGTTTCGCATGTTTGACGCTTCAAGGCAGCCAAGGATTGAAGCCATGGTGTATGTTACAATGTCCACAATGAAAAGAGCGAAAACCTAAAGCACATGTGCTGATAGGAAAATTTATCAAAATAGTCATAAATCTATTATAATTTTTTCAATTCAATTCTAAACCTTTTTTTTTGTCAATTTAGTCCTTATCTGACCGACGCCGATGTGATAATTTTTTTAATAATATTTTACTTTTTTGAATTTTTTTTGAATTTTTTTTCTTTTTTCCTTTCTTCTTCTTCTTTTGGCTAGTCGCCGGACTGACTAGAGGCTACAGCCGGTGAGGTCGACCTCACCTGCCACTAGCGACGCCTAGTCCTCGCAGGTGAACTCGCCCTTACCCAGATTTGGCAAGGGCGAGCCTCGTCGTCATGGCGCTAAGCAAGCTCGTCCTTGTCGTCGCGACTATGGGCGAGCTTGCCTACAATGGCAAGGCCTCACCAGCCGTAGCCTCTGGTCGATGGTTGGACCGGCCAAAAGAAGAAGAAATAAAAAAAAAAAAATTAATAAAAATTTGAAAGATATAAAATAATTATTAAAAAGTTGCCATGTCAATGTCAACCGGATGGTTGCCAACCACGTCAATGCCAACCGGCTAAATTTGGCTGGATGAACTGAATTGACACGATTAAAAAAACTTTAAGACTGAATTGGTAAAAAAAAAAAAAAAAGTGAAACTAAATTGGAAAAATTACAATAAGTTTAAGAATGTTTTGGTAATGTTCCCTGTGCCAGTATATTGTGCATCCGAGGATGATCTCAGCTATTTTAGTTCGATCCTTCAATGCCAAAGATACTTTCGAAGAACCTGCGAACGTCACTTCATGTAGACTTTTTTCCGTTGCCTGTTCGTGCATAAGAGTCAATGAGCTCCGAGCATGGTTAACTGAGGAGAGAGCGCCCGAAGAGTTTCTACTGACGTTCCATGCTTATCACAAAGATCCACATTCTACATCTCCAGATTCTTGGGAAAGAGCCAACATATTGTTGTCAAATAGTATTTCGAAAACCTTAATTTATTTGTATTCGTCTCATGTCTCATATTGCTTGGGAAATTCTATCTTGTTCATATTATTAATGGATTCACTTGTGTTTGGGCTGAATCAAGTGTAAAATTGCGTTTCTCCTTCGCTGCATGGGAAACATTTAGCGAAGCCCAGTCCGAGGTTCCTTTCTACCAAATTTTTAATTTGTCTCAAGGCCTTTTCCGTAAAAGCCTGTTTACGAGTAAATTGAATATCCTTACCTTCACTCTTTTAATGTTTCATAGTTTGGTCCTTAGTCAAACTAGCTTTTGTGATATTTAATATGCTGACCGTCCTTATTAGTTTTTATTTTGTCTCAAGACCTCTTCCGGAAAAGCCTAATTATGAGTAAATCAAATATCCTTACCTTTAAACTTCTACTTTTCATATTTTGGTTCTTAATCAAACTAGCTGTTGTGATAGTTAATGTGCTGACAGTTCTTATATATTTTGCTAGCCATTTTCATATTAATTCTCCTAGCCGCTGTGTGATATTTCCAACTTTTTCGCTCAGGCTGTTTCTCCAATAAATACTAACCTTTTCTTGGCCGTTCTTCACAGAACGATCCACATAAAAGTACACTCTTTTCTCTTAGTCTTTCTGCTGGTTTTACATTTCTCGTTATTCCTGCTTTGCCCGAATGGTGAAGTGCATACTAACCGGAATTTCTACTGGATCCTAGAGCATTACTGCACATCCACTATCGAAGTGGAAATTATCCTTCAGGATAATACTTGGATACCTCAGACGATATTCATTTCTCTCTCTTTACTGGTTCCCGGAATTTGCACAACATATATTAACTTCATTTGCAAATGGGGAAGATAACCTTAGACATTCATTAATGCGACAGAGGGAACTAAGAGGGGACACATTGAGCAAATGAAATGAACTCATGCATCTAAGACATTTGCTAAAATCTCCGGTGAAACGCATAGACCTTCACTGTCTCGTTGATTCCATCAGATATTCTGCATATTCCGTCAACAATCAGGCCTACCACAAGAACTAGTGCCATTAACCTGGCAAAGTGAACTGCTGGATCAATGGAGGATTTGTTTCGGCAGCTACAGCTGGTTGATGGAATTGATCTCGTTGGTGAAAGCGATTCAGTCCAGCTCTCCCCATAGAACATGTTGTCTGATTCAATCTTCATTTCAAATTTCTTCTCCTGTGGCCGAATCATGGTAGTTTCCTTCTCTTTGAACTCCCCAGCCTGTGCCTACAAAACAAATTCAGAAAGGTTTTCTCTTTGTTCTGTTCCTCATGAACTCCAAGAAAAGTAAAATTATGGACAAGATCTTCGCCTCCATGCTTTATCTATCTAAATAACATAGACTCAGAAGGGACAATTAGAATAGGGTCTTACTTTTGAATCTTCTCAATTTTGACAGTGGACTTTGGTGTAATTTGTAATTTACATCGGTTTACTAACCTTTCCTTTTGCTGGTGCTCCATCAGAAGATGTGCACTCTGTTATGATCTTTTCTGTGTCGTGAGGATGGTTGAGTTTCTCTTCAGCAAATCCTCTCTCTTCCCCTGGAACAGCTCCCCCAAGAGTGTCACAGACTGGTCGATGGTTCTTCTTAGCCCAACAATTGTCCCAGCTAGTTTCTCCAAGTTGGCCATACTGAAACCATATTAAGGAAAGAGAATTGATAATGCACGGCTTGTTATGTGCCCATATATACTGTATGGAAATTTCTGCTCGGAGACTATCACTATCTCTGGACTTCTTGAGGCACAAAGAGTCATGCATTAGTTCAACAATCAAAATATATATGCAATGAATACTACCTGAATTCCTCCTATGTCTGCTTCAGTTTCCCTAATCAGATGATTTAGATCAAAAAGGTCACCATTAGGAAACGAATCATGACCAAGAGGGGACATCCAGGGCTCGATCCTACTCCATTCGTTGGAACTCCCGTTCATGATTAGATCATTCAGTTCGTTCTGCATTTCTTGGACATGATGCTGTTATTCAAGAACATATGTAAAACCTAACTGTAATTCCTCATTTCTAGAGGGAAAGGAAAAAAAATTTCGACTCTTGCAAAATACTTGTTTTTTGTCACCTCTGCAAAAGGAAGTTGCTCTGGCTTATCACAATCCATGCTATCACAGCTCTTATCTGCTTGTTCACCAGACATCTCATCTACTTTCTCCTCTATGGAACGAACTAATTCAGCCACCTGCTGTGGAGAAGAAAAAGACATGCCAATGTGAACACAAAGCCACCACATCACCAGCAGTGGAAGGACTCGGCTGAACAAGGTTTTCATATATAGCTTTTTCTGAAATGCAGGAAAAGTTGTATTTCTTTTTCAAAACGAATGATGAATCTAAAAATAGCTATCAAACTACCTGTAGGAGTTTTAACAAACGTCGGATGACTTGCCATACAGAACTTATGCTCGAGTTCATGACCCATTATCTGCTACAATGAACTCGTTTATACTAAAACTAATGTGTTATTGGAAAAAACATATTTACCTGATTTATTGTTTCTTTTTCAGCTTCATCTGCACTGCAAACATCAACATTAAGAAAAGGATGTGGGAAATTTAACTCATCATTTGTTGGGTCAGGTACAGCAAGCCCCCTTCCTGATGATTTTTCTGTACTAGAGGGATCTTTAGTCCCCACGAGATGCTCCTGATTAGGTGAGGAGTGGTGATTGTCTTCCTGTATCAGGGCTAGGGATTTCGTTCGATTCTGATATGATCCGTCACTCTTGCTGTAAACTTCATCAGATAACTTGCCAATAACCTCATTTAGCTCGCTAAAAGAAACTTTGTTGTTCTGAAACTGAGGAGATAATGAAAAATCTCCCTTTGTTGCCACAGCTGCATGGTTATCTACCTTCTCATTTTGCTTCATCTTTAGGCAATAAATAACGAAGCCCGTCTGTGGAGAATCCAAGTCATCCCAACTCAATCGCAAAAACCAACACATAACAAGCAGCAACAACATTCTTAAAAATAGATGTTACAGAAATTTAGGGGAAAAAAATGTCGTCCAAGATAATATACGAATTGGTACTTCAAGACCACTTTGAAATGGGGTAAATTACTTGGAAATAAATAGGAAACAGTAGAAATACGCACATCATCAGGATGTGGATGAAACTCATGCAAGACCCAGTTGGACCTTGTGCCCTTGGAATTCCGACCATCAATAAACACTAATGTTATCTTGGAACCGATCTTTTCGTCGTCATTTTTAGCCTTAATATCCATATGTTTACCGGTAATCTTCCAAGAAAAGCCACATGGTGTCTTCCTGCTAATCCGTTTGTTCTGCGTCTGTGGACATATGAACCACCATTCTTGATCTTTGGATCGAATGATCGAGTTCTCTGCATGCACATAAAAAAGCCCTTTGAGTCACGAGTGAGGAGGCTCCTGTTCATTTTCTGAGGCACTTTCTTTGAAGTTGTGAAAAACCTACCGTTGAACTTTGCTGGTAAATCCCATGGATCAATCTCGTAGATGTTTTCCAGTGTCGGAATAATGCAGAAAGCTTCTTTGCATCCGGTTACTTTCGACTTCAAGTAATTGATCAGTTCCTCCTCAGTTGGATGGAATCTGTAGCCGACTATTGCCTGCTGAAGTAATAGCGCGATCTCCGTGACTACCTTTTCCGCGGGTTGTTGATTCATCAGAGAGATCCTACTTTCCATATCTTTTTCTATTCTCTCACACAAGTGAAGTTCGAGCTGGCTGAGAGTGAGAATTCAGGAAAGTGAGCTTGTGCACACTTTGAATATTTGCTGGGGGTGTGGTCTTATATTGAAGTCCTCTCCTTCCTCTAGAAGTCACCCGCTCACGATGACAACGACTTCCATTTTTGGATTACTAAAATTAAACGATCAGATCAGTGATTGATAATAGTTTCTTTTCCCCAATTCAGTATTGATGGTGCATTGAATTGTGTTAAAGCAAATAAGGTTTCCAAAGCACGTGTCCTGTATCAGTGGTAGTAGGGTTTGGCACGGTCATTATTGTCCTTTAGCTTTGCCAGAAGGACGATCCTCTGTGCTTGATCTTATGAAACCTCACAACTCGGGAATCAGTTTCTTTGTTTCTAAAGATGAACAGAGATTATTTTACTCAAGCAGACGTATCGAAGATGAAAATTTGTTCGTGAAATTAATAGAAGACAATACCATCATTCGATATTTATTCTATTCTAGCCTGTGTAGGGATTGTGAGTGATTGATTCCTGAACGAGTCTGTTCCGTAGTGGAAACCAACGTTGTTGGTTCTAGGTTCCTAAAACGGCCAAAGCACAATTGCCAACTATTTTTCTTTGGATCGTGCTTTTTTTGTTATTCCTTTGGTTTAAACATTTTATTCTTTGTGTTTTGATCATACCATCCCTTATGGGTCCATTGCTTCTCGACCCTATAAAAGTAATTTTTTATTTTCTCTCTTCTTCTTTTTTCCTCGTGAGTCTCATTTTCCTTCTTTTTATTTCTTTCCATGCCTTGGACATTCCAATGCTCCACTTTTGAAAATCATCTATTTATTTTCTTTCTTGTAGGCCATTCTCTCCTTTCTACGCCTGCCACTTCTTCTCCTTCTTCTTTTTCTTCCACAAATCTCTCATGCATCTGCAATGCCCAAAAGAAGTGCTCGTTTCAACAATTCACACCCTCCTCATTCGCTACTAAAGGTACAATTCTAGTGAAAGCTTCCCCCCCCTTTAGTTTTCTTGGTCTCAGATCATGTTCATTCCGATTGCTATTGAGTATATTTCTTGATATCTTTTCTTAAAAAAGAATTTGGGTTTTGGTTATAGAAATGCTTGATCTTGTGTTTCAATCTTGTGTTTAAAGTGTAGCATGCTTCAAAATAGCGTTCATGAATTAATTGCACAGTTGCTTTGTAGTATGTGGCATACCTACATCTTATAGAATTTTGCTCCCTTTGGGTTTAGTTTCTTATTATCATTTACATATGTTCTTCATCATCAGTTTTGGGTTTGCTATATTACTTCTCATTAATTGACTTGCTGGACATAATGATGCAGGATATTGATGTAGCTAGAACTAACACCTACAGGGGCTGAATAGGTGTTTGAAAGAATTCTTGACAAATAAACGTGAAAAACAATAAGATGTAAGCAAAGTCCAGAAGAAAAACAGAATCGTGAAACACCAGGCTTATGTAATAATCAAAAAGTGTGCAATAGACTGTAAATAAAAAGAGTTAAGGAAAGAGGAAATTGCACACGAATTTTATAGTGATTTGACTTAGATTAAGTCTATGTCCACTCTCCCACGCTGACAGTTTACTAGTTGAATTTCACTATAGGATCAACAGAAGATTACAACTTATGAGTGCAAATACTCAGTGATAGAACTTTCTAACCCATTAAGACACTCTTTTTGTATTTTTCTCTGTTGATCACAATTTGTAGTAGTTTTAGACGAAGACAACTAGTTGAGAGAAGTTTCAGACTTTGGAATTCTAATTTCACGTTTCTCTATAATTTGACCGAATGACCTCTTTTGAATACTCCTCCATGTAACACTAGTTATTTGACATTCTCTTGAAGAAATTCTTCCAATCAAATCGTTGGATAGAATCTTTGAAGGAGATCTTATGTCCATTGAAGACAAATGGAAATTCCACTTGATTCTGATCACCCATACAATCAAAATATTGGTTTCCATAAGTGATGCTTCCTCATATAGAACTTATCTTCGGGAATGATTTTGTCAATATATAATTGACTCGATCAATGTTTTTGAATAAGGTAAGTAAAATCCTTGGCCAGAAGATAGTCATTGAAGAATTATTTTCAAATAAAGTTTATTCTGGATTTGTGTTGCGACGTCACTGAGTTTGGCTCTGGACATGATCTTGTTTTGGACTTGTCAAAGTGGGAAATGCTCTTGGGATGGAATAGACTTTGACAAAAGTCTTTGATGGTTCATCATAATAACTTATAAACAATTTGTACTTAAGATAGACATTAGAAATAGAAAGTTTTATCAACTTCAAAATCTTAGCTGGAGTTTTCTCAATAGATACTAAAGAGATTATTTGCAAAAGTGGAGAACTAAGACAATCATGGAAAGAAAGGAAGGAAGAAAAAGGAAAGTAGGACCCGCACATAAAAAAAGAAACAAAACAAACGGTGCAAACCAAATAATAAAAAATACTTTTATAGAGATATATAAGAAGTGAATGGCCTCACAAGAGATAGTATAATAAAAACAACAAAAAATAGAGTATCTAAGCCAAAGGAGTGGAAAGTACCGCCTTTTCTTTTTCTTCTTTACATAATTTAGTAATTTATCCAAGATTGGGAAGAAAGTTATGTCACACACTATTTTCTTTCTTAGTTTTCATGGGACCCATCGGAATAGCCAAGCAAGACTCGTAAATTTTGACAAGCAAGACTGTTTTCATAATTGTCGGTTCATCCCCAGTCGGCTGTTGAGGGGCGAGCTTGCCTCAGGTCATTGAGGCTCCAGCCTCATAAGCCTTGGGCAAGCTAGCAAGCCGAGCCTCACCAAAGCAGCAAGCACTAGGCCTCACGAGTCGATTTTCCACTTGAGCTTGAGCAAGACCAATGGCAAAGGATGAAGAGGGTTTTGCATGTACAACGATGAGTTTGAACGAAGAATCAAGCCTCGAGCAAGTGGATTGGCAAGACTCAAGCTCGTTTGTGGCCAGTTAGGAGTCGTCGCTATGGCTGGTGAGCTACCAAGGAATAAGTAAAAAGAAAAACAAAAATAAAAAACAAAAAATAAAAAATAAAAAAGAAAGAAAAATAAAAATAAAAATAGTAAAAAATTGATTTTTTTATAATACTTTTGTAATAATGAAAGTTTCATAAATTAAGGACCCAAGCCCAAGCATCAAAGACCCACATGCAACATTTATGCACTCAGGCCTAAGTGCTAGGGACCAAATCTCGAGTGTCAATGACCTGAACATGGCCTTTATGGACTCGGGCTCGGGTGCTAGAGCATCGGGCACTAGGGGTTCGGGCCCGACCTTGATGGATTTGGGCATGGATGCTAGGGGCCTAGGCTTGCATACTGAGGTCCTAAGCCTAGCCTCAATGGACTCGGGTCCAACTACCAAAGACCTCGTAATAACTTCAACTTCACCTCTAGGGTCATAAGCACATAGGGATTATTTTCGCACCATCTCAGGCTTGTCGCCATCCTATTTTTTTTTTTTTTTAATTTTCAAAGCACATGTAGAAACTTGAATAAACAAACTCCCTAGATAAATAACAATTAGAAGACTGGGACATATATCACAGTAAACACATTATTTTATATTACAATAGTACATTTACAAGCCTCTTTCTCTATTGGCCCCCTTTTTTTTCACATCACGTTACAAGTATTCACATAGGTCGGGGGAATTCCTATCTTCTTTAGTGCGATTGCAAATCCCAAAACTGACATAAGACTTTAATGCCTACAAGTCTGAAAGATGAGAGAGTGAGTTTGGGAACTCAATAAGTAAAACTCCTAATTCTCTATTATGAGAGCATATCATCATCAAAATCTAGCAGGTATAATACTCACAATATAACGTCGATAATAGATCAATAGCAATCCATTGCTATTTCTCGACTATTTATATGTGATCCGTTTTCAACTTATCAAATAAGTTATTTCACCAAACAAACTTATCAAACAGCATAAGTAACATGCATAATAAGTTCATTAACTGTCTCAAATGGTTCTTCCTATACTTTCAATGGCTTCCATCTTTAAGCTGGGCATCCAGCCTCAGGCCAGGCATCCTATACTTTCGAGGGCTTTTTGGCTTAACTAGGGCATCCAAACAACAAGTCAGACATCATATACTTTCAGAGGCTTTTCATACTTTTAAGGATTTTCTAGCTCAACTAAGGCATTCTATTCCCATGAATGAGGCAATGTAACACGTCGTTTGGGGTAAAGGTGTGCACTTGGACCATCCCCTTAAGGAATTGCCCTTGGCATAACCAAGACGTGTTCACCTAACTTTCCTTTATATGACCACACGTAATATACCACACAAGCTGGTTTTTTTATCTTTCCTCTTGGCCGACGTATGCAAGGCCTGAGTCATGCTCATTCAAGTGTGTGTGCCACGACCCTCATTACCACACTATATACCATGTTGGGTACGATTCTTGGCTCATGGCTCAAATTGCATGCCTAGGTTCCCATGCCAAACAAGGCTTGGAACTGACACGCTTTAATGTCGTACCAAGACCTCGTGGGCTTGGCCGATCCTCGTACCAAACAAGAATTGGAAACGGCACGTCTCAATGCTGATCCAAGACCTCACGACCTTAGGTGATTCCCACACCAAACAATACTTAGAATTGACATGCCTCAATGTCGATTCAAGACCTCGCGGCCTTGGGCAATCCCCACACCTAATGAAACTTGGAATCCACATACCTCAATATCAATCCAAAATCTTATGGCCTTAGGCCATTGCAACCTGACGCTAATTTCAAGCCGAGCGAACCTCAACCTTGTCCCGAGGTGCTTACAAACATAAACAAAACGATATAAAAGAACATTATAATATACACACAGCTTACATGGGTGAACACACAATTAAACTCAATGACATAGATTATCGCACTAGTAAGGAGTTAGAGATTCCACTTACTTTTGATGAACCTCAATGAACTATAAGTGGTTTCACCAAGAGAGGGCCGTCCAATGATGCGGTGGGTGTGCAAGGCCAACAAAGGGAAATGGGCGACAACGAGAGGGCGTGAGAGAAAAAGAGAGAGTACATGAGGAAGAAAAGGTTGGGGGTGAGGAAATGAGGGCAAGATGCCTCTATTTATAGGCCAAACCTCATTAATGGCCCTAACTTGTTCTTCATGGAAGATTCTATGGTCATGATTACCAAATCTCCTCCTTGCCACCTAAGTGAGTGAGTCATACCCTCATTTAACGACTAGCCTCCAAAAAATATGTGCTACTTGTTCTTCAAGCCATTCCTAATTGGTCCACCTAAGTTTGTAAGTCACCATTTCATCATTACTTGGCCAACTTGCTTTACAAGCAAGATCTTATGTATAATGATGATCAAATCTTTAGAGGCCACCTAATCCTTTGACTCACCATCTTTATTAATGGTTTATATTTGGACAATCATGAGGCTTGGATATTTACCACATGCCCAAATTCAAGGACTCGCTCCCTATGCCATGTTCTCTAAAACTTCTCTTTTGTCTTCCCTTAGTTGGTTCACATAAGCTCTTGAGAACAAGTCACTTTGAATAGATGGCACTCTAAGGAGAGTAATGTGGCACCTAAGCCTTAGAATAGTAATAATTGGCCATTGTGTCTTCTTTTTATTGGCACATTTATCTAAGAGTCCCTTACTTATTCCCCAAGGCAAATCTTGGGTAATTAATACCAAATCCTCCTTATGCCACTTAAGGTGGTGAATCATCCTTTTCATTAAATTGTCCAAGAAATTCTAGAATGTTGTATTTTACCCATCTCCAACAATAAGGTAAACATAGGAAATAGACTATTGAAAGTGCAATCGGGACCGAGCAAGGTGTTTTTGTGTACATCCCTCATCAACCATTCCAACACACCTCAAGTTCGTGGCAAAACCATCCTTAGTGTGGTCATCACAAAATTGCCTACTTTGGCTAAGTCGGTGGCCCTTGGGTCGATATTGACCAAGTAGACTGGCTCCTAGATTGACCTTAGGTCTGTTCTAGGTCGACTGCCAATTATCATGTGGTTGTGCGTGATTGGTCAATCCGTGACTAATACACAATTGCACTAAATCGACCCATGGTCTCCTATAGTTGGTATATGATCTAACAAAATCACAGAGATCAAAACATGACCACTCAGGATTGATTCATGATCATCCATCAATTCGTAGTTATACATGACCATCCATCAATCAACCCTTATGGTTGGGCAATTGTTCATTGGCCAAATGGCTCAGGTCCACTTGCGTGGTCATTAAATTGGTCCACACCGATCTCTTGATCCATTCATGGCTGATTGTTTGATTGGAACATGGTTAATCCCTCGGTTATTCTTCCGATCGGCCCAATCGGTCCATTGCCGATTCTTAGAACAATCCATGGCCAATCCTTACCACTGGCACACTGGACTTATAGCTATTTGTCACGGGTCATAAATTGTGGATACTATGGACCTAGTGATGAATACCAAAATCCGTGAACCGATGTTGGGGTTTCCATGCCCAAGCATAAAGTTTCACGTCCACGTGCTGAAACCTAATTATTTTTTGGAAACATTTTTTGGTTCTTTCAAAGATGAAACCATTTTCCTCAATTTAAGCCTCAGTAGGAAAACTTTTTCCATTGACTTATTTTTCTAAGCGAACCAAACACCCAAAAATGAGGAAAATGTTTTCCACAAATATATATATATATATATATATATATATATATTTCGTAGAAAATAAATAATTTAAAAATATATATATTTTTTTAAAAAGTGATCATTTGAATCACTTATAGAAATAAATGAACAAAAATTATTTTCATCATCCATAAATTTGTTTAGGTATAAATTGTTATTGACAATTAAATATTTTTCAAGCTAATTATTTTGAGCGATTCAAGTAATCATTTTTTGGAATTTCATATCATTTATTTTCCATAAAATAAACAAAATCTATGTCATTAAAGAACCTTCTTACCAACATTTGCATGCCCCTATAGACAAATAGGTATGTGTGTGGCTGGGTCAGACATAACACTTTTGCAAGGCGAGTTTTTCAATGGGCGGATTATGGGAATGTTGGATGGAGTAATTTCAAATACATGGCCGGTGTTAGCTTTTTTTTAGCAAAACTGACTTGCAACACGTTTGATTTGGATAATTGAGCAATCTTTCTATCTGTAACCATACACATTTACACTGATGGGAGTAGGTTGTGTCACAACTGGATTATGTGAGAAGTCTATTATATAAAAGTCATGGTTGGATCAGTCATAATATATATATAAATGGCTCAACTTCAATGAATGTGGACTTCAAAGACGACTAGTGAATTGGTAAACCAGATTCCATTTCTAATTGCATTACTCTTTTTTCTCCACTTGTCTTTTCTGTGGCAAAAACGAGTTTTTGTTCTTGCCCTACTCCTAATTATCTAAGGAAAGACAGAGAGAGAAGAAAAAAAAAAAAAGAGAGAATGAAGAGATACAACAAGTGCAAGTGTGTTTTCAAATGCGTTTGGTTCAGTTTTGTAAATGAGTTTTTGGTATAATATAAATGCTTAAAGTTAAAGTTATTTGAGGAAATGCAAATTATATTTGGTAAAATCTCTCTATAAATGGACTTTGAGTTGATTGTGTGTTTGACCAAAAAAAATTTACAATGAGCTTTGGGTATATTTTTTATATATCTTTATTTTATTTTATTTTATTATCTTTTTAAATGAACCAAACCATTCACTAGACTATCAAAGGAATATGGTCACTAGTGCCAGATCTGGCTTGTAGGTGGTCATAGCTGTTTGGCTCATCGGCGGTCATAGCCCTTCGTCAGTTCGATGAAGTGTTGTCTCCATTTTTAATATAAAAAAAAAAAAAAGTTAACTCGGGACAAAATCGGAAATTTAAAGAATTTGAGAGGATAGTTTTGGAAGGAAAAAATTTATTTCAGTATTAGGCCAAATGTTGAAAACCCAATGCTAAGCCCTATTAGTATTAGGCTTTCACTTTTCGCAAGGCCAATAATTTGGTTGAAAGCTTATTGAAAATGGTTGGCAAACGGTTCAGTGTTTCCCCAAGAGGTTTTGGAAGTCAAAAACCCCTTAAGAATGTTGAATCAAATGCACCCGCATTTTTTTTCTCATTTGTCATCGACGGACTGTTTTGAATGCTTTTGTTTTGGAGCCTAATAAAGGGGTGAAACAGCAAAAAGAGAATCTATTAGTAAAAAGTTTAGGGAGGGACTAAAATGGAAGAAATGTGTTGTATGTAGACAGGAATATATCTTTGCACAAGGACGAAAGTTTTACGCAAAAAAAAATAAAAATTAAGAGGTCACATTGCTCTAAACTCTGTTAAAGTAGTCTCTAAAAAACATTATCAATCACTTTGATTAATGGCCAAAAGAGGTGTTAGGTGGCATGACAAGAGGACCGCCACAAGAATTAGAATTTCAAGAAGTTAGTAGGCAATGATAAGGACACCAAACAATCAGAGAAACAGAGAGACAGAGACAGTGGCTTTGGTCAGAAATCTCTGTCAGACTTGAGCATGGAAATGACACTTGAGTCACGCCAAGCAACTTTATCTGGTGATGCCTCCCCCTTGCTTGAGAAGTTACTCCACAGTGCTTGATGGATCCCACATCTGTCCTTGATCATTCATTCTCTTTTG
Source organism: Eucalyptus cloeziana (assembly GCA_014182715.1). Classification (NCBI taxonomy): domain Eukaryota; kingdom Viridiplantae; phylum Streptophyta; class Magnoliopsida; order Myrtales; family Myrtaceae; genus Eucalyptus; species Eucalyptus cloeziana. The sequence continues at coordinate 9,632,667 of CM024640.1, forward strand.
TCCTCTTCGCAGAATTCTTCAAGACTTTATTCACCTTCTTAAGGAAGTTTCACGGGCTTTGCCATCATCTTTTGGTCTTGTAATTGTCCTTCTCCGCTCTTTTCTCTTTTTCTCTATCTCTCACCGTACGTGGTGGAATTGCGGGGTCATTCTGCCAGAGGAAACGAGTAAAAGTCGGTACTTTTATGGATTTCCTTTTCCTCTTTTTTTTTGCCGCTAATTACTCCAATTGGCCAAATCACTCTTAACACTTTTTTATTTCCAAAACCTTACTCTTAAGACCACTTTAATTGGAGGGGAGGCAATAACACCAGAGGTACTCTTTCTTCAAACGAAGAGAACTAGATTGCCCTCAAAACACAATTCTACTTCCTTTGAATCGTCTCAAAGGACCTTACATAATAAAATCTCCCTAAGTTAAATACTTTCTAAAAGTCTGGGAAATGTAGTTTCTGAAAATGCTGTGAGTCTCAAAGGAATGTGGTCAAAACTAGAGTGGGGTCAATAAATTAATCTTTTTGATAAACGGTCAAGCCAAATTATGTTTACTAAGTGCTACTATTCCTTCAACATTGTCTTTTCATTTTCTTTCTTGTGCAATCGAGCCATTGAATCTGTTCCATCAAAATTTATCATCAATGGCCATTAGAAACAGCCTATAATGCTGTGCTGGCTCAACAAATTGTCTCAACAAATTGTCTTACATGGTTTGTGAGAGAGAGAGAGAGAGAGAGAGAGAGAGGCCATTATGTTGGAAATCCTTATATGAACTGTCTTCTATACTAGAATATTTCTATTTGCAAAGCAAACAGATTGTCGTTACATATATGAAATGGTGCCATGGATCTTCTCTTAATGTGGTCCATATCTTGACAGCCTTCTCACATCAAGAGTTATGTTTCGAGTTTGTTGGGTAGCTTGATATAGGTCGCTGGAGTACTGATATCTCTATATATAAGCTCTCTCCTATTCCTCATTCTTAACTTTCAGTGTTGATAAAAATGTATTCTCAGTCCTCGTTTGTTGTTTCTCGTGTTCAGAGTACATGGACCATGATTAAAAAAAAAAAAAAAAAAAACCCCAATCTCATATGATCTCCTTCATTGAGTTTAATAAACTAAAGAAAGACGTGGAACGATGCGCTTGAATTGATTGTAATAAGCTATACTCTATCAATACCACATATTATTGACCATGCGTGTTTGATGGAACTGATTTTGTTGGTTGTGAGCTCTATCTATTACGTGGGTTGGAATATCAATGTAGTTGACTGACGTGTTTGGTGGAACTGCCCAAGCATGGGCCAAAAACTGGCCAATGGAGGCCATGCTAATCAATCCATCTCTCTGTATTCTAGTACCTGCCAACATAAAGTGTTTCAAACAGTGAGCTGATAGGTAGAAAGAAACAAACGATCAACAGGAGACTTTTTTTTTTTTTTTTTTTTTTTCTAAATCAACAGGAGACTTAAAAATGAAGAATTTTGCTAGTTTCTTATATTGATTTTCCAAAATAGGAGGAACCACACCATCTAACCAAATGGTCCAACAATAGACATCAAGACTGAATCTCTAGAGCATTCATGAGTAATTAGGTCCACATATGGCTTGGTAGTGCAAACCCGTGTTGATAAGTAGAAATTGTGGGGTTGTAATATGATTAGTTGGAACTCACACTTACAATAAGAATCCTTAGTTCACAGAAGCTATAAGCTTCACCATTGGTTCGCAAGTTTCGTCTCATTTTTATGATATGGTTCAAAGTCCAAAAGACCTTAGGCATTGCCCCCCGATGTGAAGTTAGTTTTTATTCTTTCCCTACTTGGATAAATCTTTTTGATATACGTGGAGGTTTGGTGTAGATAAGTATTTAAAAAACTTGCTCCCTTACTTTTACTTGTCCTATATTACTTGAGAAACTCTTTCTTGCTCTCTCATTAATGCGTTCCCTTTATTAGCTTGGTAACAAACAAAAATGTGGTGTTGGGATTGTTTGCACGAGCTTGGGCCAAACAAAGTGTAAATCTGGTATCCACTGGAAGAAATGGGACACCCTTAAAAATAGAAAGGATCATGGGGGACTGGGTTTCCGAGATCTTATTGCGTTCAACAATGCTTTACTAGGTAAGCAAGCTTGTCATATAATACAACAACTACTTTCCTTATGGAGTAGACTTTTTAAACGACTATACTTCCACTCTAAAGAATTCTGGAATGCTAACAAAGGGTCTAGACCCTCCTGGGGATGGCAAAGTTTAGAGAGGATAAATGGCTTTCTAGTGGAATCATCAGCGGGCCAGCACCTACAGGTGAACCGGAGAAGGTAGTGGATTTCATAACCCCTGACCATAATGCATGTAATGAATCTCTACTTCGACATAACTTCGATGATCGAACTGTAAACGAAATTCTCTCAGTACATATTCGACCTCCCTACACTACTGACCAAATTATTTGGAAGGGGCAACTCAATGGTAAGTATACAGTAAAAAGTGGCTATAATTCTATAAGAGCACACAGCAATAGTGGCATACATAGCCCTGTTTCCTCATTATACCAAACCCCTAGAAAGCTATGGAACAAAATTTGGACCATGCAAGGCCCCCCGAGACTTCGCGTCTTCACGTGGTCTCTTTGCCATAATGCTTTGCCTACAAAGGAGAATCTTTTCCACAAACATATTATCCCATACCCAATCTGCCAACTATGTACAGAACAAGTGCCGGAAACTACAAAACACATATTCCTTTCATGTACTTGGCTGCAAGCTATATGGTCTCATCCACAAGTCCATTTGACGTCCCAATTTCATGATGTTACCAGAATCGATGCTTGCCTAGCAGCTTTACTCGAGAACAGGTATGCCATAACTGATATGGACACTATGGCTTCTATATTATGGTAGATTTGGAAGAGCAGAAACAACTTTGTTTTCCGCCAGAAACGATCGAATCCCGAATACGTTGTACAGTCAGCCCTTGCAAATGCCAGATCCACCCAGCTCTGCAACAAGGCGTCATTGAAACAGGGGCTGCAATCACTAGATCTCGCTCAGATGTGGCGTCCACCGGAACCTGGAGTTATCAAAATCAATATAGATGGAGCTTACCGAACATCCAACAACGAAGGCGCAGTAGCTTATGTGTGCCGCGACTCTGTTGGCCACCTGCTCGACAGTTTTACCAGTAGCATCACCACTTTCTCGGCACTGGAAACATAATCACAAGCCTTCAATCTTACCCTTCAGTTTCTGTTGCAGAAAGGTAAGACTCAAGATCACATCCTGCTGGAATCCAACATCTCGGTGTTGGTGGATGCAGTACGAAACCCTAATTTGATTCCTTGGCAACATAGAGCTCTATTCACTGAAGCTATGGTGTATCTACCCTGTTTCCCTCATCTCTTAATCCAGCATTGTCGACGGGCAGCAAATTTTATTGTCGACTCGGCTGCCAAAGCCCATGGGCTTTCCTTACTTCCCTCAAACTAGGCTATCTTTCCTCCTCCTCATCTCTTGCATCTTTTGTATTATGAAGCTTTGTACAATGGTTGTTCATATGTGCGTTAATATAAAATACCGTTGTTTCGACCAAAAAAAAAGTGTAAAGCTGGATTTTGCCTCCTTGCATGTGAAACATTAGCAACCAGTCCCAAGGTTCGTTTCTACTAATTTTTTCTTTTATCTCAAAGCCTTTTTTGGAGAAGTCTATTTACAAGTAAAACAAGGGATAATGACACCTTGAGTGCCATGACTTCTAAAGAACAATTACCTGAGTACCATCACTTTCAATCAATTACTTGAATGCTAAAAGTTTTTATAAATTTTCACCTGATTGTTGGAAATCCGATGTGTAAACATTTTTAAAAAATTATAGCACTTAAATGATTAATTAAAAATTTATATAGTATTCAAATGATCGGAACAATAGCTATAGTACTTAAACAAGTGTCGTATATAAGTTATAGCACTCAAATGAACGTTATACGAAAATTATAGCATTTGTGGTGTCATTATCTTAGTAAAACAAATATTCTTAACTTCAAACTTTTGCTTGTCATGTTTTGGTCCTCAATCAAACTGGATGTGGTGATATTTTATCCCATGACCATTCTTATCAATTTGCAAGCACATTGTTGGATATATTGTTAATATAATCCTAAATAATATGTTCACATACAAGCCCGATAGGTGAAAGCACGGTTATTTGGATCCATATGGGCCAAAGCCCAATAACTTGCATATAAACTCTAGGGTTCCCCTACGCTGGAGGTAACACTATTGAGCGTTCCAAACTTGATGTCTCTTGGTGTAATATTTCAAGCAACCGCTTCTTCTCTCTTAAACCTATAACCTCCAACAATCTTGAAGTATTATGTTCATGCGTTGGATTTAAGCGAGTAAGGTGTCTTCTTGAAGATTTCATCAAGACGAACTCAGAGGTGTAATTTACTTTCGATTTCGACGGTGGTATTGGCCGGGATCTGAGTTTGAAGATTCGGTGATCGAAATATTTGATTAAAAAACCCAAAACTTATAGCCAATTTTAGAGGATGAAACCACTTGGGCTTTGTTCTACTCATCGATACGAACATTTTGAGTGGTCACTCGCGTCAATTGGAGGTCGGATGGAGAAGTTACGGCACCCAGAAGTTTCCATTTGAATTTCTAGCGAATTTCGTTGACGAAATTTCCAGCGAATTTCGGTGGCGGAAATTTCCAGCGAGTTTCGGTGACAAGGGCAGTCCATCTTAAGGTTTTTGGGCACTCTAGATTTGTTTTTGGGGTTTGTTTTGGCAAATTCCATCTCTACAAAGCGGTTTGATCAAGGTTAGGGGAGTTATTCGACTTTGTGGCTCCGAGGACTCCAATGTGTACTCTTTCTAACACTTTGCTCTAATTAAAATGGCAAAGCATAGTTCCTATGATATTATAAAGTTGCAATCATTTGATGTTATTGAATTTCATGGGTGGAAATTACATGTTCAATTTGGCATGAAAGAACGTGACATATTCCATATTGTATTAAGTGATTTTCCATCTACCACTGCAGATGTGGATGAATATCAATGAACAAAGATGAGGATTTTTGTAAAGATTACTTGTTGAACTCTCTAAATCCTAATCTAGCTATGACTTATAGTGAGAATAAGACGACGAAAGAGATATGGGATCACTTGAACACTCAGTTCCAAAAACAAGAGTGGTTCTTTAAAACTCTCCTAACGGAGAAATTCTTTGACTTTAAATTTATTATGAATTCAAGCATCACCTCTCAGTTAGTTGAATTTGAGAATATGAGGAATAAGTTAAAGGATGATAACTCTGATATGTCCGATAATCTCTTTGTCGATCTTGTGTTAAGCAAACTATCAACTGAATAGAGTTCTTTCAAGACTAAAATGCACAGACTGAAGGTACAGATGGTACTTGATGAATTAAAGAGGTATATTCACATTGAGAATCAAAACATTACTAGAAAGAGTTTGGAACAAGTAGAACAACAAAAGTCAGTTGTCAACTTACTTTCACACTCTAATAAACCTTAGAAAAGTCGAAGTCACAGAAGGTAAATCATCTTTACAGTTAGAGGCCAAAAAAACTATCTCTAAAAAGAAGAAGAAGGGCAAGTGCCATAACCGTGGAAAGTGGAGAGCAGAGTGTAAGTTACTAAAGAAGCCAAAGAAGTACACACTATAAATTGAGACCGATATGCTAATTAGTGAATCTGAGCCTCAAGCCTTCGTTGGAATGATGAAGAATGGAAATACCAGCGTCTCTTCGAAGTGGTGGTTGGATAGCGATGCTACTTGTCATGCTACAAATGACAAGAATTTACTAACTGAGGTCATAGAAGTGAAATATACTGTGGAAAATTGCAATGGTGGTGAGACAAAGGTGACTCATGTTGGAACTGCAAATTTGGTGCTTTCTTTAGGTAAGTTACTAACTTTAAAACATGTTAAAGTAGTATCTTTATTTAAAAAGAATTTGATATCTATGAGTTTACTTGATAAAGATGGTATGTCTTTTTCAACTATGAATGATAGAGTAACTTTATCTATTAACTCATATTATTTCGGTTGTGCATTCATGGTTAATAGTATGTATAGGTTGAGTTTAAATACTGATAGCATAAATAATGTGAATTCTGCTTTAATTAATCCAAAGTTGCTACACAATAGACTTGGACATATGAATTACAAGAAAATGCAACATCTAGCTAAAACTCATAACATTCCATTAGATACTTCTATTTGATTTGACAAGTGTGAAGTGTGTGCACAGGCTAAAATTACTAGAAAACCCTTTAAGTTGATTTCTAAAAGTACACAACTTCTTGAGTTAATACATTATGACATTTATGACTTTAGAAATTACATTATTAGAGGTGGTCATAAGTATCTAATAACATTCATAGACGATTTTTCTAGATATTGTCACGTCTATTTGTTGAAACCGAAAGATGAGACTTTTGAAAAATTTAAGATTTTCAAGTCTAGAGTAAAAAATCAACTTAACTTGAAAATTAACAAATTTAGGAGTGATAGAGGAGAAGAATATACTATGTCACGGTTCAAGGAATTTTGTACTTCAGAAGGTATAATACTTGAAACCACTGCTCCTTATTCACCACAATCAAATGGTGTTGTAGAATGTAAGAATAGAACGTTAACTGAAATGTTAAATTCTATGTTACTTATAGCTAGCGTGCCTTCCTCCTACTAGGGAGAAGCAATTCTAACTACTAATCACATATTGAACAGGTTGCTGCACTCTAAGTTGTCTATGACACCTTATGAGATATGACATAAGCGCCCTTGTAGATATAATACTCTTAAGACTTGGGGCTATATTGCTTATGTAAGCATATCAGATCCTAAGAAACCTAAAGTGGGATCTAGAACCATGACTTGTGTATATCTAGATTGTCACGCCCCGATCCTCGAGCGTTTACCCATCCCTCTCTAGTCAATAAAACTTGCGACTTCCCAGGATGAGTCGTCAACTCTTTTCATTTTATTGCACATGTGGAAGCGAATAATAAATCTCCTGACAGCAACCATCTCATGATAGAAAAGCATGACAACAAATTCACAAACAAACACAACATGCTTTTACATTCACATAGAGTCATATACAAAAGTCAATAACCACGAGCCTACAAAAGATCGGCTCTCAAAACGAATCTTTCCTAACTAACCTACTCCTCAGATCCCCTCAGTTCGGCTCCGGGTCCTCCGCTTTACGATCATGAAAATTGAGCCCACGATGGGGTAAGATATAAATCTCAACAAGTTTAGGCTCTAAACCCCGATTGGGAGGGTAATACGCCCAAAGGCGTCCTAACCACATAATCATACAACCACAAAGACTTATCTTGCCTCAGATCCACCTTGCAGGTCAGTACAGTTCATATCACAGACAACACGAAAGCATGAGCAACAACCAAGCTCAATTAATTGGAACGCCATACTCAAATTCTCAAACCAGCACAATGGTTTTGATTATAGGGCCAAATCATTATAACACGTCCTATACCATGCCACACAATTTTGTCCCATAATCCAACACATTTAACTCAATTAAACATGCGTTTCTAATTTTGATCTCGACATATAGCACAGCCTACTCTCTATTTGGCGGTCTTCTAGCATTGCCAAGCGTCAGCATGTCTCTATTAGACGGCTTTCCCGAATGAGCAAGGATTTAGAATCTACTGCGACCAGCTTCCCGTTGTCTAGGGGCGTCCCATATAAGGGCTACCGTCTAGCTTAACAACCCGGGACAGATTCTCTTAACCAACACACAACCATTCAATGTCGGCCTAGGACACCGCGCATTTCACTCAAATGCCTCAATTATAATGGTGAACCTGACATATTTTCTTCGTATTAGAAATACATAGTAAAAATGGTCATGTGCGAGTATACAGTCAATTCACACCAGAAAAATTGATATCCTCAAATATGAAATCTCACTGTTTTATATAGTATATAAAACCATTTTCGGTGTTAAAATCCGACACCCATAATTTTTTGAATAAATATTGAAATTCAACAATTTTGGAATTAAATACTCAAAATTCCAATTAGCACTCAATTTGCACAATTTAACACTCAATTACAGAAATTAACCACACAATTGCCATCAACACGAAATTCCAATCATCGGCTATCCCGGTCTAATTTTCGGAAAATATTTAATAATTAATTACCAAAATTAATTAAATAATTACAATTAATTACCATAAATACTAACCTAGGCCGAAATTGCTAAATTAAATGCCTAAACGGGCCGGGAAAATTCCTGAACCTATCTAGGTAAATAGCACATCCTATCTAGGCCTTAATTAATTTAATCTAACCATCTAACATGCATAATTGAATAATTAAATTGCTAATTTAATCTAACTAACCACCTAATCTCTAATTAACCTAAACTAAACACCCCTTAAACGTCATTAGCCTATTAAGAAGAGTTTAATGCATAAACTCACCGGTTTAGCACGAAAACCAGTTCATCGCAACAGCGGCCGAAACTCGAACTTTTAGCGGCGTCAACGGGCACTTGGACCGAGCCGAAAAGGCCTTGCAAGCCCACAGCAAATTGATGGGCTTGGTCTGGGCTGAGCTGCGATTAGGCTTGGCTGCGGGCTAGACTTGCTTCACAGGCTTCAAAACTAGGCTGAATTGTGACTGAAGATGGGTCAGTCGAATTCATGTGGGCTGAAGCTGGAAACTGAAGTTGGGCTGGGCTTGCGGCAAAAGATGGATTGGACTTGCTTAGGCTAAGCTATGAAGTTGTAGGCCAAACAAGACAAATGTGAGCTGGGCTGGGCTTGGAGAAGTTGAGGCACGGTTGCTGCTGGAGGAGGCCCGTGAATGAAGCAAACATGGAGATGTTGGTCGCTAGGACGTTGCTTCAAGGGAGACCGAAATTTCGGTTGCTACTTGGGAGTTTTGACTGAAGAAGACATGAGCTGGTGGAGATGGGGTTAAAAGGGCTGACTTCGGACGAGGTAGCAAAGAAAGATGAAGAGGAGATGGGGCACGATTGCTGGTAGTGGGGCAACTGGCTGAAACTGGGACGTGGCTGGAGTCAATGTGAGAGGGGACCGTGAGATTGTTAACTCGATGGGTTGAGCTGGCAGTCAAAGGAAAGGAGCTACTGCGAACGGTCGTTGACATTGGACGAGTGGCAGAGAGAAAACTTGGTGGAGCAGCTTCTGCCGAGGATGTGTGGCGTGAGTGCTTGGCTCGGTGGAGAAGCAGCCAAACCAAAGGAAGCAAGGCAAGGGTTAGTAAAGAGAGACGACTTGTGAAGAAAATGAAAGAGAAAATAGAAGCCAATTGGTCCAAGAGGAAGAAACGAAAATAGAAGCCGTGGAGGGGGAAGTCGACCAAGCCAGCTTGCTCGAGAAAATTGGTAGCAAAAAGGGGGATAAGGTCAAAGGAAAATATCTAGCATTAAAACCTTGTCTACCCCTAATACTTTCTTGGATTATATTTCCATAATAATCCAATTTGAATGCAAATGTTGCACCCCCCATCCTAGGCTCCGAATTTAGCAAAAATTAGCTTCAATTCTTCATCAATTCTCCAAATGGACATCCAAATTTGTCGAAGAAAAATCCCATAAACTTTCTATAAGTTCCCAACAGCAAATAGCTCAGTTTGGAAGCCCAAATTTCCCTTTAATTTGGCTCGTTCGAATTTCAGTTAATTTCCGAATCATTTGAAATGATTTTCCGTAAAAATCTTGTACTCTCCAAAAATTTTTCGAAGGATGAGTCGACGTTCTTAAAATAGATCGTGACATGACAGAACTTTTAATTTCTGAAATCGGGTTTAATTTTGCAATTAATTTCAATCTGGCACGATTTTAGCGTGACCTAACCTACCGGGTAGCTTTTAGAAATTTTTGGCGCAATTGACTCGTGATCGATTTATCTCGAGTCACAATGTACATCTTTGACTCATTGGCGATTCTCGGTTGTCGTGAAAATCTTAAGATTTCAAATACAGATACCGTGTACAAAAATGACAGAAAAATCGGTTTAGTGTCGTTCAATAGAAATTTTGCAATTAGGTAGAATCACCCATGCACTAATCACATATCTCTATCGAATTGACCTATCTCTAATCTCTGATCTATTTTGACAATGTCGTAATGACTCTTGCAAATCAACTCGGTCGAACAGCCGATTACTGGTTGAATTCTCAAGTCTATTGCGTTAGAATTCCTTAATGGCTTTCTCAGATAGTCTAGTTATCTCATGAGTGATCAGCTCAGAGAATAGCACTATCGGCGCGTCGATGAAATGCCTTATTTATTTAGTCGAAAACAAAATCTGAAAATTCAGGCTATCACATAGGTAGTGCAGAAGATAGTGCTGCAAATAGGTTTTTAGATCTATTTACTAACACAGTGATAGAATCTAAAGATACAGTGTTCTTCTAAAACAAGTTTCTCAGAGATCAATGCTTGAATGTTTTTGGATCTATAGATATGATCTCATAATCTCCTGTAGAATCTGAAGTAGGCCCTTCTAACACTAATTCCACACAATTGGTTGTTAAACCATTTCCAGTTAGAGTATCTACAAGAAAGAGAGTTTCCAAAAGTTTTGGTGAAGACTTTGGTACTTACCATTTTGAGAATGATCTATTCTCCTATTAGGAAGCAATGAGATCTAGGGAATCCCTACTGTGGACAGAAACCATAGATGATTAAATGAGCTCTCTGCTGCAGAACCACACTTTGTAGCTAGTAAATTTGCCAAAAGGGGCTAAAGCTATAGGTTGTAAATGGGTGCTGAAGAAGAAACTGAATAGTGATGGATCAATAGCTAGATACAAAGAACGTTTAGTAGCTAAAGGCTATAAACAACATAGTGGAATAGACTATTTTGATGTCTATTCACCTGTGTGTCATCTATCAACTATAAGAATTTTTCTTGCTTTAACATCAATTAAATACTTTGTAGTACATCAAATGGATGTAAAAATAGATTTTTTAAATGGAGAGTTAAATGATGAAATTTACATAGAACAATCGGAATGATATGTTATGAAAGTTCTTGAAGACAAAGTTTGTAAATTGAACAAATCATTGTATGGTCTTAAACAAGCACCTAAGATGTGACATCTTAAATTTGACAAAGTGATAAAGAGTTATGGCTTTTAGGTTAGTTATTCAGATAAATACATTTACCATCGTTCTATGTCAAATAAGATAGTCATCATTTCCTTGTATGTTGATGACATGTTAATTCTTGGTTCCAATCATTTTGTAGTGAGTGACATAACAGCTACTTTAACTAAAGAATTTGACATGAAAGATTTTGGTATTACTAATACTATTCTTGGTATGAAAGTAAACTTTAAATGGCAAGTCATCTCCCTTAGCCAGACTCATTATATTGAGCAACTACTTTCTACTTGGGGATACGATAAGTGTAAACCGAGTGAGACACAATGTAATTATATTAACAGACTAAGTCCTAATAAAGTGACTAGCGTTGATAAGTTAAAGTATTCGAAACTGCTTGGTAGTCTCATGTATGCTATGAGTTGCACTAGACTCGACATAGCCTTTACAGTTGGTATGCTGAGTTGTTTTACTAGTAATCCTAGTAAAAAGCATTGGGATGCTTTTGATAGGCTAATGAGATAACTTAAATGTACTAAAGATTATGCTCTTTATTATTCTGGTTATTCTCCAACTGTGAATGGATATTCCGATGTCTCATGGTGCTCAGATATTGGAAATAGTAAGTCTACTAGTGGATATGTATTCACTTTGGGTGGAGCTGCTATTACTTGAAAATCCAAACGACAGACTTGTATTGCATTGTCGTCTATGGAATCGGAACTTTTTGCTTTAGCCTCAGCCAACGAAAAGGCCGAGTGGATAAAGAATCTGATTATGGATATTCCTTTGACTCGGCTAAAGGTTAATTCTTTAAGCCTATTATGTGATAATCAAGCAGCTGTCCAAGTCGTCAAGAATGCTCTCTTTAATTCAAAGAGAAGACATGTGAGACTGAGATATGCGTTGTTGAATTATCTGGGAGAACAAGGGGTTATCACCTTGATCGATGTGAGATCGAAGGATAACATAACCGATACTCTTACCAAAGGTATGTCTAAAGATCGATTATTCAAAACAGTGGGGGAAATAGGGTTAAAGACTATATAGGCAAGTCTTAACTACCATTTACTTACCTTCTAATTGTGTGTTTTGAATGATCAAATCTTCCTTTATTGGCTACAATGATAAACACAGTTTATATGTTTTATCGGTGTTCACAGTTGCTGACTAATTTGAAAATGGTGAGTTGTCTCATTCTAAACTTGATGAAGATGACTTTAACCTAATTCAAATATTCTATCGAGGAAACTTGTGTCATTCCAAACTTGATGATACAATTCAACTAGGTTGGACTATCCTTTTGGTTAAATGATCTCATTCCAAACTTAATGCTAAATTATTTGACTTTAAGAAATCAGTAATTGTGACATTCCAAATTGAAACATAAAAACAGTTGTTTACATAAGAAGCCTGCTAGTTTTGTTTTTAATTAAAACTTGATATTACATGACTAGATTATTGTACGTGACTTGACTATTGGTCCTGTTCTTTGAAACTAGACAATAGTTATTCTCCTACAAATAAACTTAAGTTGATGGCTCTTTGTAAATCACATTATTTAGGTCTTGTTCATAATTTATGAAACTAGTTTGATGCTTATGAATATGATATTATGATGCTTTATGACATCAATATATGTTCTTCTCTACCTGATGGAATAGTGCTAAGTTTTTATTCAAATGATTGAATTCATAATAATATAAAATTCATATTTGACATTCTACAAGAGATGGCAAAAATGGAAGAGAGCTTTATGAGTGGGATTCTGACCAGGATGACCTATTTGAGAAATGAATAAATATCATTTAGAGCGTGTGGGGACTTGACAATTTACCTGCTATTGACTATTTTGATGAAGTTCATTTACTTGAGACTTGCATTTTACTATTTCTATTTTGTGAACATTATTATACTTGTTTCTTATATTTGGAAGGCCTCGGACTATTTTGACTGGCCTACTTATATTTAACTATCATGCATATATTGGTTGTGAACTGAGTTTGAGATTTATTTTGGGATTTGGATGAGTTTAGATTAAATCTAAAACTCCTAATACTTATTTTGATTTATTGATCTCAGAATAGATTCATGATAAGAATGATTCACTTATTTGAATTGCAAATGATGATTTAGTTTAATACTTTACTATTGAAAAACTCTTTAACCAATCCGAGTTGATTATCTTGGACTGAATGTGGATGATTCATGTTGTCTGAACATTACACTGACCACCTTATTGGATTGTGTTGTATGGTGAATATAGGAGGAGATTGTTAAATATATTGTTAATATAGTCTTAAATAATATGTTCACATATAAGCCTAATAGGTGAAAGCATGGTTATTTGAGTCCACATGAGCCAAAGCCCAATAACTTGCATATAAACTCTAGGGTTCCCCTACGCTGGAGGTAACATTATTGAGCGTTCCAAACTTGACGTCTCTTGGTGTAATACTTCAAACAACCGTTTCTTCTCTCTCAAACCTATAACCTCCAACACTTTTCACGATAATTCTCCTAGCCGTCATATGATATTTCCAGCTTTCTGCCAAACTATCTCCTGTAAATAACGATATGTTCTTCTTCATTTTACACACCGATATGCAAATACAAAACACTCTCTTCTCTTACTCTCTTTGGTGATTTTACATTTCTCATTGTTCCTGCTTTGCTCGAATAGTAAAGTGCACACTAATTAGCAGGTCTGTTGAATCACGGAAGATGACCGTGCATCTACCTTCTACACTCTTGACGGAAATTATATTTCAGATAATGCTTGCATGCTTTGGATCTTCTTTATTTCTGATTTTCTATGGCCGGTTCTTGGAATTTACCCAACATATATCAACTTCACTTGCACACAATGAAGACGACCTTAGACGTTATTTATCCAACAGACGGAACTAAGAGGGGACACATCGAGCAAATGAAGTTATCTTGTGCCTTCTCTGACGTTGGCTAGAATCTCCAGTAAAACACAGTCTCGTATCCTCCCTGACTCAATCACATATTCTGTGTATTCCATCAACGATTACACATACCAGAAGAACAACAATCACACATACCAGAAAAACAAGTGCGAAAAGCATAGCAACGTGAAATCTTGGATTAGTGTTGGATTTATTTCGGCGGCACTGACTGGTTGATGCTGTCGATCTCGTCGATGAAAGCAAATCATCTCTGGTTTCCCAATGGGATATGTTCTCCGATTCAACCTTCACATTGTCTTTCTTCTTCTGTCGCTGAATAATGGGAGTTTCCTTCTCTTTGAACAGTGATTTAATATTGACTGCGCATACTTCTATAGTATGCAATGATTTGCTACTGTCTGATACATAATCTGCTTTCAGTGGTGGCAGGATTCCCGCGTGCTGCTGCAGATTGATTGATAGCCTTGATTCCTGGTGTGCTGCTTCCTGTGATTGATTTTTTTATGTTTTCTGGTCTTTTATTATGTATTTATTATTTTCATAGCAGTAGTCCCCCTTGGTGTTACCACTATGATGTGATTGGGTAAAGTCATTTTGTGATTGTGATGTATTCATCTTGTGATCTCAAAGCCGCAAGTTGGGCACTAGCCCAAGATTTTGCTGTAGAAATGAAGCAGTTTCTTATAATTTTGCTTTTTGGAGAGGCTTAATTTGGTTTGTGATGTTGGTTAAACCAAACCAGGACTATTTGTTTCGATGTATTTTTGATGAGATTGAAATTATCCCACCATTTAGTTTTGAGTCTCCGAGTGAGTTTTGGATTGTTAAGGCCTTGAGGGGATATAATAATCTTACTCCCATGAAAAATTCTTGCTACTTTTGAATAGAATAATCAGCAAACCCTATTCTTGTTCTAATGACATAAATTCTGAGTCGAATATCTTGTTTACTCTGTTAGATTCCTGGCGGTTGCAATTCTTCTATGGGACCATGGGGATGTAATAATCTAACTCCCATGAATAGAATAATCGGCAAACCCTACTCTTGTTCTAATGGTATAAATTCTGAGTCGAATAGCTTGTTTACTTTATTAGATTTCTAGTGGTTGCATTTCTACTATGGGACCAAAATGATCCCACAACTAGTCTCATCATGTATATGTGGGCAGATATGAGAGTCTAGTGATTTTTCTGGCTAGGAATTTATAGGATGTATGAGGAGATGGACCCCATTTGGATGGTGGAATAATTTGGAGAAAGGTTCCAGTAAAATGAATGATAGGGGTAGGATCATTTTGGGAAGGCAAATGTTTGGATTATACTGATTTACTTTCAATTAGAATTTACAAATTATAATCAAGAAGTTTTTGTACCAATTTTTAGGGAATATATTTTGTGAGAAAATGATTGGATTTTCATGGAAAATTCCATTTTAACTATTTTCATTCTCTAGTAGGCATTTTTTGTATTAAAAATATTGATCTTCATTTTGCAGGATTGCCTGCGGCCTATTTATCATCTTACTATATTTTCTTTTTAATTGGTTGCCGGAGGTGGTAAGTGGTGTTACGTTTGAGCTTAGCTCAATTGCTTGGGACGATGTCTTTGGCTTTGATTTTTGTATCGTGTGAAGAAGCATAATTGTTTCTTCAGGAAATTGTGGAGCTAATTGGGATAATGCTGGGGTGATGATGGGTTCTAATGGTTCTTCCTCAAGAATTTCTGTCCATGTTGTCATGGAAGGCATTTGGATTTGTGATTTAATTGGTGATATTTCAGATGATGTGTCTATTGCTTTTCCTTTATCATTTTTTAGGGTTTGGGAGGCATGTTGACTGTATTCCTGCAAGAATTCTCATGTAAGAAAATCTGGTGATGAATTCGAAGAAACATTATAAATTCCATGTCAAAATCTAATACCGATAAAATTGCTTGTTATGGTGCAAAAAATTGTTTCGATGCAATGCTTAAGACATCTCCTTGTAAAACCTCTTTTGCGTGTTTGCAATCTCTGCGTTAAAGGAGTTTTTTATTCAATAAATCTCCTTGGAATTTGGAGATTGTCAAAACAAATTGCTAAAATTTCCTTTTTGGTAATGGGGTAATTTTGTTGGGTTTTATTCCAATGTTTAAAAATAAATTAAACAATATGTTCTTTGTTATTTTCAAATTGTTTGGGAATGCCACCGTATCCTATTTGTGAAGCCTCTATCTCTACAATTTTAAAAGCAGATGGTTTAGCTAAATAAAGGCAAGGAATTTCTTTGACTTGATTTGTTTAATAATATTTATACGAACTGATGACCAAGGAAGAGGGTTCTTTTGTAAACTTTGATATGAAGGCTTGCAGAGTATACTGATATATGGGAAAAAATCTAAATCTAAATCATAATTGAGGCTTTCAAGGAATCTTTGTAATTGAGTTTTGTCTATGATTTCATTCGGGAATTTGTTTGCAAAGAGAATTGATCTTTCAATAGAAACAGTAATTCCCTGGTGAATGTAATGATCAAGAAATCTAATTTTTGTCTGGAAAAGTGACATTTTAGTAGGGGAAATTACTAATCCATTTCCTTTAACTATTCAAAATAGATGTGTGTTTTAATTCTAATTCACAAAGGTTTTCTCTTTGTTCTGTTCTTCATGAATTCCAAGAGAATATATATAATTATGGACAAGAGCTTCGCCTCCATGCTTAATCTGTCTAAATGACATGAGACTCGAAAGTGACATTTATAACAGAGTCCTACTTTTCGAGCTTCTCCAACTCCGGCAGTGATTTTAGTGTAATTTCGCAAAATTAGTTTGAGTTGTATCCGTTCACTAACCTTTGCTTTTGCTGGCACTTCATCTGAAGATGCATACTCTGTTATGATCTTTTCGGTGCCGGGAAGATGGCTGAGTGTAGGTTTTACAGATCCTTTCTCTTCCGGTAATGGAGCACGTGCCTGCTGTATGGGAGGCTCTGGCTGCCTGTTCTTAGCCAGACGATTGTCCCAGCTAGTACTTTCTCCAAGTTGGCCATACTGCAACAAAAATTTCCAAAGAGAACTGATAAATGCACAGATGGTTGTGAGCCCCAATATACCGGATGAAACTCTCTTGATATAAGACTTCCACTACCTCTGGACATGTTGAAAGATGCTTGAGTTCAAAAACCAAAAAAACATGCAATGAATACTTACCTGATTTACTCCTATTTCTGCTTCAGGTTCACTGAATAGGCCATATAAATTGAAAAGTTCGCCATTAGGACATAAATCACAATAATGAGGGGACATCCAAGGCTCGATCCAGCTATGTTCTTTAGTAATAGTAGTGCGACTTCCAGAAGATATTTCTGTACTAGAGGAACTCCCGTTCATGATTAGCTCATTCAATTGGTTCTGCATTTGCCGGACCTGATGCTGTCATTCAAGAACACATGTACATCCCAAATGTAATTACATATTTCTAGAGATTGAAAAAAAAAAATTTCGACCTTTGCAGCATCCTTTTTTTTCCTCACCTCTGCAAAAGGAAGTTGCTCTGGGTTCTCCCAATCCATGCTATAAAAGCCCTTATCTGCTTGTTCACTGATAAAGTTTGAAGTTCCAGACATCTCATCAACATTAAGAAAAGGATGTGGGAAATGTAACTCATGAATACTAGGTTCAGATACAGCAAGGCAGCTTCCTGATGAATTTGCTGTACTGGAGGAATTTTTAGTCCACGCAAGATGCTCCTGATTAGGTGAGAAGGGGTGATTGTCTTTCTGTATCAGGGTTAGGGATTTTGTTTTATTCTGATATGATCCGTCGCTCTGTGAGAAGGGGTGATTGTCTTCGTGTATCAGGGCTAGGGATTTTGTTTTATTCTGATATGATCCGTCGCTCTGTGAGAAGGGGTGACTGTCTTTGTGTATCAGGGCTAGGGATTGTGTTTTATTCTGATATGATCCGTCGCCCTGTGAGAAGGGGTGATTGTCTTCGTGTATCGGGGCTAGGGATTTTGTTGTATTCTGATATGATCCGTCGCCCTGTGAGAAGGGGTGATTGTCTTCGTGTATCAGGGCTAGGGATTTTGTTTTATTCTGATATGATCCGTCGCTCATACTGTAATTTTTTTTAGATAACTCGGCAATAACCTTATTCTGCTCACTAGAAGAAACTTCAGGACAATGAAATTGAGGAATTGATGGAATGTCTCCATCCATTGCCATAGCTGCATCGTCTGGTTGGTTCTCCCTTACCTGGATAGATGGTTCTTGGTTATCTGCCTTCCCATGTTGCTTCATCTTTAGGCAACAAAGAACGTAACCCATCTGTGGAGAATCCAAGTCATCCCAACTCAATCCCAAAACCAACACGTAACAAGCAGCAACAACATTCTTAAAAACAGATGTTTTCGAAATTGTGGAAAATGTATGTTGTCAAAGATAAATATACAGATCGGTACTTCAAGATCACTGTTTCCAGAGAAAAAGATCAATTAAATCCGAGGTATTCAATCTGTAAACATTCATTGATGCTCAGTAACAAGGAAGCCACTTCCCTAAAAGCAAGTGCCAGCACATCCAAAATAATCATAATTGCCTAAAAATTAATGTATGGAATGGAGTAAATTGCTCGGAAATAAATAGCAAACGGTAGAAATACGCACATCATCAGGATGTGGATGAAGCTCATGCATGACCCACTTGGATCTAGTGCCGTTGGAATTCCGGCCATCATGGAAAACTAATATTATCCTGGAACCGATCTTCTTGTTGTCATTTTTAGCCTTAATATCTTTGTGTTTACCGGTGATATTCCAAGAAGAACCACATGGTGTCTTCCTGCTAATCCGTTGGTTCTGCGTCTGTGGACATATGAACCACCATTCTTGATCTTTGGATGGAATGTCCGATTTCTCTGCATGCACATTCAAGAAACTCTTAGTAAGGGAGCTACTGCTCTGTTTCTGAGGCACTTTGAAGTTGCGAAAAACTTACCGCTGAACTTGGCTGGTAAATCCCATGGATTTATCTCGTAGATGTTTTCTAGTGTTGGAATAATGCAGAAACTTTCTCTGCATCCGGATACTATTAACTTCAAGTAATTGATTAGTTCCTCCTCGGTTGGACAGAATCTGAAGCCAATTATTGCCTGCTGAAGAAATAGCACGATCTTGGTGAGTTCATTTTCCGCGGGTAGTATATTCATAGGATAGATCCTAGTTTCCATATCTTGTTTTCTTCTACATACTTCGATCTCTTGGATAGATAGAGGGGGAGGTAAAGCTTTTGGTTTTTTCATGTTGTCAAGGAGTTGAACAATGAAAATAGATGGCAAATGCCAGATCGAATTGATATAATCAACTTTCGGTCTCTCTGGGACCAATCGATTCCCAAAGCTTCCCGTAAGTGATTCTTAGTAGTGTTGGGTCCAGATGACCAGGATGGTTGAAGATGAAAGCCTAATTCTAAGGCTCTGTCTTCCACCTTAAACTTCGAGTTGACAGAGGAGGGCTGCGGTTAGCTCATCTGCCTTCTGGCACTTGGTCTTCTAAGATGGATACTAGACTTCTAGCTAGATTCAAGTGATCCTTGCAGGGCAGACGATTTTCCTTTCTACTTGGTGCGTGCGTGGGTGCATGTGTGCGTGTGTTTGGTGAGGCGAGGGGGTATTTATTGAAGTCTTCTCCTTCCTCAAGAAGTTATCATGATCATTGACTGAGATTATTTTCTTTTCCCCCAATTCACCATTGCTAGTGCATTCATTATTGGAAAGGCTAATAGGGTTTCGATCGAAGCCTAGTTTTTTAAGCCTACCTTTTGTACTCTTCCCAGGAAATGCCTCTTCTTCCTGCTCCATTAATAAAAACATACGGTTGTAGCTTGGACCCTTCCAAAATATCAACTCCCTTTTTCATTTAGGAATTGTTCTTACATTTCAAAGGTCCATTTTTGGATGATTAATTCAAGTCAAATTCTCCTCTGTATGTTTGGTCAAAACATCTAGGTCATGCTAATTCCACGTATGCACACGTACAGGTTCTCTGTGGACAGATGCCATGGTGAATGTGTCGACGCTAACACTCTCCTTTTCATTCACACCGTTCTCTGTGGACAGTGAAGAATTCGGTGCATATGTGTATGATAAAACAACGTCAGAGGCCTTTGAGTATTGTTGTTGCAGATAGACTATAATTGGAATTCTGTGCCAAGGAGAAATTTGGATGATGGACGGTGACGACAAACAGAGCTGTCACTTTGGTTGTACTCTGGACTTGAACTCTACTTCGAGGAAAAACCATACGCACTATGCAGTTAGCTGTGACCAATCAATCTTTTAGTGATGACAAAATTACATGTCCTATAGTAATATTCTTCTTAAGTGGTGGGGTCTAGCGTCATTATTTTCTTCTTTTGCATTTCCAGAAGGATAATACTCTGCTTGATCTTATGAAAATTCACAACTCAGCTATAGTATCTTTTACACTCAAGCAGGTGTACCGAAGATGAAGATTGGTTTGTGAAATTGATAGAAGATATTACTGTGGTTGAGTAACTAATGTATTCTAGCCTGTGTCGCCATGGAGTGTCTAACCTGCTTTGAGCTGATCAATGAACTCAATCATACTACTCTGGAAAAGAAAATGCAGAACGGTGAGCACATATACTTTGAATCATCCTATCATTTAGTAAATAAAAACTGAATCCCGTTAAACTCCACATTAAAAAACTCAATTTGACCATGCAATTTAATAGACAACCAAACGAAAGAAGTAATAATAGCAGAGTTTAAGAATACCTTGATTAGTTTTGATGAAACATTATTCACAAAAGGCAAGAGCCATTTCTTGTCTATTGTACGGCATCCTACCAATGGGCCCTTGGTGACATGAACTGCCATTATTCAGTATATATATACACAAAACATATCGTTTGCAGCATGAACATGGAAAAACAGAGAGCAAGATTACCTTATTCGGTATCTTTTGTATCAGAGGATGATTTTTAATATTTTAGTTTGATCTGCACCAAGAACAATAAGAACCTGTGACTTTTGCTTGTAATTACACTTATCTTCCCTGGTCTGTTCATGCATAGACCAATGATCCAGAAAAAAGGTGTGGAGTGTTCATCAGTGTGTGTGCATGATAAGTAACTTTCAAATCAGTTCTCAATTGACTAATTTGCAGTCAAACTATGAACCGCAGCTTGATTTTATGCACTACCTTTCACTGAACGTGAATTGCCACTCTATAGAAATTACAAATGGTCTTTGTCGAACTAGACAAAAACATTGGGCCAATAGTGGTTGCATACATCAAGAGCCTGACATAATGAATCATCTTTTTATAACACCCACTATATGCTGTTCAGATCATTAATCAGATCCATAGTTTGTCCTTGTACCATCCTAAGAATCTTCATTGTAGGATCTTAGCCCAGTAGTGAAGTACAATGATTTAAATAACTCTTCTGATGTTATAACAATCTGCATGCTAAGATAACAAAATGGGGCAGTAGGTTGGGATGACATGTTCTCTCTGTCAAACACCTTCTAATGTGGGAAACAGCTGTATCTTTTTAGGACCATCCTAAAACGTGATTAGCAGCCTTCTCATGTACTGATTCCACTGAGAGACTGACCAAAACAAATTTTCTGCTCACAGAGAGAGAATATGTTAAGACCAACAGCGGAAATACAAGATAAATACTCAATGAAGCTAAAAAAGTATACAATTGAATTTTGATTGGGAAAGATAAACAGTGACATATACCGAATAACATATCAATGAATCTAAATTCTAGTGAAAACTGATTCCACAAGTCTGCTATGTTTATGCCGAACTACTTTCGGTGATGGAATAATTGAACTCTAGTAAAGTGAAAAGGGTGGGCTTTTGAATGGGTTTCTGAGCTCTTTGAGAAAAAAAATTGGAGGACTGGTTCTTCAGGATTAATTTTCTAGTGGCGAAAAGAACATAGATACTCGTGCATGACATTCAAGCTTTCTGGCATGACTAAAGCATTAGGTGATATCTGTTAAAGTTCCACCATACAATCACCAGCCGGCGGCATAAACTAGGGGAGCACTAGCGCGGGGCCCACCTCCCACAGCACTCCACTTTAGTCGTGCGCAATAGGGGCACGGAGTTTTGAACCCCTCCCCTTCCAGATGAGGGGGCAGGGCGCGAACCAGTGCATCCACCGTGAGGTAGGTGATATCTGTTAAAGTTATACTGCTCTAAACTTTATTAAAGTTATCTATAAAACATCATCAATTACTTTGATTAATTGTCAAACAAGGTGTAAAATGGCATAACTAGAGGACTGCCACAAGAATTTGAAATCCCAATAAGATGGTAGAAGACACCAAACAATCAGAGAGAGAGGGAGAGAGGGCGATGCATAGAAGCCAACATCAAAGAAGACTTTAGCAATGAGACTTTTGGACTTACTATGATGAGTTGCAAAGGAAGTGGGTGATGTGCAATAGCTTTAAACTTTTAATGTTAAAATATTAATTTCTTTTTCTACAAAGATAGAATTTCTCTCTTCCTTAATTTTCTCTATTTTAAATAGGACATATATCTAATTGACTTTTATATTTTACTTTTTGGTTAATGTAAATCAAGCGGCTTACACATTTAAACCTTTTAAATCCCAAACTCCTCAAATTTTTCATAGTACTTCAAAGTTGATATGTAATTTCGCAAATAATTTTCTTATAATTTCTAAATTCTGAATAAAATTATAAAAAAAAAAATTCCTTTTCATTTAAGTCCAAACAAACATATCCTTAATTAGCATGTGCAATTCTATAAAACTAATGTGGGAGGAAAACAACTATTCCTTTTTTCAATTCCATTTCAACAAATTTCCAATCCTTTAAATTCCCCTCGCCTCCCGTTAAGTGCATTGTTTATGAAAGTCGCGTACTATTGGCAACATGTGAAAGTGAAATCACTACAAACTCTTTTTTTTTTTTTGTCACTCTAAACTCGATTGGCATTTAGCTAAAGACAAAGTCTTTTCAATGTCTTGTCAGCAGCGTGGAAATGCTAAGTTTATGGTAGGCACTTGAGTCATGCCAAGCAACTTTATCCGGTGAGATCTCCTCCTTGCTCGAGAAGTTAATCCACAGTGCTTGATGATCCCACATTTGTCCTTGTTTATTCCTTCCCTTTTGTCCTATTTGCAGAATTTTCCAAGACTTTGTTCACCTTCTTGAGCAAGTTTTGTGGCCTTTTTTTTTTTTTTGGAGGAAGTTTTGTGGCCTTTGCTATGATCTTTTAGTCTTGTGAATGTCCTTTTTCCACTCTTTACTCTTTTTTCTTTATATCTCCCCATACGGGGTGGACAGATTCCTCTCGTGGGGTCATTTCGCCAGGTGAAAGGAGTAAAATCAGCAGTTCTATGGGATTCCTTTTCTTTTAATTTTTTTCCCGCTAATTACTCCAACTTTGCCCTGTTTTTGGTCAAATCACTATTAGCCCGTGTTTGCATTTGGTCTCCGTGGAAGAAGTCGGCATCAAGGAGATCTGCATTTAGCATGTAATCAACATCTTTATCATCTTCACCTGTTTCGGACACCAACTAAATATATTCATCAGTGTCCAATTTGAAGTCCATAACAGACGCACTTTCATTGTTCTCCTTCAGTGAATTCATCGTTGCTTGGATCAAGCACTGTATTCACAAGTAAAAGATTAGTAATTAACACATATTGCGCACTCATTAAGAGAGATATTCAGTGTATAAACAATACATATTTTCCTCTATACCTCAGGAAATAAGTCATCATGATCAGGTTGATGAAGATCCGATTTGAAATCTGCCAGGTTAATGGCTCCATTCTCTGATTCTGTGGTTGAATTATTAGCCTTCTCTTTTTGTTTATGCTTCAAGCTACGCAGAACGTAATTTCTGTTCAACTGTCAAAAGACCATGTCATACCAGTTCATACCACTAGATCATCTTTCCTTCAACAGTACAATTCTGCTCACAGGTTTTGGCAATAATAATGTCATTCTTTATATATGAATACGGTTTCAATCTTCTGTAGCAAAATCTGAGCAAAAAAAAAGTCTCTTTGCTTCTTAGAACTCGTATTATTTTTGCTATACTTCTAATATGACATGCGAATATAATTAATTGTAACGACTAATTGGGAGATAGATTGAGTACACGATTGGTAAGTAGATAGGACATATATCTAAAAGATTCTTCATATCTCATTTTGATTATACGTATATGCCTGATTAATATGTTACTAGATACTAGATACTTATCTACTATAGGCTCATTTAGTCTACATCAAAACATATCAAAATATACAAAATTCCCCAATTCTCTCAAGATATTCACAATTCTCTCTTCCGTCTTAATTCTTATCTCTCCTTCTCCTCCGTTCTTCACTCAACACACAGGTAAAAGTAATGAACTCACTTCATTGGGGAAGCAGAAAAGTAAGCATCAACACCCCACCATTTGGCAGGGTCTTTCTTCAAGTCTTCCCTTCTTTGAGAAGTCACCTAACTTTTTGCATGTGGATATCAGAAAAATCTTGATAGTGATTGATAGCTAATAATGATAGGGATGGTTTTCTGTCTGTTTTTCCTTGTCCTCGGGAATCCCATCACATTTGAACATTGTGCTCATTCTGAAAGGGGCACTATCGACTACAAATATCAGTTTGGCTTTCTCATGGGACAATGATGATATCCAGGAAATTTCTGGGATCTGCTCCTTTTATGTGTCCTGGTTGTTACCTCTTGTCACAGTAGAAGAATTTTCTTTTCATGTTATAAATCAGATAATGTGGGTTTGAGTTTAAATCAACCTGCTAGGAGTCAGTTAACATAAGGGATGTCCATGTATGTGTGCATTTTCGTTTAAATAACAAAAGTCTCTTTATGGGCCAATGTACCAGTAAGTTAAGTACAATTGAGATTTATGCTAGTGCTTTGTCTAGTTATAGGCTGGCTTGACCCAACCCAACCTTATTAGTACGAACATATAAAAATCCCTACTCGAAGAAGACTAAGGCCTGGCCCCAAAATACCCTAAATTTTTGGGTTGGGTTGGGCTAGCACAAGCTTTTTTTGACACCCCTAGTTGAACTATTCCACACATAAGTCTATTCATTGAAGTTGCGTTTAATAGTCAAGATAAAAGTCAGCATAATATAAATTTTATCATAACTCGTGTTCGGTTATTGTTCAAGACAAGATAATGCCAGATGTAAGTAGATATTAATCCGATAAAATAATCTTATGTAGGGATGGGATAAAAGTGGATAGGATATGTTCATCACTCATCTCTCTACTTTGTCTCCTCTACCCAATCAGGTCGCCATTCACAACCTCTCATTGCCAGAGCCATTCACAACCTCTCATTGCCACCAACGAGGCTTGTCATAGTTAGATATCTAGTTAACAATAAGGACTTTGGTTCATAGAAGCTATAAGCTTCACCAGTGATTCTTTAAGTTACTTCTCCCTTTTCTAGATCTGATTCGTAGTCCAAAAATCATCAGATTTGATGCATTGCCCTCCTTGTGAAACCAACTTTTATTCCTTCTCTACTTTGAATAATCTTTTTAATTACATGTGGGCAGTCTTGGTAGAAAAATATTTAAAAAAAAATTTGCTTCACTTACTTTTTTTTCTTGGTCGGTACTTCACTTACTTTAACATGTACTAAATTGCTTTCGAATCTCTCTCTATTTACTTTATTAAAGAGTTCACTTTATGAGCTGGTAACAACAAGAAAAGAGCGTTGCGCTTACGCATAAGTTTGGGTTAAACAAAGTATAAAATTACGTTCTGGCCCACCCTCACCTGAAAATTAGTGAGTTCCAGTGCAAGATTCCTCTTTACCAATTTTCATATTTTGCTCTTTAGTCGAACTAGCCGTATGATACTAAGTCATCCAATCCTTCTTATTAATTTTTCTAGCTATTGTACTCTCTAAGCTCGTTTTTACATTTTTTGTTATGCCGGTTCTGCCCGAATAATGAAGTGCACATTGATCGGGCTGTTGAATCCTGGAGGATAACCGCACGTCTACCTCCGCGCTCTTTGAAGGGCGGAAATTATGCTTCAAGACAGCTTTTGTACGCCTTAAACCAGCTTCATTTTTTTTATTTTCTATCGGTTATATCAACTTCATTCACCGTGATGAAGATAACAATTGACTAAGAGGGCCCGCATTGAGCAAAAGGAAGTGATCTCGTGCCATCTATGGCGTTCTCCAAAATCTCTAGTAAAACACACGGGGCCGTATTGTCTCTTCGACTCTATCACATATTTTGCGTATTTCGTCGAGAATCACATATGCCAGAAGAACAAGTGCAAACTGTTGGAAATCATGATCCATTTTCTAAATCTAGAAACTACTTGCTTAATGACGAAGTCAAGAACTTGAAGATCCCGCTGCAACTAGTAACTGTCCAGCTAACAGATCACCACCAAGCAAGGTGGCTAGCTTAATCTTGAAGAAAGTCTTAGGCGGACCGGTGGACAACTCGAGCAAGTTGTCTAGAATTGTTGAGCATGGCGGCGGCGGAGAAAATCAAGTTGAAGAGGGAAAGCGTAGCTTAGGCAAACATTGAGGCTATCTTGCCAAATAAGAGAAACATTGTTGCAGTAAGGCGGCGACTAAGTCGGTTAAGATGGCCTATAAATAGGCCAGGGATCATTCATGTAAGAGACTGTGGGGGAGATTGAGCTTAGAACTTCATATCAAAGATGCTCCTCCACCACATCTCCTCTAAACTATTTTGTTACGCCAGATAAACTATCTTTGTCCCATAAACCTTTCATGTATTCCTCTTCCATTGCTCTACATCAATCAGAGCATACACGTGTGCACTCGTGCACATCAAAATACAAACTACCTTTGATGTTAAAACCGATCTTCCGCCCAATCAAATTTTCAACATGAGATCGGGGCTACAAAACTTTCAACACAAATAACATGGCAAGGTGAAGTCTTGAATCAATGGTGGATTCATTTTGGCGGCAGCAGCTGGCTGATGCAGTTGATCTTGTCAATGAAAGCAAATCATTCCAGGTTTCCTCGCGGGATGTGTTGCCTAATTCAGTCTTCACAATCCATGTTCGCCCAGCTTTGATCTGCTTGTTCGCCGATAAAAGTTTGAAGTTCCAGGGATCTCATCTACCTTCTCCTCTGAGGAACGAATTAAATCGGCCTTCAACTGTTGGGAAAAGAAAAAAGACATGCTAAAGCGATCACAAAAGCCAGCACATAACCAGCAGTACAAGGACTCGGCTGAAAAGAGAGGTTCATATGTAGCTTTTTCCGAAATACGGGAAAAGTTCAATTACTTCTCTTACAAAACAAATGATGCATCCAAAGAAAAACAAGCTCGCTTTCTTTTGTCATGAACTTATCCTTTTTCTGTTGGAAAGTACACCATATTGGTGATGAGCCAACTCTGTTCTGCATCAAGAAAATGCTGCAGGTACAATGAGAAGACATGAAATAAAAATACCAATAAGCTGCAATGAACTTACATGAAATAAGAGGCTTCTGAACGGGTTTCTGAGCTCTTTGAGAAATTTTGGAGGACTGGAACTTCAGGATGAAGCGATTTTCTAGTGGCGAAAAGAACCGTGACATCTATAAGATACATTCGAGCTTTCTCTCCGGACCGTAGGATTTAGGTGATTCGTGCATGGAGTAGGGCAAAAAGAAAAACTAGTTTTTAGCATAGAAAAAACATTTGTTTTGCCATCTTGTTTTTTCGGGAGCAAAAACTAGCTTCTGTTTTTGTCCTATTCTAAGAAAAGAGGAGGGAAGAAAAAAAAAAAGAGAGAGAGTAGGAGGAGATATGTACATTTTTATTTTTTCATTTTAGTCACTCACCTGTTTATGCTACTTTGTCCCTGCACTTAATCGACGCCTTTCGTTTTGGAGCCTAATGAGGCAGCGAAACAGCAGGTCCGCAAGACAAATCTAGTAGCAAAAATTTAGGCATAGGACTAAAATGAAAAAAATTTGGGGATAAGGACACCACAAGTGCCATAATTTTTAGTACGCTACTCATGTCATAACTTTTTGTACAATGCTAAGCATCGTAACTTTATTTTTTATTTTTTTTTATCACTTAAGTGTCATGACTTTTCTTTTTCGATCACTAGATTGCCCGGACTCCTAAATAACGGCCACCGCAAGTATCGTTGTGGTGAACGCTTTTTAAAAAGTAAGGGCATCATTATACGTATGATACAAGTCATGACACTTAAGTGATTAAAAAAAAAAGTTATGACATGAGCGCAATACAAAAATTATGACACCTGTGGTGTCAACTTACCCCCGGAGGAAGACGTGTGTAGTGCCTTGGCGAGAACGAGACCTTGAATGCACGAGAGAGAGAGAGGGGAGAGGGGTGGTGGCTTTGGTTAGAGATGTTTCTAAGCTTGAGCATGGAACGGCTGAATTTATAGTGGACGCTTGAGTCTTGCCAAGCGACTTTGGTTGGTCAAGTCTCCTCCTTCCTTGAGAAGTTAATCCACAGTGCTTAGTGCTTGATGGATCCCACGCCCGTCCTTGTTTATTCCTTCCCCCTTGTCCTCTTTGCAGAATTTTCCACGACCTTGTCGACCTTCCTGAGTAAGTTTTGTGTCCTTCGCTATCATCTTTTAGTCTAGTGAGTGTCCTCCACTCGTTTCTCCTTTTTCTCTATCTACCCAACAGTAAGTGGTGGACAGATTCCTCCTGTGGAATCGTTTTTCCACGGCAAAGGAGAAGAAGTGCGCACTTTTGTTAGATTACTTTTCTATTTTTTCCCCGACTCACTGCTCCAACATTGCACTGTTTTGACCAAATCACCCCATCGCCCCTAGATTTCCAAAACCATAGTCTTAACACCACCCAAATTTAAAGGGAACGCAATAATACCACCTCACAACAGAACTACGTCACCTCAAAAACACCATTTTACTTCCCTTGAATCGTCCCCAGGGACTCTTATGGAATGAAGTCTCCCAAAGTGGATTACTTTCTACCACAGCCGGAGAAGTGGCTTCTGAAAATACAGTGTGTATAAGTAATTTGGTCGAAACCAGAGCAGTGTCAGGGTCAAAGGATCTTTTTAAACGGTCAAGCCTAATCATGGTCTTTGACCTGCCCTATTCGTTTAACAGTGTCGGTTCAAAACGCGTTCTCGGTCCTCATTTGTCGGCTTTTGTGTTCTGAGTATTGCGTACGTGATTCTAGGAAGACTCAGAGCTACCAGCGGCTGCTATTATTTCATTTTGCAAGAGATAAGAGAACATACAGATAACATCTTAACTTGTTATTAAGGATTGTGTGATAACGATTTTGTTTCTGAAAATAATGTTTGATTAGAAATGATTTTTTCTGATTCTATACCCGGGAATAATTTATGAGCAAAAGAACGTGCTTGATAACTGTCTAAAATTTCTATTCCTTTAATAGAAATGGATTTGGTAGAATTCTTAAATTATTTTGTTTCTTTTAATTTTTTAATACTTTTACTATATTTTTCTTTTTTCTTTTTCTCTTCTTTCTCCTTCTTTGTAGCTGGTCACCAATCATGGTGATGGTTGAACACCGGCCAAGCGAGATCCGGTGAGCTCACCGATGGCTAGGCGATGCTCGCCTTGCCCCCGGCGAGGCTCGACATCGCCCAACGCGAGGTTGAGCCTTGCCGTGGTTGTGCAAGGCTTGGCCTCGCTTTGGTTGGACGAGGTCAACCTCGCCCAAATCAGGCTAGCTACCTCGCCCAAATCTGGTTAGTCCAAGCTCGCTCACCCATTGACGAGACTCAAGCTAACGAGCTTCATCGGCGGTGCTCCGACGAGGTTGCCGGCTCTCGTTTGGTTGGTCGCTGGCCATAGTCAACACTAGTGATCAGCCAAAAGGAAGAAGAAGAAAAGGGAAGAAAAAAAAGAAAAAAAAATAATAAAAATTGATTCTAGGAATTGTTCCCAGTAACAAGAAATAATTTTTTTTTTTTTCTATTTCTTGATTATGTTCCAAATTTATTCTCGAGAACAAAAATACCCGGAACAAAAATTTTACCAAACGGATTTCTGTTCTTTTTTCATTCCAGGGAATAAAATAACATAAATAATTGTTCCCCGAAAGGTTTTTAAACAGGACCTAAGAAGGCTTTGTCCTATGTAGACTGATTAGTTTGCATCTTGTGTCAAGAGACCTACAAACCAACCAGTCTCACGCGCTTGAACCTTCAGATAATTTGATAAAGCAAAGAAAGAGATGGAATTGATGGACCGCAAGTTAACTTTTAAAGAAGACATCACCGTGGCAACTTGATGATTCTCCGCATTATACACGGCAGAGAACGAAGAAAGCAAATTACAGAGCAGTCACACTCCTTTAAAGCAAAACGAAGCTCAAAGCATTAGCATGCAAAATCCTTGTTTACAGTTGTTGATGAAGCTGCACTTCTCTTAGGCAATAACAAAATCATAAATTAAGGCGAACAACAGGATAATCCCAACGATCACATTCCAAGGATTAGGCTGTGGAGGATTTGTGGTGGTTTGTCTAGTCAATGCAGTCACTGAATTTGCTCTCTCTCTGGCTTGTTCAGTCTCCCTGCTTGTTTTCTTCCTCGGTGAATTACTGGATGAACAGTGCTCTCTGTATTTTAGTACCTGCCAATGTAACGTGTTTCCAATACTGAGATGATAAGGAAAAAGAAACAAAGGACTAACAGGAGACCAGAAAATCAAGAATTTTCCTAGTTTTTTCTATTGGTTTTCCAAAAAAAAAAAAAAATGGAACCATCAAATCAAACCAATGGTCCAACTATGCACATCTTAAGACTGGAAGATAATAGCCAGACAAAGTTGGTTAAACTAGTAGCTTCTTTCACCTTCGCTGTTGCTGCAGCTTCATCCCAAGATACACATTCTGTTTTAACATTGCTCAATGCAATTTCCTGCTTCTTAACCCCTTCGCGCCTCATTTCTTTATTGATATAAATTCTTGGAGGCTCAGAAATTTTGGAGTCTTGGGCTTTTCCAGAAGCTCCGTAGGTTTGGCAGAGGAAACATGTGAGCGGTTGAATTTACTCTGTATGACGCCTTTCTTTTGCTCAAGAGGAACAGCACCATAAAGTGACCCAATTGTCCGTGTTTGGCGATTCTCCACTATAGATATTTGGCCATTCTGCAACATCAAACGGATCAATGGAAATAGTTGAGGCATTATCTTCATCTCATTAAAAACATTCATGTTTTTATTCTCAAATTGTCCAAAAGCTCTAATTTCATGATCTATCTTTCAGTCATCTGCTATAACCTTGTTCACTATCTCAGCTGCAATATTATTTTATTTTATTTTATATTTTCTACTTCGTAGTTCTTCACCATTCTTCTTATTATTTGAATCCAAGTTAATAAAGCATGAGCAATTTAGAGTGAAATATAAAAATGCTAGAATCCACTTTATGTTTTTCTCAAAGCGGCTTTTAACAAAATTAACCGTTTCTGAAGTGCCTATGAACCACATATCCAATATATTTTTCACTACTGTCAAATGGAATCCCCAACATCTAATTAACTACCAACCAATGCACGTCACCATATAAGAATAGTAATAATACACAATGGGTTAGTTTAGAAGCAGCTTTCACCTTTGCTCTGGCTTCTCTTTCATCCCAATATGTGTATTCTGGTTTGATACTTTTAGCTCCAGTTTCCTGCTTTGCCTTTTCGAACTGTGGCACTTCATCTTTGCCATGGTATTTTACGCTTCTGGCGCGTACTGGAGGTGCCGTAGGTTTCTCAGGGGCAATAAGTGAGCCGTTGAACTTATTCTCCACCATGCCTTTCTTTTCCTCAAGAGGAACAACCCCGTGGAGTGAGTCGATTGTTCGTGTTCGCCGATTCCTCATTAGAGCAGGACTCTCATTGTGCAAGTTAGATATTTGGCCATGCTGCAGTGACAGATTTTATGAAATAAAATGAGTCAGAGGAAATAACTAAGGCATAAACTTAATTTTATAACAAACCCTCAAGATTAGGTTTTAAGTCGTCCATCGTTCTTATATAATTGAAAGTTAATCATGCACAAGTAACTCGGCATGAGAGTCCCCTTTTCTTTTTCCGTACACAGATTCTATGATGAACTCCCCATTCTACACAAAGATATTGAAAGCACATTATCCTTATTGTTCAGATAACCTGGAAAAGGGAAGTGCCCTTCAAGTGCATTCTAAACCATTTTAAACCTAAATTTACTAGTGAAGTAATAACAGCAACCAAATGAAATCTCAAGTGTAGAATTTTGACCTGTGTTTCCATTGCGTCTCCATCGAAGAAGCTGACATCAGTAAAATCTCTATTTAGCATGTAATCAACATCTTCATCCTCTTCACTTGTTTCGGATGCCAATTGAATATATTCATCATAAAGACCGTTGTCCAATGTGAAGTCCATAACAGGTGGACTCTCATTCTCAATCAGGGAATTCATCGTTTCTTGGATCAAATACTGTATTTACAAGTAAAAGATTAGTCACTAACACATTTCAGGCGCTTGTTAAGACAGACATTAAGGGTATAAACAGAACATATTTTCCTCCGCACCTCAGAAAAAGAGTCCTCATGATCAGGTTGATGAAGATATGATTCCAAATATGCCAGGTTATCAGCCTCCTCATTTCGTCTACGCATCAAGTGACACAGAACATAATTGCTATTGAACTGCAAAAGGCCATGTTATTCCAGTTCAAACCATGAGATCATATTTTCTTCAACAGTCAAATTTTGCGCACAAATTAAGATTTCAACCTTCTGTACTGAAATCTGAGCAAAAAAAAGTTTATCTGCTTCTTTAGGACACGGGGGGAACTTTTAACGAGTATTTCTGCAGATTATTGTAGCTATACTTCTCATATGATCGAATTCATGCAGCTTCCAAATCCAAGTAATTATTACGAAAGGAAAGAGGGAGAGATTGAGTACATGATGGTCGGGTAAATGATATTCATGGATGACCCAGTTGGTCTGGGCGCCATCTTGGAAGACTAATGTTCTCTTGAAACCGATCCTGTCGACGTCATTTTTAGCCTTAATATCTCTAGGTTTACCGGTGATATTCCAAGAAAAACCACATGGTGTTTTCCTGATATTCCGTTGGTTCTGCATCTGTGGACATATGAACCACCATTCTTGATCACTGGACGGAACGATGGAATTCTCTGCAAGCACGTCAAAAAACTCGAGTCAGGAGTAACGGGGCTGCTGTTCTTTTCCTGAGTTCCTTTGATGAAGTCGCGAAGGACTTACCATTGAACTTGGCGGGTAAATCCCATGGATCAATCCTATAGACGTTTTCTAGTGTCGGAATAATGCAGAAACTTTCTCTCCATCCGGGTACTGCCGACTTCAAGTAATTGATTAGTTCCTCCTCGGTTGGACGGAATCCGTAGCCGGCTACTTTCTGCTGAAGGAGTAGCGCAATCTCCTTGACTTCAAAATTCATGGGATGGATCCTAGTTTCCATATTTTGTTTTCTTCTCTCATGCAAGTGAAGTTGAAGCTACCTGAGAGTGAGAACTCAGGGAAGTGAGCTTGCACGCGTTTATTTTTTTATTTTTTTGGGGGGTCTTCATTGAAGTCTTCTCCTTCCTCAATAAGTCACCCACCCACCATGACAAAGACCTCCATTGGTGTATCAGTACAATCAAGTGATCGTGATCCATGACAGAGATTATTTTCTTCCCCCAATTCTGTAACTAATGGGCCAAAAAAAAAAAAAAAAAAAAGGTTCGTGTACAATTCTCGAAATCATATTCTAAGCCCATAAAGCTTCCCCTCAGCCCGCTCTTCTTGGCCCATTTATCGTGTAATCTATAGCGAAAGAGAAGAAAAGAGATGACAACTTTGACGAAAGACAAGAAAGGAGAAAAGAAGGGAGAGAGGGAGCCGCGAGAGAACAGAGAGAGAAGAGAGAAGGAAACGATAACGAGCTGTTCAATATGTTCATTGACGTCTGAAAAGGCCATTTCCATGGGATTGGTAGGAGTTTCTTTATATTTCACTTCTGTGACTTAGTTTTGTTCTTAAGCTCCATTCGTTTTATGAAAAATTACATTAAATTTTTTTTTTTAATTTTCTGATATTTCATGAGAAATGAACAGGTTGGACTAAATATTTTCCATCAATTTTTTTTTTTTTTAAAATTAAAATAGGAGAAAATGTTTTTGATTTTCAGAAAGAAAAAAACATTTTCCATAACTTTTTTCATCTTGCTTTCTTTCACCAAACAACTTTTCCTTTTTCTTTTTTTATTTTGAGACCAGGGGGCGCTCAGCATAAAACCCAAGGAGCACTGGTGCGGGGATCCACCTCCTACGGTGCTCTGCTTAAGTCGCACTAATGCACACGCGGTGACTCGAACCTCTCATCTTCCGCAATTAGAGGGGGAAAGGTCCAAACCAACTCGCCCACATCACGGTGGGTACTTTTCCTTTTATTTTTATATTTATTTTTTTTTAATAAAAATCAAGTTTTTAATTATTTTATTCTTTTTATTTTCTTTCTTTTTTTTTTTTTCCTTCTTCTTAATTGGTCATTGGCCATGGTGGCGACTAGCGATCGGCCATAGGCGTTCTTGAACCTTAGCCAACTTGTTGGATTTGGCAAGGCCCGAACTCGCCGGCCTATGGTGAGACTCAAGCTCTTCTATGGCTAGTGGCCAATCCAAAAGAAAAAGAAAAGAAAAATTTTAAAAATTAATAATAAAAAATTACTAAAGGGGTGTATGAAGGAAAATATTTTCTTTACCAAACAACGGAAAAAATTTCTAGTTTATCTTTAGGTTTTGGCTAAACATCAGAAAATATTGTCATTTTCCTGAAAAAATAACTTTTTGGAAAACATTTTTTCAAAATGTCACATTTTTCATGAAACGAATGGATTCTTAGGGATCGATTGAGTCTTTCAAGCTAACCCTATTTATTTATCCCTAGTCACCCCTTTGAGCCTTAATTATTACCCAATTTTTCATTGGCACCCATATATGTTTAGCCTTGCCGTTATCAAATTATATCATTGTCCCATGCCCTATGAACATGTTGATTTTCTTTTGGGATAAAAAATTATTTGAGCTTGATAGAAATTTGGGAGGAAGGATGGAGTATGAAAAAAAAAAAAAAAAAAAAAAAAAAAAAAGTGATTGCTATAGTTGTTTGGGGTGTATTGTGAAAAAAAAATTTGCTTTTATGATTCCCTATCCAACTTTCAATTGATTGAGCCTTTTGGATACTTAATGGGTTGGAAATTTTCATGTTATATTAGGAGGGACTTTGGGAGAAACTCCACCATAAAGCAATTCAAAAAAAAAAAAATAAAAGAAGAAGAAGAAGAAGAAGAAGAAGAAGAAGAGAGAGAGAGAAAAAAAAAAAGAAAGGAAAAGAAAGAAGGAATGATGATATATGGTTGCAGAAAAAATTATCTTGAAGAAGTGAAATTGGACAGTGATATTGGCTCTAATTAGATCCTAGAAATTAATGTGTTGATGGGTGATTTGAGCTTAAAATTACCGTTATCTCACCTTTAGCCCAGCCTTATATTACAGACCGAGAAAAGTCCTATTGATTTTTGGTTGGATAATTAGCTTTCATTAATGGAGAGAGGAATGAAAAGCAAACCTATGAGATTTGGTCATAATTATTGAGAATTTTTGAAAAGTTGCATGTCAATGTGAATTTATCTGAATTGCATATGATTCGAAAAAGATGAGGACTTTCACACACACACTTGGATCACATAGTTAGAATTGGTTTTAACTTATAAATTAATTTCAATGTTTGGATGAAATTTGTGTTTTTCTTTGAATTGTGAATTTGAGCAATTATGGAAAGATGTCATGAAGCAGGTTGTTAGCTTGAATATGTGTTATGTCTTGATTTTGCTCGAAGACTAGCAAAAGGTTAAGTTTGGGGGTTTGATAATTCTATAAAATTGAGTTATTTTTACCTATTTTAGGTAACAATTAATGCAATATATATGAAAAAATATTTGGATTTCCTTTTGATTATTTGAATTTTTTCTTTATTTATGCAGAATAATGATATATGGAGAAGATAAGGAAAAAAATGGCAAAACTCAGGAATTTAAATGAAGCAGCACTGGAAGATAGATATCAAATCAAAACTCATCTGATTTACTCCCTGATTTTGTGCGCAATTGCTTGAAGATAAGGATAAGGATCTTGAATATATCTTAAAGAAAGAGAGAGACTAGATTTTTGTAAGATCGTTTTTCATTATTCTGAGAGTTTTTCAAGTATTTGGAAGAGAAGAGAAAAGTGGTGACAGAATTCTTGTTTTTTGATTCAAGATGCTGATTTTAATTTATATTTTTATTTCTTCATCTACTATGTTCTAATTTTTTTTTTTGTTAGGGCTATGATGTAGCCTAATCACGATAATTTGAATTTCATGATTTTTATGTTTTGCAATTACTTTCATTCATGTGAGTTATATATTATTGTGCTTAATGCTTTTGAATGACTGACCACCACTTGAATGATCGAATGTGTATTTTTGAGACTGAGAAGTGATAATATGCAATTGCTCATTATAATAAATAACCATGAATTAAACGTGGATAGAGATATACCGCGTTATTTGTGTAGCTTTCGATGATAAGATGATCCAAAAAACTCATTGTAAGCCGGGAATATTCATAATTTTTAATGCACTCATGTTTATTTTAATTTACATAGAGATATAGTGAATTAATAAACTGAGTAGGTTTGTTATACCTAGAGATAGGATAATAAATAGGTTAGGAAATTCCGCTATCACATATTTGATATGGTTCTTGTATTCACAACAATCTGAAATTCATATCTAATGGTTATGGTGAAATCGGATGCTCTAACATATTTATCTAATCGATTTACTACATTTAGTCTACAAATTTTGTTTTTAATTTATTCTCAATTAGATTTTGATCTATTATATAAATTTTAGAATTAATCTATTTTAGTAGTTAATTAGTTTATTAATCATCGATCTCCGTGGGACGATACTTTTTCTCATCATTATATTACTTGTTTGACACGTTCACTTGCGTTTAGAATTTTACGAACAAGTTTTTGGCACCGTTGTCGGGGATCGTTTGTTTAATACTAATTAATATTGATACCAGATAATTATAAGTTTAATCTAGCTTTTGTTTTGTTTTATTTTTCAGGGTGTACATCAGTTTATGACACGTAGCCAACAAGGGAAACTTGTTGAGCTTGATCTAGAAATCGAGCGTACATTCAAAAGGTAATTGAGAGAACAGAGAAATCACTCTAAGAAGATGGCAGGCGGTGATAATGAAAATCCACATAGACTCTTAAGAGATTATGTTGCACCAATAATTCAAGGCATCACATTAAGTATCAGAAGACCTGCAATTCAAGCAAACAACTTTGAGATTAAACCGTCACTCATTCAGATGCTTCAATAATCAGTGCAATTCAGTGGGCTACCAAGCGATGATCCAAACGCTCACATCGATGCTTTTCTTGAAATCTATGACACCATTAAATATAATGGAGTTACATATGATGCCATTAGATTGAGATTATTTC
Organism: Eucalyptus cloeziana; assembly: GCA_014182715.1. Classification (NCBI taxonomy): domain Eukaryota; kingdom Viridiplantae; phylum Streptophyta; class Magnoliopsida; order Myrtales; family Myrtaceae; genus Eucalyptus; species Eucalyptus cloeziana. The sequence continues at coordinate 9,670,339 of CM024640.1, forward strand.
CATTCTCTCTTAGAGACAAAGCTAAGAGTTGGCTTTCTTGTCTTCCTGTAGGATTAATTACTACATGGAATGATATGGCTCAGAAATTTCTTGGTAAGTTCTTTCCACCTGTAAAGTCTGCGAAGATGCGTAACGATATTACCAATTGTATGCAGATGGACAATGAATCATTATATGAAGCATGGGAAAGATTTAAAGAATTTCTTAGGAGATGTCCACGTCACGGACTACCCGTATGGATGCAGGTACAAACTTTTTATAACGGCTCTAATACAAATCTTCATTCTATGATTGATATAGTTGCAGAAGGAATTCTAAATAATAAAATACCAGAAGAAGCCTACAATTTATTAGAGGAGATGGCATCAAATGGTTATCAGTGGTCTACTGAGAGACTACTAATGCGAAAAGTTAGTGAAGTTCACGAAGTGGATGCTTTTGCTACAATTGCTGCACAATTTGAAGCACTCAACAAAAAGCTAGATAATATGAATGTTTCTGTCATGAAAATTTAGAATTTGACATATGATTTTTGTGGTGGAGGACATGTTAGCACAGTGTGTCAGGTAGGCTTTTAAACAATCTAGTGAAAATTCTAACTTTGTTAGAAATTTTAACAGGTCACAAAATAATCCCTACTCCAATACATACAATCCGGGATGACGCAATTATCCAAATTTTTCATGGAATAATCAAAATGTAATAAGATCATAGGGATTCAAACAATCGGAAGAAACAAAGTCAAATTTGGAAGATATAGTCACCAAACTTGCTAATACAACTCATGACTTCATCAAAAGCATGGATGTGAGATTTCAAAATTTGGAGATGCAAGTGGGTCAGTTAGCAAGCATGATGCCAGGGAGACAACAAAGTTCTTTGCCGAGCAACATAGAGAAAAATCCAATTGAAAACATAAAGGCTATTACCCTGAAAAGTGGTAAACAAGTGGGAGAAGAAGAGATTGTCAGAGACAAGGAAGAGGTGACCAATAAACAATCAAAGGAGACAAGCAAGAGTAAACTTTTTCCAGGTAATCCCAAGCCATATGTGCCGCCAATTCCCTTCCCTCAGCGACTCCAGCAGCACAAAATAGATAAGCAATTTTCTAAATTTCTTGATGTATTTAAAAAATTGCACATTAACATTCCTTTTGCAGATGACTTAGCACAAATGCCTAGTTATGCAAAATTTTTGAAGGAGATTTTGGCAAACAAAAGGAAACTAGAAGATTATGAAACTGTGAAGTTAAACGAGGAATGTTTAGCCATCCTACAAAACAAATTGCCTTCGAAATTAAAAGATCCAGTGAGTTTTACTATTCCTTACACTATTAGGGATTCTTACTTTGAAAAAGCATTATGTGATTTAGGTGCAAGTATTAATTTGATGCCTTATTCAATTTTCAAGAAATTAGGATTGAGCAAGGTAAAAGTAACCACAGTGTCACTTCAACTGGTTGATCGATCAATTAAATATCTGAGAGATATTGTGGAAGATGTTTTGGTAAAAGTTGACAAATTTATCTTTCTTGCAGATTTTATAGTTCTTAACATGGAGGAAGATTTTGAGGTACCACTTATCTTAGGTCAACCTTTTCTAGCAATAGGAAGAGGTCTTATTGATGTACAACAAGGGAAGTTGATTCTTAGAGTTCAAAATGATCTTGTTTCATTTAATGTTTTTAAAGTAATGAAATATCCATCTGATGATAATTCTTGTTTTAGAGTTGAGACAGTTCACAAGTTGGTGAATAAGGTTTTTTAGGAAAATATTTTTAAAGATCCACTTGAAGCATGTCTAATTCAACCAAGGGACAAAGATATTCAGAATGATGAGATAAAGGAGTATGCAAATTTCATGGAGGCAATTCCACCATATTCAAGGCAAAAGGCAATTAAATTTGAGGAGTTGGGACAACACATTACAAAGCCTAAACCATCAATTGAAGAGCCTCCAATTCTTGAACTCAAACCATTACCTTCTCATTTGAAATATGCTTATTTAGATGGAGTTTCTTCTTTACCGGTAATTATATCTTCTTCTTTGACAAATTTGATGGAAGAGAAACTGTTCAGAGCATTAAGAGAGCATAAGGGTGCAATTGGATGGAAAATAACTAATATCAAGGAAATTAGTCCTTCAATTTGCATGTACAAAATTTTGATGGAGGAACAATATAAACCCACTATCCAACCTCAGAGGCGTTTGAACCTGAAGATGCAAGAAGTAGTGAATGGTCAACGTTTGAAGCCCTACTTTGAAGGTGATTACAACAAGCAGAAGATCACCTTTGAACTTCATCCTCTAGATTAGCGACGTATGAGATAGTTTGGCTGAAAACTATAAAACAAGAGCTTCTTGGGAGGCAACCCAAGCATTTTAATTATGTATTTATGTATTTATTTATTGTTAAGTTTATGTTTTTCAAAAAAAAAAAAAAAGACATTAACATTTCTCTGTTTTATCTAGGTTATTTATTTTTTAAGGAGCACATTTCAAGAGTTTAATCATCAAGGTCATTGATGGACTTATCCTACAACCAGGGGAGTTTTCTTCTTCCTGATTCTATTTTTCGCATTAAGGACACTGCTTCATTCAAGTTTGGGAGGGAGACAAAATTGTTAGCTAATTTTTTTTTTTTTTATCATGATTACATTCCTGGTTGTGAATTTTAACAATTCTTAGAAAAATTTAAATTTTATTTAAACTTGCAATTGATGTGTGAATTAATTTTAATTCTGATTATGTTGATCAATGAGCACTAAAAGTCCTTAATTTTTGAATTGTGTGTAAATCTAGAGAACATTCATGTGAAGTATGTGATTTTCTTAGATTTCACCAAAATTTTAGAATTTGTTTGATTTTCTCTTGAGGCGAAATCCTAAGCTAAATCTAACTGAGAAAATAATTTAGGCAATTTTTGGATCGATTGAGCTTTTCAAGCTAACCCTATTTATTTATCCCTAGTCACCCCTTTGAGCCTTAATTATTACCCAATTTTTCATTGGCACCCATATATGTTTAGCCTTGCCGTTATCAAATTATATTATTGTCCCATGCCTTATGAACACGTTGATTTTCTTTTGGGATAAAAAATTATTTGAGCTTGATAAAATTTGGGAGGAAGAATGGAGTATGAAAAAAAAAAAAGAAAAAAAAAAAAAAAGTGATTGCTATAGTTGTTTGGGGTGTATTGTGAAAAAAAAAAATTGCTTTTATGGTTCCCTATCCAACTTTCAATTGAGTGAGCCTTTTGGATATTCAATGGGTTGGAAATTTTCATGTTATATTAGGAGGGACTTTGGGAGAAACTCCACCATAAAGCAATTCAAAAGAGAGAGAGAGAGAGAGAGAGAGAGAGAGAGAGAGAGAGAAGAAAGAAAAGAAAAGAAAGAAGGAATGATGATGTATAGAAAAATTATCTTAAAGGAGTTGCAGAAAAAATTAGATTATCTTGTTGATGGGTGATTTGAGTTTAAAATTACCGTTATCTCAAGCCCAGCCTTATGAGGACTTTCATAATTATTGAGAATTTTTGAAAAGTTGCATGTCAATGTGAATTTATCTGACTTGGGATGAGGACTTTCACATTGGAGTTAGAATTGGTTTTAACTTATAAATCAATTTCAATGTTTGGATGAAATTTGTGTTTTTCTTCGAATTGTAAATTTGAGCAATTATAGAAAGATGTCATGGAGGAAGTTGTTAGCTTGAATATGTGTTATGTCTTGATTTTGCTCGAGGACTAGCAAAAGGTTAAGTTTGGGGGTTTGATAACTCTATAAAATTGAGTTATTTTACCTATTTTAGGCAACAATTAATGCAATATCTATGGAAAAATATTTGGATTTCCTTTTGATTATTTGAATTTTCCTTATTGATGCAGAATAATGATATATGGAGAAGATAAGGAAAAAAATGGCAAAACTCAGGAATTTAAATTAAGCAGCAGTGGGAGATAGATATCAAATTAAAACTCCTCTAATTTACTCCCTGATTTTGTGCGCAATTGCTTGGAGATAAGGATCTTGGATATATCCTATGAAGAGGAGAATAAAGAGCGAGAGAGAGCAGCTAGATTTTTGTTAGATCGTTTTTCATTATTTTGAGAGTTTTTCAAGTATTTGGAAGATAAGACAAAAGTGGTGACAGAATTATTATTCTTTGATTCAAGAAGCTGAGTTTAATTTATATTTTTATTTCTTCATCTACTATGTTCTAATTTTCTTTTGTTAGGGCTATGATGTAATCTAACCACGATGATGTGAATTTCATGATTTTTATGTTTTGCAATTGCTTTCATTCATGTGAGTTATATATTATTGAGCTTAATGTTTTTGAGTAACTGACCACCACTTGAATGATTTGATGAGTATGTTTGAGACTAAGAAGTGATAATATGCAATTGCTCATTATAATATATAACCATGAATTAAACGTGGATAAAGATGTACCGCGTTATTTGTGTAGCTTTCGGTGAAAAGGTGATCCAAAAGACTCATTGTAAGCCGGGAATATTCATAGTTTTTAATGCACTAATGTATATTTTAATTCACATAGAGATATAGTAGATTAATAAACTTAGTAGGTTTGCTATACCTAGAGATAGGATAGTAAATAGGTTAGGAAATTCCGCTATCACATGTTTGATATGGTTCTTGTATTCACAACAATCTGAAATTCATATCTAGTGGTTATGGTGAAATCGGATGCTCTAACATATTTATTTGATCGATTTACTGCATTTAGTCTACAAATTTTATTTTTAATTTATTCTCAATTAGATTTTGATCTGTTAGATAAATTTTATAATTAATCTATTTTAGTAGTTAATTAGTTTATTGATCATCGATCTCCATGGGACGATACTTTTTCTCATCATTATATTACTTGTTCAACACGTTCGTTTGCATTTAGAATTTTATGAACAGGAAGCCCATAGGTTCTTTCTTCCATGATCAGAGAACCACCCTCAGAACCCCAATGGGCGTCAACTTCCCCGCCATCGCCTTCTGGAACCCATCTTAGCACCGTGAAACCCGCCACACCAAGAGAGGCTGACCTCGTGGTGGCCTAGTGAGGTCAAGCCTCGCCGGCAGCTGGGCGAGCTCGGCCTCACCAGATCTAGGCGAGGCCACTTGGCCAGCCCCGCGGAGGCTCGGCCATGGCTCGACCGAGCCTTGGTGGGGCTAGCCAAGCCTTGCCGATGGCTGGGGGAGGCTTGGCTGAGGCCTACCTAACCACCAACAAAGCTTGGCCTCACTAGTGGCTAGCCTTGCCTCTGGCAAGCTTGCCGGCCCTCGCCTTGGCCCAGCGAGCTCACCGAACTAGTTGCTGGCGATCGACGGTAGTGGGTGGCGGACGACGGCAATGGCAGCAGCAGTAGATGAAGAGGAAGAGCAGGGAAGAATAAGAAGAAAAATGAAAGTAAAAAGAGAAAATATAGGCTTGATTCTAGAATTGTTTTCGGGAACAAGAATTAACTTTTTTTTTATTCTTGATTCGGTTCCAAATCTATTTCCAGGAACAAAAAAATAGAAATTTGTTACCAGGAATAAATTTTTACCAAACACAATTATATTCCAAAATTACTCATGGAAATGAAAGAATAGAAATTTTTACTATTTGGCCGGTTACTAAACAGGGCCTTAGAGTTTAAATTTTGAGCCCTACTTGTGTGCACATCACCAATGACGCCTCAGCCGAGTCTGAGCTGTCCAGTAGTAATAATTAGGTCCCTCACATTCTAAGAAACTTATAGGAGATTTTACGAATCACAAAAGAGACTTCCCATTTGAGAGATATTGTTATCTTTTTCTTCTTTTGTTTTGAAATTTTTGAAAGATGTTGTATAGTAATTGCTACTAGCAATGTTCCACATTGGATTTCATCTGTCGTTGGCCAAGTTCGGAGGAGCTTTTTGTCTTGTAGTAGCTCAAAGAGTTTTCTTTTGGCTATAAGCTTACCTAAACATGGTGGCGACAAAGAGTGCAAAACTCCAGTTTGTTGGGAAGAAGTTAGAGAGAGGAAGATTACCGGCCCCGAGTTAGTTCAACAGTTAATAGATGCCGATATAGTAATCCAAGGGAGACTTAAGACTGTTTAGAGTCGCAAGAAAAGTCAGGTAGAAAAGTGGCGAAGACCGGTTTAGGTAATAGATCGAAATGAACAAGTTTACATACCAAGACGACCTCATTGGTCAAAGTGGTTTGACAACACCATGGGACAGAAGAAACTACTTGGGAAAGCAAAGAGTCGATGAGATGACAATACCCCCATATTTTTTAAGGAGAATTTTAATTGTTTAAATTTCGAGGACGAAATTTTTATAAGAGGGGAAGAGTTGTGACATCTTGAAATTCAAGTCCTCCGTGGGATAAATGGATGTGAATTTCGTCAATGCAATGTTGGTTGATCTTATTCAAAATTGATCACTCTTGAGATACTGACCTTGAGGGAAAATGCTAATGAGGACAGAACTTGTACGACTAAAAACTTAACCTAGGAAAATGACTTGACCGTGAGACTTGCGTGAGGATGATCCTATAGATAGGCAGGCCGATTTCAAGGACGACTAGAAGTTAATTTGCGCGGACAGAACATGATGGAACAACGGGTGATTCCGTTTATTGTTATCGAGCCCGCGAACAACCTTAGATCGATTGTCGGTAATCGTGTACTTTAAAATAAGAATCTATCATCCACAATTTCATGTAGTTAGGGACGTTCATGTGTCGAGATGTCTTGAGAGTGGTTTGGCACGAGTCGATTATGCATGAATCCTCAAGTCACCTATTAGTCTGAGTTGTACTCAAAATGACATTGGGGTGAATTGACATGGCATGAGAACCTAAGATTGGACTTCGAATTATCGAGAATGTTCGGGACGGACTTTGGATGATGCTACTTCAACAGTCAGCAGTGCCAAGCAAGCTGAGTGTGAGGAAAAAAGGACTTAAGGACCAAGAATGCAAGCCTACAGAACGTGGGCCAAGCAAAGTCAGTGTGGGCCTTAGGCCCAAGGTGGGACAACCGCCATGGTAGACCCAAGGCAAGCAAGTGAGCCCATTGGGCCCAACTAACTATTTCTTCTTTCAAGCCCATTAGTAAACCTTAAGTCAATTTAAGCCCAATCAATTCCAAGCCCATTTCTTAGGCCCATACATCATTTCCAGCCCAAGGGCAGATGGGGAAATTGTGCAAGGTGGAAATAACTAAATCGCCCCTAAAAGCATTTGGATAAAGCCAAAGGAAGAGAGAGAAAATGAGGTCATCTTTGCATGGGGATTTAGGGCATGCTTGATGGCCTTCTAGAAGAGTGCAACCAGTCCTCCAATCACCCTCTCTCTCCCTCCTTCCTCCCCATTTCAACCGGACCCTCTCTCTCCCTGTTTTCCTTCTTCTCTAGTTTCCGCTTCAGCTGACATTTTCCAAAAACCCGGTTAAAAGTTGTCTTCCCATGAGAATCAGCCTTTGTGCCACCCACTAACATGCTCAAGACAACTAAATCGTATGGACGAGCCCGGCCACTCGTTGAACGGAGCTGTTGGTCGACTAGTCAGCCGGCCGAAAGTCGCCGCTCACCGGACCGCCTGGAGTGCACTGTTTCGCATTTTTTGCATGTTTTCTCCCATTTCAACCCTACCTCCGCCCCTCCCAACCACCAACAAGTCCCCTTTGACCCCCTAGTGCCGCCGGTTACTAGCCAACCCCTCACCGGAGCTCCGGCCAAGCCGTTCAACCTCTCTCCTGCCTTTAGTTGTACGGTTTCTAGAGTTGCTGTGGGAAGCAAAGCTTGTGGCTGCTGTTCCAGCCCCGAGACTGCCTTGGATCATCATGGTTGAGGTCCCGGTGCATAGCCTTCATTGTTGCCTCCACATCCATGTCTCCAGCCTATTTAACGGGTGTGTTTAGCTCATAATCCTTTGATTAGTGCCTAAACTTACTTAAGGTTGGTTTAATTAGTTTTAATCATAGCTTAGGAGGTTTAATTAAGTTATCTTAGTCCTAAGGTAGGTGGTTAGATTAAGGGTTAAGATTAGATTATTTTAATCTTGCTTTATTTGCTTAATGTGGCTTATGTGGTTAATTAAACATGTTTAGCTCTAATTGATTGGTTGTTTACTTTAATTAATGTTTTTAATAATTTTTGTATTTAATTTATTAGTTATTAAATTCTGGAATTTACTGTTCACGCTACACTATTCACGAGTATTGTTCATGCGGTACTTTCATCCGAGAGTGAAAAAATGTCTAATTTAATGTGTTTTGATCTTATGAGGTGATTTGAGTATATAGATGCATGGGTATCCACATGAATTGAGTGATTTTCATAAAAAAGGGAATAATGGATTGTCTAAGGGACATTGGAGGTGGACCGCTTTCATGAGAGAAGGAATTGAGGAGATACGTTTGCATGATCAAATGTTGGACCATCACCCAACGGGAGTTTGGGGGCAATACTCGGTGGGAGTCGGAAGCCGGTTGTAGTAGATTTTGGACCGATGCCCCTTTTTGGGAAACTGTCTGAATGGGAGTTCTAGATGTAGCCGTGCCCGACGGGGTGGGGCGAAACCGATCTTTTTATCGGTAGCCCAGCGGGAGTCGGATGAGCACTGACTGGGAAGTTAGCCATGGCCGAGAGGTCATTAATAACTAGAGATCGCATGAGTATTGAGATCGATGAGCGCTGATTGGAAAGTTAGCCATGGTCGGGAGGTCATTATTATCTGGAGCACGCATGAGGGTGGAGGTCATTAATAAGTAGGACATGCATGAGGATTGAGATGGTTGGGCCTTATTATGTGGTAAAATTGAGTGACGCGATATGGGACATATCATAACGATTTTACCTTATAATCGAGACCCGTGTGATCAATTTATGCATGGTAGGTGTCACACTAAAGTGCAAGAGCGTATGAGAATCATGGCATCATTAGTTTCGATTATACATGTTGTTCACATTGTTTATAGCACACACGCATGAATCGATAACATGTAGGGTGTGGCAATGGCCAAGTAAGATCGCTTGTGACGCGACTCATATGTGATTGATGAACTGCATCATCTAATGACCATGTGCATTGTGTGTATAGTGTTGAGATTCAACATGCAGGGTATGGCATACCAGGTAAGGTTGCATGCGAACAAACTATGTAGTTAGTGGTTGACCGTGGCTATTGTTAGTTGTTGGTTGTTAATCATGGTAAGTTTGTGGGGGTGGTTCTGGAGGGATACCCCGAGTTGAGTTAGTGTTCTAATCAGGGGCTTAGGGGAGGACTTGCTAAGATTTATATCTTATAGATTATTGTATAACCACTTTCAAGTCTTTAGGAAGGCACTTTCGCCAATAAGGTTCGATATCCCTAAGGACTGGAATACTATCGTGACACACCACCGCTTCCCAGGACAATCACATCTATACGAGAAGTATCTCTCCACTATCTAGGTGGATGAAAGACGGGCAATGGATACCCCATAGGTTCTTGGCATGGTTCATACGAGATGGAGATATGTTACTTGGTCCCTTGAGACGTTTCAACAGGCCGCCCAGTAAGGGTCCTGAGGACACTGACTGGGATCCCATGGAGCTGGACCCTCCTGACGGTGCAGTGGAGAATCCTGGCCCCGCTTCACCAACAACTGACCCATACAGCTCCAACTCTGAATCGATGAGGTCTGAGTCCTTTGGATCCGAATGACTATAGTGCCAAACCTATGGGTTCTTTTTGTGTACAATTGGGTTAGCCTAGCCTAGTTTTTTTTTGGTCTAGCTTAGAGGATGGATTGGCCTCTTTAATGGGCTTGTAGATCGGAAGCAATCCTCTGTAGGTTAATCCAATGTAAAATGTATATATATGAGTAGAGGTTATGTTTCTGTTGATCATCTCACTATCCCTGTTTGATTGCTTGATTGTTTGTTGATGGGGAGATGGTTTGTTTTCCACTTGCGCATAATGAAAGATTAAAAATGAAGGATTGGCGATGAGTCTTGGGACATCGCTTTTCTATCAATCAAGGAATGGGTTGTTATATGCCCGGGTTCGAGGCGTGACATTATTTGTGAAAGGAATTGCGAAAAATTATATATATAATTAGAGGATTGCATTGACGGTTCACTATGAAAGGATCTTGCTAAGTTGTAATTTTTGTAGATGATTATTCTTTTTATATGTTGTTCTATCTAATGAAGCATCGATCTAAACTAGTCCGTGTTCATCATGATTTTGTTACCATGATGAAAACACAATTTTCTCAAAATATCAAGATTTCTCGTATTGATAATGCCATGAACAATATAGAGACACAAAGTTTCTTCAGATTATCTCTCAAAACGGTAGTGTCTTTAATCATTTTTTTCTAGGAACTTCTCAACAAATTGAATGATTAGATATTGTTTGTACCCTTCTTATCTTAGCCTCTTGTTCAAAACACTATTGGGGAGAGGCTTCACATAATGCTGTATACACTATTAATAGCACTCCATTACGTACTATAAGTAATATCTCTCTTTATGAGCACTTGTATGGCAATGTTCCTAGTTACAACATTCTTCGAGTCTTTGGCGGTGATTGTCTTCTTCCAAATGAACACATGAAATTCAAACCTTGTCCTTGTTTATGTTGTTTCCTAGGGTAAGGCATTGAGCATGAGGGTATCAATGTTGGGATCCTACCTGTAATCATCTCCACGTATCTTGTCATGTTACCTTTTTTAGGAACACAAGATATTCTCCACTTCATCCCTTGGACTCCTCTTTTGCTACTTCCTTTTTTTAATAACAAGAAGCCTTTACTAGTGGCAGCAAGTCTTGTGGTGATGAAATTTCAGGATCTAGCTCTTTTGAGAGTGATAAGTCTGATTGAGATGCCTTTTCTTCGAATTAGCAACAAATGAGTCATGAATAACAACTAAAGTTGCAAACTATGAAAGTAGAGTGATGTAGCCGATGCAACTAGCTTTGTGATGGCCACTAGAGAAAAGCATCCAATGTGGCTAGCATTACTAAATAGACAGTGACCTTGATACCAAGTTGAGAATTGAGATAATTAGTACAAACCTACGCTATGGGGGAAATCATGGTAGGTCTTGTCACGGGTATTAAGCATGATATAATTTGATACTCGGGACTAGTTTGACCAATGGACTTGGCCATTAATTTTTGCCTTGAGATTATTGATTCAATGAGTATTTTCACATGCATATAAAGTTTTCTTGAAATGATATAAGTCATCTTCAACCTTATAACTATTTTATGAATTGGATTTGGATAAATGTATATTTAGTATTGTTTTATAAAAATTAACAATGGATACTCAATCTTTTAGAAGAGATTTTGTTGAGTTTTGATTTTTAAATTGGTGACAAGGGCATTTTGGACATACACATTTTTTTTAGACCTTTTTGAACGGGGACTATAAATGGGATGTGTTGCATAGCATATTTCTAACTATGGCCTCCAATTCTTTCCCTTCTTTGTTTTTTCTATCTTCTTATTAAATCTTTAGATTTTGTGGCTCCCCTAGTGGTTTTCTAACCAAAAAAGTGGTTGTTTGACATTTTTGGATTGTATTCTTATACTTGTTATTGAAGATAGTGAAATCTCTCTCTTCCCATGTTTCCATTTTGGGTTTTCCTAGTATATGTTGTGTCTCAAGTGGTTTTGATTTTGCTTTCATCCTTTTCTATTTGGGCTTTCATTTGTGCATCTTTTGGTGTTGTTTTAAAACAAACTAGTATCAAAGCAAATGAATTTTGTTCAAGATGGCATCTATTAAGTTCAAAGCGGCACCTTTTGATGATCAAAACAATTTCAAGCTTCAAAGGATCAAGATGAAGGCGTTATTAGAGCCTTAAATAGGAAGAACCCTAATGACATGACTTTGGCCGACGTTAAGAAGATGAAAGAGAGGGCACACAGTACTTGTCACAACCCGAACCCCGAGCGCTTAAACATCCCTCAACGGTCGATTAAAAATGCGACGTCCCAGGACGCGTCGCTGACCCATTCTTTTTATCTTTCAATTAAGCACATGTGGAAGCGAGTTAAATAAACCCCCGATCAATAAACAAACAATAAGGATAGTAAAGCATACAAGAGTTTCCGAAAACAACTTATTTATTTATTTACTATTAGTCCTGGGAAGTTTGATGATTTACAAGCCCTTACACTAGCAACTTCCAACCAACCAACAAAAACCAACAATGGGTCAAGGTTAACCTAAATTTCACTAACGGCAGGGCCAGCCAAAAGGTGTCGCATCTTGCACCCACCACATCCGCACTCAATAAATCGCTCAAATCGTTACCAAAACTGTGTCCATGTCCAGAAATTATGTTTTCCAAAATCAGCTTGGTTTGAGGTCCAAAACTCGTCCACTTGCTCTGAACTTTGATTATGTTAAACTTCAAAATGTGATGAAAAACTTTTGTGAAGAAACACTTTTGAAAATCGAACCCTAAGAGTTGATAAAAATCCTTTAAACACCAAAAGGTCACGGGTTCCGGCACAATACGAGATTTTGCCTTGCATGTAACGAAGCTAAAGTCTTATTCTTTTAAATCCAGAAAATCTTGAGTAAAATATATGTCATAAATGAAGATTTTTACAATATTTTTCAAGAAAGAAGCAACCTCAAAATCGTAGTACATTATAACCCACAAAAATAGCAAACAACGAGTGTCCAGTAGACAAATCTGAAGAGAAATCCAGACTCAGCTTCTTTGAGCATTAACCTAACCTTGGTTAACTAACCTAACCAATGTTGATTAACATTAATTCATCTTAGCACTAATCTAACCATGATTAGCACTAAACTAAACAAACCCCTTAAGCGCAATTAACGGCCTAATAATATATTAGGGAGTTAACTCACGGTTTTCATGGTGGCGGGCTTGCGGCGATGGCAACGCGACAGCGACGAAAACACGAAACAACCACGGCTTGCACGGAGGCATTGTCGGCCCTACAAAGCTCTCAGCCAAGGGGGACTTGGCTCGGCTTAGGGGCGGCTGGGCTGGTTAGTGAAGGTGGCCGCAGGTGCTGGTGGTGGTGTGGTTGGGGTGGAATTCTGGTGGTGGTGCATCCAAGGGGTGTGGTGGATGGTGGAGCTGAAGCTGCTAGTGGTTGCTAGCTAAGGCAATGAAGTGCGGTTGTCTTGGCTGCTCGGTGGTGAGGTGATGGAGTGAGCTAGTGGCTAGTTGATGGTTGTGAGGAGCTAGGCATGTAGTAGCAAAGAAGTGGAAGAAGAGAAGAAAAAGGGAATGGAGAGGCTACTGGCATTGGATGGTGGAAGAGAAATGAAGAAGAAGGAGCAGAAGAGAAAGAAAGGGAGCTGGTCGGCTGCTGTAGGGGGTTCACGCATGAGGAGAAGGAAGAAGAGTGGGAGGGAAAGAGAGAACAAGGAAGTCAAGGCAACAACCAATCAAAAACCTAGTAAAATATCTAATCCATCATCACATGCCACAAAGCCTTCATGCCCCCAAAGTCCTTGGCTCATCCAATCCCAATTTAGCTCTACTTTCACCCAAATAAATCCTTTTTGGGCAGCAAATAACCCAATTCTCATCCCCTCCGAATTTCATTTTTTATTTTCTTTTTGTCCGAAAATCGTTTTTCCGCAAAATTTCGGACTCGATGAAAATTTACTGAAAGATGAGATGACGTCCAATAAATGAATCATGACACACTCAAACGTCCGATTCTCAAAACCAAATTTAATTTCGTGGTTAAAATCGACCGAACGCAACTTTAGTACTACCTAACCTATTGGGTAGCTTTTAAGGGTTGTAACATGTTTGACCCGTGGTTGATAATTTTTTATCCATGTTTGTGCATTTCTGAATCGTAGACGACCCTCGATTATCATAAAAATCGCGAGATTTCAATCACATATCCCGAGTATAATATGATAGAAAATCGGGTTATTGCCGTTCAACGCGAATATCGCAATCGTGCGGAACCACCCGCAATTCGACTACATACTTCCATCGAATCAACTTGTATCTGTTTGATAATCAATTTATAATAGTGTTGCATTGACCCTTGCCAATTATTATGGTTGAGCGGTCGGTTTTTGATCGAATTCTCTAGTCTGTCGCGTTTATATCCCTTAATGGCCTCACCTAATAGATTAGTTAACTTGTGAGTGGCCAGCTCCAAGTAAAATAACCATAAGCGCGTCGATGAAACAACCATTTCATTAGGGGTGAGCATGGTCCGAGTTAGGCCAGCCCACCCCCTAACTCTAGGATCAACCCGCACAATGCTGGTCCTCAATTTTTGGGACCGAGGGCCGACCCTATTGAGCTTGGGACTGAGGATCGGACCGACCCAATGAGTTCAATTCGGTTCCAAAGTCAACTCGGGACCAATTGATAATTTATTTATTTCATTTTTTGTACTTTCTGAAAAGGCAACCGAGGACCAGACCTGGTTGGTCTGGTTCTAGGGTTAGCTAGGGACCAACCGATAATTTTTTGTTTCATTTTTTGTACTCCCTAAAAAGGCGAGCAAGGACTAGACAAACTCTATGGGTTTAATGATGAGCAAGGTCAGCTAAGAGAAGCGAGTGACAAGTGTCGAGTGGGGTGAGCGTCGAGCAGGAAGCAACAAGCCAGACGAGCATCAAGCAAACAAGTGACCCAAAGCGAGTGAGGAGAGTGTTGAGTGGCAAGTGGAGAAGTTGTTTCTTTTGATTTTGGCAAATTAAAGATTAAGAGGACAAATAAAATAGAAGAGAACGAGTACTAGAGGAGGATGCCATGAGGAGCTATTTATGCCAATTTGAATGTCGTGAGGACTCCTCATGAAAACATTTTTCTCATTTGTAAACATGGTTGTTGACGCAATAAAAGACATTAAAAGATCCAAGTTATTAAAAAATAGTGTAAAATTACTTGACTTCCTCACTAATGAGTTATTTAATATTGTTGACACCATTTATTTTAGGGTTTCTCTATATAAAAAAATTATAAATAATACATTAGATATAATATATTATATATATATATATATATATATAATTTGGGTTAGTTTGGGTTGGATCAACCCTAAACTCCTAGGACCGAGGACCAACCCGCATAGTGCTTGTCTAGGAATCCCAGGACCAAGGATCGACTTGATCTCCTTGAAAATCAGATCAGGACCAGCAGGGTTGAGTCGGTCTAGGGTTGACCTAGACCGATGCTCACCCCTACAATTTATATATCCGAATCAGGGGCCAAATTTCGGGATGTCACAGTACCATTGAATTGTCCTTTTGGGAAAGTGCTTCGTGAGGTTGCCAATAAAGAAATGGCTTCAAGATCGTGGAAGAAGCTCAATAGCCTCTGCATGAAGAAATCTCTTACAATGATATTATTCTTGAATTAACATCATTACACGCTAAAAATACTAGAAGGTACTCATACTTAAGAACATCTAGATGAATTAAATAAAATTGTAGTGGATATAAAAAAATCTAGGGAAAATGACACTAGAAGTGCTCAAAGTTGCGTATGGCACTCACTTTAGTACAAAACGCTTTTTTCGGATCACTTAAATGCCACTTTTTTAAAGAGATGATTGCTTGAG
Organism: Eucalyptus cloeziana; assembly: GCA_014182715.1. Taxonomy (NCBI): domain Eukaryota; kingdom Viridiplantae; phylum Streptophyta; class Magnoliopsida; order Myrtales; family Myrtaceae; genus Eucalyptus; species Eucalyptus cloeziana. The sequence continues at coordinate 9,685,916 of CM024640.1, forward strand.
TGCCAACTCCGATCCGGATTGCTAGAAATCCAACATGGTAATTTTTTAATTAATTTTTTAGTTCTACGTGGTTCGCCAACGTGCTCAATCAGTATATGACCTCTAAAAATAGTAGCCTAAAAGTCATAAATAGTAATTGTTTGAGTACTAAATTTTGTTTAAAATAATTACTTCAGTGCCAATCATTATTAAAAAAATAATCATTTCAATGCCAAGAATGGCACGTGAAAACATCAATTGGACATATAAAATTTTTAATTATAAAAGCCATTATTATTTTTTGTTGGAATTTCTTACTATTGATACTTAAGTGATCCGACGAAAACTTTTGCATTAAAGTGAGTATCGTACACAACTTTTGGCACTTTTACTATCTTCTGCCAAAAAATCTAGTTTTGGAGTTAGATGATAGAGACCAAGCTTTAATTGTGTTATGCTACTACCGAGCTCGTATGAGAATTGTGAATTCTATGCTATATGAAAGTGAATCCATAACTCTTGGGGATGTGAGTGCATAGTTGAATTCCATGGAAATGCATACAAAGTTGAATGTGAGTGGAATTTCTGATAAAGCCAATGGCTTAGTTGTTAAGGAAATGTCGAGTCATCGTGATAGGCACAAGATTAATAAAGGGCATTCAAAGTCTTAGTCAGGCTTGGACAAGAGCAAGGTGGAGTTTTACTATAATGACAAATTTGAACGCTATAAAAATGAATGCCCTTTGCTCCAAACTAAGAGGAAGAAGTCGATGGAGAGTCCAATTTGGCTAGTCTAATGAAGGACAACGAGTCAGTTAATGCAAAAAATGTTCTTACTATTTTATTTTATTTTCAGATTATCGTGTTGGCAAGGAATGGATTTTGGATTTGGCATTTTCATACCGCATGTGTCCATATAGACATTGGCTCTACACATATGAGAAAGTCAATGGTGGTTCAGTTTCGATGGGCAACAATGCATTTTATAGGATTGTGGGTGTTGGTACGATACAAATCAAATGTCATGACAAGATACTAAGAACTTTGACAGATATCAAGCACATCCCAAATTTAAAGAAGAGTCATATTTCGTTAAGCAATTTGGATCCCATTGAATGTGTATGGAGGTGGAGTTTTGAAAATCTCAAAGGGCTCCTTGATTCTAATGAGAGGTAACAAGAAGAATAGCCTTTATATTCTGTAGGGAAATACCATTGTGAGAACTTCAAATGTATCGTCTTCTTCAAATTCTAAGAAATCAAGGTTATGGCATATGTGGTTGGGCCACATGAGCGAAAGAGAAATAGCTATATTGAGTAAACATGGTTTACTTTAAGGGGAGCATACAATCCATCTTAACCTCTACGAGCATTGTGTTTTCGGGAAGCATTGCATAATTAGTTTTAGTACTGGAGTGTAATCGACTACATTCACTTCAATTCGTGGGAACATGCACATGTTACATCTAAGGGTCATGTAGTGTAATTTTCAATCACTTTCTCAAGGAAGTTTTATGGCCTTCGCTATCATCTTTTAGTTGTGCGAATGTCCTTTCCTCTCTTTTTCTCCTTTTTCTCTATCTACCCCCATAAGTAGTGGACAAATTCCTCTTGTGGGATCACTTTGCCACTACAAAGGAGCAAAAGTAGGCATTTTTATTGGATTAATTTTCTAAGGGAAAAGTCCAAATAAGGACATAAAGTGTCTTCATTTTCTCAAATAAGGATCCATCTCAAATAAGATTTCAAATTGGAACTTGTTTAAAATAAAAGCCCGAAATTGCTGTATTACCTCCTCTCAAATCAAAGTACATTTTTGTCTTTTAATTTAATTTTTTCTATCAATTTCTTTTACTCTCTTTTTTCTTTTTTCTTTTTTTCTTTATAGGTCATCAGACTTAGGTGAAGGCAACTCCCATCGGTGTTGGGCGAGGGCATTCCTCATCAGATTTGGCATTGGGCGAGGGTGGCCTCGCCTAGGCTGCCCCGTCGTCGATGAAGGCAACCCTCGCCCTCACTTGGGGCGAGCAACCTCCACCAAGCATCGACAGTAATGGCCAAGGGAGGGAAGAGGATAAAAAAAGAAGAAGGAAAACATAGAATAAAAAAATTAAAAATATAGTCATATTTTTTTTTTACCAAAATACCCTTTCTCCAATGGCCGAATAGTCATTGGCTAGCTAAAGATCCTTATTTGAGACGACTTGGCCGCTTCAGGCCTTTGTTTAAGAAGATTTGATTACTTCTAGTTTTTATTTGAAACGAGATCCACTTCGTGGCCCTTATTTAAAAAAACAAAAGCATTTCAAGTCCTTATTTGGAATTTTTCTTTTTTCTAATTTTTCCTTATTTATTACTCCAACATTGTACTTTTTTGACCAAATCACCCCAACACCCCTCCATTTCCAAAATCCTACTCTTAACTCCACTCCAATTTAAAGAGAACGCAATAACACCAGAAGTACTTTATTAAAACTCATAGAAACAGAGCTACATCACCCTCAACAAACCATTCTACTTTCCTTGAATCGTCTCAAGGAACTTTATGGAATGAAGTCTCCCTAAGTTGACTACATTCTGGCACACCTGAAGAAGTGGTTTATGAAAATTCAGTGAGTGTTTAAGTAATTTGGTCAAAACTAGAGCGCTGTCAATTAATCTTTTTAAACGGTCAATCCTAATTATGGTCTTTGACTTGCACTATTCCTTCAACAGGGTCGATACAAAATGTATTCTCAGTCCTCCTCTGTCGCTTCTTGTGTTCTGAATACATATATGTGATTCTAGGAAGACTCAGAGCTTCCAGAGGCTGCTATTATTTCATTTTGCAAAAGATAAAAGCTTCTATTTGTCCGGAACATACAGATAAACATATTAACTTCTTATAAAGAAGGCTTTGTCCTGTGCAGACTGATTAGTTTGCATGTTGTGTCAATGGACCGTGCCTACAAACCAACCTGTCTCACGCTTGATCCTTCGGATAGTTTGATAAACTAAAGAAATAAACAGAATGATGAACTGCAAGTTAACTTTAAAGGAGACATCACTGTGGTAACTCATTGATTCAGCAGAGAATGAAGAAAGCAAATTTCAGAGCAGGCGGACATCTGGTTAGATCTTCCAATTCCTTTGAAGCAAAAAGAAGTACAAAGCATTACCATACAAAATCCTTTGTTTACAGTTGCTTCTAATGATGCTGCATTGCACTTAGGCAATATAGCAGTGAAAATCATAAATTAAATAATTGGCAAAAGATGGCGCACAGCAGGAAAATCCCAATAAGCACGTTCACGAGATTATGCAGTGCAGGATTTATGGAACTTTCTGCGCTCTTGGTGGTTGGTCTAGTCAATGCAGTCACTGAATTTGCTTTCTCTCTGGCATGTTCAATCTCCCTGCTGGTTTTCTTCCCCGATGAATTACTCGCTGTACAGTAGTCTCGGTATTTTGGTACCTGCCAACATAACGTGTTTCAAATAGTGAGATGATAAGGAAAAGGAAACAAAGGATTAACAGGAGACCAGAAAATGAAGAATTTTCCAGGTATTTTCAATTGATTTTCCGAAAAAATATGGAACGATGCCAATCAAACTAAATGTTCCAACAATGCACAAGATAATAGCAAGACAAAATCAGTTAAACTAGGAGTTTCTTTCACCTTCGCTGTTTGTGCAGCTTCATCCCAAGATACACATTCTGTTTTAACATTTCTCAATGCGATTTCCTGCTTCTTAACCTTTTCAAGCCTCAGTTCTTCATTGACATAAATTTTTGGGGGCTCGGGCATTTTTGGAGTCACGGGCTTGCTCAGAAGCTCCATAGGTTCTGCTGAGGAAACATGTGAGCTGTTGAGTTTACTCTGTATGAAGGCTTTCTTTTGCTCAAGAGGAAAAACACCATGGAGTGACCCAATTGTTTGTGTTCGGCGATTCTCCATTATAGATATTTGGCCACTCTGCAACAAAGCATTGCATATATCAAATGGATCGATGGAAATAACTAAGGCATTATCTTGATCTCATGACAAACATTAATTTTTTGATTCTCAAATTGTCTGAAAGCTCTAATTAAATGATCTGCCCTTTAGTCATCTGTTATAACCTTTTTCAATATCTCAGCTGCAATTTTTTTTATATATTTTTTGCTTTAGAGTTTTTCACCATTCTTACTATTTGAATCCAAGTTGATATAGCACGAGCAATTTAGACTGAAATTTCACTCCCTTTTGGTAGAAGAATGCTAGGATCCACTTTATGTTTTTTCACAAAGTGGCTTTTAACAAGATTAACCATTTACTCAAGTGCCTACCTATGAACCACATAAGCAATATATTGTTAGCTGCAGTCAGAAAGGGAATCTGCAACATCTAATTAACTACCCAACCAATGTACTTCAACCCATAAGAATAGTAATAAGACATAATGGGTTAGTTTAGAAGCTCCTTTCACCTTTGTTCTGGCTGCTGTTTCATCCAAATATATGCATTCTGGTTTGATACTTTGAGCAAGTGTTTCCTGTCTAACATTTCTAAACCTCGGCACTTCATCCTTGCCATTAGATTTTACACTCGCAGTGTATACAGGACGTGCCATAGGCTTCTTAGGAACAACAAGGGGGCTGCTGAACTTATTCTCCACCATGCCTTCCTTTCCGTCAAAGGGAACAACACCTGGGAGTGAGTCGATTGTCTGTGTTCGCTGATTCTTCATCAGCACAGGACGCTCATTATGCAAGTTGGATGTTTGGCCATCCTGCAGCGACAGATTGTATGAAATGAAATGATTCGGAGGAAATAACTGAGGCATTAAATTAAGTTCATAACAAACCTTCAAGATTAGGTTTTAAATTCTCCACGTTCTTATATAATTGAAAGTTAATGAAGCACAAGTAACTCAGCATGAAAGTCTGCTTTTCTTTTTCCATAGACAAATTCTATAACGAATTTCTATTCTACACAAAGATATTGAAAGCACATCATCCTTATTTTTCAGATTACCTGGAAAAGGGAAGTGCCCTTTGAGCGCATTTTAAACCATTTTAACCTAAATTTCCTAGTGAAGTAATCACAGCAACCAAATGAAATTTCGAGGGAAGAATTTTGACCTGTATTTGCATTTCGTCTCCATGGAAGAAGTCGGCATCAAAAAGATCTTCAAATAGCATGTATTCATCCTCTTTACCTGTTTCGGGCAACAATTGGCTATAATCGTCAGTATGGCCATTGTCCAATGTGAAGTCCATAACAGTCGGACTCTCAATCAGGGACCCCATCATTGCTTGGATCGAATACTGTATTTACAATTGAAAGATCAGTGATTAACAAATTTCGAGCGCCAGTGAAGACAGACGTTAAGTTTATAAATGGAACATTTTTTCCTCTGACCTCAGGAAATGAGTCCTCATGATCAGGTTGATGAAGATACGATTCCAAATTCACCAGGTAGTTGGTTCCATGGTCCGATGCTATGCTTGAGTTATCAGCCTTCTCATCTCGTCTCCGCTTTAAGTGACACAGAACATAATTTCGATTGAACTGTCGAAAGGCCATGTTATACCAGTTCATACCATCAGCTCATATTTTCTTCAACAGTCACAAATTAAGATTTCAAACATTCCGTAGTAGAAACTGAGCCAAAAAAAAAAAAAAAATGCTTCTCTGCTTCTTTAGGACATACGGAAACTTTTAATGGGTGTTCTGCAGATTATTGAAGCTATAGTTCTAATATGATCGAATTCACGGTGCTTGCAAATCTAAGTAATTGTAACGAAAAAAAAGAGGGATAGATTGAGTACATCATTGTCGAGTAGATGATACTCGTGGATGACCCAGTTGGTCTGGACGCCATCCTGGAAGATTAACGGTATCTTGGAACCGATCTTTTTGTCGTCATTTCCTGCCTTAATATCTTTATGCGAACCAGTGATCTTCCAAGAATAACCACACGGTGTTTTCCTGCTGATCCGCTGGGTCTGCGTCCGTGGACATATGAACCACCACTCTTGATCATTGGATGGAATGATAGAATTCTCTGCATGCACATTCAAGAACACATTTTGAGTCAAGAGTAAGGGGCTACTGCTCCTTTTCTGAGGCCCTCTGATGAAGTTGCGAAGGACTTACCTCTGAATTTGGCTGGTAAATCCCATGGATTAACCTTATAGATGTCATCTAGCGTCGGAATAATGCAGAAACTCTCTCTCCTTCCGGGTACTTCCAACTTCAAGTAATCGATCAGTTCCTCCTCGGTTGGACGGAATCCGTAGCCCACAATTGCCCTCTGAAGCGATAGCGCAATCTCCTTGACATCATAGCTAATTGGATAGATCCTAGTTTCCATATCTTGTTTTCTTTCTCTAACGCCAAGTGAAGTTCAAGCTATCTGAGATTCAGAACTCAGGGAAGAGAGCTTACACACGAGTCGAATTACTTTTTGGAAGGTCTTCGTCGAAGTCTTCTCCTTCCTCGAGAAGCAACATGACAAGGACCTCCATTGGTGGATTAGTATAATCAAGTGATCATGATCCATGACAGAGACCGTTTTCTTTCCCCAGTCCTGTAGTAACTGATGGGCCAACAAAAAGGAAAAGAAAAAAAGTTCGTGTTTGATTCTCCAAATTATATTATAAGCCCATGAAGCTTCCTTAGCCCATTTCTCATTTAATCTGCGGCTAGTGTTAAATAGAGGGATGAAAAACAGAGTCGGCAGAAGAACATGAAAGAAGAAGAAAGGGGAGAGAGTGAGCTGCGAGAGAACAGAAAAGACGACAATTGGTGCTTATATCTTTTATGATTTGTAAACTTGCAGCTTGAAAACCATAGGAATTAGTTATGTTATAGTTTGTGAAAGAGGCAGCATATGAAGTGATGTTTGTTAAAAAGAGAAAAGAGTTGTATTTAGGCTCCGTTCGTTTCGCGAAAATATGGTGTTTTTAGAAAATATTTTCCAGAAAATCATTTCTCGATGTTCGGATGAAACCTGAAAATGAAGTGAAAAATATTTTTTGCTGTTCGATAAGGAAATATTTCCTAAATATATTCTTTTTAATTTATTTTATTTTTTAAAAATGGCTTTTTCATATTTTAAAGTCGATTTTTAATTATTTTATTTTTTAAAATTGATTATTCAATTATTTTTTTCTTTTTTTCTTTTCTTTATTTTCCATCTTCTTCTTTCTTGGCCGATCGTTGGCAATGACAATGGCTAGCGACCAGCCACAAAGGCGAGCCTCGAGCTCACCGATTTGGCGACACCCGAGTTCGGCGAGGTTGAGGCTCACTGATCGACTCGCGCGCGGCGAGCCTAAGCTTGCTAGAGGTAGGCGAGCATCATGCTCATCACCGAGCTTGAGGCTCACTTGTGGCCAGTTGCCAGCGGTCGCCGTGGCCGGTTGATGAGCCAAGAAAAAGAAGCTTGGAAATAAAGAAAAGAAAAAGAAAATTAAAAAATAAATTGAATTAAAAAGGAAAAATAAATTTGAAAATAATTTGAATAAAAAAATAAAAGGAGGAGGAGGAGGAGGAGGAAGTGATGATTTGTAGAGGTGTGAGATAAGATTTTCAAAAGTGGAAAACATTTTCTCCTTTAAAAGACTTTTTTCCTTTCATGGAAAATGTTTTCCCCAAGGAATTCATTTTCCATTTTCCATAAAACGAACGCTGAAAAATCCATAAAACGTTTTCCTAGAAATTATTTTCCGCGAAACGAACGGAGCCATATGTGGCATCCTAGAATTAAGGGCAAGTCCTAAGGTGCCCTAGAGCTTTTAAATAGGTAATGAATTTACCTATTGGTTTGTGTTTTAGCCTTAATTTCTTTCTTAAGGCTTTGTATTTTTTTGTGCCGTGTGTTTTTAATTTAAACCTAAGGTATTTAATAAGTATAATTATGTGATGTCATGTTTGTTATAGATTAATGTTATGTTTTTTTTTTTTTAATTAGGTGTAATTAATTGTTAATTTTAATTTAAATTAAATTAAGGGAGTTGGATTGGGCCTTAGGCCCAATAGCATGGACTTTAGGCCCATGGAGGAGGGCCTAAAGTGGGCCGTGTGGGCCAAGCCCATAAGGCCCATTGGGCCTTGTGGCCGTGCGAAGAGGAGAGGGGGAGGGTTTCAAATGCATGCCCCTCCCCAAGTGTCCTAATGCATGGGCCATTTGGCACCCATGCATTAGAGTCCTCCTTGTAATGATTAGGAAGGGGGAAGAAAAGAGAAAAGGGAGAGAGAGATGGCCGGAGGAGGGGTGGTCGCACAAGAGAGAAAGAGAGAGAGATTGCGAGAAAGGGAGGGAGGGAGAGAGGTGCGCGCGAGAGAGAAAGGAAGAGGAGGAGGAGCCGCCGCACGCCGCCGTCCACCGCCGCCGTTCGTCGTCGTTCTTACTTGTGTGAGGCAAGTTTAGGTTCCATCCTACTCATGCATGTGTGTTTTGTATGGATGATTGATCTTTTGGGTGTTTGGAAGCTAAAAACCGAAGCTAGGGTGTTTGGTTGTTGAAAAATGCATGCTGTTTTCGCATGAACTAGTGAAGTCAGAAACTTGTGAGGGCTTGCATGTATGTTTGGAGTTCGATTTTGGCTTGGATATCTTCATGGAAGTTGTAACTAACACCTTGAACTACAACATACTGAAATTTCGTGAAAAATAATGGAGATTTGAAGGGTCAAAGCCTCGTATTTCGGAGACCCTAGATTTGGAGTTGTTTTTCTGACCTTGAGGTGAATTTGTGCTTTGCATGTTGGTTTTTACTAAGAATATCTCTTCGACTTCTTCATGAGACTTGTAGAGAACATCTTAAGGATGAACATACTCAAATTTCAGGCAAAAAGAACATGTTTAGACTAGGTAACCAACCTGATCTTGAAGACGATGAAACTGGAGTTGCGACGTGGGTTACCCGAGACTTCGTGGAACCTTTTGGAGGTCTTCCTTTGGTTTTTTGGCCTAAGTTCCTTCATGAAAGTTGTAGGGGATCCTTAGAAGTATAACATATCCAAATTTCAGAGAAAACGAAGAAGTGTAGGTGGGTCAAATCTCCATATTTCGGACATAGTTCCCTGTGTGTTTCGGTAACTTGACCAGAAGCTTCGTGGATCTGTAAAAATTTATCTATAATGATTTTGGCCTAGGTTCCTTCATGAAAAGTCTAGTTTAATGTCTTAACTATAACCTGGTGAAATTTCATAATTTTCTGAGGTCGTATGGGTATTTTAATCTATTTACTTAGAAAACTGTGCGTTCTGCCCTTGTCCGAAAATGTGTACGGAATTGTGAAAATATTGTTTTTGTGCAGAATTTTGATTGGCCATGCTTTTCTGTGGTGAATTCACTATTTTTATGGCATTACAATATTATGTGTTTTGATTTCATGAATTTGTGATTTTTGTGATTATTTAATTAATTAATTGCAAAGTAGAATTAAATTAGGATTTAAATAAATTCTAAATGCAATTGGCAAGTACATTGTTTTGTGTGACATGTAGACCTAATTGCTATGGGGGATGCATCTATTTCATGTATGCGTAAATGCTTGATGATACATGTATAAGAAAGATGATCTTGTCTTGCCATTACATCATGTGCATGATGAATTGAGACATAATTGGCAATGTGATCCATGGTAAATGAGAAAACCGTATGTGGCGGATGATAATGCCCTGGAAGTATCGGGATGCCCGGATGAGATGGGTGCCGGATGCCCGGAATTGTATAGAGATACATGGCCGGATGGCCCCGGGAGTATCAGGATGCCCGGAATGAGATGGGTGCCGAAGCCTCGGAGGTCTTTGCCCGAGGGGATGCCTCGTGATGCCGCTTGGGATGCGAGATGCCCGAGCGTTGGGGGTGCCGGATGCCCGGTGGCCATGAATGGCATAATTCCGGAGGTTCTTCTCGCAAGGCCCGAATTAGGGTGCGAGTGTAAAGTAAGGGATGGATGATCCCGAGGAAGGGAGATGTTTTGATGTGATGATCAATTGAGATTTCAAAGTGGAAATTGACATGCATGTATGATATGATGATGATGACATGCATATGTGACATGCAAGTGATATGTGATATGGCATGATGATGACATGCATATGTGACATGCAAGTGATATGTGATATGGCATGATGATGACACATATGTGCACTATGGTATGATGATGACATGTATGTGTACTATGGTATGATGATGACATGTATGTGCACTATGGTATGATGATGACACATATGTGCACTATGGTATGATGATGACATGTATGTGTACTATGGTATGATGATGACATGTATGTGTACTATGGTATGATGATGACATGTAGGTGCACTATGGTATGATGATGATATGTATGGGTCATATGGTATGATTATGATGATCATTTATAATTGATGCTATGTACGTATTATGATTTTGATGATGAGGTATGATGGCATGTACATGGCTTCGAGGTAAGTACATTACGATGTATGGATGACATGTGTATTGAACCGTTTGTATTATTTAAATGCATTGAGTGTTGATTGGATCTCTTTACTTGTTGAGTGGTTGTACTCACCCCTTTGGGGACCAACATTTCGACAGGTACGATGCCTCTCCCCGTTGTTCCACGGGGAGTGTTCTATGGCCTTCCATCCGACGTGGAGGTCGAGGTGACCGAGATAGATTGTCCCACCCCCGCCGGACTAACCTTTTGCGTGTGCGCGCGATCGTATCTTATGACGTGGGCCTATCTGGAGGCCCAATCATCCAGGAGTACATCTCCGTCCACATCCGCCGCAACGGTGTCATGATGGGGATGCTGCCACCTCCACCGCCTGACGCACCGGGATGGGTGTGATGACTTGCGCACGTGGAGTGGGGTTAGCAACTTTTGGATGGCCGCCACGAGTAGTCCGAAGGGAGATCGTTACACGTCGCATTTTTGAGGGTCGTGTGTCTCTTTTTGAGGTTGAAGGCCGAGCATAGATGAGTCTTGGCCTACCCTTTTGTACCGACCCGTGTTGCCCTTCGTAATTATATATGTAAATAAAAGTGGTTTGGCCTCGTGCTTTCATTTAATCCAAGATAAGTTGGTGTGTATTGTGTTGTCGTGAGGGAAGCGAAGTGTTAGTGAGACTCGCCTCTTAAATTCCGCTTTGAGCTGCGCAAAATCCTTAAAACCTTTTTAAAGGAAAAGAAAAGAAAAATTTTTACGCCTAAGCGTTGGCTTGAATCTTTCTTCTATCGCTATATAATTTGTTTTTGTTCTGGTTTCTTTCGCTTGCGGTTTCTGTGGCGACCCTACCGGGTTTTGGGGGTGCCGCACCATATATCATGTTTATTACATAAAGTTAAAATGTACAGTTTCTAACATTTCGTCATTTAAAATGACATTTTAGAGTGTATATAATAATTTTAGAGTTGATTATTTGCAAATGATTTCACGATAGGTGACATATTTTGACGGGATAATTGCACTAAAAATTATAAAACTTTGTACGAAAGTGAAATCGAATCTTAAAACTTTCAAAAAGTAGAATTAAGTCTTAAAAGTTGTCTAACTAATGTAATAAAGTATTTTTATTAACTCCGTCTAACTTGAGAGATGGAAAATGTCGACATGAAACTTTTATTATATTCTGAGGATAGACAGGGAGCCACATCAGAAAATAGGCCAAAATATAAAAGGACGAAAAAGAAAAAGCCAAAATCAAGGAGGAAAAAACACAAAATAGACGACTAAAAGAGAAAAGCAGGATGGAGGAAGGGAGTTCCGAAGGGGTGGCGCACCGCCGAGCAGGCGCTTCGACCCTCGCCCGGCCATGGCGCCTCTCTGCCTGTTCCCTTTGATTGGCGCAACTTCACCGCTTTCCGTCTCAACAGTCGCAAGCCTTCTCCTCATCAACACCGCAGGTGGATCAGAGGCCCTTTTCTGGATTCATTTCAGGTTGACTCCGAACGTGGATAGTGCCTAGGCGAGGCTCGGTTCGATCGAGTTCACCCACCATCGACCAAGAGGTGCCCGTTGACGATGAGGCAATCGTTGAGCTCTTGCGTCGATGCAAAGGTTGAGCTACGACAGCACTTTTTTTGCCCAGAAGAGTTTGAAATGATAATTTTCTTAGTTATCTATCACGACTTCATGAGGTTGGGAGGTTGAGCCAGCCCTTTTTTGGCCTTTCAAGCACCGAGTCTGGAACGGTGGATATACAGGGAGTTCACGGATCAGTTTCACCATGTCCATTCTCAACTTGTTCTTCTCCTTTCGTTTATCACTGCCTGTTCATCTGGTTCATTTATCAGAATCCTCCCTCTCCTTTCTCACCGGCTGTCCCGGCAACGTTGGACCCTCGTTGGCAAAGGTGGGGGTAGCGACGCCCCCTTCAAATTCCCCAATCTTCTCTCTCTTCTAGTTATATTTTACTTTTTTGACTTCTGGGATTTTTTTGGCCTTTTTCTCTCTAATTTTAGGTCTTTATTCAGTGTCACGTGTCTATGAATTATAACATTAAATGCCAAGTCAGTATTTTCCATCATTCAAATTGAATGAAGCTAACAAAAATATTTAATTGCATTCTTAGAAAGTTTTAGAACTTGATTGCATTTTCGCGATAAGTTTTAGAATTTTTAATGCACTTATTCGTATTTTGATTTGTAAATTTGTTTTATGAATGAATTCTAAAATGGTTTTGTGATTGATTAGACGATTGTGTTGATGGCTTATGCTCTTGTCATTGTGAATAGAGCTCATTCAAAGGTTGTTAGTACGCATATGTTCTCAAGATGTTTTGTTTGGGCCAAGCCACAGGCTACTATAGGTCGAGAAATCTTGGTAGGTCTTGTCACGGGGTATTGACCATTGACTGTCAACAGAATTTACTATTGGCCTCTTGATTGATCAATGGATTGAACTATTAATTTACGTTGATATTGTTGATTGAATGAGTTTTTTTATAAATATAACGCTTTGCTAAAGTGATATATCATGTTTGATCTTATACCTATTTTTATATTAGATTTAGATAAGTGTACTTATGGTATTTTTTTATAAAAATGCACAATGAATGCTCAATCTCCATAAAAAAGAATTGTACAATTCACTAAGTGGTGGTTTGCACATACTATTCATCTCAATTGTTTTCTCAAGTTACACAACTATCGAGAGATAGAACAAGAGTGATATCAACAGGGAATTTGTTTACAAGTTGGATTTTGGGTATGAATTGAGATAGTTGTGTATATGTCCAAAGTGATATTTGTTAGATTTAGTCTGTTAGTTTGGAGAACTATATATTCTTTTTAGTGGATTTAAAACAATAATCCTGTAACCAGCTTGTTGTTTTATCATAAATATAGATGAATATATATTTTGATATCATATCAATGTTAGCTATGTGTTTGAGGTTACTTATTTTGGGTAAGAGGTGTATCTATAGTAGGGGTAAGCATGGTTCGGGTTGGACCGGTCCGCCCCCTAATCCTAGGATTAACCCACACAGTGCTGGTCCTCAATTTTTGGAACCGAGGACTGACCCTATTGAGCTTGGGACCGAGGATCGGACCGACCCAATGGGTTCGGTTCAGTTCCAGGGTCAACTCGGGACCAATCGATACTTTTTTATTTTATTTTTTGTACTCCTTAAAAAAACGATTGAACCCAATGGGTTTGGTCCGGTTTCAGGGTCAGTTGAGGACTAACCAATAATTTTTTTATTTCATTTTTTGTACTCCTTAAAAAAACGATTGAGGATCGAATTGACCCAATGGGTTCGGTTCGATTTTAGGGTCAACCTAGAACCAACTAATAATTTTTTATTTCATTTTTTGTACTCCTTAAAAGGGCAACCGAGGACCATACCGACCCAATGAGTTCGATGATGAGTGAGGTCAGCTAAGAAAGGCAAGCGGTGAGGGTCAAGTGGGATGAGCATCAAATAGAATGAGCATCGAATGTCGAGCGGGAATCAACCAGCCAAGTGAGCGTCAAGTGACGAGCGACACAATTGATCTAAAGTGAGCAAGGCGAGTGTCAAGTGGTGAGCGGAGAAGTTGTTTATTTCGATTTTGGCAAATTGAAGACTAAGAGGACAAATAAGACAGAAGATAACGAATACTAAAGGATGATGCCACAAGGAGTTATTTATACATTTTTAGACGCCATGAGAACTCCTCACAAAAATATTTTCCTCCTTTGTAAATTATGACTATTGACGCCGTAAAAGACATTAAAAATCTAAGTTATTAAATAATAATGTAGAATTACTTAAACTTATCACTAAAGAGTTATTTAATATTGTTGACGCTATTTATTTTAATGTTTTCTTTATATATAAAAACTTATAAATAAAATTATAAATAGAGAGAGAGTTAGGGTTGGTCCGGGTTGGACCGACCCGGAACTCTTAGGATCGAAGACCGACCCGGAACTCTTAGTATCGAAGACCAACCCGTACAATGTTGGTCCAGAAATTCTAGGAGCAAGGACCGACCCAATTTCCTTGGGAACTGGACCAGGACCAGCAGATTAGGGCCGGTCCAGGGTCAGTCCAGGGTCAACCCTAGACTGATGCTCACCCCTAATCTATAGTGTTATTTGGTCCGGCAAATTCAATATTGGCAAGGCATTCATTACTAAAAGACAAGTAGGATTTCCAGAGTATTCTAGACTTGAACTCTACTTTAAGGAAATAACGTACCTACTATAGAGTTAGCCATGACCAATCAATCTCGTATCGTTGACAAAATTACATGTCCTACATCAATATTCTTCTTAAGTGGTGGAGTCTAGCATCATCATTATCGCTTTTCCGAAAGCTTAGTTCCATGTGCTTATTCTCATGAAACCTCACAACTCTATTATCATTTATGAGAAATATATTGAAAATCTTAAAATTTTTCAAGAAAGTATAACTGAATCCTAAAACTTTCAAAAGTGCAATTGAATCCTAAAATTTATTATAAAAAATTAATTGAGTCCTAATACTTTCAAAAAATGCAATCAAATCACAAAACTTGTTACTAAAATTCAATTGAGTCCCAAAAATTGCAAAAAATTGCAATCAAATTCTGAAACTTATTAGTATTTTCCATTTGTCAAGTTAGACATCAAAGCTAAGTTCACAAAATTGTCCAACTTAGATCAAGTTTAGAGGCAATTTGGGGACCATAAATGTGTGAGATAAGAATAATGTAGCTATTGAAATGTCTCATGTAGGGCTGACTCTCATTTGGGAATTATCAGCTGTGTGAATAGTAAGGGCATGCAAATTGTATGATTTTGACTAAAACAAATCAGCATTTGAAGTCATATGATTGTAGTAGGTGGAGTAAAAAAACATGAATCAGAAATAACTAAAGTAACAGGTACAATAATGGAAGGAACATAGGACTTAGAAGTATCAAACTCTCAAAGAATGGAATTAGAATCCTCTAACGAGAGACTAATAGACAATCTATTGGGAGAAGCCTTATCGATAGCATTAGCAGCAAGTGAACTTGCATGTGGAATATAGTTCCCGGGTTGGTTGGCCTTCCTATGAGTTGCTTAGGTCATGGTCAAACCAACACCATGGCTGACAGGGATACGACGTCCCAGGCACATTGTCGACCCATTTCTTTTTTATTCATCTTGTTCTTACAAGCAAGTGAAAGCATGTATAAAAGCAATCACCCAAACAACAATCAATTAGTCAGGAAAAAACATCACATAATACACTACTTTCATTATGCGTAGCTACATTTACATGGCCTTTTTCTATGGGCACTCCCTTATTTACATTATCCCTTTATCCGGGTAGGCCAGAGGATTCCTATCTCCTCTAGCATGGTCGTGGCTCCAAAATTGGTATGCTTATCGCCACGTAATGTACCCTACGGATTGATCACCGTTCGGTTAGGCATGGACTCATTGGTGAACTTAGATGGTCCATTGAAGCCTCGGAGTAGCCTTGCGAGATTGCCATCAAACCATGCATACCATGCTACGTAATGACGAGGGACCTAGTCGTCCAAGCCTTCTTCGACCCATACGATGGAATTATTACAATAAATTACGTCATTCTCTACATCAACCACATTGATGACAGACACATCTAAGGACATCGGTAAGTCGTGACGAGAAGAGGGTGAGACATTCATATCTATAAATCTAAAAAAAAACGAAGTGAGTCGAAGGCTCAGTAAGTGAAATCGTGAATCCTCAAATAGGAGGACATCTTGTTATCGAACCTATCATGTGAACATCATTCGCACTAGTACATCGATGGCAGATCAAAAGCAATACTAATGCAGTAACTTGACTATATACATATGAACAATTTCGGCATACTGTCAATGCGCGAACTACCTTCAGCTTACCAAACAACATAGGAACATCCACAAATAATTTCATTTTATAACCATCTTATATGATTATTCCAATACTTTTAGGGGCTTCTAGCTTCAAGCTAGGCATCCAGCATCAACTGGGCATCCCATACTTTTAGGGACTTCCAGCTTCAAGCTGAACATCTGGCATCAATCAGGCATCACACACCTAGCAACATCTTGAAACTTCTAACTCATGGTCCTCCCGTTTCCCTTATGGAGCATTGCCTGCTCTTGGCGGCATCTTGAAACTCTCCCCGAGGCATCCCATTAACGTGGGAGCATTGTGTTCTCACTAACAAGGCATTGTTGCCGTAATGGCGACGGTTTTTATCTTTCCTTTATGTGAAAACACATCATGCATCACACAAGCCGATTCATTATCTTTTTATTTTAGCCGATGTAAGCAAGGCCCATGAGTGTGCTTATGGGTGTGCATGTGTGTGGCATGACCTATAACATCATAATTACAATATTATGCTTAGTGCGGCATGTGACTCACGACTTAAACCGACATGCTTTAATGCCGATCCAAAGTATAGCGAGACTTGTCCATGACTTGGGGCGCGATTTGACTTATGGATGCAAAGACATAAGCAAACCGTACAAAACAATTATCAACATGTACAAAAGTAAGCTTGAATGAGAACACAACCAAGCCTGAACGTCGTAGCTCATCACCCTAGTTGAAGGTTAGGGATTCCACTTACAATTGATGAAATGATAGCGAGTGATAGAGAGGTGCCCGAGCAGTGAGGGGTCGAGAGAGAGAGAGAGAGATGGCAAGGCAATGGAAATGAATTGTGGTGTTCTATCTATAGACTTACCATCATTTAATGACCCTAACAAGTGGCCCAAACGGTTTTCTTCAAGTGGCGTAGCTAGATTGAAATGGTGGCACTCTAATTTTTCCAAGGAAATGATTAGGAACATGTGGTCCAATTGGCTTTTCCCATATGCCCTAGCTAAAATGATGTTGTGGCATCCTAAAGTTCTATGAAATGATTAAGGACATGTGGTATTCTTCTCATTGGTCTACTTGTGCCAATGAGTCATCATGTAATCATGGCCAAATCTTCTTCTTGCCACCTAGGATAATAAATCATTCTTTCATTAAATGCCTACATTAATTGCTTAAGATTTGATCATCATTGGCTTTGGATTATGCCACCTATTTCTTACCATCTAAGTTGATGATTCACCCTCTCATTAAATGCCACATTAATTGCCTAAGAATTGGTCATCATTGGTTTTGGATTCAACAACTTATTTCTCGCCACCTAAGTTTGATTCACCCTCTCATTTATTGGCTAACATCCAAGGAACATTATGTAAGCATGAGAGAGAAGTCGATGTAAGCATTGACATCATCGAGCGAGAGTTTCTCACATCATCTATAATTGACTACACGATTTGGATCGAGGTTAGTGGGTGGGCATGGTTGGATCCATGGTCGAGACTAGTCGGGCACTGGCTCGAGTGGTCAGGTTGAATGGATTGAGTGATTGGATCGTTGAATTGATTTGCGACCGATCCATGATCTATCACAAATGATCTACAGTCAATTCGTAATTGATTTGTGGTCAATCCTCAGTTGACACATGCTCACGTGGGATCAATTGATCCACGGCTGACGCATGGTCACCAAAAATCGATCCATATTTACCTATGGCCGGTGCATGACCAAGTTGAATCACCTACGACTAGTGCATTACCATGCGGGATCGATCTAATGACCGTCCATTGATAGATCCGTGATGGTGCCCGATCATTCCACAATCAACTCTTATGGTCGAGCGGTCAATCCATGGCCAAATATCTTTGGTCAACTTGCATGATCGGTGGATCGATCAAATCGATTCACTGTCGATCCCTTGATCAATCCATGGATGATCCTTTGATTGGACCATGGCTGATCCCTCGATCGTCCTTTCCGATCGGGCTGATAGGTTCATAATTGATGCTTGGGTCGGTCCATGGCCAATCCCTACTATCGGCGTACTGATCCTATGGCCATTTCTCATGATCAATACATGGACCAAAACTGTGGATGTCACGTTATTGGTTTCAACATAATAGATTGGACAACAAATGTAAAGAAACCAGTACCTAGAGAGTCGATAAAGAGAAAATAGGGCCCACAAATGGACTCAATATGTCGAAATACCTTGGAAAGTAGTTTGTGATCACCAATAACTTGTTGAAAAGTGCCTTGGAACCGATCGGACTGGTCTAATTGAATCGGTCAACAGTCAATGATCGGTCAATAGTCAATGGTGAGCTGTTGATGTTGCGAGATGCCACGACTGGAGCGTCTACGTGGATGGCACGTGAGTGACGTCTGCAGAGCGGCAAGCACTTAAGGCACGTATCACGTGTGGATCTAAACTGCAATGGTGCGTGATGGCAGGTGCGGGCGTGTGTGGCGGAGTTTGGCGGCATGGTTTCTGGTGATGAACTTGTCGTAGGATGGGAAGGTGGATGGTGGTGTTTGTTTGCCGTACAAGCCACCGATGGAGTTGGAACAGCACTCAAAAGTGTCAGCCCGTCGGTGGCCATGACTCTTACTCACAGTAGCAGGGGGTGGCATGTGAGAGCGCATGCAACAACAGGTGACGGCAAAATTTTGAAATCTAGCTATTATGAGTGTTGTAATATTAATGCGGAAACTTACATGAAACGATGGATAATAAATCACACAAGATATTTACGTAATTTAGTCCGAATATTGATGTCTACATTCACGAAGAGAGTCAGTAGTAATAATTCATTATAATATGAGAATCAAAGTTACAATCACTTCTACCCTTGAATGTTTGCACACTTAGATTAAGTCTAAACTCAAAATATTTATAAATAAATAACTCAATTGAATATAAAACACATGACACAAATCACTAAGATGTCTGAGCCCAAGCAAAAGCTCTGAACTTTCTGTGCGTTTCCTTTTGCTCTTCACTTCGTGCGGCTCCCAAAAACTAGAGATTCTGTACGGCCTCCAAAGATAACGAATATATATATATATCCTTTTTCATGGTCGATAACCTCGTGCTCCCAAGACCTCGGAGCATCAACTTCCCTGATATAATTCAATACGCATGCTGCACTCCACAAACTAATGTGTATCATATAAAGAATGGGGCCAACAATCGAAGTCGATCAAACTTAATAAGAAAAATACCATATGTGATTTCTCGGAGAAAACTCAAACAAGGCCAATAGGAATTTATTTCCTATTTCCACCAACCAAATTCCATTGGCCATCGCAACTTTTTGAGTTAAGAGCTAGTGGGAGTTGTTCGCAAAATCATATTTGAGACATAATTTAATATTGTTAAATTAATGTCTCGAGTTTGAAATAAGATAAAGTAAAGAAGATGTGATTTACCACTACAAGACAAAAGGGGCACACTTTATTTTATATTTCTATTTATTTTTAAGGGGAAAAGATGACTTGTTGGAAGAGATAAAAAAAGAAAGAGGAAATTTCTTTTAGAAGCAAAATTCTTATAGGCGTGCGTTGGTTTGTTATGTGGTGGGGCCCAAGGTCAAACTTTTGACCTTGGGCCCACACACACACAAAGCTACGAAAGACCTCTGCAGTGTCTCTTCCACGTGAAGCCAAAAAGGTCAAAAAAAAAACCTACGAAAGTGGAGCCGCACGTTGAGCGTTTTGAAGTCGCCGAAGAAGTAAAAAGCCGCACGTCCCGTACGAGTTAAAAAGTAGTCGCGTGAAGCTTGAAGGGATACGCAATTTCGTACGTACGCAAATCAAGTGTACGTAAAGCGTTGTATTTTGAGCTTGAACACGCAGTAATCTTGTACCGTGAGTTTATACCCAAGTGAGTTATTTATTTATAGATAGTTTGAATTTAGGGTTAAATTTAAATGTGAGAAACACTTGAGCGTGTGAATAATTATAAACTTCGATTCTCCAATTTTAGTGGTTATTTGCTGCTCGCTCTCCTCGTGGACGTAAGTACCAATACTCGGATCGAACCACGTAAATTTCTGATATCCTTATTTTTCTCGTTTATTTCTCTGATGATTTCGAGTTGACATAAATTGCAATATCCTATCGTTTCCGCGTATTATATCCCAACAATTGGTATCGGAGCTTTGATCAGATTTCTGGATTGTAATTTAGAGCTTTTGCTTGTCTGATTATTATCTGGAAATTCTGTTATTGCAATTATGTCTGAGAGGAAATATGAAATTGAGAAGTTTAATGGGAACAACAATTTTGTGTTATGGAACATTAAGATGCTGGCATTATTGACAACGCAAGATTTGGCCAAGGCACTAGATGGTGAAAATGAATTGCCAATTATAATGAAAGCATATGAGAGGGTAGAGCTAATGGAAAAAGCAAAGAGAATAATCCTGTTAAATTTGTCGAATGAGGTCTTAATAGAGGTTGCTGAGGAGAAGGATGTCGCAGTATTATGGGTAAGACTTCAAGCACTCTATGTAAAGAAAGAAAGGTTTGAATAATTGCTTGTACATGTTGAAGAAGATGTTTCAATTTAGATATACTGAAGGTACATCTATCAGAACCCACCTAGATGAATTTAATAAACTCATGTTGGATCTAAAGAACATTGGTAAGATACTTGATGATGAAGAGCAGTGCATGATGTTGTTAGCCTCTTTACCAGAGTCATAAGAGCATTTTACTGATTAACTGTTGCAGGGGCGTACTACTATTACCTCAGAAGAGATAAAGTCCACCTTATTCTCTAAGGAGTGACAGAGAAAGTTGCGAGATGACAGTCTGGTGCAAGGAGCAGCGCAAGCATTGATGATTCGAGGTAAAGAACAATATCAAGGGCCTAGTAGCAGTAGAGGTAAAAGCAGATCAAAATCACGCCATAGAAAATCCAAGGGACACGTGAAGTGCTTTGAGTGTCACAAGGAGGGGCACATCAGGAGAGATTGTCCAAAGCGGAGGAATAAAGCTGATAGGCAGAATGCCACAAGTAGTGTGGCAAACGTTGCCGAAGGGGAGCACTAGTGATGCAGAAGCTATTTTATGTGTGACTACTGCTTTATCAGGAGACGAATGAATGCTAGATTCAGGGTGTTCTTATCATATGATGCCTCATAAGAACCGGTTTACTACTTACTAGACTGCAGATGGTGGTAGGGTTTTTTTGGGGAATAATGCAGTCTGTAAGGTTGTGGGAATATGGACAATTCGGATTCGGATGCACGATGGGGTGGTGCGCACATTGACAGATGTGAGACATGTGCCAAAGCTCAAGAAGAACCTTATTTCTCTGGGGACACTCGAGACACCGTTGAAGGTGGAATACTGAAGATATCTCGAGGTGCCATGATAGTGATGAAAGAGAAGAAAGTGAAAACTCTCTATCATCTACTGGAAAAGACCGTGACCGGAACCGCTACAGTTTCATCAGGTGAGTTAGATTCTAACTTGACTCGATTATGGCATATGCGTTTAGGGTACATGAGTGAGACATGTATGACAATGCTGAGTGAAAGGGGGTTATTGAAGGGTCAAAAGACAGGAAAGCTGGATTTATGTGAGTACTGCATTTATGGGAAGCAGCACCGAGTTAAGTTTACTACAGCTATTCATTCAACCAAACGACCAGTTAAATATATTCACTCAGACGTTAGTTCCTTTGAAAGGAGGTGCCTGATATATGCTGACTTTTATCGACGATTATTCAAGGAATGTATGGGTATACTTTCTAAAGTACAAATATGATGTGTTTGATCGGTTCAAGAAATTTAAGGCATTGATTGAGAAACAGTCAGATAAGCAAATCAAGTGCCTGAGAACCGATAATGGCATAGAGTTATGTGGTAAAGATTTTACCAAGTTCTGCAAGAAAGAAGGTATTATGAGACATCGCACAATACCTGAGACACCATAGCAAAATGGCGTGGCAGAACGGAAGAACGAAACTTTGCTTGAGCAAGCTCGATGCATGCTTTCGCATGTAGGACTTGGCAAGGAATTTTGGGCTGAAGCAGTAAACATGGCATGTTACCTAGTTAATCGATCTCCATCATCTGCTATCGAGTGGAAGACTCCTGAAGAAGTATGGTCAGGGAAACCTGTTGATTACTCCGGATTACGTATATTCGGATGTCCTGCGTATGCTCATGCGAGTGATGGTAAGCTTGAGCCAAGGGCGAAGAAGTGCATATTTCTAGGTTATGCACATGGGGTGAAAGGCTACCGGCTGTGGTGCACTGATCCCAAATCACCCGGTTTTCTAATCAGTAGAGATGTGATCTTCGACGAGACTGCAATGCTTCAATAGAGGAGTTCTGAGACACAACCGGCAGAGAATTGCAGAGGAGTTCTGAGACACAACCAGCAGAGAAGACAAATCATGGTGTCATTAGTGAGGTGGAGCTTCAGGTGAAGACTCCGGAGACCTCGAAGGTAACAGAAGTTGAGACTGTAGCTGAGGCCGCAGTTCCTGAAGTTGGTGATAGTGAACAACCAGCAAAGCCGCAGATAGATAGAGAAGACAAATTAAATCACCGGTATGTTATGGTTATACAGATATTGCTTATGCTTTGACTGTAGGTGATGAGGTGGAGAAATATGAGCCTTCGTCTTACTCTGAGGCGATGGCTAATTCGAAGTCGTCGTAATAGCTAGGGGCTATGAGTGAAGAGATGGAATCACTCTATCGAAATCTGACATGGGAGTTGGTCAAAGTACCCAAGAGCCAAAATATTGTCGGAAGTAAATGGGTCTTTAAACGGAAAGAGGGCATTCCCGATGTCAAGGCAACGATATATAAGGCGAGACTTGTGGTGAAGGGGTATACATAGCATGAGGGAATTGACTACAATGAGGTGTTCTCTTCTGTGGTAAGACATAATTCTATTCGTGTTTTACTTGCGTTAGTTGTTTCGCAAGATCTTGAGTTAGAGCAGCTAGATGTGAAAACTGCGTTTCTTCATGGTGTATTGGAGGAGCAAATTTACATGAGGCAACCGGAGGGATTTGTTATTCCGAGTAAGGAAGATCATGTTTGCTTATTGAAAATCTTTGTATGGGCTGAAACAATCTCCTAGACAGTGGTATAAACGTTTTGATGCTTTCATGGTTAGTCAAGATTACTTGAAAAGTCATATGGATAGCTGCGTTTACTATAGGAGATTGGAGAATGATTCTTTGATTTATTTACTTTTATATGTTGATGACATGCTAATAGTAGCTAAGAATATGTCTAATATTGATGTGTTGAAGAGGCAGTTAAATGCTGAATTTGAGATGAAAGATGTAAGTGCTGCAAAGAAAATATTGAGTATGGAGATTTTGCGTGACAAGACTGCAGGAGTTTTACGTCTATCTCAAAAAAAAAATATTGAGAAAATTATGGCACGTTTTAATATGCAGTCAGCAAAATCTGTAAGTACACCTTTAGCAAAGCACTTTAAACTTTCAGATAAATTATCACCGTAGATTGAGGAGGAGGAGGAGCATATATCTCGTGTTCCTTATTCTAGTGCCGTGGATAGTATTATGTATGCTATGGTGTGCACTAGGCTTGATATTTCACAAGCTATGAGCGTGGTTAGTCGCTATATGAAGCGTCTTGGTAAAGCTCATTGGGAAGTTATGAAGTGGATCCTTAGATATTTGAAGGGGACAACAGACGTGAGTATAGTATATCGAAGGGACAGCAATGGCAGTGAGATCACTGGTTTTGTGGATTTGGATCACGCCGATGACTTAGATGATTGTAGGTCTTTAGCAGGGTACATGTTTACGCTAACGGGTGGTGTAGTTAGTTGGAAAGCATCCTTACAAGATCACATTACCTTGTCTTCGACTGAGGCAGAATACATGACACTAACCTTTGTAGCGAATAAGGCGATATGGTTACAAAGTTTGCTCTCGAATTTTGAATTAAAATAGAAAAGTGTAGATATACATTGTGATAACCAAGGTGCGATATATTTGGCGCATAATTCAGTTTATCATGAGCGAACAAAGCATATCAACATCAGGTACCACTTCATTCGAGATGTCTTAGCTAAGAGTAATGTTATTATCAAAAAGATTGCTACAGTAGATAACCCGGCAGACATGATGACTAAATTTGTTCATTTGGCAAAGCTTAAGCTCTACCTAAGCTCTATTGACGTCTATGGAGAGTAAGCGTCCGTCGGGGTGTTAGGAGAGCAGCATGGATGATGAACACTATAACTTGGCTTCAAACACCAAGTTAATGTGGAGAATTGTTAAATTAATGTCTCGAGTTTTAAATAAAATGAAGTAAAGAGGATGTGATCTACCACTACAAGACAAAAGGGGCACACTTTATTTTATATTTCTATTTATTTTTAAGGGGAAAAGATGACTTCGTTGGAAGAGATAAAAAAGAGGAAATTTCCTTCAGAAGCAAAATTCTTATAGGCGTGCGTTGGTTTGTTATGTGGTGGGGCCCAAGGTCAAACTTCTGACCTTGGGCACACACACCCACAAAGCTACGAAAGACCTCTGCAGCGTCTCTTCCATGTGAAGCCAGAAAGGGAAAAAAAAACCCTACGTAAGTGGAGCCGCACGTTCAGCATTTTGAAGCCGCGAAGAAGTAAAAAGCCGCACGTCCTGTACGAGATAAAGAGTAGTCGCGCGAAGCTTGAAGAGATATGCGATTTCGTACATACGCGAACCAGGCGTACGTAGAACGTTGTATTTTGAGCTTGAACGCGATAATCTTGTGCCGTGAGTTTATACCAAGTGAGACTTTGAGTTTGGAGTTAAATTTAGGTGTGTGAAACATTTGAGTATATGAGTGATTCTAAACTCTAATTCTTCGATTTTAGTGGATTATTTGCTGCTAGCTTTTCCCATGGACATAGGTACCGATACTCGGACCGAATCACGTAAATTTCTAGTGTCCTTATTTTTTTTTGTTTATTTCTCTAGTGATTTCGAGTTGACATAAATTATAATATCCTATCGTTTCCGTCTATTATATCCCGACAAATATTAAAGACAATGACTCTAGTTGTTATGTTGGTTTGTTGAAACAAGCAACGAGAACAATAGGCAGAAAGCTCAAAATCGGAGGTTCGGCAGGAAATGGACATTGGTGTAGCTGTCATAATATTGCTACAACCATCACCTCATAAAGACTCAATAGCTGCTTCCTCATACAATAATGGCTTGATATTAAGTTGAGAGTAATAAAGCAGAAGAGAGACGTTGAATTTTTCGTATATATTTATATGTGTTGAGCAATGATACATGAGCTTATTTGTAAACTTTACAGGTACTATATGAAGTAGTCATATATCAGTTACCATAGGTCAGAATCAAATGAAGAGAAATCTCCTAAGTACATTTATATCTCTAAAAGCGTTGATCAACAGGAAAATGCCAAGGAGCAAGTTCGCAAGATAAAGCTGGTGGAACTTTTTGTGCTCTTGGTGGTTGATCTGGTCAATACAGTCACTGTATTTGATTTATCTCTGGCATGTTCAGTCTCCTCCTCTTGGGTGAATTACCGGCTAAATTGTGCTCTTCGTGTTCCAATCCCTGCCACCATGAAGGGTTTCGAATAGTGAGCTGATAGGGTAAAAGAAAGAAAGGATTAACAGGGGAGACAAAAATGAAGAATTTCCCTAGCACATCGAGACAAGAAGACAATGGCAAGACAAAATCAGCTCAATTGGGAGCTTCTTTCACCTTTTCTTGTGCTGCAGGTTCATCCAAAGATGCGAAAATTCGGCAGAACTCTGAAAGATGTGAGCTGTGGAATGTACTCTGTAGGATGCCTTCTGTTTCCTCAAGAGGAACAACACAATCAAGTGGTTCAATTTTACTTCGGTGATTCTCTGTTATAGATATTTGGTCATTCTGCAGCAAAGCATTGCATAAGATCAAATAGATCATTGGAAATAACTGAGGCACTATCTCGATCTTATGACAAACATTCATGTTTCTGTTCTCAAATTGTCTAGAAGCTCTAATTACATAATCAGCCTATTAGTAATCTGCTTCAACCTTGGACAGTCTCAGCTGCAAATTTCTTTAATATATTTTCTGCTTCGTAGTTCTTCGCCATTCTTATTATTTGAATCAAAATTAATAAAGCATGAGCAATGTAGAGTGATATTTCACTTCCTTTTAGTAGACGACTGCTATAATCCACTTGATGTTTTT
Organism: Eucalyptus cloeziana; assembly: GCA_014182715.1. NCBI lineage: Eukaryota > Viridiplantae > Streptophyta > Magnoliopsida > Myrtales > Myrtaceae > Eucalyptus > Eucalyptus cloeziana. The sequence continues at coordinate 9,712,380 of CM024640.1, forward strand.
CTCAAAGAGGATTTTAACGAAATTAACCATTTTCTTGAGTGCCTGTGAAACACATATCCTATACATAGTTAGCTGCAGTCAAAGATGGAAACCCAACATCTAATTAACTTCCCAAGCAATGCACGTCAACATACAAGAATAGTAAGAAGACGCAATGGGTTTGTTTAGGAGCTACTTTCACCTTTGCTCTGGCTGCTGTTTCATCCATATATATGCATGGTTCGATATTGCTGACTGCAGTTTCCTGCTGTACCTTTTCCACACTTGGCCCTTCACCTTTCTGAACCTCTGCATATAAAAGATCATTTAGCATTGTATCAACCCAATCATCCTCTTTAGTTGTTCCAAGTGAAGATTGATGTATGGTGGAGCAGAAGCCATTGTTTTGTGATTGGAGCCCACGTTGAAACAGCTGTAGGAGGTCAAGCAAAGAAAATTGAACTCCGTTCTGGGTCTGAGAGGGCTCCATCAGTGACTCCATCCTTGCTCGGATCAAATGCTGGATTTACAAGCAAAAGATTAGACACTAACGCATTCCACGTGCTTGTTAAGACGGATGTCAAATGTATAAACAGAACATTTATTCCTCCACACCTCAGGAAAGGAGCCCTCATCATCAGGTTGATTAAGGCGCGATTCCAATTCTGCAAATTCCGTCGGGTCATTGGCTCCATGCTCTGATCTTGTGGTTGAATTATCAGCCTTTCCATCTTGTTTAAGCATTAAGTGACACAGAATATAATTTTTACTCAACTGTCAAAAGACCATGTTATATCAGTTCACACCATAGATCTTTTATTTTCTTCAGTAAGAAACTGCTCTCAAATTCAGCAAAAATAATATCATCCCCTACATATGTATAAGATTTCAATCTCCTGCAGTATAAACCGATCACAAAAATGTTTCTCTCTTGTTGAGGACTATTGGAAATTTTTAATCGAGCGTTTTCACAGATAATCGTAGCTATACTTCTCAAACGATATGTCATCAAATTCATGCATCTTGGGAATCTATCTAATTAATTGCAACGAATAAATGAGGGTTAGATTGAGCACATCTTCGTCAGGTAGATGGTATTCATGGATGACCCAGTTGCTCTTGCTGCACTCGGAGCCGCGGCCATCAGGGAAGGATAATATTCTCTTGTAGCCCATCCTTTGGCCGTCAATGTTAATATTCGTACGACCACCAGTGACCTTCCAAGAAGAACCGCACCGGTGTTTTCCTGGAAATCCGCGGCTTCTGCGTCTGTGGACAGATGAACCACCATTCTCGATCATTGGATGGGATGACCGATTTCTCTGGATGCACAAGAAACTCACTTTGAGTCACGAGTAAAGGGGGCTACTGCTCTCTTCCTGAGTCACTCTCCTTGAAGTTGCGAACGACTTACCGCTGAACTTGGCTGGTAAATCCCATGGATCGAAGTCGTTGATGTTTTCCAGGGTCGGAATGATGCAGAAACCTCCTCTGCGTCCGGGTTCTTCCAACTTCAAGTGATTAATCAGCTGCTCCTCGGTTGGACTGAACCTGAACCCGTCTATTGCCTGCTGAAGTAGCAGCATGATCTGCGTGACAAGAAACTCCATTGAGCAGATCCCGGCTGCCATATCTCCTTTTCTTCCCTCACACTAGCGAAGTTCAGAGCTAGCTGAGAGTGAGAACTCAGGGAAGGGGCGCCAGGGGTGGCTTTATGGACGTACGTCCCTTCGGCAACAAGGGTCAACCAGGTCAACCACCCCGACCGGAGGCCCCCGCTAGGGGTTTGATTTACATAAATAACCCTCTGTGCTCTTCAGTTTCTTCGTGAGATGTTAGCCGTCTGATTGGGTGCGACGGCTGATGATCATGTGGTAATTATAATCATGTGCAATCTGAAAAGCATTAGCTAGCCATTGCCAGACATGTGTACTTATATTTCTTGGAAATTAGGGAATAACAATGGGATATGCTCATTAAAAAGGAGATTATAGATAGAAGTATAACACAAGTGTCAAAACTTAATATGGATGGATATATAAGTGCCAAAACTTTAAAAAAAGTACATTTAAGTGTCGTTTTAGAAAAACTGAACACTTAAGTGCCAACTTTAGTGAGCTTGCTAGAAATCCGACGTGATATCATTTTATTAATAAAATCTGTCTACGTGGGTTGCTAGAATGTTCACTCAACAATCATTGCCTAAAATTATGTTGTCCTTCAGTTCACTTAAGCGCTAGTCTTAATTAAAAAATGATCACTTAAGTGTCAAATTATGATGTAAGTAATCACTTAAGTGCTATTCATGGTTAAAAGTGAACATTTAAGTGAAAGTAATTACTTAAGTGCTAAAAAACGTCATTTAGTGTATGCTTGATGTCTACGTGGATCGGTTTTAAAAAAATTGCCACGTGAGTTAAAAATCTCGTCGAAAAAAAAAAACCTATAAACTATTGGAAATATGGTCAAAGATTCTGATTGTGATGTCGATCTCGATTGCGGACTAATTGATTCGGTCAATCAGTGATTAGTTTAGAAAATACTAAAGTTGTAATTCTAGCATATTATTTCCTCTTTTCTCTAGATTTTTACATTATAAATGAACCATGTACACAATGCAGAAGATATATTGCATAGAATATTTTCGCCACTTTTTCTCTTTCAATTTCTATCATGGTATCAGAGCGCGCCTTCTTGGCCTAGCTTCCGCACTTGTAGAATTGTCATCGCTTCCTTCTTTGAACATTGAAGCATCCTACAAAATGATTCAATAAACCGAATATGAATTCAAAAATTTTCTTTATCTTGATATCATTGCCAAGAATTCATCAGTGGAGGAAGCACTTGTCTTACCTTTAGCACAAATCCATTCGCATGAACAAGAGCGGATTATCGTTCTGCTTTCTGGTAATAACTACAATCCGGTTAGTTTTGCTTATGGCCTGACCTATATTCCTAGCCCAAGTCAGTGACCCCAAGTCTAGTGGTATCCAATCCGAGGCCAATGGGCCACTAGGTTGGGGGCATGGGCCCAATACCCATTTGGAATTCCTGGAGATGAAAACACCTCTGGATTTGGGACTCAGCCCAACAGAAATGGGTAAGCCCATCTCCCGCAAGAATCCAGCCTGAATGGTGAATAGAGCTAGGTGAATCCAATTCACACAACCAAATATGTATTGGGTCAAGGGACGAATACCTACCCTTTTGCCTGGCTTCATGCGGAATCTCCTTCCACTCCTCAACGGCAACCACCCCGAGCCCGGTGACCCCCTTTACGTGTTGTCGGTTGATAGACTGGAACTACATTTGATCCACATGCAACTTACCGGACTGAAAAACTATAGTGCATGGTCATGGGATCTTCAATGAGCCATTGTCACAAAGGACAACGATGGCTTCCTTGATAGAGTCGTTCCTTTCCCAGCTGAAGATCAACTCTAGAGGGACTGGCAGAAGTGCAATCAGTTGGTCCGCACATGGATTGGCAATTGTCTTGCCCCCGACATCAATATCCAGGAAACTCCCAGGATTTGCTCCTGTGATGTGTCCTTGGTGTCTAATTACAACAGAAGACTTTTCTATTTATTTTACTAATGACATAGTGGAGTTTAAGTTAAAATCAACCTGATAATAGTCGTTAAACATAAGGATTTTCCATGCACATGTGCATTTTCTTTAAATAATGACTATGCACTCTACCCGGTCACTTTATGTACCAATGTACCTGTCGGTTTTTTACCTATTATTCTTAGTGTTAGCAAGTTAGGGTTATTTGTGTAATTGTACAAGGATTAACCCTAAGCTTATAAATACTTATTTTAATCTCAATAAAAGGAAAAAAAAAAAAAAGAAGTGCTCTCTCTTTTTCCAACAGCATATGGTATCAGAGCGTAACATTCCTATGTGAAAGAAGACAACGAGCCTCGATTCTCTTGGTTAGCCGCACCAAGGCGTCGTTTTCGCTGCTTGCTATCCAAGTCGTTGTTTAATTTTTTTTCTTCTGCTGCTATTGAGGCTTCTGTTGCTGCACCACAATAATTTGCTCCTCTCCCTTTGTTCCACCATTGGCGATGAAGCTAATGTCCCATTGAAGTCAACACCCCTAAAACATTACTGGCCCGTACTGTTCCATCGACGTCCACGCCCCTGCTTCAGCCAGACGGGTGTTTTGGTTGGTGTTGAGTTGTTTATGGTGATGCGATAATTAAATCATAAAGTTGTGGTGGTTTGGGTAAGATTCTTGTATGTTCGTGGTGTTATCATTGTGGTTCCCAACTAGTCAACAGGCTTTAGATAGTTGACTAACAATATGTTTGAAAAGCAAATGAATCTCACCCTCATGTGCTCTCGGTGGTGTTGTGGTGTGTTTCATTCTTGGTTTGTGGATGTCTTCTGATCAGCAAGCTCTCCGTCTATTGTTTCGAGGGTGATTCGCTCTAACGTGACTCCTAGCTCAAGATCTTTTGGCACCAATCATAGTGGTACTCATGGTCTAATAGACTTACACACTACTTGGTTAAATTGGATGGTACTAACTATCCCCCTTGGTCAATAGCTCTTTCTACTTTTGTTTATATTAATGGCCAATCTAGATGGCCTGAAGAAGAACCACCTGCATAGTCAGCTAGTCAAGAAGAATCGAAGGTCACTGATGATTGATTGCGTACTCTTTTATGGGGAATTATGGCTGAATTTATCCACCATCTTTTCATGGATTGTGCGACGGCACATGAGGTGTGGACAAAATGTGCTTTACTCTATTCTGGACAAAATAATATGTGTCGAGTTTGCGATATACGGAAAGCTTTATTTAAAGCTAAAATTGGTGATGTTTGGTCGACAGAGTATTATGCTTGCTTTCCGTCTTTGTATCAGCGTCTCAAACCCTACTTTTCACCAGATATCACGGTTACTCAAATATAGAAACGAGAAGCGGACATACTAGTAGTCATTTTCCTCCGAGGTCTTAGTCCAGATCACAGTGCTCTTTGCCAATAGATTACTTCTCTTGGCTCTCTACCTTCCATAGAAGAAGTGTACTCTCGGGCTACTCGTTAGACTCCCATTCCCAAAACATCGGCCATATCAGACAATAATGCTATGGTAGCCCGTGGCGGTCAAGGAGCTCATGGTCACGGTAATGGTCGTGGAAATTGGACTTTAAATTATTTTAACGGTGGTCGTGTCCATGGTGTTCAGGGCCGAGGTGCCCCTCATGGTCGTGGTAATAATTGTTCTAAAGGAGCTCGTGGGGGTCGCTTTTGTACTTATTGCTAGCTTATAGGACATATTATTGATTATTACCATGATCTCCATCTTGAGCTGTAGGGTCTACACGCTTCTATCGACACTGAGCCTTGGTCTCCTTCATCTGGACCTCCTTCCGAACACAGTATGGGAATTAGCTATGACCAATCAATCTCTTAGTGACGACAAAATTACATGCCCTATATTAATATTCTTCGTAAATGCTGGAGTCTAGCGTCATCATTGTTGTCCTTTTGCTTTTCTCGAAGGATGGTCTCATGTGCTTAATCTAATCAAACTTCACAACTCGAGTATTAGTTCTTGGAAAAAAGTATATTGAAAATCCTAAGATTTATTAAGAAAGTATAATTGAGTCTTAAAATTTTTAAAAAGTGCAATTAAATCTCAAAGCTTGTCATGAAAATATAATTGAATATTAAAACTTTCAAAAATATAATCATGTCACAAAACTTGTCACAAAAATTCAATTGGGTTCTCAAAATTGTAAAAAATGCAATCAAATCCTAAAATTTATTTGCATTTTCCATTTATCAAGTCAAACATCAAAGCTAAGTTCACACAATTATCTAACTTAGGCTAAATTTAGAGGCGGTTTGGGAAACATAAATGTGTGAGACAAGGTTAATGTGTATATTGAAATGTCTTATGTATGGCCGACTCTTATTTGGGAATTATCGGTTGTGTTAATGGTAAGGGCATGCAAATTGAATGATTTTGACTAAAAGAAAATAGAATTTGAAGTTATGTGATTGTAGAAGGTGGAGTAAAGAAAACATTATTCGGAAATAAATGAAGCAACCGACATAATAGAAGGAATAGAGGACTTAGAAATACTAAACTCTTAGAGAATGAAATGAGGATCCTCTAACAAGAGAGTGATAGACAATCTATTGGGAGAAGCCTTATCGATAGCAGTGGCAACAAATGAACTTGCACGTGGAACACAATTTCAGGGTTGATTGGCCTTCCTTATAAGTTGCTTAGGTTGTAGTTGATGACAATTGGATATCAAAACTTCTGATTCATCCATAACATGCATTTTATCAGTGTCGACATAGTTGATTGGACAACAAATGCTAACTCAATCCAATACTTGGCGAACCAATATTGAGAAAATAAGGCCCACAAATGGACTCAACACGTCAAAGTACCTTGGAAACCAGTCTATGATCGCCAAGAACTAGTCGAAAAGTGCCTTGGAACCGATCGGACCGGATTGACTAAACCGGTCAATAGTCAACAATCGGTTAATGCTCAATGGTCAGCTACGGATGTGGCGAGATGACACGACTCGAACGTGCACGTGGATGGCACGTGAGTGACATCAGAGCGGCAGGCACTTTTGGCACGTGTAACGCGTGGATGTCAGCTGCGATGGTGTGTGATGGCGGGTGCGGGCGCCTGTGGCGGAGAAAGCAATACTCTAAAAATAGGCAGAAATATTGCTGGGAAGTGAGGTGAACCCAAAATCTCAGGCGACGCCTAAGCTTTTTGCCTCCTCCTTTCCATTTTCCCCGGCTTTTCTCAGTTTCTATATCTCTGCGAGCAACCGTGAAGAGGTGGCTCGGCCATGGATGGCCCAACGACTGCGAGCCGCCGTGACTAGATAGTGGCTCGGCCATGGACACTCGCTCCAAATCTCGCCTCGTCGATCATGAATCAGCGGCGTCACCGGTAAGATCTCCTCAGCTCCGTCTTCCCGAGATCACCGTGGCTTCAGCTAGATCTTGAACTGTAGCAACGAAGGGAGACGAGGAGAAAGAGAAAAATTATTTTTAAATTTCACATATTTTATCAGGTCTATCCCACCATCTAGAAACTTTCCGTGCGTTTCCTTTCGCTCTTTCTTTCTTTTTTTTCTCTGTGCTTTTCCCTTACTCCTCTCTTCTTGCAGCGCCCAAAAAAAAAGCTGCTGTACGGCCTTCAAAGATAACAAATATATATCCTTTTCTACTGTCAAAACCCTCGTGCCCCAAAGACCACGGAGCATCAACTTCCCTACTATAATTCAATTATTTTCTGACACACATGCTGGACTCCGCAAACTAATGTATATTATATAAAGAATGTGGGGCTAACAATCGAAGTCGATCAAACTTAATAAGAAAAATTCCTTATGTAATTTCTTGTAGGAATCCCAACGGAGGCTAGTAGGAATTTATTTCCTATTTCCACCGACCAAATTCCATCGGCCATCGGAACTTTTCAAGGTAACACCCAGTCGGAGTTGTTCGCAAGATTAAATTTGAGGCATAATTTAACACTAGAGGTGATGAGTCTAGTTGTTATGTTGATTTGTTGAAACAAGCAACTAAAAGATCGGCACAGTATTCGATTGGCGGATTCGGCAGAAAATGGACATGAGCGTGGCTGTCGTAATGTTGCTACAACCATCACCTTGTAAAGACTTCATGGTTGTTTCCTCGTACAATAATCACGTGATATCAAATTGAGAATAATAAAGTGGAAAATAGAATTATTGAATTTTTTAATATTTCGATATATGTTGAAAAACAAAACACGTGCAGATTCTATATAAAGTAGTAAGCTACCAATTACCATATGTTAGGATCAATCAAGAGTAATCTCCTAAATATATCTGTATCTCTAAAAGTGGCGATCAACAGGAAAATCCCAATAAGAAAGTTTACAAGATTAAGCAGTGGGGGATAACTTTTTGTGCTCTTGGTGGTTGATCTGGTAAACGCAGTCACTGAATTTGATTTACCTCAGACACGTCCAATCTCCTCCTCTTGGGTGGATTACCACCTAATTTGTGCTCTTCGTGTTCTAGTTCCTGCTGAACCTTTTCTAAACATGGTTCTTCACCCTTCTGAACTTCGGTATCAGAAACATAATCAACAATCAATGAGTCAGCCCATTCTTCATCTTTAGCTCTTCCGAACGAAGATTCCAATTGGATAGATTTATCAGGCTCTTCACCATTCTGAACCTCAGCATAGGAAAGATCTGCATTTGGTACTGCATCAACCCATTCATCCTCTTTAGTTGTTCGAAGTGAAGATTTCAATTCAATAGATTTATCAGTAAGACTGTTTTCCAATGATAAGTCCTTACCATACGAACTCCCAATATTCGTAGACTGACGTATGGAGCGTGATTCTAGCTCACGCTGAAGCAGCTGCAGGAGGTGAGACAAAAACAATTGAACACAGTTCACCATCAGTAACTTCATCTTTTCTTGGATCTCATCCTGTATTTACAAGTAATAAGACGCAATGGGTAAGTTTAGGAGCTGCTTTCACCTTGGCTCCGGCTGCTGCTTCATCTTCGATATTTCTGCCTCCAGCTTCCTGCTGAACCATTTCGAGCCTTGGCTCTTCACCTCTCTGTACCTTGGCACGCGAAAGATATGCATCTGGCATTGCATCAACCCATTCATCCTCATTAGTTGTTCCGAGCAAAGATTTCAATTCAATAGATTTATCAGTAAGACTGTCGTCCAATGACAAGTCCTTACCAGAGGAATTTCCAACATTCGTAAAGTGATGTGTGGTGGAGGAAGAGCTATTATTTGGTGATTGTAGCCCATGCAGAAGCAGCTGCAGGAGGTGAGACAAAAACAATTGAACACGGTTCTCCATCAGTAACTTCATCTTTTCTTGGATCTCATCTTGTATTTACAAGTAATAAGACGCAATGAGTAATTTTAGGAGCTGCATTCACCTTGGCTCCGACTGCTGCTTCATCTTCGATATTTCTGGCTCCAGTTTCCTGCTGAACCATTTCGAGCCTTGGCTCTTCACCTCTCTGTACCTTGGCACGCGAAAGATCTGCATCTGGCATTGTATCAACCCATTCATCCTCATTAGTTGTTCCGAGCTTTCTGGCTCCAGTTTCCTGCTGAACCATTTCGAGCCTTGGCTCTTCACCTCTCTGTACCTTGGCACGCGAAAGATCTGCATCTGGCATTGTATCAACCCATTCATCCTCATTAGTTGTTCCGAGCGAAGATTTCAATTCAATAGATTTATCAGTAAGACTGTCGTCCAATGAGAAGTCCTTACCCGAGGAATTTCCAACATTCATAAAGAGATGTGTGGTGGAGGAAGAACTATTATTTGGTGATTGTAGCCCATGCGGAAGCAGCTGCAGGAGGTGAGACAAAAACAATTGAACACGGTTCTCCATCAGTAACTTCATCTTTTCGAGGATCTCATCCTGTTTTTACAAATAATAAGACGCAATGGGTAAGTTTAGGAGCTGCTTTCACCTTGGCTCCGGCTGCTGCTTCATCTTCGATATTTCTGGCTCCAGTTTCCTGCTGAACCATTTCGAGCCTTGGCTCTTCACCTCTCTGTACCTTGGCACGTGAAAGATCTGCATCTGGCATTGCATCTACACATTCATCCTCTTTAGTTGTTCTGAGTGAAGAGCTATTATTTGGTGATTGTAGCCCATGCTGAGGCAGCTGCAGGCGGTGAGACAAGAGCAATTGAACACGGTTCTCCATCAGTAAATTCATCTTTTCTTGGGTCTTATCCTGTATTTACAAGTAATAAGACGCAATAGGTAAGTTCAGGAGTTGCTTTCACCTTCGCTCTGGCTTCTGCTTCATACGAAGATATGCATGGTCCGATATTTCTGGCTGCAGTTTCCTGCTGAACCTTTTCTAACCTTGGCTCTGCACCTTTCTGGACTCTGGCATAAAAAGATCTTCAGTAAACAATGACTCAACCCTTCGATCCTCTTTAGTTGTTCCGCGCGAAGATTCGAATTCAATAGATTTATCAGTATGACCATTGTCCAATGAGAAGTCGTTAGCAGGTGAACTCCCAATATTCGTAACTTGATTTATGTTGGAGTGGAAGCTATTATTTTGTGATTGCAGCCCACGCTGAAACAGCTGCAGGTGGTCAGGCAGAGAAAATTGAGGTAGGTTGTGGTGCTGGGCAGACTTTCTCAGTGATTCCATCGTTTTTTGAATCAGATGCTGTATTTACAAGTAAAAGATTAGTCACTAACACATTCCATGCTCGTTAAGACAGATATTGAGTGTACAAACAGAACATTTAATCCTCCATACCTCAGGAATGGAGCCCGCATCATCAGTTTGAAGAGGGCACATTTCATCTTGTTTAGGCTTTAAATGACACAGAACATAATTTGTATCCAACTGTCAAAATATCATGTTATATCAGTTCACACCATAAGTCTTATATTTTCTTCAACAGTAAAAAGCTGCTCTCAAATTTGGCAAAAATAATATCATTCTCCATATATGTATAAGATTTAGATCTTCTGTAGTAGAAACCGAGCACAAAAATGTTTCTCTGCTTCTCTAGGACTATTGGAAACATTAAATCGGGTGTTTCTGCAGATAATTGTATTATACTTCTCACATGATGTGTCATCAAATTCATGCATCTTGTGAATCTAATTAATTGCAACGAATAAATGAGGGATACCTTGCCCATATCTTTTTCGGGTAGACGATATTCATGGATGAGCCAGAGGGTCTTGTAGTTCTTGGAGCCCTTAGGGCGTCGAATACCAGGGAAGACAAATATTGTCTTGGAACCTATCTTTTGGCCGTCAATTTTAATATCTGTACTTTTACCGGTGATCTTCCAAGAATAACCGCATGGTGTTTTCCTGGGAAGCCGTCGGTTCTGCATCTGTGGACATATGAACCACCATTCTCGACCATTGGATGGAATGATCGATTTCTCTGCATGCACATTAAGAAACTCTTTAGAGACATGAGTGAAGGGGCTACCGTTCTTTTCCTTATGCCTTCTTTTGAGGTTGTGAAAGACTTACCGCTGAACTTTTCTGGTAAATCCCACGGATTAATCGCGTAGATGTTTCCCAATGTCGGTATGATGCAGAGATCTTCTCTGTATCCGGGATTTTTCGACTTCAAGTAATTGATCAGTTCTTCCTCGGATGGACTGAACCAGTATCCGCCTATTGCCTGTCGAAGCGATAGCGTGATCTGCTTGACAAAAAACTCCATCGAATAGATCCCAGCTGCCATATGTCGTTTCCTTCCCACACACAAGTGAAGTCCAAGCTAGCTAGCTGAGAGTGAAAAAGACGGAACTGGCTGAGAGTGAGGTCTTTTATGGAGGTCCTCCCTTGTGGGGGTGAGCAGTTCCTGTTCCTTATTTTTTGGAACATGAAACCTACCCATCAGAATTAAGAACCTGAAACCTACCCTGTCATAGATTCCAGGGTCAGTTCCAGATTCCAACAGATTCTTGGTTTTTTTTTTTTTTTTAGTTAAAAACATGGAAATGAATGCAGCAATAATAAACAAACTTGTCATTCATCAAAGAGAATATAACACAAATAGCAAACAGCATTTTAGAAGTAATAATAAACAAATTGTTTTTATTTTTTACACTCATGAAAATCTGGTTCTTAGAACTTCTTACAGCATCAGCATCTCAGTAAAATTGAGTCTACTGTGAGATAGAAGGGAATGTCATGATCATCTATCATGAGACATTGACTTAAAAAATCTGAACAAAAATCAATTAAAACATAACATCAGAGCAGAACACCTGCGACACCAGATTAGTGCTCGATCTTTGCAAGAAGTGTTAGGCAGGGCAAACAATGGGGAAATCGCACATATGTCTATGGAAAGCTTGAGAAGTCTACTACAAATCTCCAGAAGACATTAAATCCTAATAACATCCTATACCAGCTCAGTCCAGTTAAAACAGAACATCAGTAAATCAGAACAGCAAATCAATCTAAAATTGCTGCAGAATTGACAAATTTCAAAGGTGTTTTTCAGCGACCAAACGACATCCACTATGGGCGTGTGACATATCAAATCGAAGCTCTAGAAATGTATTTTTTATGTCTAGAATGGCTCGAGGTGAAAAAACCTCATTTAGCACTTCGTTTCAGTCAAAACAGTAAGTCCATCACAAAGGTACGAAATTGCAGATTAATACAAATTAAGCTCAATCAAATTCTAGACATCATCAATCACTAGACTTAAGCATATTATGTAAATCTAAAGTCGAATCCTAAGCCTGATCGGTTAAGCCATTCTCAACTCATCAAATTCTATTAGATGTCCTACCCATGAACCTAGCAAATTTCAATGTCGAAGTTCGTCTCCATGAACCTAGCAAATTTCAATGTCAAATTTCAATGTCGAAGTTGGTCTCAGTGACCAGGGAGAAAGAAACAGTCTTAGTTTGTCGCCCGATTCAAGTAAAACTTGCTTAACACCAATAATGAACAGGCTTCAATCAAATATGTGCAAACAATGCAAACTGAGCAGCAACACCGGACTCACAATAACTGCCAATTCAACGGCCAGTAAACAAAAGCAGAGCAGCTGCGTCGCGGGCTTCGGGGCACAGCAGAGGCAGAGCAGCGGCGTCGGGCAGCAGCAGCGGGCGGAGCAGGAGCACGTCGGGTCGTCGCGGGTTGGTGCGGGCTGCAGGCGAGGTGCGGCAAGGCTTGGGATCTGCTGCAGAGGGCTTTTGATGTCGGCGCGAGCAAGCAAGGGTCACTCGGAGACGCGGCGGCCGGCAGAAGTGCAGAGCAAATGGCGAAGGGAGAATCTCAGGTGGCGTCGAGCAGTCAGCAGAGGGCGAAGAGAGAAGCGAAGAGAGAACACAGGTATCCGTCCGAGACCGAGACTGAACGTGTCCAGGTTCCAGAGAATGGGAAAGGGACTGGGAACTCAACCGGGAACGGCGCTCACCCCTACTCCCTTGGTCAAGAAGGCACGACTACCTGAGCAGAAGAGAATATCCGGTGCTTCACAAGCGCCACTACATCAACTGACGTGATGTGTGCGTGACGTGTGCTTATTTGCTGATATCTAATTAGATCGTGACACATGGACCCTGACGTGGAAATTAAAAAATTAACTTCTCTCTTTGACTCTTCATCTTCAACCTCCGCTCCGCCTGGGCTTAGCTATCTCCGCCGCCGCCGCCGCCGCCGCCGCCATCCTTGAGCCACCGCCCCACCGTGGCCACCATGGAACGGGCAAAGCCGTTGAACTCATCGCCGGCAGCCATGGACGACCCAAGTTTCGAGCTCAAAGCCGTTGAGCAGCAGACCAGATCTGGCTGTTGAGTGACGGTCGATCGTCGCGTCCAGGCCGACCTCCCCGTCCACCCTCAATCCGTTGTCCCAACGGCCGAGCCTTGGCCGCAAGCGCTCGTCCACAGAGATTGAGATGCAGAGCAGCGGTCGGCCATGGACGGCCTCTCGTCCACAGATCTGAGCGTCGACCTCCGCGTCGACCTCTCAGTCTCGTAGCCAAGGCTCCACATCCGGTCGAACTTCCAGATCTGGAGCCATGGCCTCTCAGTCTCGCGGCCAAGACTCCAAATCTAGCCGAACTTCCAGATATGGAGCCTCGGCCAGGAGCGACGACAGTTCCAGATCTAGACTTCATCGACCTTCGCGTCTCCTCCTCCTCGTCGTGTGTGAGCGAGCTACTGTCGCTCGTGGCCAAGGCTCCAGATCTGGCGCAAATGGAGATGTTTCTACACAATCGTTTTCTATTTCGGTCTTCTCGCGACGAAAACACCTGCACGCTTTCAGCCCATGGACTTTGTGTTGAGTGGTGGAAGGAGAGACCAGCTTTAGCCATCGGTTGGAGAGATGCGACGCCGGCGACTCCGGCGGTGGCAATGGCGGAAGGAGGCGCGGAGGTTGAGCTCGTGGTGGCTGCAGATGGAAGAGGAGGAAGAGAGAAGTCCAATTGAATTTGGGGATTTTTTATTAATTCATTTCTTTTCATGTCATTAATTAATTATGTGTCAAATAGTAATTAGTTAATAATAGATAAGTGCATAACCACTGGGTTACAAATCACCGAATATTTTCTCCCGAGGAATTTGTCTGTATGCGAAGCCCTTATTAGATAAGTTCATACCTGAGCTTTCAAAATAAATTAAATGAAAAAATCGAGAAAAGAAAGTCAAAACACTCACGTGCCGTCCATTATAATTGTGCGCAACTAGGCCGGATCTATCTAATAACGACAGGGATACATGGGAAGGCAATAAACTTGCAATATTTAATTTTACGATCATGGGTTTTGTCCACAGGGGATGTCTGTATGCACCGACATGATTGCGATTACTTATTAAATACGTTCAAACAAGAGCTTTTTAAATAAATTAAAAAAAATTCAAGAAAACAAAGCCAAAACACTCACGTTTCATCAAGCAAAATTGTGCACAAATAGGATGGATCTATCTAATAACGAGGGGGAGATATGAGAAGGCAATAAACTTGCAATATTTAATCTTAGAAACTGAAGATAAATTAAAATTTTAAGCCTTGGAAAAGCTTGAGCCAGAATTCCACAAGCTTGTTTTATTAATTTAATTTGGCTTAGTATCATTTCCTCCGTCCACTCTTCGATTTTCTTTCTCCTTTGCCTGCTTTAATTAATCTTTTAGGAGCTTAATACGGTTTTATGATTGGCATAATCGGGCCGAGTTCAAAGTTTGATCAAACGGTCGTGGGGTACTTGGCTTTTCCCATGATTTAAAAACGCATTTGTCTAGAACCCTTTTTCAGATCCTAAAAAGCATATAAGGATTGAAATCGATCGGTTTTAATTTGTCAGCAATAATCAAATTGCAGTTCCACAGCATGTTTTGGATGATGAAATTTTGCTTATCTAGGAGATATGTATGGCCATCGTTTTGATCAACTTAAGAAGATGTTACCAATGATCTCTTGGGCCAACTCCAGGAGCTTGATCATCAGCTCTATTTTTATTGATATATGTCCGATTTTTTAAGGAATTATTCGATGGAGCCCTTTTATTTTATTTTATTTTATTTTGTGTCACTGAATATGTCAATCCCACATGAAAAAGAAATATGAATGCGAGATTTATAAATGGGAACAGAAAAGCAAGTACAAGATGGGTGTGGAAAGATATAAATGCATCTAATCATGATTATTTAACACGCAATCTTTTATTAGTAATAAATTTGTAAATAAAATAATTGGCCGTTCTTCTTGTCGCTAGTTCTCGTCAAATCATTTTCTTCTGTTTATTGACAAATAAAGTCTCTTTGCCAAGCATCTGGTCAAAGTAATTCTCTTTTCGATTCCTTTGAGTCATTTAAAATGTAACACAAGTAAGTGTGTTACTACTTATTTTACATTAATTATATCCAAATTTGTGGGGTTGCAATGTTCTTAATTGTAATATCGACTGTTGTGAAATAATGCGGTAGTTCACCAATCTTACAGTTCCAATTAAAGCAAGAATAAAAAGTTATCAAAGACATTAGCAATAAATGGTAAAAAATAAAAAGGCTAGAAATTTACATAGTTCAATCTAAGAGTCTATACCTCTTCTATAGGGAGAGCCAGTCACAAAAAAATCACGATCAATTGGAGAGTTGCAGATTTACAATCGATTGCCCATATGTTTCCCAACACCTAAGACACAAATCCTCATAAAACTAGTGTATCTATCGCCAAGTTTCGCTAGAAAACCATAAAAAAACCCTTTAAACAGCTTCTATCCATATTCTATACAAAATAAGAGAGAACTTACTTAAAAAAAATGGAAAACTGCGTCAACTAGATTTATGTAAGTCGACAAAGCTCCACGTACAAGAAAATAAAAATAATAAGTGAGCCTAGGTGACGAACATGGCTTAAGATTTTTATACAAAGCCCTTCTCTTATCCACGCAAAGAGGCAATGAGCTTGGTGAAAGGGAAGGAGGTCCTCATACATAGTCGCTCATGTTACATCGAGGTACTGCAGAAGAGAAAATGAATAGGAAGTCTATCCAATGTAAATGTTCAGATTTATTACGACAATCCATTTTAATCTTTTGCAACCATCCAAGTGCAAGAAGAGAAAAGCTAAAGAAAAGAGAGGACCGTCTTTCAGGCAATCCATTTTAATATAGATTAATATTATAAATCTTTTTTCTTGATTCAATTATTCCCATTCAATGTGTCTAATCGTGAAAAGGAGCTAGTAATCCTTAAGATTTTCTGTAGGGATGAGCCAGTCAAATTGGGTTTTGCCCTAGGTTTATCGGGGGTAAAGAAAAGGCATCGAATTTTCCATCATTCGCAACTTTCAACCAGATGTTTTGGTGAGGTTGCATTTAGCCTTTTCTCGTGCTTCGTTTTTGTGCTAAAAGCTCTCTAGAAAGCCACCTTCTGGGATGATAAGCTTAATGAAGAATCCTGTACGAGTCATATGCTTCATCCTTTTCACATTCTGTCTACAGAGAAGATGCTTTTGTGATCCATATTGTCATCCTCTTACCATTGACCACTAATTGGGAGTAGCTCGAGTAGTAGTATCGTGACCCAACCTTGGGGTGAATGGCCGAAAAGTCGAGTTTAAGGGCACTTGACCATGGAAACTCCCTCAAAATATGTGCCCCAAAAGACGTCATTAACTCATCTTTCGGGATTGACCATGTGAGTTCACTCAATCATGGTCGTGAACTCTCACAAACTTGTACCTCACGTGTTAGTGGAAGTTGTTGTGATTTGTATCCACACGAATGATACTCCTTGAAGAAAGAGATCATATGTGAATATCGATTTTAGGTGTATTATTAACATAGTAACCCTCTCATTAGTACTCTCATCCATAAAGATGGTATCACTTTATCTTTTAAAAGATTTCCATATCGAGTATGCTAAACTATGGTAAGTCTCGTCGAGACCTATATCCCTCACAATGGATTCATTTATTATCTATGAGTTGTTTACGACAACCTAGATAAAAGTTATGAGCCACCACTAGCCTCGTCTTTTAGGATTGGCTAGAAAACCCAATCAACGGTTAGGATTGATCCCTCCATATCTACCCAACTAGAGATTTTAAGATTTGGAGACTTGGGTTACACTAAATTTTTCTATTAGCATTTTTTCGGTACCTAATAATTTGTCGTGTTTCCTAAGGTATCCATGCATGTCTTTTTTTACTTTTTTCTTGCCAATAAAACTAATTAGGTGATCATGCATGGATGGTCAATTTCAAACCATTTTATTTTTATTAAAAGAGAGAAGAAAAAAAATCAATTGAAATTCAAAGACAATGTGGTAAGTAAACACCCAATAAGCAATTTAAGCTAGTAAATCTAACATGCAATTGTAAAAGAAAATTGAATTGAAAGAAAGAAACTCGCAACTCATCGGGCATTTATACAACACAAGACAAACCAAAACATATGTGGGGAACAAATGGTACAAAAACAAGGTTGGATTGGACATTGACCATTCATTGTCTTCATGTCTTGGGGGGCCTCCACCTCCATGGACCAATTCTAAGTCTAATCTAATGCTAAGGCTAGGTACACACAATGTGAAAGAAACAATCATTGTCACAAACATACAAAAACAATCACAATCACAAAAACAACCAAGAAACTAGGATAGGGTGCATAATTGATCAAATTTGGCATCGGGGTCGGCCTTTGTGTTTCATGCAACAACCCACCTAGGACACCTACCTAATCAATTTTTTGTGACTTATACCTATTAGTCAACATTTGTATTCTTGCATGATAATGAACGCTAAAAAGTCCCTAAAATGAGCTCTAAGTATGACCTAAAGGTATCCCATGAGCTCATGCATCATATCTATGCATACACCTAAATATCACATGCATATTTGAAAGTAACTTGGGCCTTTGTTTTCAATCAATTAAACAATTTTAGTGAGCTAACATTGGATCACTTAATCAATCAACAAACGCCAAACACAATCACAGACATTTAATGAAAGTAAATATATCAACAGCTAACAGAAGTTCAAATGATGCCCAAAAACTATTTAAAGAATAATTAAACAATGCATTGTAAGGAAAAATTGTTAATAGTGTAGCAAAGTTTTATCATAGCTATGGAACACATTTAATCATTAAGGCTAACTCGGGTGCATCCTGTGCACACCCATTGACTTTCTCAGACACCTTAAATATGGTACAAGCCTAGACAACATCAATGTTAGGCCAAACCATGATTTGGAAATTTGAGACATAAAGTACAACATGAAGATTTGAGAAGTTTGTGCATGAGCATCACTTGAACAAAAGTCAAATTCAGACCAAGAATATGAAATTTTAGATGGTTTCACAACATTCAAAAGGTCTGAAAAGCATGGTAAAATGCTTTTTATTTTTCAGGAATTTTTTTGTACGAATTTCAGAAAATAAGGATCAAAACTCATGAAGACATATAAATTCAATTCAGCATGCAAAATATCCTAAAAAATCCTAGAAGAACATCACAGTAGAGAATCACAACAGGAAAATCATTGAAGATGACAAATAAGATCAAAGCATTTAAAGAGGAATCCGTGGAAAATCGGCTCCAAGAAAATTATAGAACATCAAGAGCATCACAATAAACAACTTTCATGTAGAGAGTTCCTAAAATGAGCTATGTAGGAATTTATAAAAATTCAAGAACTCATAACATTTCATCAGAAATGTAACAGGACATCAAGGTATCATGGCATATCAACAATGATTTGTCCTAGTACACAAAGTCTAAAAATCTGAAATTTTACCATGAAATAAATAAGAGAAAGACAAACAAACTTCATTAAGGTCCTGACATCAAATCCTTAATAAGAAAATCATACAAAAATAACAAGAGGTTTGACTCAAGTACGGCAGAATAGGTATTCCGAATTTCACTGGAAACTGATTTCTAGGCAATCTTGACAAAAGTAGAAAACAGGTCAAATGACATGCAAATAGTGTAAAATTAGCATCATTGGAAAGATTAAGATGTAAGATTGTGTTGATGGTTTATGCTCTTGTCACTGTGAATTGAGCTCATTCAAAGGTTGTTAGTATGCATATGTTCTCAAGACGTTGTGTTTGGGCCAAGCCACAGAATACTATAGGTCGAGAGCTATGCCAAGGGGGAATCTTGATAAGTCTTGTCACTGGACGTTGACCGTTGATTGTTGACATAATTTAATACTGACCACTCGATTGATCAATGGATTGAACTATTAATTTACTTTGATATTGTTGATTGAATGAGTATTTTTTTTATGAATATAATGCTTTGTTAAAGTGATATATCATGTTTGATCTTATACCTATTTTTATATTGGATTTAGATAAATGTATTTATGGTGTGGTTTTATAAAAATATATAGTGAATGCTCAATCTCCATAGAAAAGAATTGTACTATTCACTAAGTGGTGGTTTGCATATACCATTCATCTCAATTCTTTTCTCAAGTTACACACCTACCCAGAGATAGAACGAGAGTGATATCAACAGGGAATTTGTTTACGAGTTGGATTTTGGGTATGAATCAACATTGTTGTGTGTATGTCCAAAATGATATTTGTTAGATTTAGTTTGTTAGTTTGGAGAACTATATATTCTTTTTAGTGGATTTAAAACAATAATCCTATAACCAGCTTGCTGTTTTATCATAAATATAGATGAATATATATTTTGATATCATATCAATGTTAGCTATGTGTTTGAGGTTCCTTCTTTCAGGTAAGTGGTGTATCTATAGTGTTATTTGGTCTGGCAAATTCAATATTGGCAAGGCATTCATTACTAAAAGACAAGTAGGATTTCCAGAGTATTCTGGACTTGAACTCTACTTCAAGGAAATAACATACCTGCTATGGAGTTAGTTATGACCAATCAATCTCTTATCGTTGACAAAATTACATGTCCTAAATCAATATTCTTCTTAAGTGGTGGAGTCCAGCGTCATCATTATTGCTTTTCCGAAAGGATAGTTCCATGCGCTTATTCTCATGAAACCTCACATCAAATCATGGCCAAATCTTTTTCTTGCCACCTAGGATGATGAATCATTGTTTCATTAAATGCCTACATTAATTGCTTAAAATTTGGTTTTCATTGATTTTGATTATGCCACTTATTTCTCGCCATCTAAGTTGATGATTCACCCTCTTAGGCTAACATCCAAGGAACATTATGTAAGCATGAGAGAGAAGTCGATGTAAGCACCGACATCATTGAGCAAGAGTTTCTCACGTCATCTATAGTTGACTACACGATTTGGATCGAGGTTAGTAGGTGGCCATGGTTGGATCCATGGTCGAGACTAGTCAGGTGCTGGCTTGGGTTGCCAGGTTGAATGGATCAAGTGATTGGATCATTGAATCAATTTCTGACCGATCCATGATCTATTTCAAATGATCTATAGTCAATTCATAACCGATCAATGGTCGAGAATAACTGAGCCATGGTCAATACTCAGTTGACACATGCTCACGTGGGATCGATTGATTCCACGATTGACGCATGGTCACACAGGATCGATCCATATTTACCTATGGCCGGTGCATGACCAATTTGAATTACCTATGACTGGTGCATGACCATGCGGGATTGATCCAATGATTGTCCATCGATAGATCCATGATGGTGCGTGATCATTCCACAATCAACTCTAATGGCCAAGCGGTCGATCCATGACTAAATAGCTTTGGTCAACTTGCATGATTAGTGGACCAAAGCTATTTAGTCATTTGATCACTGTCAATTCACTGTCGATCTCTTGATCAATCATTTGATCGATCCATGACTAATCCTTTGATTGGACCATGGTTAATCCCTCAATCATCCTTTTCCAATTGGGCTGATCTGTTCATAACCAATGCTTGGGTTGGTCCATTGCCGATCCCCACTATTGGCATATTGATCTTATGGCCATTTCTCATGATCAATACATGGGCCAAAACCGTGGATGTCACGTTACCAGTTTCAACATAGTAGATTGAACAACAAATGCAAAGAAACCAGTACCTAGAGAGTCGATACAGAGAAAATAGGGCCCACAAATGGACTCAATATGTTGAAATACCTTGGAAAATAGTCTGTGATCACCCAGAACTAGTTGAAAAGTGCCTTGGAACCGATCAGACTGGTCTAATTGAATCGGTCGATGGTCAATGATCGGTCAATAGTCAATGGTTAGCTGTTGATGTTGATGTGGCGAGATGACAAGATTGGAACGTCTACGTGGATGGCACGTGAGTGACGTCAGCAGAGCGGCAAGCACTTTAGGCACGTGTAACGTGTGGATCTAAACTGCAATGGTGCTTGATGGCAGGTGCGGGCGTGTGTGGCGGAGTTTGGCGGCATGGTTTCTGGTGATGAACTTGTCGTAGGATGGGAAGGCAGATGGTGGTGTTTGTCCGCCGAGCAAGCCACCAGCAGAGTTGGAGCAGCACTCAAAAGTGTTAGCTCGTCGGAGGCCGCGAAGGAACAGGTGACGGCAAAATTTTGAAATCTAGCTATTCTGAGTGTTGTAATATTAATGCGAAAACTTAATGCGAAAAATGGCTTATTTATTCAAACGATGGACAATAATTCACTATAATATGATAATCAAAGTTACAATTACTCCGAATGTTTACACACTTAGTTGTTTGTTTAGTTTGTTTCCAAAAATATTTTCTAATCATTTCCAAAAATATTTTTTCTTATAAAAAACTAAAATGTTTCGAAAAATTTTCCAAGAAAATATTTTTCAATATTTTCTTATATTCGGCTAAAACCTAAAAATGTTTCGAAAAATATTTTTCAAATGCTTTAAATCCGTGGCAAATTTTCCAGCTTCATATCACTTATTTCCTATAAATCCATCAAATATGAACTTGCCTTTAAATCCGGGCAAATTTGCTTCATATATTTATTTCCTCGTTGTTGTCAAACGCTCATCTACTCTAAAAATATTTGTATGGATTTTAAAAAGAAGCAAAAGAGAAAAGAAGTAAAGCATGTACAGCCCTAATGAAAATTTTCCAATTGAGTGGTATATTCTCCCCTTGCGTCTTTTGTGTTCTAATAAATAAAAGAAAAATAAGTAAAGCATGTAAACTCGGGGTAGAGTAAATAAAAAAAATGATAAGCAAGAGTGCAAAGTGCAAGCTTGAGATCGACGAGCTTGAGGTTCGCCTAGCAAGGGCCAACAACTAGCCAAGAAAGAATAAGATGAGAAACAAAGAAAAGAAAAAAAAAAAGAAATAGAAAAGAAAAAGGAAATTAAAAATAATTCGAATTAAAAAGAAGAGGAAAATTAAAAATAATTCAAATAAAAAATGAAAAGGAAAATTAAAAAAATAATTTCGAATAAAAAAAGAAAAGAAGATGAAAAAATGGGAGGATGAAGTGAGGATTTGTAGATGTATGAGATAAGAGAGATCAAGTGAGGAAAATGTTTTTCGTCCATTCGTTTTAAAAATAATTTCCAAGAAAACGTTTTCTGATTTTCCGGCGTTCGTTTCACTCTGGAAAATGAATTCTTGAAAATTTCCATTTACGTAAAACATTTTCCTCAGATCCTCTTATCTTACATCTCTACAATCCCGACTTCCTCATTCCTTTTCTTTTTCTTCTTTTCTTTTTTCATTCGAATTATTTTTTAATTTTCTTTGTCTTTTTTTAATTCGAATGATTTTTAATTTCCTTTTTCTTTTCTTTTTTCTTTTTCCTTTTTCTTTTTTTTTTTTTTTTTTTGTTTCCCATCTGATAATCAAAATTACAATCACTCCAAATGTTTATTTTCACACTTAAAACATTAAGTCTTTTCCCTGGAAACTCAATCCTAAAAGAAACATTTTCCCATGATTTTGTTTATAAAACAAATACCTCAATTTGAAAAATATTTTTCCAGGAAACCAACAAAGCCTTAAATTAAAAGTCTACAAGAGTGTTTATAAATAAACACTCAAATAAAACACATGACATCATAGGATGTTCGAGCCCAAGCAAAGGCTCTACGTGTCAAGAAACTTTCTGTGTGTTTCCTTTTGCTCTTCCCTCCGTGCGGCTCCCAAAACAAGAGCTGCTGTACGGCCTCCAAAGATAAGGAATATATATATCTTTTAACACGGTCAAAACCCTCGTGGCCCGAAGACCACGGAGCATCAACTTCCCTAATATAATTATATACTTCTTTTCTGACACGCATGCTGGACTCCACAAACTAATGTTTATTATATAAAGAATGTGGGGCCAACAATCGAAGTCGATCAAACTTAATAAGAAAAATTCCATCATGTGATTTCTCGTAGGAAATTCAAGCGACGCTAATAGGAATTTATTTCCTATTTCCACCAACCAAATTCCATCGGCCATCGCAACTTTTCGAGTTAACACTCGGTCGGAGTCGTTCGCAAAAGCAACCTCAAGACATAATTTGATACTAGGAGCAATGTGTCTAGTTGTTATGTTGGTTTGTTAAAAACAAACAAGGAGAAGAGTCACCATAGTACTCAAGATGGGGGTTCGGCAAAAAAATTGACATCGCATGGCTATTGTAATGTTGCAACCATCACCTCATAAAGACTCAATAGTTGCGTATAATAATGGCTTGATATCAAGTTGAGAGTAATAAAGTGAAAGAGACATTGAATTTTTCATATGTTTTGATATACATTGAAGAATAATACATGAGCTTATTTCTAAGCTTTACATTGGAACGCTTTGGCGGGTCCCACCTTTGACTATTTAGGGAAGATTCGTTTGCAAATTCAATTCCCATCATCTCTAGATAAGATGATCCAGCACCCAAAAATCTAACAAAAAGGGCCCTCTCCTAAATGCATTTATATTCTTTAATCAACTGTGACCACAGGCTAACTCAAGTAACAAGACCAACTTCACAAGAATGCAAAGCTGGTGAAACTCGCATTTATCTTCTCTTTGATAGCAACTATCTTTCTAACCATGGTAGAAAGATGAAAGTCCTAAACAAAGTTGAAACGAATGGAGCCCTCATCCCCACTCGTACCTCATCCGCAGTCACCTGAATGTAACCCTCCTTTTTTTTGTAAAAAAAAAACATTTCTTCGAGGAAGTCAATTGTGGACCATCATCTGACACGTCCAATCTCCTCTTCTTGGGTGAAATACCAGCTAACTTGTGCTCTTCGTGTTCCAGTCCCTGCCACCATAGAGTGTTTCGAATAGTGAGCTGATAGGGAAAAGAAACAAAGGATTAACAGGGGAGAGAAAAATGAAGAATTTCCCCAGTTCTACAATTGATACTCCAAAAATATGGAACCTCGCTAATCAAACTAAATGGTCCAACAATGTACATCAAGACAAGAAGAACACAGCAAAAAATAAACTAGCAAGGCAAAATCGTTGAATGAACTCTTTGAAACTTGGTTCGAGCTTCTTTTGTAGATATTTGGCACTGCTTTGCTTGTGCTCATCAAACATTCATGTTTTTTTCAAAGAAGCTAATCAAACTAAATGGTCCAACAATGTACATCAAGAAAATCATGGCAAAATCGATTCTCCCAAAGATGGGGAAGATCGGCGATTCAACGAAAGATGTGAGCTGTTTAATGTACTCTGTTTGATGCCTTCTGTTTCCTCAAGAGGAGCAACACAATGGAGTGATTCGATTTTACGTTGGCAATCCTCCGTTGCAGATATTTGGCCATTCTGCAGCAAAGCATTGCATAAGATCAAATGGATCGATGGAAATAACTGAGGCACTATCTTGATCTCATGACAAACATTCATGTTTTTTTTCACAAATTTTCTGGAAGCTCTAATTACATAATCAGCCTTTTAGTAATCTGCTTCAACCTTGTACAATACCTCATCAGCAATTTTTTTTTTTTTTTATATATATTTTCTGCTAAAATTAATAAAGCATGACCAAGGTAGAATGAAATTTCACTTCCTTTTGGTCAGAGGACTGATAAAATCCACTTGATGTTTTTCTCAAAGCGGATTTTAACAAAATAAACCGTTTTCTGAAGTGCCTGTGAACCACCTATCCTATATATTGTTCGCTGCAGTCAAAAATGGAAGCCCAACATTTAATTAACTTCCCAAGAAATGCACGTCAACGTAAAAGAATAGTAATAAGACGCAATGGGTAAGTTTGGGAGCTGCTTTCACCTTTGCTCTGGCTGCTGCTTCATCCAAAGATATGCATGGTTCGATATTTCTGCTGCAGTTTCCTGCTGAACCTTTTCTAACCTTGGTTCTTCACCCCTCTGAACATCGGTATCAGAGGGATTTTCATTAATCAATGAGTCAGCCCATCTTCCAAGCGAAGATTCCAATTCAATAGATTTATCAGGCCCTTCAACATTCTGAACCTCGGCATAGGAAAGACCTGCATTTGGCACTGCATCAACCCATTCATCCTCTTTAGTTGTTCCAAGTGAAGATTTCAGTTCAATAGATTTATCAGTAAGACTGTTTTCCAATGAGAGGTCCTTACCACACGGACTCCCATTATTCATAAACTGATGTGTGGAGAAGGATTCTAGCTCACGCTGAAGCAGCTTCAGGAGGCGAGGCAAAGAAAAAGTGTACAGTCCCGGTGATTCCATCCCTTCTGGGTTCATAGGCTGCATTTGCAAGTAAACGATTAGTCACCAACACATTCCACGCACTCTTTAAGACAGATATTGATTGTATAAACAGAACATTTATTCCTCCACACCTCAGGAAAGAAGCCCTCATCACAAGATTGATTAAGCAATTGCTCAACATCCGCTGAGGTGATGGCTGCATGTTCTGATCTTGCAGTTGAATTGTCAGCCTTTTCATCTTGTTTATGCATTAAGTGACACAGAACATTATTTTTACTCAGCTGTCAAAAGACCATGTTATATCAGTTCCCACCATAGTTCTCAGATTTTCTTCTACAGTAAGACACTGCTCTCAAATTCGGCCAAAAATCATATCATTCTCTACGTATGTATAAGATTTCAATCTTCTGTAGCAGAAACTGAGCACAAAAATGCTTCTCTGCTTGTTTAGGACTATTGGAAACTTTAAAATCTAGAGTTTCTGCAGATAATTGTAGCTATACTTCCCATGCGATCCATCATCAAAATTCTTGCATCTTGTGAATCTAATTGATTGTGACAAATAAATGAAGTTTACCTTGGGTCCACCTTCATCGATTAGATGATATTCATGGATGATCCAGTCGCCCTTGCCATTCTGGAAGGTTAATATTCTCTTGTGACCCTTCTCTTGGCCACCAATGTTAATACTTGTACGAGCACCGGTGAGCTTCCAAGAAAAACCACATGGTGTTTTCCTGGTAATCCGGGCCTTTGGCGTCTGTGGATAGATGAACCACCATTCTTGACCATTGGATGGGATGACCGATTTCTCTGGATGCACAAGCAACTCACTCTGAGTCACGAGTAAAGGGGGCCACTGCTCT
Source organism: Eucalyptus cloeziana (assembly GCA_014182715.1). Taxonomy (NCBI): domain Eukaryota; kingdom Viridiplantae; phylum Streptophyta; class Magnoliopsida; order Myrtales; family Myrtaceae; genus Eucalyptus; species Eucalyptus cloeziana. The sequence goes on from CM024640.1 coordinate 9,738,806, forward strand.
CTTCCTGAGTCACTCTCTTCAAAGTTGCGAACAACTTACCCAAGAACTTGGCTGGTAAATCCCATGGATCAAGGTCGTTGATGTTTTCTAGAGTCGGAATGATGCAGAAACCTCCTCTGCATCCAGGTTCTTCCGACTTCAAGTGATTAATCAGTTGCTCCTCGGTTGGACTGAACCCGAACCGTCTATCGCCTGCTGAAGAACCAGCATGATCTGCGTGACAAGAAACTCCATCGAACCGATCACAGCCGCCATATCTGGTTTTCTTCCTTCACGCTAGTGGAGTTTCGAGCCAGCTGAGACCGAACACCACGGGGAAGCGAGCTTTCTTTCTTTGGGGTTGCAGAGAGTAAAAACGGTGCTGCGGGCTGGGGCAGGGGTGGCTTTATAAACTTTGATCCCTTCGATCGCAAGGGTCAACACCGGCCTTTAATATAATTATGGGTGATTTACAGAAATAATCCTTTGTGCTCGATCGGTTTCTTCGTGAGATTTCAGCCGTCTGATTGGGCACGACGGCTGATGATCATCTCGTAATTACAATCATTTACAATCTGAAAATCATTAGCTTTCCCCACGGAAATTCTGCACTTCTTAAACTAGCCATCACCACGCCAGCTACGTCCATATGTATACTTATATTTGTTTGAGATTAAGGAAACTAAATTATTAATGATAGAAGTGGCTCATTAAAAAAGAGATTACACGGCTTATATATTTCTATATGATGTACATGTTTACTGATAATCGACGAGATTAAATTTCATTATAAATTAATGTCAAACTGAGGCCTCGAGTTGAGCTCTTTAAGAAAACATAAATTCCCTACGCAAGGGCAGACACAAATTTTCAAACCTTCCTTTTTTATAGAGATGATAGATAGGTTCCTCAACAAAATGTTTTGTTGAGCTTCAATTTAATCCAGCTAGAGATCACCTGACTTTACCATAACAGAAAAGAGAAGGAAATGAAAGAAGTGAAAAATAATTTTTTAATTAGTACTAGTGTAAATTTGAACGCCCCTAATCTTATAGTCAATTATATTTTTGCTGCTGCTTAGAATAATGACTTGGTTCTTCAGTTACCATAACTATATTCATTAAAGTAAATCATCAAATGAATCTAAAATTCAATTGGGTTTCGTCGTAAAGCATCTCACCTAACTTATTCCGATTCCATTTTCAAAGGGAATCTCGGCCAATAGTTTTTTTTTTTGGTCGGCAATCAGTGAGCAAACTGTTGAAATATTTTAAGACATTTTTCCGGGGATTACGGGGAGTTCTCTTCTTTTGATTCTTCTCGAAAAGACCAAGGCTTCAACCATCATCTTCTCTCAAATCTTGCCGACCAGCCATTTGCTTAAATGCTGCTTTGGTTTTGAAGCTGCGACTCCACGAACCCATCGCCTCGCCGGTAAATCAATCTTCACCTCTCATCGTTTCGCCATAGCAACGCAGCTGCCCCATCGCCGCACTGCTGGTCTTATTTACGAACAAGTTTCCGGGGTTGATGTCATCGCCGGTCCAAAAATTTATCGTTGCTCTTTGCCCTCTTCTCCGAGCGAAGTCGTTTGTGCCTTGGCCATTACGTGAGCTGAGGCGGGTCGTGGCGAAGTGAAATCATAGTTGTCATCGTCACACCCCAAAACTACAAAGAATAGGGATGACACGACCATCCTTCCACGCAAAGGACGCAGCCTCAAACACAACCAACAACCTGATATCAACTTATATATATATATATATATATATATATATATATATATATATCTCAAACCATATATATACATATCGGATAGGCCAGGGATTGGTTTCGGCATCGAGTTTCATAATCCACCAAAAAGAAAAATACAAATAGAACTCGGACAAATCAAACACTAGCAAGGAAAGTGCACCACTTCCTTTCGCCATACCCAAAATAGAACTCCCCAAAAAGTTTCCCACCGACGGCGCACTCGCTCTATTCGCCGCTAACCGAGGAACCTGAAAAGATTAATGGAATGAGCAACAACAGCTCAGTGAGTAGTACATATCTTCTAAGCAGATCGAACAACCATTATGCATGTATATAAAGTAATACCAAACTTCATAACATCAATTCAATATATAAAATACATATTGAATCATAAAAAAGTTATTTGATATCATCAAAGCTTTATACTAATATGGAAAACTCATTTAAATCATCATCAAAAGTGAAGTATCAATGGTCAAGTCCATTGAATAATCTCTCCATCAAAATCACATATCAATGGTCCATCCATTGATTAATCTATTGCTCAATATTCCACCATAGTCACGACACAACGCCTTGTGACAAGGCGACCAAGCTTTTCCCCTTGGCAAGGTCTCCACCTACAAAGCTGATGGTTGGGCCCAGAAGGATATCCTAAACCTGGTATACATACCCCAAAAACCCCTCATTGGGTTCATAGTCATATTGAGCATAAATGATCATTCTCCAATACCAGAAATCCAATCCAGAAATAAATATCTTAAATCAAACAAATAATATTTGCAGCATAGCCCATCATCCATTTCATATCTATTTCTCAAATCATCATAAACTTTTCCATCAATCGGTCACAAAGCAATTTCATATATATATTTCTCCACAAACTTTATATAATACGCTTTTCAAACACTCATAATCAACCAAAGCGTAGTAAATGCTCGATTCGATTTTTATGCAATAAAAATGATCTTCTAGATTCAATATATATACATATATATATTTCAAGACATGATTTTATAAATCCAAAGAAGATATAGTACCACTCACCTCGTCGTCTACAACCAAACGACGAACGATACCCATATCGTCAAACTCACTGCCCTATCAAATAACCGAGGAATAATGTTAAAATCTAATAAAACTATTATCTTAACTACGAAATTACTAACTTATGCCTTAATTCTAATAAAAGGACTTCTACGTGCTAACAAAACGCAACACGGAGTTTAAACGCAAAACTTGATCATGCCCTAACTTCCTCCTCCGAACCCCGATCCAAACGAATTTATAGTCAATAGAGAGCCCTTGACACATATTACAAGAATCCCAACTTCACTATCCCAAAATCAAGCCGAAAGGTGACAAAATACAGGCCCGAAACTGTTGGACGCGTACTGTTCACTGCGTGCGGGAAACTTTGAAATTTTGTTTCGGACAACCACAAACTCAAATCACGATCCGTAAAATCCCATGGCTCCACAACACCCTAAATTATCATTCCTATGAAAATACGCGGCTCAACGACTCTAAAATCGGACTTCGCCACTTGATTTTCCAACAATTCCGAATTTGAAACCTAAACACAAAAATTACTTCAATTGGACAAACGAGGGGCCTAATCTCTTACCGGGTGCTGTGCTATGGAGTCGAGTCGGCTTGGCGAGGCATCCGTGGCGTGCACATGCCAAAACCTCTTTTCTTTCTTCCCCTTTCTCTTCTTCTTTTCTTTCTGCCCGAACGTGGGCTTTCTTTCCCTTTTATCTCTTCCCCTTTTTCTGTTTTCTTTTTCTTTCTTTATTTAAAGTGGGTCCCACCACCTTTTCTTTTTTCTTTGATTGGGTCAAAACCCATATTTTACAGTCATCAAGGTCTGAATCGTTGAGTTGAACTTCATCGTTGCCAAACTCACCGGGACAGTCTATTACCGTCGAACTTGTCGTGAACGATTTTCCCCTGAGCTTGGTTGAGGAGAATTAGTCAGCATTGCTTCCACTACATGGACACAATCAGCCATTCTACAGGGATCAGAAATTTTCAATTAATTTAGGAGCAAGAAAAAATTGATAGGGAAATAAAACAAGGAACAATAATGGGCATGAAAGTTTTACGTGATCCGGTACAAGTATTGAAACCTACGTCAATAGGAAGAGTCAACTGTCAATAATCCACTTGTGAATTACACAACACATTAGAGTGTTTGATAGCCTAGAATTTACACCCAAATCCCTAGTGTTTACATACACAACTTGGATCTAAATATTATGCGCAAATCAATCGGTGCTTCTGCTCTTCTTCTCTGCTTCTCACTTGGCTTCATCTTCTGATGAGAGCTCCTCTTCTTATATAGAGGATCTCGCGGCGAAGAAGAAAGATTTGCAATGAATGGCCATCATTGCAACTTTCTTGCCCTTTTCTTTGCCAAGAGCTACGCTACGGCATGGGCTCCCTGCTTGTGTGGTCATCTTGAGACATAATGATGAGCCATCACGAAGGAGAGAATTCTTCCTTCACCTCTGAGAAGAAGAAACTTATCTTCTTGTTTTCTTTCATGGTCCAAAAAGGAAATAATAATGTCTCTCTTTTGAGCGCTCATCATTTGGTCATTTGACCACGCAGGGGCTCCCTTCTCCTGTGGTCATGCTGAGACATAATGATGAGCCATCATGAAGGAGAGAATTCTTCCTTCATCTTTGAGAAGAAGAAACATTCCTGGTCTTATCTTATTGTTTTCTTTCATGGTCCAAAAAGGCAATAATAATGACTCTCTTTTGAGTGCTCATCATTTGGTCATTTGACCACCGAAAGAGAGTGACAAAAGAAAGACATGATCAATTTTCAGAGGCATTGTTTTACCGGCACAAATTCAAGACATAATTTCAATAATTCTACACCTTGGCTCAACGTTCGCAATCAAGTCATAAAATTCATCAACTAAGCTAGCTCTCCTAAAGCCCCAATAGGTGCTTGCTCTCTATAGATAAATAAAGACGCGTCCTCCAATCTCCTAAAGTAAATACGGCTATCCATGTGACATTCGTATAATTCCGACTAGCCATGAAAGAATTAAAACACTTATACCACTACCATTGTCTAAGAGATTGTTTCAATCCATATAAAGATTTCTTTAACATGTAAACAAGACCTTCCCTACCTAGAATAGTAAATCCTTCTCATTATCTCATGCATATTCACTCCTCCAACTCACCATAAAGAAATGATGTTTTCACATTTAGTTGCTCCAAATCAAGATCTTTTGTGGCAACTAAGATAAGTAATCTATGAATAGTAGTATGCCTTATCATAGGATAGGGCACCTCATTATAGTCAATACCCCATTGTTGAGTATATCTCTTCACAATAAGGCACACCTTATAACTTGCTACCTCGACATTTGGAATGCTTTCCTTCAATTTGTAGAACCATTTGCATTGGGTACTTGGCCTAATTCCCATGTTTGATTTCAATGGAGTGATTTCATCTCCTTATTCATAGTCTCTAGCCATTGCAATGACTTGGCATTAGCTCATCTCTTTAGAGTACGATGAAGGCCCACTGTCTCCACCTCTACCCCGTTTAATTCAACTTTGGGAAAATATCATTGGGAAAATGCAAATATCTTTGGGTTAAAAGAGTTTTCCCAAATGCAAAGAGCATTTGGTTAATTGTAATTTTAAATTGCTTTGGGAAACAACTTTGGCTTAAATATTGTTTAGTAAAAATTACATTTTTTAAGGGACTTTTGCTAATCTTTTAAAAAAAAAGGTTTTCAACAATTTTTTTTTTAGTGGAATTTGCCCACCAGCATCTAAAACAGTCATCGAAAAGTCTTGCCTTAGTTTGGGCGACCTCGGGTGAGGTTGCCTAAGGTGCTACCCAAGAGTCACTTTAGGTCTAGTGACCCAAGCATCGCCTAAGGTCCAATGACCTAAGGAGGTGTCGGTTGGGTCACGTGACCTCAAGCAACGACACCTAAAGTGTTGCCTAGGTCACATGACCTAGGCGATTGTTGGCTTGGGTAGTGTAACTTAGGCGGCGGTTGCTCGGGTTGTCGATGCGTAACCCCTTGGCTGACAATCATTGGCCTCCATTCCACTTCTCCATCCAAACCCTTGGAGAAGATGAATAGTGACACTTGCATTCCGAGAATGCAATTTCCCAAAGGACCTTAAGACTTGTTTGGGCAAAAGGCTCTTATAGCCCTTTGAAGATGCAACTATATTTCTCAAAAATTGATAAAAAAAAAATGAAGCAAACACTATTTGCATTTGGCCAAGAGGCTTTAGAGTCCCAAAGCCCATTTGGAATACTAAACCAAACGGGGCCCTCATCACCTACTATCAATAAATAGGCAATATCAAGAAAATTGTAACATACCAATATTTTGATTTGCCTTCTTTGTCTACTCATGACTCTACTATGTCACGGCTCTATGGTTATTCTTATTATTGACTTTAGGAATTGTGGCCTTATCTACGGTCTCTTCCTTTGTTACCTTTAGTGGTCCTCTTAAAACTCCACCTCACTACTCACACCATGATTTGTTTGCTTTGTTGGTGAAGTCTTAAGATTTCTCTTTTGAAAATATAACAATCTCATTCCTAACTATAAAATCAAATGAATTGGGATCAATGCAACACAGTCAATAGCATTTCATCACTTGTTAATAACCTAGAAATATATACACTTCTTCACCCTTGGCTCAAGCTTACCATCTCTCGCATAAGCATATGGAGGACATCCGAATACTTGTAATTTGGAGTAGCCTATAAGTTTCCTTGGGCATTCCTCCTTAGAAGTCTTCCACTTGATAGTAGAATATGGAGATTGACTAAGTAAGTGACATGACATGTTTACTACTTCAGCCCAAAAGTCCCTGTTTTGTTTGCATATGAAGGCATGCACTGAGATTGCTTAAGAAGAGTTTTGTTCTTTCATTTTGCAACACCGTCCTATTATGGTGTCCCAAAATTGTGTAGTGTCTCATAATCCCTTCTTAATGGTAAAACTCAGTAAAATCATTACCACAGAACTCCATGCCGTTATCGGTTCTCAAGCATTTGATATGCTTACCTAATGTTTTTCAATCAGTGCCTTAAATTTCTTGAACTCATTTAATACCTCGGACTTGTGCTTCAACAAATATATCATACATTCCATGAATAATCGTTGATGAATGTTGGCATGTATTGAACATTTCCTTTTGAAGAATTGGAGATGGGCCCGAGACATCTGAATGAGTAGCTATACTAAATTTATTTTGGCATTGTTTCCCAAAGATACAATGTTCACATTGGTCTAGTTTCCTTGATTCCTTAAGTAACTTCCTCTCACTCAAAATTGTCATGCTTACCTCACTCAACTGCCCAATTGCATAGGTGATAATTGATTCAAGTTTGAGTCTAACTCACCTCAATAAACTATAACAACTCCTTTACGATGTCCCCCAATAAATGATAGAGAAAATTTATCTTCTTACCCTTCATTATTGTCATGGTAAATTGAGAGATTTTTAATAATCCATTTTCAGTGGTGTACTTACACTCAATGTCATCAGGTATCCCAAAAGAAATAAGATTCTTTTAAGCCTTGCTACATGCCTCATATCTATCAATGACACTCTATGCCATTGTGCCTCCGAATTCGAACTATTCCTATCCCCACAACCTTACAATAGGCATTATTCCCCATCATAACTCTATCACCATCTACAGTCTAGTAAGTAGTGAACTTGTTCCGATGAGGCATCATATAATAAAAGCACCTTGAATTTAGCACACATTCATCTCATGATGTATTGATAGTCACACACAAGATAGCCTCGAATCTTTGACACTCTTCTCAGCAATGTTTGTCGCACCGCTTTTGGCATATTTGTGGCATTCGTATATTTTTTGCCGACCTCAGAAAAATAACGATACGTCGCGGACTGACAAAATTGTTATCGGATTTCATCATCGGCACCAATGTTGGACCCCATCGTATCATCGTCATCGTTGGCACCACATTCGACCCCGCTGACCCGTGCACACTTATTCCGATGACACTACACAACTATACCACCTAAGTGTATATGAAATAAGAAAGGGATTTGGACTTTAATACACTGATTATTTAGTGAGCTGAAGGAAGGGAATTCGGCCATGCATGAGGAACATGCATGCACGCTTGGGGAGGAGAGATCATCCACGTCCAAGCTGCCCCAAATTCTTCCCCATTTGGTTGACCCTTGAGTCAACCATGAGGAAGAAGTGTTGACCGAAACAAGGCCAATGATGGCCACGTTGCTTCAGTGTAGGCTGCCAGCAAAATTCAAGAAATTACCTGTTGAAGACACGCCTCTCCCCAACTATCTCCCGACCAAGCAGCCACCAGAAAAAAACCTACATGCATTAATTTGATTCGTCAATAATTTGAAGAAGCAAAGTGCTCGTGATCGTGAGTGAGTGAGAGACTAACTGAGCGAGCGAGTGAGAGAGAGAGAGAGATAACGAGCGGGCGAGTAAGCGAAAGACAGCAGTGAGCGAGTGAGTGAATGGCGAGAGGAAAGGAAGGAGGCCGCTTCTCTACCATGCACGCGCGCTGCTGACGTCGATGCCGCTTGCAATTTCGGTTACTGAGCCGTGTTCATGACCGCAAGCTCCTCGTTTTCTCACCGTCGAATTTAAGGCAAGTGAAAGTCTACTAGCCTATGTAATGCAATGCTGTTATTGTCTGATGTAGTGCGGTTAGATTTGGGAAATGTTTGAGTTGGATTCTGAATGCTGAGTTATTAGGTGATTGAAGTAGATTGGAATTATGGAATTGAGAAAATGCTTTGATTTTCTCTATGTATTTTCGATTCTGTTGAACTATAGTCGAAAGACCAATTTTTGGTGGATTTTTGGAAGTGAGATAGCCGCTGTGTGGGCATGGGATCCTATTGAATCCACACTGCCCAAAATAAGTCGTGTATAGCTCATCAACTTTATAGATTTTCTAGGGAAAGTTCTAGTACGAATTTGGTCCCGACTTCTTCATGAAAGTTGTGAGGAATTGTTTAAACTAGGACATATGTCTTTGGTCAGATTTTTCGAAATCAATATAGTGGCATAAATTTCTTTTAATGTGTGGTGCTTTTTTGCTGGAGTGTAAATTCTGTTGATGGAAGAAATCTAGAGCTGAGTTGTGTGATTTACTACTCTTTATACATGACTAATTTGACTTAGTGTTCTTCATGAAATTCTTTCCTTTAGATCTTATTTATACCATACTAAAATTTTAAAATTTTCTGAGTTCATTTATGGGTTCTTCCAAAATTATTACAAAAATTTTGTATTCTGATTTTTGGTTGCCTTTATTCCGAATTTGCTCAAATTTATTTCAAAGGTGAAGGCATCTTGGTTTATTATCTAGTAGCGATGGTTTTGGCATTCAACAAATTATTCAATATTGAAATTTCGATAAAAACTCATGGGACTTCCGATGTCATTACATTGAAAATGTTTTTGGTATTGAAATAATCTGAGATGTATTGCTGTCGTTGGACCCTCGGGTCAACGATGCCCCGGGAGTTGGAATGCCCATAAGGATCGTAGGAGTCGATGCCTTTGGATGCCTAGGGTCTGCAGAGCCTCAGAGGTACCTCGGGAGTGTCGGGATGCCCGGTTGTATTATGATACATGCCCGGAGGGTAGGGGTAACCATTTACATGGTGAGCCCCGGAGATTCCTCGTGATGCTAGGTGAGGTGCGAGATGCCTGGAGGTGTGACGTAACATGCTCTGGATGCCTGGTGACTGAAAACCGGAGGCTTTTGCAACGCCAGGTTGGGTGCGAGTGCTCGGAGGGACGCAAACATTGGTCCTCGGGGAGAAAAATCTTTTGAATATTAAAACTGATGGTTCTACTAAGTGTTGCCTGGTTATAGGACAAAATTGTGTGGCACGGTATGAGACGTGTCATAACAATTTGGTCTTATAATCGGGGCCCATATGATTGAAACAATGTGTTTTGGTTTTGAAACTGCATTTACTATTACTTTGAAAAGTTCTATTGATTTGATGCATACTCATTCCTTTGATGATATGTTTTGTCTATCTTGCATGAAATTAGATAGTGATGGTTATGCATGATATAGTTTAGTAGATCTTTTACTGCTGAGTGGTTATACTCACCCATTTTGGGGACTAACATTTCAGACTAGACAAGATACATCTACTGCCCGTACCTCCTGGCACATTCTATGGATTCCCGATCGACCTACTGTGGGAGCGGTCAGAGTACTAGGACCATGAGATATGAGGACTGATATTTGTACGAGTGAGAGTGATTATGATGTTTGATATTGATCTTCCTACTGGTCCTATGCTTTAGGAGTTTGTAGCCGTGTTCGTCCGTCGGGATGGACGCACGCTAGGGCCGCTACCACCACCACCAACGAATGGACCGAGTGGCTGGGTGTGACCGTGAGACAAGAACAGCAGAGGAAGAAAATTTTGGGACGTCGACACTAACTGATGGACTCTATGTTTATAGTTGTTAAAAATGTCGGCATCTTTTTAAGTATGGCTGTATATAGAAAACTACGACATTTTGATATATCGACAATCGATTGTCCATCAAGTTTATGTAAATAAAAGTGTCCGGCTTTTACATATAAAAATGTTTAGATGGTGTGAATTGTTTTTGAATATGGAAAGGGAGATGTTGGATATGCTTCCACCATATTTTGCGTAGGGACCAGTGGGAAAGATATAGACCCCCAGACTTCTTGGACTTATTGAAATTCTATGGTATCAGAGTAACAGACTTTTAGTCCAAGGGAAATGTAGTGATGTATGGTGACTCTAAAGGATCGGGGGCCGTTAGGGGGTGCCACAGCGGTTGGTATCAGAGCAAAGGTTTATTTAGAGTAATAAGGCACCTTTGTTGGAAATGAGGCTATAATGATGCACACTATAGGACACTTACCAAGGGTAATTGACTAACTATGAACAACGGGTGATTGAATTCACTCGTAAAATACTGGTAATGATTGTGAGTTACCTTTGCATGCAAGTAACATTTTATGTTACTTATGTGACTTTAGAAACACCTTTATTTCATTACTTGATTAGTGACATTGAGTCACTAATTTCCTGAGGCAAATGCTTGGTAAACTGCAGGAAGTGATGGTACAAACTAGGGGTTCACGACCATCAAGGGCTGAAGCCTCTAATTTGAGGGTTGAACCCCGGATGGAAGATATCCTGCAAGCATTGGCCAATATAGGAAATTTGATGGAAAGACAAGCTCAGCAACAACTCAGAGTAGAACACCGCACTCAAGGACTGGTGGAACAATTCCTGAAGTTGAAACCACCTAAGTTTAGTGGAATGGGAAGTCTTTAGGAGGCGGAACAATGGATTAATGGAATAGAACAGATTTTTTGATTGTTGAACTGTAATGCTGCTGAAAAGATAACCTTGGCAGAGTACCAATAGGAGGGAAATGCAAAAATTTGAGGAGAGCTTCAAAAGACACGATCTTTCCACCCAGTACTGACATAAACTAGGATGAGTTTGTTAGAGCTTTTTAGAAAGCATTTCTCTGATTGTGACAGAAATAAGAAGATAGTAGAATTTGTTCAGTTAGAACAAAAAGAGCTGACAGTAGACTAGTATGAAGCAAAATTTTCTGAATTGTCTAGGTATGCTCCTAGGTTGATTGAGGATCGAGAGGAAAAGGCTAAGAGATTCCTGAAGGGGCTAAGGACTGATATCATGAAAAAATTAGTGCCTCTGAATATCAGAGATTATACTGAAATTTATGAAAGGGCATAGCTGGTAGAGTAGGAATTAAGGAGAGAGCAATCAGAGTCTAGGAGGCAATTGACCTTTAGTGATGTCCGACGAGGCAAGAGACCCTATGCTGATCGAGGTCAGCCTTGGGAATCTAAGAAAAAGAGTAATTTTGGAAATTTTGGAAAAGCCAGGAGGCCCGATTTTAGGGAGAGTACCCTACTAGGGTAATATTTGCTAGAGGTGTGGTGGACAACATGGGCTAGGATCTTGTAATAGCCAGCTGAGATGTTATGGGTGTGGGCAGATAGGACACCTTAAGAGAAATTGTCCACAAGATGGGTCACAGCCGAATGTCGACTTGGTGCAACAAGTGCAACAACATGCAGCTGGACCATATCCACCAAGGAATCCACAGAGGCCACCAGCACAAGGATGGGTGTACGCCGTCACCCAAGAAGAAGCGGAAGCTTCCAAAAATGTTATCTTAGGTATGATTTCTATAAATGGCAAGAAGGCATATGCGTTGTTTGATATGGGTGCTACGCATTCTTTTGTGTCTGAAAGGTATAGACGGTTGAGTAAGATATAAACTATATCTCTTGAGATGCCTCTTTGTGTTTCTACGCTGCTAAAGAATATGGTGTTGTCTACGTTGATATGTGAGAGGTGTAAAATAACCATAGGGGGACAGGATATGGAAATAAACCTAGTTGTGATGAGTATGTATGATTTTGATGTCATCACAGGAATGGATTGGCTCCATAAGCAATAGGCTAAGGTGGATTGCTATAGAAAAGTGATCCAGTTTGTTTCACCTAACCGGTCTAGTTTTGAATTTTTTGGAGGTCAGACAAATGCCTATATAGCTCTTATTTCGGCAGTAGAAGCCCATGCACTACTTGACGAAGGATGTCAAGGATACCTGGCAATGGTAAAGGACTATATTAAGGAAGAGACTAAGCTCGATGAAATTTGAGTGGTTAGGGAATTTCAGGATGTATTTCTTGAGGAACTGCCTGGGTTGCCCCCAGAACGAGAAATTGAGTTCAAGATCAAACTGATGCCTAGAACAGAACCGATATCAAAAGCCTCATATAAGATGGCCTTGACAGAATTGAAAGAGTTGAAGGTGCAACTATAAGAGTTGCTCGATAAAGGATTTATTAGGCCGAGTGATTCTCTTTGGGGTGCACCAGTCTTATTTGTGAAAAAGAAGGACAAGTTAATGCGTTTGTGCATTGACTATAAGCAACTGAATCAGATAACCATTAAGAATAAGTACCCATTACCTAGAATTGATTACCTATTTGACCAACTGCAAGGAAGTTCGGTCTTTTCTAAGATTGATTTAAGGTTGGGATATCATCAACTAAGGATTAAGAAGGAAGACATTCCTAATACCACATTTAGGACTTGCTATGGACACTATGAGTTCCTAGTAATGCCATTTGGACTAACGAATGCCCTGGCCGCATTCATGGACCTGATTATTAGGATATTTAAGCTCTATTTGGATCAATTCGTGATTGTCTTCATTGATGATATCCTGATATATTCTAGAGGACCTGAAGAGCATGAGCGACACCTGAAGATAGTGTCGCAAACCCTTCAAGACCATAAATTATATGCCAATTTCAGTAAGTGTGAATCTTGGCTGGACCAAATAATATTTTTAGGACACGGTGTGTTGGAAGAAGGAATTGCAGTAGACCCAGCGAAAGTTGAGATGATTGTAAATTGGCCGAGACCGACAACGTCGATTGAGATACGGAGTTTCTTAGGACTGGCAGGCTATTATAGAAGATTTATTGAAGGATTCTCGCGACTTGCACATCCATTGACGAAATTGGCTCGGAAGAACGTGAAATTAGAATGGAATGGAGAATGTGAAAGGAGCTTCCAGGAACTTAAAAGAAGATTGACCATGGCTTCAATTCTAACTATACCATATGGATATGATGGATTCACGGTGTATAGTGATGCGTCTCACAAAGGACTGGGATGCATTCTAATGCAGCACGGCAAGGTCATAACCTATGCATCAAGATAGTTGAAACATCATGAATTGAATTACCCAACTCATGACTTAGAATTGGCAGCTATAGTTTTTGCTTTGAAAATATGGAGGCATTATCTGTATGGAGAAAAATTTGAAATCTATACAGATCATAAGAGTTTGAGTATCTGTTTTCACAAAAGGAACTGAACATGAGATAAATGAGATGTATGAAATTGTTAAAAGATTATGATTGTGAAACACGGTACCATCCTGGAGAGGCAAATAAAGTGGCAGATGCTCTTAGTCATAAGTCAACTATGGACATGGCCAGTATAAGAGTAACAGAATGGAATTTGTTGGAAATAGATTATCTCACCGGTATGCTTACTACATTAAGGATTGAACCGGAAATTATCCAGAAAGTTAGAATTCTACAAAGGTCTGACCCGGAAATTGTGAAAATATGAAATGGAGTGTCTTTAGGAAAAAGACCAGAATTTCAAGTCTCTGAAGATGGAATAGTAAGATGCCAGGGATGACTATGTGTTCCCAACAACGAAGGAGTAAAAAGGGAAATCCTGTCGAAAGCACATAGGAGTAATTATAGTATTCATCCAGATAGTACCAAGATGTATATGAATTATGTCAACATTATTGGTGGAATGGAATGAAAGCAGATATAGCTAAACACGTCTCCTAGTGTTTAACATGCCAACAAGTGAAAGCGGAACACTACAAACCCGCAGGATTGTTGAGACCGTTAGACATACCGGAGTGGAAATGGGATCATGTGACAATGGATTTTGTGCAAGGATTACCGAGAACATCCAGTGGTCATGACTCTATTTGGGCGATAGTAGATCACTTGACTAAGTATGCCCATTTCCTAGCAGTTTGTGTAAATTATTTGATGGATAAATATGTTGAAATCTATGTAAGCCAGGTAGTACGCTTACATGGTGTCCCTGTAACTATCATGTCTATCAAGATCCAAGATTTACTTCAAACCTTTGGTGAAGTCTCCAAACCACCTTAGGGACTAAGCTCCAATTTAGTACTGCTTTTCATCCATAGACGGATGGACAAACGGAAAGAGTAATCCGGACACTAGAGGACATGTTAAGAGCTTGCGTCATTGATTTTAAAGGAAGTTAGGATGAAAAGTTAAATCCGGTAGAATTTGCTTATAATAATAGTTTTCAAAAAAGTATAGGCATGGCTCCTTATGAAGCATTATATGGGAGGAGATGTAGGACCCCTGTTTGTTGGAATGAGGTAGGTGAAAGAACACTGACAAGACCTGAACTAATACAAATTACTACAGAGGCTATTGAGATCATCAGGAAAAGACTTAAGACAACCCAAAGTCGACAAAAGAGCTATGCTGATAAGCGCAAAAGACCCTTGGAATTTAACGTAGGAGACCACATATTTCTTAAGATATCCCTAATGAAAGGAGTATTGCGATTCAAGATGAAGGGCAAGCTAAGTCCCAGATTTGTTGGACCCTTTGAGATCCTTGAAAGGATAGGAGACGTAGCTTATCAGCTAGCATTACCTCTTAAACTAGAAAATTTACACGAAGTGTTCCATCTATCGATGCTGAGGAAGTACCAGCTAGACCTTGGTCACATACTTGATCATGAAGCCATCAAAGTGGATGAGAAAGTGAGATACCTAGAAGAACCGATCTGGGTACTAGATTGAAAGGAGCAAGTCCTTTGGACAAAGAAAATTCCACTAGTTAAGATATTGTGGCAACATCACAATATGGAAGAGGCCACATGGGAAAGTGAAAAAGAAATGAAGCAAAGGTATCCTCATTTGTTTAACGAGACATAAGTAACATGCAATTTCGAGGACGAAATTCTCTAAGGAGGGGAGAATTGTGGCATCCGTATATTTTTTGCCGACCTCGGAAAAATAACGATACATCGCGGACTAATGAAATTGTTATCGGATTTCGCCATCAGCACCGATGTTGGACCCTGTCGTATTATTGTCATTGTCGGCACCACATTCGACCCCGCTGACCCATGCACACTTGTTTCGATGACACTACACAACTATACTACCTAATTGTATATGAAATAAGAAAGGGATTTGGACTTTAATACATTGATTATTTAGTGAGCTGAAGGAATGAAATTTGGCCATGCATGAGGAACATGCATACATGCTTGGGCAGGAGAGACCATTCACGTCCGAGCTGGCCCCAAGTTTTCTCCATTTGGGTGGACATTTTAGTCAACCATGAAGAGGAAGCATTGACCAAAGCAAGGACAACGATTGCCACGTTGCTTCAGTGTAGGCTGCCAGCAAAATTCAAGAAATTACCTGCTGAAGACACGCCTCTCCTCAACTGTCTCCCGACCAAGCAGCCATCGAGAAAAAAACCTGCATGCATTAATTTGATTCATCAATAATTTGAAGAAGCAAAGTGCTCGTGATCGTGAGCGAGTGAGAGACTAACTGAGCAAGCGAGTGAGAGAGAGATAACGAGCGGGCGAGCAAGCGAAAGAGAGCAATGAGCGAGTGAGTGAATGATGAGAGGAAAGGAAGGAGGTCGCCCCTCTGCCATGCACGCGCGCTGCTGACGCCGACACCGCTCGCAATTTCGGTTACCGAGCCGTGTTCATGATCGCGAGCTCCTCGTTTTCTCACCGTCGACACCATCGAATTTAAGGCAAATGAAAGTCTACTAGCCTATGTAATGCAATGCTGTTATTGTCTGATGTAGTGCAATTAGATTTGGGAAATGTTTGAGGGATGTTGAATGCTGAGTTATTGGGTGATTGAAGTAGATTGGAACTATGGAATTGAGAAAATGCTTTGATTTTCTCTATGTATTTTCGATTCTGTTGAACTATAGTCGAAAGACCAATTTTTGGTGGATTTTTGGAAGTGAGATAGCCGATGTGTGGGCATGGGATCCTATTGAATCCGCACTGCCCAAAATAAGTCTTGTGTAGCTCATCAACTTTGTAGATTTTATAGGGAAAGTTCTAGTACGAATTTGGTCCCGACTTCTTCATGAAAGTTGTGAGGAATTGTTTAAACTAGGACATGTGTTTTTGGTCAGATTTTTTGAAATCAATATAGTGGCATAAATTTCTTTTAATGTGTGGTGCTTTTCTGCTGGAGTGTAAATTCTGTTGATGGAAGAAATCTGGGGCTGAGTTGTGTGATTTACTGTTCTCTATACATGACTAGTTTGGCTTAGTGTTCTTCATAAAATTCCTTCATTTAGATCTTATTTATAAGATACTAAAAATTTAGAATTTTCTGAGTTCATTTATGGGTTCTTCCAAAATTATTACAAAAACTATGCATTCTGATTTTTGGTTGCCTTTATTCCGAATTTGCTCAAATTTATTTCAAAGGTGAAGGCATCTTGGTTTATTATCTAGTAGCGATGGTTTTGGCATTCAGCAAATTATTCAATACTGAAATTTTGATAAAAACTCATGGGACTTCCGATATCATTGCATTGAAAATGTTTTTGGTATTGAAATAATCTGAGATGTTATTGCTGCCATTGAACTCTTGGGTCAACGATGCCCCGGGAGTCGGGATGTCCATAAGGATTGTAGGGGTCGATGCCTTTGGATGCCTGGGGTCCACAAAGCCTCAGAGGTACCTCGGGAGTGACGGGATGCCTGGTTGTATTATGATACATGCTTGGAGGGTAGGGGTAACCATTTACATGTTGAGCCCCGGAGATTCCTCGTGATGCCAGGTGGGGTGCGAGATGCCTAAAGGTGTGACGTAACACGCTCTACATGTCCAGTGACTAAAAATCGAAGGCTTTCACAATGCCAGGTTGGGTGCGAATGCCTAAAGGGACGCAAACACTAGTCCTTCGGGAGAAAAATCTTTTGAATATTAAAACTGATGGTTCTGCTAAGTGTTGCCTGGTTATAGGAAAAAATTATGTTGCACAGTATGGGACATGTCATAACAGTTTGGTCGTATAATCGAGGCCCGTATGATTGAAACAATGTGTGTTGGTTTTGAAACTGCATTTACTATTACTTTCAAAAGTTCTATTGATTTGATGCATATGCATTCCTTTGATTATATGTTTTGTCTATCTTGCATGAAATTATATAGTGATAGTTTTGCATGATATAGTTTAGTAGATCTTTTACTACTAAGTGGTTGTACTCACCCCTTTTGGGGACTAACATTTCAGATTAGACAAAATGCCTCTGTTGCCCGTACCTCCTAGCACATTCTATGGATTCGCGATTGACCTATAGTAGGAGCGAGCAAAGTACTAGGACCATGAGATACAAGGATTGATATTTGTATGAGTGAGAGTGATTATGATGTTTGATATCGGTCTTCCTACTAGCCCTATGCTCCAGGAGTTTGTAGCTGTGTTCATCCGCCGGGATGGATGCACGCTAGGGCCGTTGCCACCGCCACCAGCGAACAAACTGGGTGGCTGGGTGTGACCGTGAGACGGGAACAATAGAGGAAGAAAATTTTGGGACGTCAGCACTGACTGATGGACTCTATGTTTATAGTTGTTAGAAATGTCGGCGTCTTTTAAAGTATGGCCGTGTATAGAAAACTACGACATTTTGATGTACCGACAATTGATTGTCCATTAAGTTTATGTAAATAAAAGTGTCTGGCTTTTTACATATAAAAATGTTTAGATGGTGTGCATTGTTTCTGAATATGGAAAGGGAGATGTTGGATACACTTCTGCCATATTTTGCGCAAGGACCAATGGAAAAGGTATAGACCCCCAAACTTCTTGGACTTACTGAAATTCTATGGTATCAGAGTAACAGACTTTTAGTCCAAGGGAAAGGTAGTGATCTGTGGTGACTCTAATAGATCGAGGGTCGTTAGGGGGTGCCACAATATTGCCCATCGATTTTATTTCTTAGCTTTAGATATTCTCTCCTTATGTGCCCCTCCTCATTACACTCATAATACTTTTACGACCACTTGATTTTCTACATCGCAACCTTGACTTGCTTTTACCTCTGTTGCTGGCCTTTGATGTTATTCTCTATCTCAAATCACCAGTCCCCACACTACATCTTGTGCCAGACCATCATCTTACAACTTTCTTTGCCACTTCTTAGAGAACAGGGCAGTTTCTACCTCTTTAGAGGTAATCGTAGTACTCGATTTTAACAATGAGCTAGTGAAGTACTCCCATAACTCCGATAGAGACACCAACAACATCATACCTTTTTTTTTATGTATTGGCTAGGATTTCATTGATGTTCTTCAAATCCATCATGAGTTTGTTAAACTTCTTCAGATGAGCTTTAATGGATGTGCCCTTAGCATATTGGAACTATAAACATCCTCTTCCTCGGCCTTCTATGTTGAAGAATTATGGGCTGAAAGATAAGAATGGGCAAGATGATCAATCACTAGGTGGTCCATTAATCAACTATTTGGCTTTCATCTTGATTCCCATCATTACATTGCAACTGGTGTGACATCCTGATTTTCTGATTCTATTTTCGATTGAATAAGTTAGGTTTTTCGTCAACTCTCTTATAGTCTCTTTCTCTAAGCTGATCACTCACGAGATAACTAGTCCATCTAGTGAAGCCATTAAGGATTTTAACATAATAAACTTGAGAATTTGACTAGAAATCGACTACTCGACCGTGCTAATCTACAAAGGTCAATACGGCACTATCAAAATCGATAAGAGATCAGAGATAAGTCGGTTCGACTAAAGTATGTGATTAAAGTGTGGGTGATTCAATTAATTGCAAAATTCTTGTCGAACGGTACTAAACTGATTTTTCTGCATTTCTATATCCTATGCCCGTATTTGAAATCTCAAGATTTTCACGACAACTAAGAATCACTAATAAGTCGAAGATGTACAATGTGGCTTGAAAATAATCGACCAAGGGTCAATTGCACAAAAAAATTCATAAAAGCTACCAAATAGGTTAGGTCACGCTAAAATCACACCCGGTTGAAATTAACCGAGAAATTGAACCCGATTAAAATTCTGTCATGTCACAATTTATTTTAGGAACGTCGACTCATCCTCTGAGGATTTTTCTATAAACCCGAGTTTTTGGCGAAAAATCAAACTATGGCTATTTTGTACCAGGAAAACTTGAGGACCATTTTTGGTTGCACATTTGGCCATCAAGTTGGATTATTTGGCAAGGAAAAATGTGGAATTAAGTGTGGATACCTTGGCTGAATTTATGGGCATCAATTGGATTAAATTGAAGAGGAATTGAGTTCAATTTGGAGGGAAATGTTTCAAAATTCGTAGCCTTAGACGGGTGCAACATTTCAGCAACCTTGCGAGGCTTCTAGGAGAAGCTTGGGGGAGAAAACTTGGCTGAGGATGAAGCTTGATCTAGTGGGGGCAAGTGATGAGTGGTTTGGATATTTTGCAAAGACTTTTGAGGCAATCTAGGTCCCCCTTGCCATTGAGCTCTTCTTATTCTTATTCAGCCTTGCTTTCTCCATTGTTGGAGTGTTTGAACTTAACAAAAACCAAAGGAAGCAAGAAGGAACTAGCCAGTAGCCCGTCGATCGTCCCTGTTCGCCGTCCAACCATCGTCATCCGCCTGTCGCGCACTCGAGCCAGCGTCGTCCTCCGCTCAGCGTCCTGCTCGCCCATGCGTCCATGTGCCGTCGTCCGCGCCCTAGTCATCATCGAAATTGCCTTGAAGCCGCACCACCATCGTTGTCCAACCGCTGAAGCCACCGCAATCGCTCACTGCAGCCGCCACCATCCCTCCTCGTCATTTCCGTGCCAACTGAGCCACTCGATCAACCCCTGCAGCCAAGAGCATAAGTCAAACCTCACAGCCCAGCTATGATATTCGTGGCCTGTTTTAGGTCTCATCTGGACCTCGCTTGGTGTTGCTCCAAGCTTGTGTGTCGCTCGTCGTCGCCGTGGAGTCACCGGCCCATTAATCCGGTGAATTTGCTCACTAAACATTGCTTAGGAGGTTAATGACGCTTAAGGCGTAATTAGATTAAGTTAAGTGTGATTAGTATAATTGTTAGCTTGTTTAGTTAAATTAGGTTAGTTAGATTAGTTAATTAGGTGGTTAGAAATGGTAGTTAGTTAGGTTAATATGTGGCCTCATAGTTAAAATGGCTAGAATAATTTAATTAGTCCAATAGGTGGTTAGATTAGCATTATTGGGCCTAAGTATGTATTTATTGATTTAATTTGTATTTATTTAATTAATTTTGCTATTTATTCAATTATTTCATACTTTCTGGAAATTATACCGGGATAGCCGGTGACTAGAATTTCGTGCTAATTATAGTGGTGTGCTTAGTTTATGCAATTGATTGTTAATTTGTGCAAATTAAGTGATGATTGTGATTTTTAGTATTTATTTTAAAATTATGAAATGTTGGTATTTAATTAGAAAATACCGGGTGTCAGGTTTTGACATCGAAAATATTTTTAAATATTATATCAAATAGTGGGATTTACAAAGGAATTATATCAATTTTTAAAGTTCAATCTGCCGTGTACCCACATACGATTATTTTTATCGGGTGTTTTTAATACGAAAAAAATTAGGCCAAGTGCATTATCTTAATTGAGACATTTGAGTGCAATGCACGGTATCCTTGACCGAAATTGAATGATCGTGTGATAGTTAAGAGAACCTGTCCCCGATGTGCATCGGGTGGACGTTGCCCCTATATGGGATACCCTAACAATGGATGCCAGATCGTGGTAGAGGCCGGACTGAAGCTCCTTCGGGAATGCCATCCCTGATGTGTGTCGGGTGGACCTTGCCACGCTCAAGGGATGAGGCAAAGCTTGGCTACACCAGAGGACCTATGAGCTTCGAGTAAAACTATCTGTGTGGATAGTAAGCAATTGGAACGCGTGATTGATTGAGATAGACGTGCCAGATTATGGGACAAAATTGTGTAGCACGAAATGGGACATGTCATATCGATTTGGCCCTATAATTAGGACTCCTGTGATTGATTGAGATTGAGTGAGATGTTCCAATTGATGTGTGAAATTGTTATATGCATCTGTGATATGAATTGTACTGACGTGCGGGAAAGAATTGAGGCAAGGTGAGTCTTTTGTGATATGTGGTTAGACTGCCTCTAGGCGTATTTTCTTCATAGTTGGGGTTTAAAGGGTGAACTTGCTGAGACGTTGTTTCACCCCGTCGTGGGCTTAACCTTTTCAGGTCCTTAGATGGCGGTCCCTCCAGTTCGTTTTAGACAGCCTCGGGGGGTTACTTAGTGGAGCATAGACATCCCCTGTTCCCGGGAGTCACTAGGTCTATGAGCTCGTAGTGACCACTGTTTGGGTCGATAAAGGCCTACCTCAAAGGATACCTCATCGATTCAGGGTGTGGTTTAACCATGGGCTCAATGGATATAGGGATGGTCCCCTTCAGGATTTTGATATCCTCGCCGTTGCGGTCAATGCCGCTCTAGGCGAGGGTGTAGCTAACCCTCTTGATGGGGTTGTGGAGGACCCAAAGCTTGTGGAGGTGGAGTCTGAAAAATCGACAAATGGATCCGACTAGCAGGTCGTAGGATAGCTTCTTTTTGAAAGCCGATCTTTTTTGTAGACAGACTAGTTTGTTCATGAAAGGGTTTTGTGAAAATTTGTGTCCTGCTTTTCTATCACATATTTGTGTTGTCTGGGGATTTGTTTATTCGCTTCTGCATGTGCAATAAAATGAATGGGTCAACGACGCGTTCTGGGACGTCGCAATTTTATCGACCACCGAGAGATGTACGCACGCTTGAGGTTCGGCCGTGACAACTGGTTTCATTGTCTTTTGATGTGTACTAACTCCATTCTTGCAAGAAATTTAAAGTAAAAAAATCTAAGAATCCATTTGTTTCATAAAAAATCAATAATTTGGAAAATATTTTCCTCACTTTAATCAATTATATCTATTAGGAAAAGAGGCAATGGAGAATATTCTCACTAGCAACAAAAATATTTTGGCATGAGTTGTTATTAATGATGAAAATATTTTTCATTGACTCAATTTTGTAAGTAATGACAATGAATAAAGTTAGGAAAAGATATGCAAGATTGTTCAGCATTTAGTTTATTCTTAGGTTTTGATTGGTTTTTATTATAAAATAGATGGAAAGGATAAAAATAGGTAAAAAGAAAAAGATTAAAAAGGCATTCGAATTGCATTTATTTAGAAATTGCATTAGAGTAGTTTAATTTAAACTAAGCTTTATCTCACTTAGTTTAGTATTTCATTATCATAATTCAGATTCATTAGATTGGTGCATGTTTAATTGTATGCATAGCTCATGGGATCCTGTCCCGTCTCAGGCCTTAATGACAAGGCACTATTAATTTTGCATTGGCTCGGTTCTTTCCTTTCTTGTATTTTATTTGCTTTGATATTATATGATTATGTATATGAACTTGTTTGGATGTTATTTGCTTTGATATTATATGATTATGTATATGAACTTGTTTGGATGATACGCACATGGTCACCTATTTTGCATATTCTAGGTGATAAAATAGGCAGCAATAAAATTGAGATGATTGCATGAATAATCCTTTCAAAAATACTTTTGCCCAAAATAAAATGTCATCCTTTGATTTCTCATTCATTTAATGTGGTCCTTCAACTATTTCTAAATTTTCTATATGCTCCTTAAACTTTTATATATTCATTTTAGTCCCGTAACTATTCATAACAAAGTTAAATTAGTCCTAGGGTACTATTAACAAGTTTTCATACTTATACTCTTACCTAGATTTTAAGATTTTTTTTTTTATTTCAATCATTTTCCATTTGTGTCAATTCAGTTTAAAAAGTTACAAACTTATCGCAATTGTGCCAATTCAACCCAAGGTCTAGGCGAGGGCCATCCTAACCTAAATTAGCACAAATATAAAAGGTTTATTACTAAATTGATTAAAAAAAGTTTAGAATTGAATTGACACAAATACAAAAGGTTTTTGACTAGATTAGCAAAAAAAAAAAAGAAAAAGAAAATTAGAATTGAATTAGCATAATTACAATATATTTAGAACTTTTTAGTAATTTTCCCCACAAGTTTTCAAAATTATACTCTTACCCATATTTTATTATATTTTTTTTAATTTTCAATCAATTTCCTAAATTACACAAAAGATATGCTATCTTTTTATTATCTTTTTACCTTTTTGGTCTTTACAAATATATTATAGTTGTATTTGAGTATATTTCAACTTATAAAAGAAAAAATATAACCTCATGTATAGTATTATCATATCCATATTCATTTTATTAAAAAAATAAATGTTTTTATAAGATTATTTAATATCGATATTAATATATCTATAGATGTGCTTTCATTCATCTAAATATTGTTCCTAATCTTTTAGATAGATAAAATTTTCAAGTTTTTGTGTTTTTTTATTTAAATTTAGTTAAATGTGTATATTAAAAAATTAAATTAACTAGAGCATCGACCCGATATAACTCTAAACGAGGTTATGCTTTTACTAATATATAGAGCATAAGTTGAAATAGACTTAAATTGAACTACCGTAACAGTTATAAAGACCAAAAAATTAACAAATTAATAAAAAGATAGCCATATTTTTTGTTGATCTATGAAATGGATTGCAATAAAAAGATATTCTAGAATCTAGGCAATAGTGTAAACTTTTGACATTTTTTTTTTTTTATGGAAATTTTAGGGGATTCAAGGACTAATTTGCATATTTATGAACAGTTCAAGGACCAAATTAAATAAATTAAAAGTTTATGGATGACATTGCACATTAGACCAAAGTTTAGGAATCATTTGTGACATTTTCTCTAATCTTTCTCATAGAAGTTAAAAAGAACCAATAACAGGAGTTACTAAAACTAGTGTACCCAAGTTAACGGACCCAAGAATCTCTAGTTTGCCAAAGTAAGATGGAGTATCACATCTTACATGGCCCATAATTGATGCATAATAGATAATTGACAACTCCTAAAGCAAAAAACAAATAAAAAATTTTATTGAGAAATCAAAATGCAAATTGAGAGAGCCCGTGCTAAGCAAAAGCGCCACCTTGTAAGAGAGATTGTTCACGCCCGCTTGGCAAATCCCCAAACTCCCACGAGTTTCACATCAAAAGGGTCGCAACATATGTCATTCAAGAGCTCTCCCATTTCTATGTTGTTTTTTTTCAGCTGAAGTAAAGAAAGAAATAACGACATCTGGCCTTTGGTTGAGTGAAGACGATTCAGAATGGAGATACCCTGAATTTAATGTCACCAAGAATAATGCATCATCGGCATTTATTTTCCTAGTGGTTGGAAGGGGAAGAAGATTCAGAATGGAGATACCGGAATTTAGTGTCACCAAGCAAATTCGTTTATTTGAATTAATTGAATTAATTACCGAGCCACCGCATCAAAAGCACCATTTTCCCCTGCCACTATGCAACAGAAGAGAGCACCAAACAAAGCAAAGAGTTGATCGAAATGCAGGCAATAAATTGGATGCATGGCGTGGCATCATAGTGTTATTTGATATTCACTAAAGTTTATTTTCTTTTTATTGGAATTTTCCCTCATGGAATAGGTTAAATATAGCTAAGGAATCCAATACAGTGAAAGCATCCTAAGACTACAAATGTGAAGATTGGTTAGTGAAATTGATAGAAGATAACACTGTGATTCAGTAATTAATGTATTGCTAACCTGCTTTAAGCTGATTGATGAACTCATTCATAATGATCTGGAAAAGAAACAGAACAGAACAGGGAGTGCATATATACTGTGAATCATCCCACCCCTTCAGTAGATAAAAAATGATTCCCATTTAATTTCCCATGAAAAAATCTTAATTTGATTATCCGATTAATTATCAAGATAGTTTACCAAAAGAAAGAACTTATAATAGGGAATTAAATATTTAAGAATACCTCATTTAGTTTTGATAACACAATTAACAAAAGGCAGGAATCCTTTCTTGTCTAAGGTATGGTATCTTTCCAATACGCGCTTGGTGAAATGAACTACAATTCCTCAGTAAATATATACACAATACATACCCCAAAAAATATTTAAAGGGTCACTCATTTATGTTTGAAGAAAGTGATTCATTAAGTTCTAGATGTTATCACATTGCAAATGTATAATTGCAGCATGAATATGTAAAACTGGGAACAAAATCACCTTATTTTGTATCTTTTGTATCAGAGAATGGTCTTTAAAATTTTTGTTCAATCTGCACCCTGAAAAATAAGAATTTGTGACTTTTGCTTGTAACTAGACTTTCTCTTCCCGATCTTTATCCACTGACTAATGATCCAAAACAAAGTTGTGGAGTATTGACTCAGAGAATTGTTCACGAGTGGGTGTGCGGGGATAAGTAACTTCTAAATCAGTTCAAAATTGACTAATTTGCAGTCAAATTATGAAGCACGGCTTGATTTTATGCATCTTTTGCTGAGCCTGAATCGCCACACTTCGGAAACTACAAACGCTGTTTGTCAAACTAGACAAAACATTGTGAGAATGGTGGTTGCATACATCAGTTCATAGAAGCTGACCTAATGAATCATCTTATTATAACACCCACTAGATGAAGCTCAGATCCTTAATCAGATCTATTATTTATCCTTGTGGCATCCTAAGAATCTTTAAATAATATTAGCCAAGTAGTGTGGTACAATGATAACTCTTCTAATGTTATAACAATCTGCATGCCAAAGTAACAAAATTGGTTAGTAGGTCTGGGTAAATGTTCCATCTGTCAGACCCCTTATAATGTAGGAAACAGTTTTTATGTGATGATGAAACAGATGATGGACTCGCACATTATTTGGCATGAATCATGAAGTAATTCTTTCATTGTTTTGAAAGAACATCATGTTGATTGTAAGCTAATTCTGTTCAAAAGCTCTAGATTCAATGAGCAGACAAAATGAAAGTTTCATTTAGCCATAATGGAATTATATGAAGGGACTTTGTAAGGGTTTGATATGTTTCCTGAACACATTTGATAATTTCTTTGTCAAGGCATCATGTCTTGTGATGAAGCTCACTTGTGTCACCTATGGTGAAGCAGGCTGTGTCTTTTTAGTACGATCATAATCATCTGCGACCTTGTCATCTACTGATTCCTCTGAGAGACTAACCAAAACAGCATTCTGCTCACAAAGAGACAAATGGGCATAAGTAATTGTTACATTAAGATCAATAACAAAGTACAACATAAATATTGATGAAACTAAAAAATATACAATTGTACTTTGATTGGTAAAGCTAAACAGCGACTCATATCAAATCACATCTTAATAGCACAATCTGTATCATACTAACAGGAACATATATGTAATTATCAGGGTGAATTCTAGTGAAAACTAATTCCATGAGTCTGAACTTTTCTGTACACAAAGTACTAAGTTCTTTCTGTGACAGAACACTTCCATTTTAATAAAATGAGGGAAGAGGCCATTGGATGGGTTAATGAACTCTTTGAGAAAAAATATAGGACTGGTTTTTCAGGATAGAGTTTCTAGTGGCAAAAAGCATGGTGATATTCGTGCATGACATCCAAGTTTTCTGGCATGACCAAAACATTTAGGTTATATCCGTGCATGGAAATGCATTAACAGTCTTAATCAGGGACCTATAACTATCGTGAAATCAGCAATTCTCATGAAATTGCCAACTTCAACTAACGTGAACTTTAAAGATGACTAGCTGAATCGGTAAACCAGACTCCATTCCTAATTGCAATACCTTTTTCTCCATCGTGTTTTCTTCAGAAAAAATTAGTTTTGTTATTGCCCTACTCCTAATCATCTAGGTAAACAGCAAAGGAAAAAAAAAAAAAACAAAAAACGCAGGGATACAAGAAGCGCGGACATGTTGTCATCCCTGTTCTACACATCTTTTTTCCATTTTAGTCACTCACGACTGTTTTGCTTTGTCACTGTACTTGATACATCATACACGCTTCTTTTATGGAACTTAAAAGGCAGTGAAACAGGAGAGATGAGAGACAAATTTAGTAGTGAAAAGTTAGAGATGGACTATAATGAAATAAGTGCATGGTACGTTGATGAAATGAAACTTTTACCAGGAGGAAAACTTCACTTATAATTTCTCCCAGTTGGTTAGCCAAGTCCTAAACCACCAAGGTGTGTTTAGAGGTTGAGACTAAATTTTGCTTATCTAACAATCGTCAGCCATAATAGATGCAGAAAAATGAAAAGAAGTCACATTGCTCTAAAATCTTTTAAAGTTATCTTTAAAACATCGCATCAATCACTATAATTAACAATCAAAAGAGGAGTAAAACGGCATAATTAGAAGACTGCCATAAGAAATAAAAATCCCAATAAGGTAGTAAACAATAACTAGGACAACCAAACAAAATTATTCAGACACTATACTCTCTTGGTGATTCTTAGCTAAGCTGAGAGAGAGAGAGATAGAGAGAGAGGCTTTGGTTAGAGTTGTTTGTTGAACTTGAGCATGGAAGTGCTAAATTTATAGTATAAAATTCATGGCGAGCAACTTCGTCTGGTGAAGTCTCCCCCTTGCTTGAGAAGTTAATCCATAGTGCTTGATGGATTCCCACCTGTCCTTGTTTATAATAGACGCTTGACTCATGCCAAGCAACTTTGTCCGGTGAAGTCCCCCTTGCTGGAGAAGTTAATCAACAGTACCTGATGGATCCCACATCTAGCCTTGTTTATTCCTCCCCTTTTGTCCTTTTTCCAGAATTCTACAAGACTGTGTTCGCCTTCTTGAGGAAGTTTTATAGCCATCGCTATCGTCTTTTAGTCTTGTGAATGTCCTTTTCCTCCTTTTTTCTCTATCCCTCCCCATATGTGGACAGATTCCTCTCTTGTGGGGTCATCCTGCCAAAAGAAAGGAGTAAAAGATGGCAATTTTATGGGATTGTTTTTCTCTCTTTTTCCCTTTTTATTTGATCAATCACTGTAACACGTCTGTATTTCCAAAATCCTACTTTCAACACCACTCTAATTTGGAGGGAACGCAAGAACACCGTAAGTTAATTTTTTTTATATCTCAAACAAATAGGACCAGATCTCCCCCAAATCACCAATTATTTCCCTTGAATTGTCTCACGGGACTTGATAGAATGAAAAGTCTCCCTAGCTAAATACTTTCTAATACCCCTGGAAAAATATTTTTGGTGAAAATACAATGACAATTTGGTCGAAACTAGAGTGGTATCAGCGTAAATTAATCTTTTTAAACGGTCAAGCCTGAATATGGTCTCTAACTTGCACTGTTCCTTCAACATTGTCTTTTCATCTTTTTCATTGTGCAATCGAGTCACTCAATCTGTTCCGTCAAGATTCATCATCGATTACCTTTAGTAACAGCACCGTAATGCTGTGCTCGCGTGACAAATTGTCTTACATGGTGAGTGTGTGTGTGTGTGTGTGTGTGTGAGAGAGAGAGAGAGAGAGGCCATTATGTTGGAAATCCTCTTGTGAACTGTCATCTATACTAGGACATTCCTAATTTGCAAAGAATGCATGTTATTGTTACATATATGAGAACGTGCCACGGTGGACCTTGTCTTAAGGTGATCCAATGTTTATGGCCCTCCTCACATCATAAATTATGTTTTGGATTTTGTTGGGCAGCTTGACATCGGTCACCGGTGTACCGAATGTCTCTAAATATAAGCTCTCCCCTATTTCTCACTCTTAAAATTCATTGTCCTTGAAATGGATTCTGGGTCTTCATTTGTTGTTTTTAGTGTTCTGAGTACATGTGTGTGATTCTAGGAAGACTCAGATTTAACTTTACAAAGTAGGCTTTGCCTTATGTAGACTGATTAGTTTGCATGCTGTGTCCATGGACCGCGCCCACAAAAACAACCCATCTCATGTGATCAATCCTTTGTTGAGTTTGATAAACTAAAGAAATACATGAATGATGGACTGAAAGTAAATTAACGGAGACATCAATATGGCAACTTGTTGATTCTTCACATTATATGCAGCAGAGAGCGTAGAAAGTAAATTACAGAGCCGTCTCACATCTAGTGAGATCTTCAAATTCCGTTAATGCAAAAAGAAGTACAAAGCATTAGCATCAAAAGGAGGACAAGTTACATACACACGAATTGTGACACGACGTACAAAACCCTTTTTGACAATCTTATTTGTCAATGATACTGCATCACACTCGGGGCAAATAGCAGTGAAAATCATAAATCAAATACTTGGCAGGTGAAGGTAATTGATGGCGATCAACAGGAGAATCCCGATGAGCAGGTTCACAAGATTACGCAGGGGCGCATCTGTTGAACTTTTTGTGCTCTTGGTGGATGGTCTGGTCGATGCAGTCGCAGAATTTGAATTCTCTCCAGCATGTTCAATCTCCCTGCTGCTTGTCTTCCTCGGTGAATTGGGAGCTTCTTTCACCTTCACTTTTGCTGCAGATTCATCCAAAGATACACATTCTGTTTTAACATTTCTCAATGCAATTCCCTGCTTCTTAACCTCTTCGAGCCTTGGTTCTTCATTGATATAAATTCTTGGAGACTCGGGAATTTCTGGACTCTTGGGCTCTTTCAGAAGCTCCATAGATTTGGTGGAGGAAACATGTGAGCTGTTGAATTTAGTCTGCATGAAACCTTCCTTTTGCTCAAAAGGAGCAACATCATGGAGTGACTCAATTGTTTGTGTTTTGCTATTCTCCATTATAGATATTTGGCCATTCTGCAGCAAAGCATTGCGTAAGATCAAATGGGTCAACTGAAATGACTGAGGCATTATCTTAATCTCATGACAAAACATTCATGTTTTTGTTCTCAAATTGTCTGGATGCTTACATAATCTGCCTTTTAGTCATCTACTATAACCTTGTTCAATATCTTGGCTGCGACTTCTTTCTATACATATTTTCTGCTTGTGGTTATCCACCATTCTAATTAAGTTGAATCTAAGTTATCGTTTTGAGGATCTACAAGCAATTCAGAGTGGGATTTTACTTCCTTTTAGTAGAAGAATGCTAGAATACATTTCATGTATTTCTCGAAGCGGGGATTTTAACAAAATTAACCGTTTTCTTAAGTGCCTATGAACCACATATCCAATATAGTTCACTGCAATAAATAACGGAATCCCTACCATCTAATTAACTACCCAAGCAATGCCCTTAATGTATAAGAGTAGTAATAAGACAATGGGTAAGTTTAGGAGATGCTTTCACCTTTGCTCTGGCTGCTGTTTCATCCAAATATACACATTCCGGTTTGATACTTTTGGCTGCAGTTTCCTCCTTAAACTTTCCAAACCTCGGCTCTTCATAATAATTTGCACTTGCAGTGGATACAGGAGGCGCCATAGGTTTTTCAGGGGCGACAAGTGACCCGTTGAACTTATTCTCCACCAGGCCTTTCTTTTCCTCAAGAGGAACAACACCATGGAGTGAGTCGATTGTTCGTGTTCGCCGATTCTCCATTAGAACAGGATGCTCATTATGCTGGTTAGATGTTTGCCCATACTGCAGCAACAGATTGCATGAGATAAAATGAATCAGAGGAAAAAACTGAGGCATAAGCTAAATTTCATAACAGCACTTCAAGATTAAGCATGAGTAACGCATCATGGAAGTCCACTTTTCTTTTTCCGTAGATGGATTCTATAATGAACTTTCTGTTCTACACAACGATGATTGAAAGAAAATTATCCATCTTTTTCAGATAACATGGAAAAGGGAAGTGCCCTTCCAATGCATTATAAACCACTTTTACTCCTAATTTACGAGAAAAGTAATCACAACAACTTTCAAGGGAGAAATTTTGACCTGTGTTTGCATTTGGTCTCCATCAAAGAAGTCGGCATCAAAAAGATCTGCATTTAGCATGTCACGAACATATTCATCCTCTTCAGAAACATCTGCAATTAGCATGTCCCCAGCATCTCCATCCTCTTCAGAAACATCCTCTTCAGAAAGATCTGCAATAAACATGTCACCAGCATCTTCATCCTCGTCACTTGTTGTGAACCAACCATTGTCCGATGAGAAGTCCACAAAAGGATTCTCGGTATTCATAAACTGATGTATGTTGGAGGAGAATCTATTATTTTGTGATTGCAGTGCAGACTGAGGCAGCTGCAGGAGGTCAGGCAAAGCAAATTGAACTCCGTTCTGGGGCAGAGATGAGGCATCCATCAGTGACATCATCTTTGCTTGGATCAAATCCTGTATTAAAGAGCAAAAGATTAGTCATTAACACATTTCCCATGCTCGTTAAGACAGATATTAAGTGCACGAACCAAACTTATTTTCCTCCACACCTCAGTAAACAAGTCCTCGTGATCTGGTTGACGAAGAATTGAATCCAAATTTTCTAGGCCACTGGCTTCATACACTAATTCCATGGTTGAATTATCAGCCTTCTCATCTCCTTTATGCTTTATGCGACACAGAACATAGTTTCTATTCAACTGTCAAAAGACCATGTTATACCAGTTCACACCATCAGACCATGTTTTCTTCAACAGTAAAATTCTGCTCACAAATTTGGCAAGAATAATAACAATCTCTATATCTGTGTAAGATGGCAAACTCATATCGTATATTATCAGGTTCATGCATCGTGTTAATCTAATTAAATGGAACAAACATACAAGGGACAGATTGAGTACATTTTTGGTGAGTAGATGATATTCATGTATGACCCAGTTGGTCTTGACGCCTTTAGAGCCCTGACGTATGTGGAAAACTAATGTTTTCTTAGTGCCGATGTTGATATCTCTGGCCTTGACATTCCGGTCTGGACCAGTCTTCTTCCAATAGCCAGAGGGAGTCGATCTTTTAACCTGTTGGGGTGTTTGCAGACAGTAGAACCACCACTCTTGTACTCTGTCATCCGGGCGGATAATTGATTCACCTGTCATTCCCTCGAATTTTCACCGATTGATGATAAATATTATGACCCAAAAGCCCATAAACTTGAGGATCTAAATTTCTGAAAATCATGGCTGCAAAGAAATTGTATCAAAGGAGCAAGCAAAGTGATAGTGGTATCTGTTCTCACCATGAAACTTCCGTGGTAATTCCCAAGGATCCCACCTGCAGATGTCAACATCTGGAATTATGCAGGGATCCTCTACGATCCCTAAGACTCGGTTCGTCAAGTAATGATCGACGAATTCCTCGTCAGTTGGATGGAATCTGTATCCGACGGGCAAATTCTGTGGGATGATCACAGCTCCCATCTCCTTCCGTTCTGTTCTTCACTCAACACACAAGTTAGTAACGAACTCACTACAGTTTGTGGAAGCAGAAAAGTGAGTGTGAACCCATCACCGTTTGGGAGGGTCTTTATTGAAGTCTTCCCTTCTTTGAGAAGTTACCAACTTTTTGTACGTGGATATAAGAGAAATCTTGATCGTGATTGATAGCTGATAGGGATGGTTTTTCGTCTGCTTTTCCTTGTCCCTGATGGATCCGATCACTTGAATGGAACTAATATTACTTTCTCCTCGTACTGAAATTTGCACTGTTTTCTCACATGGCAATGACAATATCCAGGAAATTCCCGGGATTTGCTCCTGTGATGTGTCCTTAGTGTTACCTCTAATTACAACAAGAGACTTCTCTATTCATTGTGATGCGTCCTTAGTGTTGCCTCTAATTACAACAGGAGACTTCTCTATTCATTTTACTAACAGTTTCTCTCGGCATCTGTCTTTGAAAGTGTAGGTGCATTGAAAATTTTAAAATTTGTCATGTAAGTGTAATTAAGTCTTAAAAATTTTAAAAAGTATAATTAAATCTTAAAATTTATCGTGAAAATGCAATCGAGTCTTACTACTTTCTTAAAGTTCAACCAAGTCCTAAAACTTATCAAAATGATTCAATCAAGTCCTTAGATTGATTTCATTTTTTTTTTTAATTTTAAGACTTAATTACATTTTTTGAAAAATTTAGGACTCGATTACACTTTCATAATAAATTTTAGAACTTAATTTGCACTTTTTGAAAATTTTAGGACTCAATCGCATTTTTGTGACAAATTTTAAGACTTTAGTGCACTTTCTCCCTTTTACCAATAACATAGTGGGGATTTGAGTTAAAATCAACTTGCTAATGGTCAGTTAAAGTAAGGGCTGTCCATGCACATGTGCATCTTCTTTAAATAACGAAGGTACACTCTACTTGGTCTCTTTATGTACCAATGTACCCGTCGGTTTATTACCAATTATTCTTAGTGCTAGCAAGTTGGGGTTATTTGTGTAATTGTACAAGGCTTAACCCTAAGCCTATAAATACTTCTTTTAATCTTAATAGGAAAAAGTATTCTTTCTTTTACCAACAACATAGTATTAGAGCATGACATTCCTACGTGAGAGAAGAAGACAACAAGCTTCGGTTCTCCTGGTAAGCTGCACCAAGGCGTCATTTTTGCTCTTTCTATCCAAGGCATCGTTTCTTTTTTCTTTTCTTTGGCCCCTTCTACTGCTGATTGGCGATGCCTCCAATCGAGCAGCCTGCTTCATCTGTTGCACTACAACGATCTGCTCCTTTACCTTTGTTTCATCATTGGCAACAAAACTACTATCCCATTGACATCAATGCCTTAAAAAGAAAGTACGGACACCTAAAGTGCCAAAATTTGGCACGGAGGGACACTTAAGTGCCAAAACTTTGAAAATGTACACTTAAAGTACTAAAATCGAAGTAAAGTGGATCATTTAAGTGCCACTCCAGCTAAAATCCGGTCAAATTGCTGACGTGGCAATTTTTCGGCAAGTTGGGTGTAAAACGGCGTCATTTTGTATGCTGATGTGATGAGAAAATGCAAAAACGACGTCATTTTGGCTCTGATGTGTAAATAATTAATATAAAAATTAATTAAACTAAATTTATTTAAAATATTCTAAAAAATTAAAAAAAAAACTTAAAAGGGGGGGGGGTGGGGGACGGCCGAGGGCTAAGCCCTCTCCGTTGCCGCCTCCCCGCCGCCACTAGGAAGGGCCAACGACGGAGGGGGAGGGTCGGCCGGGGTCGCCGGCCCTTGGCCAACCGGCAACGAGGGCCACAAGCCCTCGCCGAATCACGGTGAGGGCTGCAACCCTCGCCCTAGATCTGGGCGAGGGCTCACGGGCCCTCGCCGCCTCCCCGCCGTCGCCGGGAAGGGCCGACAACGGTGGGGGAGCATTATCGGCCGGGGTCACCGAGCCCACGGCCGGGGTCGGCGGAGGGCCCGCGAGCCCTCACCCGGATTCGATGAGGGCTCGCGAGTCCCTCGCCGCCGATCGGCCGGAGCCGGCGACACCAGCCGACCCTCCCCATCCGTCACCGGCCCTTCCCGACGGTAGCGGGGAGGCGGCGGTGGCGAGGGCTCGCCCTCGCCCGCCCCATTCGGCTCCACCCTCCTTTTTTTTTTTTTTTTTAAATTTTAAGTTTTTTAATTTTTAGAATATTTTAAATAAATTTAGTTTTAAATTAAATTAAATTAATTTTTATATTAATTATTTACACATCGAGCCAAAACAACGTTGTTTTTGCATTTTCTTGCCACATCGGTGTGCAAAACGACACCATTTTGCACCCAACTCGCGAAAAATTGCCACATCAGCAATTTGGCTAGATTTTGGTTGGAGTGGCACTTAAGTAATCCACTTTACTCCGATTTTAACACTTAAGTGTACCTTTTCAAAGTTTTGGCACTTAAGGGAGTGCATGACAAACCATAATTTCTGTTCTAGAAACAATTTTTCTATTCCAGATCTGTTTTTGGAATAGATTTCCATTTGATAAACTTATTCCATTTTTCTATTTCTAGAATAGATTTCTATTCCAGAAATAGGTTTGGAATAGAAATCAGAAGTTCTACTTCTCTATTTCTGGAACAGAAATGAGAAAAAAAAATTTATCATTGTTCGTCAATCGGTCCTTCATTCGTTGCCGCTGACCACCATCCATCGGTTGCGTCCGCCGCCGCCGCGCCACCGCCGATTGCCGAGCCGCCATCGTCCGTCACTATATCCGCCGCCGCTCGAAAGGAAAAATTTTGTGTTGTTATCAAACTAATTTCTATTTTTAGAGCAGAAATTTTATGTCATTATCAAACGGTTATTTTGCTTAGAAACTATTTTAGAAATAGAAATAGAAAAATCTATTTATGTTCCAGAAACTATTTCTAGAACAAAATGGTTGTCATGCGCGTCCTAAGTGTCCCTCCGTGCCAAGTTTTAGCACTTGGGGTGTACTTCTGCCCCCTAAAAAGCTATTGTCTTCCATTAACGTCAACGCCCCCACTTTAGCCTGACGATGTGTTTTGGTTGGCGTTGAGTTGTCTGTGGCAATGTGATAATTACATCACAAAGTTGTGGTGGTTTGTGTGAGATTCTTCTATGTTTGTGGTGTTATCGTTGTGGTTCCTATCTAGTCACCTGTGTTTCATATAGTCAACTAACAATAAGTTTGAAAAGCAAAGGTTTCTTTGAATCTCACCCTCTAGTGCTCTCAATGGTGTCGTGGTAGCGTGTGGTGTTTTATTCTTGGTTTGTGAATAAGTCTATAGGTCAACAAGCTCTTCATCTATTGTTTCGGGGGTGATTCCCCTAATGTGACTCCTAGCTCAAGATCTTTTGGTACCTATTATAGTGGTACTCATGATAAAACAGGCTTACACATTACCTTGGTTAAATTGGATGGTACCAATTATCCTACTTGGTCAACAGCTCTTTCTACTTTGATTCATGCTAATCACCCATTGAGATGGCTTGAAGAAGAACCACTTGCAAATTAAGCTAGTCAAGAACAATGGAAGGTCATTGATGCTACATTGTATACTCATTTTTGGGGAAGTTTTGCTGAACTTGTTCACCATCTTTTCATGGATTTTGCGATTGCACATGAGGTGTGTACAAAATGTGATTTACTCTATTTCGGATGGAATAACATGAGTCGAGTTTGTGATCTGTAGGAGGCTTTATTTGAAGCTAAAATTAGTAATGTCGAGTTGGCAAAGTATTAAGCTCACTTTTCATCTTTATATTAGTTCTGAAATTTTACTTTCCACCAGCTACAACAGTTACTCATATGCAAAAACGAGAAGTGGACATGGTGGTAGTCCTCTACCTCTAAGGTCTTGATCCAAATCACAATGCTCTTTTCCAATAGATTACTTCTCTTGGCTCTCTACCTTCCATAGAAGAAGTGTACTCTTGAGTTGCTCATTACACTCCTATTCCCAAAACTTTGGCCATATCAAATAGTAGTGCTATGGTGGCCTGTGGCAGTGAAGGAGCTCGTGGTCGTGGTAATGGTCATGGAAATTGGAATTTAGATAGTTTTAACCGTTGTCGTGGCTGTGGTGTTTAGGGTCAAGGTTCCCCTTGTGATGGTGGTAATAGTGGTTCTAGAGGAGCTCGTGGGAGTCGCTTTTGTACTCATTGCCAGCTTACAAGATGTATTGTTGATTATTGCTATGACCTCCATCCTAAGCTATGGGTTCTAGATGCTTTTGTTGACACTAAACCTTGGTCTCCTTCATCTGGACCTCCTTCCGAACAGAGTATGGTGAATTAAACTCGTGCAGAATATAATGAGCTGATTAGGACACAATAGCTCGATGTTCCTTCGGGTCCTGTTGCTACTTTGGCACAGCATAATGATCCTACTCGTCTCTTGTCTGCTATAGCTACTCCTCATCCTTGGGTTATTGATTCGGGTACCACTCATCATCTGACTAGTGATCTGCGTCTTCTTACTTCCACCTCGTTCGTTCCATCTATGGCAGATGGTTCCCAATTCAAGGTGACAAGTTCAAGTTGCGTATCATTGACTTCTTCCATGTCCTTACCGTTTGTTTACCATATTCCATGCTTCCCTTATAATCTAATACTTGTCAGCTCTATTACCCATGATCTTGATTATGATATTATCTTTTCTTCCTCTTTGTGTGTTTTTTAGGATTGGAAGACTAGACGCTGAATAAGTGGTGGGCATGAGGCTAGTGGATTGTACCTTATGGACCTTGAGATTATTGCTATTGCCGCTGCTATTCAGAAAAATGCTGTGAATGACTCTTATCGACTACATTGTCGCCTTGGTAACCCTCAATAGACATACTACGACATTTTCCCGTTATGTCTAGTTCTAGTCTTCAGTTTGATTGTGGAACATGTCAATTGGATAAGCACCATCGTGTGTCTTTTCCCCCCTCACGTTTTAAGTCATACGTCTCAGCTATTTGAGTTAGTCCACTCCGATGTTTGGGGTCCAAGTCAAGAGCCTTAATTTGATTTCCGCTATTTTGTCACTTTTATCGATGATTGTAGTTGCACAACTTGGTTATATTTAGTCAAAGATCATACTAAAGTGTTTCATTCTTTCTGTCATTTTTATAAAGAAGTTTGTACTGAATATGACTATCCTCTTAAGTGCGTGTGGTACTCAATATGGCTATCCTCTTAAGTGCTTGCGTACAAACAATGTTCGTGAATATTTTTCTTCTTCTACATTCATTCCATTTCTTTCTCTGAATTGGTCTCTCACATCAAAGTTCTTGCGCTCACACTTTGCAACAAAATGGGGTTGCTGAATGAAAGATTTGTCATTTGTTGGATGGTGCTTGTTGTCTACTTCTCACACTTATATACCTAAGTCATTATGGAGCTATGCTCTTTTTACAACATGTCATCTTACCAACTGTCTTTCGTCTTTCATGTTGAAGGGAGATATCCCTTATGCTCCTTCTTCGTCCCGATCATCCGTTGTGGTCTATTCATCCTCATATTTTTGGGTATGTCAGTTTGGTCCATTCTTTGTCTCCTGAGTTGGACAAATTATCACCTTGTACCGAAAAATGTGTATTCATCGGTTATTCCTATACTCAAAAGGGGTATGCTTGTTATAGTCCTACTCATCATCGGGAGTATATTTCTACTAATGTGACTTTGCTGATCAAGCATATTTTGACAATGCTTCTCCTCAAGTGCCATTGGCGATGAATCTTCAACCACCTTCCACACCTTATCAATTGATACCATTGACTCCGATTGTATCTCCCACTGCTTTTCAACTGAAGCCATCGCCTGTTCCTTTTACTAGTGCTCCACTCGATTTAGTATCACCTGCACCAACTCCTCTTTAGGTATATACATGTGGTCCTTGCCTTGTTTGGGGTCATGCCTCTCCACAAGTGGATGTCCCACCATCTCCTCTAGCTTCGACTTTTGATCCTCTTCCACTAGCTCTTGTAAATTTTCTTATTGCTCCCCGTACTAAATCTCGGTATCCTCTTTCTCATTTTGTATCTTACCATAACTTAACCCCTCAAATGTCTCTCTTCATGTCGTCCCTTGCATCTATATCTATGCCCAGTAATGTGCAGGAGGCCTTGACCCATCCAAGTTGGGCCCATGCTATGGAGGACCAAATGGCTGCATTACATCACAATAAGAATTGGGAGTTGGTCCCGTTGCCTCCTGATAAACAATTGGCGGGTTGTCATTTAGTCTTTGTCGTCAAATACTATCCTTATCGTTAAGTTAAGCACTTTAGTACTTTGTAATGGATTCTTTTTAGACTAACATTAACTAGTTGATATGTGGTATATGTTGCAATTTCGTGTAATTGAAACCAAGTGGAAATGAAAGGAATTAATTGAAGAACATTATCAAGTAATGTTATAACTAATGACATGAATTAAGACCTAACAAAAATTAAATTGCAAATGGTAAGGAAACCAAAGCTTGAAGCCACGACACACCCTTTCCCTCCCCTCCCTCCGTTTTCTCTCCACCACCCACAGTTTTCTTCACAAATCCATAGAACCGAAAATGGCAACTTCAAGGAAATATAATCATTAACCAAATCCAATCATTTCACTAACCTA
Source organism: Eucalyptus cloeziana (assembly GCA_014182715.1). NCBI lineage: Eukaryota > Viridiplantae > Streptophyta > Magnoliopsida > Myrtales > Myrtaceae > Eucalyptus > Eucalyptus cloeziana. The sequence continues at coordinate 9,778,135 of CM024640.1, forward strand.
GGACTAGCTCATAGCTTATTTTCCCCTCATAAATTCGAAATCCTCTCTCTCTCTCCTCAAAACCGAACAAACTCATCTTCATCTTCTTCTCTTCTCTCTCGGACGGACAGTGAAGAACCAGCAACAAAACCAGCCATTTTTCCTCTTGCATGTGAAGTTTTGGTGTTGCTCTTGAAGTGTTTTTGTGTGGTATAGATAGCTGAACAAAGGTAAGGAAAAATAGAACTCTAAATTGAAGTGTATCCACCATGTCATCAAGAAAGCTTGTGGATCTAACCAAGCTATGAGGAATATGAAATGTAGTTGTTGTTTTATGGTTAAATTGAGTTGAGTAAGCAATGGATTAGAGATAGAAGTCATTGCATGTTATATTCGAACCATGCATGTTGCCAAATCCAAACGTAAGTGTGCTGTCTTGTGAAGAAAAGTGATGAGAAGTGATAGTTATATGTTGTTTTGAGCTTGATGGACCTAAGAGTGAAGCTAGAAGTCTTTGCATGTTGTTTTTAAGCTTTGCATGTCTCGAAAATTTGATGTAAGTTGGCTGTTTGATGAAGTGAAGTGATGAGGTGGTTTCCGAGTGAATAGAGTTGATGAAAATTGAGATAAGTGATCTCGTGGATGCAGCAACACCTCGAGCCAAGTTGTGAATCGATTGATTGCGAAGATAGACATGCCGAAGTGATTTTAAGTTGCTGTGATTAGGTGTTAGAGTATTGTTGAAGGAGTTTATGAAAAGTTAAATAGATTAGTCGGGTAAAAATAAACGAAATTGTGCACATGTTCGGTTCTAATTAAAAACGGTTATGAAATCTTTTCAATTGTTGTTATTTTCTTACGTATGATTATTGGAAATAGGAAAGTAATTATTCTATACGATGGAACATATATAGGATTGAGTTATACACGTAGTTATAATCATATAAATATATAAAAACGTAGAAATGGAAGTGAACTTAGTAAAGTCAGTAAACTGTTTTTGTGATAAATGGTATGACCTTTACTGATTATGCGAATTTTCTGTATTTACCTAGTTATAATTGGACTTTGAGTTCTTAATGAAAATTGTAGAACACATCTTAAGGAATAAAGTGTCAAAATTTGAGATTAAATGAACAAGAATTGATTAGTAAAACAATTTTCTTAGTGAATATAAAATCTGGACGTCAGTATAGGGTAATAGTAAAGATTACAGTAATTTTTTTTCTTAATACAGCAAGATTCGAACTTAATTTTCTTCACGGAAGTTGTTGATCTATGTATCTAGTATAACATACTAAAATTTGGTAATATTTTGACAAGAATTGATATATTTTCTATAACCAAAACAGAAACTGTGCATTGAACTAATAAGTTGTCCTAATCTGAGAACATCTAATATATATATATACTGTGTTCAACTCATGAGATATATGTAAAGTCTAATAAGCTCATAGTAGATATTAGTCATAGGCCACATACATCATTAGAGATATAAGTGCATATAGTACCATGCGAGTGCAATGTGTGCGGTGCATAGTGCTTGATTATGGGATGAATATTTGTTCGGCATGGTATGGGACATGTCGTAATGGATTTTATCTTATAATTTGGACATGCACGTGTGCTAGGATCATGAGAATTAGATACCTAGATAGATACTTTGGAGTCTTTTCTTTTGCATACGATAAATGCATTAATCAAAGGTGTGGTGGTGTGAAATGTGTGCTTAAGAGAGTGAATGAACCCAGCGGTACTGAGATACCGGTGATGCCCCCGGAAGTTTGGGATGCCCTTGCTGAGTGGTCTTGGATGCCTCGGTAGAGAGATACCGGGATGCCTCGGAGTGAGATGCCCTTGTGTGTGATCAAGGATGCCTCAGCAGTGTGTGATACTGAGATGCCTCGAAGTGAGATGCCCCTTGCTGAGTGGTCTTGGGAGGACCTTGGTTGTGTGATACCGGGATGCCTCGGAGTGAGATGCCCATAATAGAAATATTGTGGAAGTCCGGATAACGTACTTTCCGGAAGTGACTCGATCAGGCCGGTAGAGTTCCGGTTATGACTGATTCGAGGGTGGATCATATGCACACTAAATATAATTCTATTTGGCGAGTGAGTTCATACATTATTGTTGCATTGCATCATGATATGAAATTGATTTTTGAAAAGGTAAGTATGGAGATGGATGCATACAAGGTGATTATTTAGGTGGTGTATTAATATCTAATTGACTATGCTTGTGACAATTATATTATTATATTCTGAATTGCTTTGATTATGATTCCCTGGTAATATTGATGGTTGTGGATTATTTAAGTTAGAGTTTTATTATTCTTTACTGGGCATAGTTTTGCTCATACCTTACATTTTTCAGATTGATAGTATAGACGTGCCGCCAGTAGCTCGTTACGGTGTGATAACGAACATTAAGGTTACTTTTGCCGATGTGTATGATGATGACGTTGAGCTGACCTTCTCCAAATACAAGGCCACGTTATGGATGGATGATGGTAGAGCTGAGATGATTCCCCTGAAGTTTGTTGCCTGGTTTATCAAGCATGATGGGGCAATGTTTGGCCCTATACCTTTTGGAAACGATGGAGCAGGAGCTGGGACGGATGGCGCCTAGACGCCTTTGATCATGAAGAAGCTGTCTAACTTTCTTTTCTTTTTGCACGTGGGCTTGTGTGGGAACTTATGAAGTAGATACCCTCACCCTCTTATCCCTGGCTTGTGTTGCGCCTTACTTTTGCTATATATATGTTGTACATAAAGGCGAGGAACATGAAAGGGGTCCAGGTCGATAAAATTTTGTAGGCCCTATGATGGTAAAAGAAATGAAGCTGTGACGTCCCAAGGCGTCACGTACTAAGCGCAAGCGGAAAATTTAATTATAATTATTATTATCTTTCTTAAACTTAAAAACCTCCTTACAACGGTATCTATAGTAATTACCATTGAAGGTTAGCATGTATAACATGGATTATTTAAAATTTATAGTTTGTACTATGGGGTTATCCTACAATTACTTTACCAATAATTAATATAATCCACATAGATAAGATCACAAGAAGCTTCATTTCTTTTACCATCATAGGGCCTACAAAATTTTATCGACCTGGACTCCTTTCATGTTCCTCGCCTTTATGTACAACATATATATAGCAAAAGTAAGGCGCAACACAAGCCAGGGATAAGAGGGTGAGGGTATCTACTTCATAAGTTCCCACACAAGCCCACGTGCAAAAAGAAAAGAAAGTTAGACAGCTTCTTCATGATCAAAGGCGTCTAGGCGCCATCCGTCCCAGCTCCTGCTCCATCATTTCCAAAAGGTATAGGGCCAAACATTGCCCCATCATGCTTGATAAACCAGGCAACAAACTTCAAGGGAATCATCTCAGCTCTACCATCATCCATCCATAACGTGGCCTTGTATTTGGAGAAGGTCAGCTCAACGTCATCATCATACACATCAGTAAAAGTAACCTCAATGTTCGTTATCACACCGTAACAAGCTACTGGCGGCACGTCCATACTATCAATCTGAAAAATGTAAGGTATGAGCAAAACTATGCCCAGTAAAGAATAATAAAACTCTAACTTAAATAATCCACAACCATCAATATTACCAGGGAATCATAATCAAAGCAATTCAGAATATAATAATATAATTGTCACAAGCATAGTCAATTAGATATTAATACACCACCTAAATAATCACCTTGTATGCATCCATCTCCATACTTACCTTTTCAAAAATCAATTTCATATCATGATGCAATGCAACAATAATGTATGAACTCACTCGCCAAATAGAATTATATTTAGTGTGCATATGATCCACCCTCGAATCAGTCATAACCGGAACTCTACCGGCTTGATCGAGTCACTTCTAGAAAGTACGTTATCCGAACTTCCACAATATTTCTATTATGGGCATCTCACTCCGAGGCATCCCAGTATCACACAACCGAGGTCCTCCAAAGACCACTCAGCAAGGGGCATCTCACTCCGAGGCATCTCAGTATCACACACTACTGAGGCATCCTTGATCACACACAAGGGCATCTCACTCCGAGGCATCCCGGTATCTCTCTACCGAGGCATCCAAGACCACTCAACAAGGGCATCCCAAACTTCCGGGAGCATCACCGGTATCTCAGTACCGATGAGTTCATTCACTCTCTTAAGCACACATTTCACACCACCACACCTTTGATGAATGCATTTATCGTATGCAAAAGAAAAAACTCCAAAGTATCTATCTAGGTATCTAATTCTCATGATCCTAGCACACGTGCGTGTCCAAATTATAAGATAAAATCTATTACGACATGTCCCATACCATGCCGAACAAATATTCATCCCATAATCAAGCACTATGCACCGCACACATTGCATTCGCATGGTACTATATGTACTTATATCTCTAATGATGTATGTGGCCTATGACTAATATCTACTATGAGCTTATTAGACTTTACATATATCTCATGAGTCGAACACAGTATATATATGTTAGATGATCTCAGATTAGGACAGCTTATTAGTTCAATGCACAGTTTCTGTTTTGGTTATAGAAAATATATCAATTCTTGTCAAAATATTACCAAATTTTAGTACGTTATACTAGAGACATAGATCGACAACTTCCGTGAAGAAACTTAAGTTCGAATCTTGCTGTATTAAGAAAAACAATTACTGTAATCTTTACTATTACCCTATACTGACGTCCAGATTTTATATTCGCTAAGAAAATTGTTTTACTAATCAATTCTTGTTCATTTAATCTCAAATTTTGACACGTTATTCCTTAAGATGTGTTCTACAATTTTCATTAAGAACTCAAAGTCCAATTCTTACTAGGTAAATACAGAAAATTCGCATAATCAGTAAAGATGATACCATTTATCACAAAAACAGTTTACTGACTTTACTAAGTTCACTTCCATTTCTACGTTTTTATATATTTATATGATTATAACTACGTGTATAACTCAATCCTATATATGTTCCATCGTATAGAATAATTACTTTCCTATTTCCAATAATCATACGTAAGAAAATAACAACAATTGAAAAGATTTCATAACCGTTTTTAATTAGAACCGAACATGTGCACAATTTCATTTATTTTTACCCGACTAATCTATTTAACTTTTCATAAACTCCTTCGACAATACTATAACACCTAATCACAGCAACTTAAAATCACTTCGGCATGTCTATCTTCGCAATCAATCGATTCATAACTTGGCTCGAGGTGTTGCCGCATCCACGAGATCACTTATCTCAATTTTCATCAACTCTATTCACTTGGAAACCACCTCATCACTTCACTTCATCAAACAGCCAACTTACATCAAATTTTCGAGACATGCAAAGCTTAAAAACAACATGCAAAGACTTCTAGCTTCACTCTTAGGTCCATCAAGCTCAAAACAACATATAACTATCACTTCTCATCACTTTTCTTCACAAGACAGCACACTTACGTTTGGATTTGGCAACATGCATGGTTCGAATATAACATGCAATGACTTCTATCTCTAATCCATCGCTTACTCAACTCAATTTAACCATAAAACAACAACTACATTTCATATTCCTCATAGCTTGGTTAGATCCACAAGCTTTCTTGATGAAATGGTGGATACACTTCAATTTAGAGTTCTATTTTTCCTTACCTTTGTTCAGCTATCTATACCACACAAAAACACTTCAAGAGCAACACCAAAACTTCACATGCAAAAGGAAAAATGGCTGGTTTTGTTGCTGGTTCTTCACTGCCCGTCCGAGAGAGAAGAGAAGAAGATGAAGATGAGTTTGTTCGGTTTTGAGGAGAGAGAGAGAATTTCGAATTTATGAGGGGAAAATAAGCTATGAGCTAGTCCTAGGTTTGTGAAATGATTGGATTTGGTTAATGATTATATTTCCTTGGAGTTGCCATTTTCGGTTCTATGGATTTGTGAAGAAAACCGTGGGTGGTGGAGAGAAAACGGAGGGAGGGGAGGGAAAGGGTGTGTCGCGGCTTCAAGCTTTGGTTTCCTTACCATTTGCAATTTAATTTTTGTTAGGTCTTAATTCATGTCATTAGTTATAACATTAGTTGATAATGTTCTTCAATTAATTCCTTTCGTTTCCACTTGGTTTCAATTACACGAAATTGCAACATATACCACATATCAACTAGTTAATGTTAGTCTAAAAAGAATCCATTACAAAATACTAAAGTCAGAAATTTATATTAGCATCACAATCACTAATTTAAATTATCTTAATTGTGATCTATAAATATTAACTAAAAAATAAAATCACTTGGGCCTAATTCATTTATCTCTGGCCCAATGGACCTAATCTATAACAACCCGGCCCACTAAACTAAACTTACGAACCTAAGAATCCCGAACCTTGGCCCACTTAAACTAAGTCCAAGCCCACTATCTCTCACTCGAATTCACAAGTCCAATTCGTGTGGCCCACTTAATTCTCAAGCCCATTCAATCCTCACGGTCCATTGGGTTCACTTCTTGGCCCGATTTAAAATAATCCGAACTCCTAATGATTCAATTACACTAATGAAGGTCAATGAAATTTGGGATGTCACATAAGCACTTAAAGGCGCTCCTTGTTGCGGAAAGCCCTTTATGGACTTAAGTAGTCTCCTCATGCTTGGTTTTCAATACTTTAGTGATGCGATTATTACTTTTGGCATGGATCAATGCAGTGCAGATCACTCTGTGTTAGTATGTCCTCTTCAAAGGCTTGTTATTTATGTTAATGATATTATTGTTACTGGGAAGATATACAACAACTCAAGCAGTTTTTATAGAAGAAACTTAACACTAAAGACTTGGGTCGTCTTCAATATTTTCTTGGCATAGATGTTGCCTATACTGATGACGATATTGCTTTCTCTCAGCGAAAGCATTTGCTTGACATTCTTAAGGAGGTGGGCTTGCATGACGCTAGGCGTGGTGACAAATCTATGGACCTTAGGATAAGGCTTGATAATAAAGACAAAGAGCTTCCTTATGATCTAGAGAAGTATTGCCGATTAGTAGGCAAGTTAAATTATCTTACTATTACTCGTCCAAATATTTCCTTTGTTGTGACGGTGGTGAGTCAATTCATGAGCTCTCCTTGTACTATTCACTGGCTAGCCGGTTTCCAAATTGTTTGCTATTTGAAGGGAGCTTTGGGTCAAGGACTTGTGTTCCATAATCAGGGTCTACCTTTGGATACTATGTCTTTCTTGATTGTAATCTTGTGTCATGGAAAAGTAAGAAACAATTCGTTGTTTCTTGATCTAGTGCAGAGACCGAGTATCGTACTATGGCTAATGTTAAAAGTGAACTTCAATGGGTTCATATGCTATTGGCTGAGATTGGACTGTCTATGACTAGATCATCTACTCTTCTTTGTGATAATCAATCTTCCATTCACATTGCTAGCAATCCTGTGTTTCATTAGCGAACGAAGCATATAGAAGTGAATTGTCATTTTGTTCAGGAAAAGATGAATTATGGAGATATATTGGTGCACACATATTTTGAGAAGCAGCTAGCAGACAGTTTCACAAAGTTTCTTCGACGTGGGTGAATTTCTTACATTTGCCACAAGTTAGGCCTTTTTGATATGTACGCCCCAACTTGTGGGGAAGTGTCAGTTTATAATCTATTATTCTTAGTGTTAGCAAGTTGGGGTTATTTATGTGATTGTACAAGGTTTAACCCTAAGCCTATAAATACTTCTTTTAATCTCAATAAAAATGTATTTTCTCTTTTACCAACAACAGTACCAACAAATTACGTACAATGGGATTTTTGTTAGTGCTTTGGTTAACTGAAAAAAATAACTTCCGTGGTTCTATAACAGAGCTGCATGATAATTGGCTTCATCTCCTTTGAATTTAGGTAAGACTAAACAATGACTTGTATTTTGATGCAACTGGGCATAGGGGATTGATAACTGGATTGATAACTGGCACTTTTCGACTAATTTTTGTGTTGAGGCCAGATTAACCGATTGCTCCCAGGACTTATTCATCTTTGACAGCAAGTGAAAACGAATGTTCTCTTCTTTCATTGTGCACGTCATTATAGTTCCACCGTTGAAATATGCTGATAGATGGAAGTTCAGATTACAGAAAAGCGCTGAACTGCAGGATTTTTCTAAGATGCCTGGCAACTACGCCTTAATTGTATAAACCACGGGACTCTGAAAACAACCCTCTGCTTTCAAAGACCAAGTGAATGTGAACATAAGCCCTTACGTGTGATACATATATAAGATTGCAAGCAATTGGTGGTTGCAGAGAATCAAAACTGTGTCATGTAAACTATTCGACAGGTAAGTCTCTTCCTGAACCCTGGCATCGGGTCGAAAGATCGGTGTCACTGCCGCTTCCTTTTTCTGGGTTAAACTTATGTGCTCGCTGATTCTGGTGATTATCTCCTTTTTCACTGAAGGGAGGAATTCATTTACTCTTTTTCAGTTACCACTTCCATGAAGCAGAGTCTGCTTGCACTTGTAGCAGGCTATTTAAATTTAGTACGAGCCATTCTTCCGATAGAAGTCATAAATTAGGCCATCATACATCATTTAGAGACATCGTGAGTTCCAAAATGATTAATTCAGCAAAAGATAAATGTTCATCACTAAAATGACCACACCATCCAGCATATTCGAGGCAATAACATAAACTAATGTAGATCTCTTATTATCTTGTGAACAGATATACTATAACAAGGATTAAAATTATCGTTTGATTTTCCTGGAGCATTGACCTGGCAAATTCTGTTGTAGAGAGTACAGAGGGAAATTATAAGAAAGAAACACAGAAGACCATCAAATTAAAAAAACATGTGACATGTGCTTAAAGACCGTGGCCTTGAGATGGTGGGATCTCAAAACCAGAAGTCTCCAGTTTTTTTCTAGAGTACTTCCTTTGCATCGGGGTATTTATTTACCGATTTCTGGGGTCTGGTTGAGATCTCTAAGATACTTATGTATTGTCATAAGCTCATAGTAGGAAATAAAACGTACTGTAGGCAAATCATCAATCTGCTGAGGATACCCGAAGCCACATGCATATTGAGTTGGAGAAGAACAGTAATTTGGGTCGAAAAATCTATGAGCAATTGATGTGAAATAGAAAAGTACATTGAAATGAAAGGCTTATGAATAAGAAAATACACAAAGTATATTGTGAATCCACAATAAGCATGTAAAAACTTGAGTGGAACACAACTCCACAAGTGTCTTTGGTCACTTGGATTGTATTGATTCAACAAGGTATTAGAAATATGTGAATCACCTTTTTTAAGGCATCTTTACCCTGCATTCAGATGAGGGACAATAATCTTACTAACAATGTCTGAATTATCAGCCTTCTCATTTCGGGTATCTCTTAAAAGTTGAGAATAATATGCCTGCATACATTCAAAGATAAAATGGGACATGAGTTGGATAACATGAAAAAGTAGCAAAAGCCAGCAGCATATCTTCATTGAATTGAGATGCACAGAATAGTATCTTAATCGATAGATGGCAATAGAGTATGCTCATATATCCTTGGCATAAACAAATAATTTGACAAAGGATCTTCATAGCAATAGCTTAGTCTACAAAGCTAAGCAAAGCATGAATATCAAGCGAATGAGATAAACTTATTTACCTAACCTCTAGAAATGCACTAAAGATAACTTGTATTTAGGTGATATTCGTGCATGATCCCTATCTGCTTATTCCGATCAAGAACTAAGAATGATAGGGGTATCAGCACGTATATCCTTCTTTCAGTTTCAAGTAATGATTGACGAGTCCTCCGATGATGACGACGGGCTTCAACTCCGAATCCCAGTGGCAAACGCTGCGCGACTATGTCTTCCATCTCATGTTCTCTGCAGAAGAAGCAGAGTAGGAGGACGGACTAGGGTTTGGCCTGGAGACAACTTTGATGCTGGAACCTGCGAGAGGAGACGAATTTATGCTGCACTTGCCTCGAGTTGGGGTCCAGCCCGTGCCTTGTCCGATGCGCTCTCCTTTACCTTCCTTGGGAAGTTATGCTGTCTGGCTTTTTCGTGGATCCCACGTCTTTTCATGTTCTCATTAGTCGCAAGTATTTTTGGGATTGATTGGACTTGTTGCTCAAGTCTGACAACCTATTGTAGTGGTTGAGAACGAGGGTCCTTAATGGTCCCACCAATGCTTTCTTTCTCTAGTCAATTTATTGGCCCACTTTATTGGACCTTTGTTCAATTTTTCTGGTCATTGCTTTACTTATTTCTTTTTTATTTTCTCCATCCTTGTCAATGACGTTATTTTTCACCGGGCTTCTCTGCTTAACAAAAGCAGAATCATGGCAAGAATAACATAATTAATTTACAAAAAATAATTTAAATATAACACAACTTTCTAGGGGATGATGTCAAGGTGGTATATATATTGATCCGTGTTCATTGTAAGGTAACAAAGCATCAAATGTAGTTTAGAGATCCAAAGGACATTACTATTTTGGGCAAATTACATTCTTACCCAAGCTAGATTCAAAAGTACCATAACAGTCTAGGTATACCAACTGCAAAAAGAATTGGAAGGAAACAAAAAGCCTAGCCTTTTTTTTTTGTAATCTAAGAAATCCCGTAAGCCAACAGCCGGCAAACAAACCCTGGAGAAGCGACTGCAGAACCCACCACCACAGTATCAAAAAGCCTAGCCTTGGTAGACTATAAAGTAGCTATTGATTATGTTAATCACGTGTGAAGCCAACAATTTCTAAAAATGTAATTCACTTGCCAACATTGAGGCCTAATTTCCTAAAAATCTTCAATTTTAAAGTCTAATCTCAATTATATCCCAAAATTTTCTTTATATAAAAAAAAAAATCTCCAATCAAAAATCTACCTACGTGTCCAATTGCTAATGTCATAAAAAATTGTCAACCTTAGGGTTATAGATTTATTATCAGAATTCATTTCTTCACAAACGGCCCTACCTTCGTATGAAATAAAAATAATTTTTCGATGTTGATAATCTTATAATTACCGGTGGCAATGCATGGAGGCAGGGGCAGAATTGGAGCTAGAATGAAAGTTAAGAATTTTTTAAGCAAAAAAAAAAGAAGATCTAGATAGAATTGAGATTGGACCTGAATTTATGGGTTTTTTTGGGGAATTAGCTCTCAATATTGATGAGGTCCACCTCTTATATGCCTTTTGCTATAATTATTATTTAATTTTTTCGCAAGATATCCAATCCTTCCCAACGTGGCGAGTAAACTGTTCTAAGAAAATATTCTCTATTACTTGTTGCCAAACTATGCCAAAAGGAAGGATAACAATTTAAAATCATCTGGTTTTAATACTCAAAGGCGAACATTTAACAGAGAATAATTTTAAGGGATGCCCAACTCAAGTGATAATATTTATCTGGCTTCATATCAGCCATTTTTCATTTATAAAAAAATATTTTTGAAATTTCTTGTGTGAAGAAAAAAAATGAAAACGATCAAAGTTCTTCTGAAAAATAGTCTTAATTTAAGTTCTCTACATATTTAACGCTAATGAGGGCAAAAGGGCAATTAATAGATAATTTTTGTAGGGTGTCTAGTTTTGGGATATACTGATATAAAAACAGAGGATCTGTTTTGCCAATTCAGAAAGGTGGTGATAGAATTTAGAAGTGGAGAACAACCTGAGGATTTTTATTGCAGTTTGGCCTTTAATCTATTGGTTATGATTATGTCGCGAAGAGACTGTCAATCTGCTTGCTTGTTTATCATACCCAAGTTCAGTATTAGCTTCCAGCAATGAAAGGTTAAGTCACTGAAGAAAGATGAACTCTGTATATCATCAGGAGATCCCGAATGAGAATCGCAGCAGCAGCAGCAGAAGGAGAGAGGTTTACTCACTAATTGTAAGCAGTTCTTGTTTATAATCTCTCTGAAGTATAATACAGAGTTGCCTGACATATTCTTTTGACGAGACTTAGAATAAAAACAAGAATCATGAACATTTTATACACTATCTAAAGGCTATAGTGCTGGAACTCTGGCCGATCTTAAATCTTGAAGATTGAGTCTCTGATACTGTTCTCCTGCATTTTCTTCCCACCAGGGTCTTCAGTGATGTCTTCTGATCAAGAACTCCGAGACACTTGTACACTTCATGGTAGGCAAATTATCAATTGCATGCATATAAAGTGCCCTTGTATCTTTGCCATCATCAATCGAATGGGAAAACTCGTGAGGCACGAATGATTAACAAATGGTGTTTCTCTTTGTCTCTCCAGCCAAGCTGATGCTGATGAAATTCATTGGTGCACAAAGATGTGTTCTACTGTATGATACAGGGGGATGAAGAAGAGACGAACATAATTACCTGGTCTGCTGAAGTATATGTAGAGGCAGAGGACGTTTAAGTGATATTCGTGCATAACCCTTTGTACGTGTGCACGGACCCTGCCTGTGTTCCGATCAGAAACCAGGCATATTCACATTTCCGACAGCTTTTAGGTGATATTCATGCATGCCGACCCTGTCCATATGTGGGACACTTCCAAAAAGGAATTAGGAGCATTCAAGATGTTTGAAACCCTATCCGTGTGTGCGGACTCCCACATGTGCATTTCAATCAGGAACTAGGAGTATTCGGGGCACACATAGAGTTTAGGTGATATTCGTGCATGGACTGTTGTCTGTGCACTGAGTTTAGGTGATATTCGTGCATGAACTATTGTCCGTGCACGCAGATACCTACTCCAAGTAATGATTGACGAGTCCCGGGGTGGGCTTCGCTCCAGATCTCGCTGAAACACGCTCCAAGGCTATCGCAATCTCTTCCATCTCATGAATGCTTTCAACTGGGTCGGGGCCGGCGGGTGTCTTGATGTCCAAATCTCTATGAGGAGATGAATTTATACTGCAGTCGCCCTTGAGCTGGAATCAAGCTTGTTCTGTCCGATGGCTCCTCTCTTCATTGCTTGCTTGGGAAGTAAAACTGGCCGACCCTTTCGGTGGATTCGGTGCCCACCCTTTTCTTCTTGCTTGTTTATTGGTTTATTTGTCTGGAGAATTCAAGACTTGTTTCTCAAGTCCGAGAACTTGCTCAGGAAGTTGAGACGCCGGTCATTTCTGGATCCTACCAACGCCTTTTTCTAGTCAACTCATTTGCTTACTATGTTAGGCTATTCTAGGGTCAAGTCATTGGAAAGACCCGCGAAATTTTCCGTCATTGATAGATTTCTGATTTTGTTTGTAAATTTCTTGGATTAATACCACGAAAATGTTTGGAGTATATTGGTTTATTGGTTGGAGAGTTCAAGACTAGTTTCTCAAGTCTGAGAACTTCCTGAGGAAGTTGAGACACTGAGTCGTTGCTGGATCCTACCAATGCCTTTTTTTAGTGGCTAAAAGATTAATTTTGGGTAACTTAGTTTATAGTTTTTTAAGATTAAAAAATTAATTTATGGTAAATTTATCATGGATATATCAATTTAGGATTTTTTGTGGTATTAACATAAATTTCTAATACCTTGATTTAAAAAGTACCGTGACAGATAACTCTAAAGTTCGATAACTTTTTTGCTAATAAGATTGAAAAAGCACCGGTACCTTTAAAATTCTACCAGCAAGGAAATCTTCCAATTTTGAACCCCATGGGACCCTACGATTATGCTGCTTTGTTCGATCCCATAGAATTGATGGCTCCTCTTTCTTCTTTTCTCTTTGATTTTTCCTGCGCGTCTTTGTCAGTGAAGTCCCGTCGCTCTCTTTTATTGGTTTCATTTTCTTTTTCTGCATCAAATAGTTTGATGGCATAAAAAAAATGGGAGATCCGATAGTGCCTCAAGAAGTCGGTCCATTGTCCAAAACCCGCTGTACTTTATTGCATTTTGTCATTTTTTTTAATATATAAAATGTCCTAACGTATAAACACTATGGACTTTAAATAGATGACTGAGATCTATTGAGAGGTCCAGTAAGCGAATAATAGAGGATGAGTCAATGTCGCGTGGCCATTGGATCTCGCTGCAAAATGGACACGTATTACCCCCAAAATTTAGTGGTCATGATGTAATTCATTAAGCCAGTTGAGTATTAATAAATATGTCAATTTTTTTTGTATGAAAATGTACTAGTCACATCAATAAATTAATTTAGGGCACAAGTTTGTGGAACTTGGAAACGGATGCCAAATTTCACTAGAAATTGTATTATAAAGGATGGCTAGCAAGAAATAAATCGCAACGTCACGATTTTCATTGAAAATTGACGAGAATAATTATATTGAAAATCTGTGTAAAATTTTAAGATTAATTTGGCAAAATTAAAAAGTTTAGAGTTGAACATCAGTACAATTAGTTTATGACCAACTGGAGAATTTTCCCCTATAGCACCCAAGGTTCATGTTAGATGGCAAAGAGAGATCCAGCTCCAAAACCACCTCTCAGATTGCTCCTTTTAGCGGCTTAGTTCGTATGGATTGGGTTTGGCCGTCATAAATGGTACGTATCCTAATTATCTAGGAAGGTTCCTTTGGTTTATATGGATAGACATTGAACGAACGTTGGAGTTTGTACTGATCCATCTGCTACATCAGATGAAAGAGATCTAGAGAAGTACTTATGCAAAGATCCACCCTGGCCACTTGGATGAGTTTTTAATACATGTTTTATGTGAAATTTGAACCGAAATTTGGATATACTTGTGCCTTTCCCTCTAATTTTGAGTGCCATTATAAGTTGGATGGGGTACTTGGAGCTAGTTCTTTTGGGATGGCAGGCAGGCAGATGCAGGAGGTGCATCTAAAATTGGAATAGTCCTGGATCGTCCACTCATAAGCCAGAAAGCACAAGGTAATAAAACCACTCATATCGCAGGTATAACTTCCTATGCTTGGAATGCACAGTAGTGCTACACAATGGTTTTCCTTCACTCGCACTGAAACCTACAGAAAACATGTACTGAAGTATCTAAACTTTCACGACCTGATGTATATAAGCCACACCGTACAGTTTGTACCAAACACGCACACTATCTGTTCTTACACAAATGTAGTTTTTACAGTACACCCACCTCCCATCCCTCCTTTGTCAACGACATGGTAACTAGGAACAAGCAAGGCCATCATACAGCTATGTATGAAAGATAGTTTGGCATACTAATCCGTCCCTAGCTGACATTCCAGAGATCCAAGGTCTCAATACCATCGCTCGGAGAACATGGCATAGCATAACATTCGTCACTACACCCGTCTATGAACGGATAACCATTGTGAAGCCAGCTCTGCTCTTCGTGCATCTGGGTCTGCTGAGGAATGATAGGCATGATACTGTCTGGCATTCTGGAAATCGGCATCTAGAAATATTAAAAATTGTGTATGGTACTCACTTTAATGCTATTTTTTTTTCTAAGTACTTAAGTTCCACTTTTTTAAACAACAATCACTTAAGTGCCAACTCAGATCTAGGTTATCGGAAATTTAACATGACTATATTTTATTAATTTCTCAATCCTATGTAACTTGTCAGCATACCCAATCAACATGTAACCCCTAAACAATGTCATGTGGCAAATTAGAAAATGATCACTTTAGTATCAATCGTTGTTAAAAATGATCACTTCAGTGCCAATCATCGTTAAACACTTTAGTGTAAAAAAAAATGTCACCTTAGATAAAAATTTTATTTATAAAAATCATGTAACTTCTTTGGTTAGAATTTTTCGCCGAAGATACTTAAGTGATCGTTTTTTCTCTAATTTTACATTTAAGTGAGTCGGTAAAATCTTTTAGCATTAAAGTGAGCAATGTATATAACTTTTGACACTTCTAATGTCATTCTCCCTATGATACGTGTGCACTAAAACAACGGTGATAGCTAAAGGGAAAAACAAAGGCTCGCATTGGTACAATATGACTTTAGGGAAAGGTCTAAAATCTGGGAATTGACATGGTAGGGCTTGATCTTTCTATCCATGCTCAACACTGAGCTCTTACTATATTTCCAATTTAATGAGGGTAATTCTGTAGATTCCCCATGTTCAAATGCACACCCATCTTTTTAAAGTTCAGGTTATCCTTTTTATGGTATTTGACATCTTTGGCAAAAGGATGTGATGAGGAAGAAAGCATTTAACTTGGGTAGTTGGCTCAAAACTCCTCCGAATTAGGGCTTCGACTTTAGTCCCTCCCTCCAAAATATCCTTCGGATGAGATATCCAATGCTCGCTAATCGTCCTAAGAATTACTAGCTCTAACCAGATGTTGCTGACCGTGATTATTCAACAAATGTGGGTCAATCATAGACTATGTGCTCATATCGAGTGCATTAGATTTGTCGATCATGTTTCCCCAAAATCTCATCCTAACATTAGAGAAGTCTCACATCAAATAATTGATGTGGTGTAAAGTGGTTAATTTATCATAGTTGATTTATAATTCATTGGATTAAACTTTTGAGTAAAGGTATATCCAACTAGATATATTGACGGGCTCGAACTTGGGCTCTCTTTTGGCAATCTCCCCGACAAAAGATATTGGATTTCTACTACGCACTCCCTACAAATGGCATTAGAACCAATGGTTACGGTTTCTGAATACGTAGGCATTGTGGTGTGGTAATGCGGGCCATAAGGATGAAGTTGGGCTAGAAGAATACCTTAATTAAGGGGGAGCAGTTCTAATACTAGAGCTCACACATGAGAGGGAGATTGTTAGGACATACGTGTGAATTGTGCTAGAGAAAGATTATTAGGATACATATATAAGTTGTGTTAGACAAATCTCACATCAGAGAAAGGATATGGTGTGGAATAATTAATATATTATAGTTGACCCACAATTAAGTGGCTTAATCTTTTAAATGAATGTGGGCTATACTAGATATATTGATAGGTTTGGACTTAAGCTCCCTCTTAGCAATCTTCTCGGCAAAAGATATCGGATCTCTATTGTGCACTCCCAACATAACAAAATTTCACTTTTGCTTATCATTTTTATTTACATAGGCTTTGTTTTACTTCGTGAAAATTTTGATACTTATCCATAATATTTTCAGCGAAGGCATTTTTCCATAAAATAGTAATACTTTTTGTGTTTGCTTGAATTTGAGTTGAAAATTCTTCTTCACCATTTGGTAGGAAAAATGGCTTTATACCAATGGATTTTCTTTCTAGACAAGTCTCTCATTTACAAGGCGTGATTGATTCCAAAATGGGTAACCAACCCTGTTAGAATCGGTTTACAATTTTTTAACTTATCTTGTTAATCCTAGAACTTGCCTAGAATTGAACTAATAAAGGCTCTTTTTTTTCTTTTTTTTCTTTTTTTCTTTTTTTGGCGTTTCTTTAAGCTCCACACCTACATAAAACCCTGGATAACGTGACAAGCAAGTCGAGACTCCGGTAGAGGATCTCCAGAAGAACACTATCAAATTAATAATATGGAGTGCAAGTAACTTCCTGAATGGAATCTTCAGCTCCTTGGAACATAAGAAAATCTTTGGCTCCTTGCAAAGAGTTACATGACAGACTCAAGAGTGTGGGACGAGCTATAGGATGGTATCAACTGATATGGATAGGCAAGGTCTGAAAACACAATTTTATCGGATGGCTAATTTTTAGAGATAGACTACCAACAATAGAGATCTTATCAAGTTGGATGCCTATGGTAACAATCCATTGTAATTTCTGTTTGGTTGGCCTGGAAAATCGAGATCATTTATTCTTTTACTGCACATGGACTAGAAGTATATGGCATATTATCCTCGCATAATACGGAATCCATCATTCTTTAGGAGGATGGAAAGATGAATGCCAATGGATAATCAGGACTACCAAAGGCAGGGACTTGACGGCGAGGCTTCTCAAGGTAAAACTGTAGACATCTCCAAAGCAAGTCAAATGATGTCCCCATCATTGTGGCTAAAATTCGTAAACTTATTAATGAAGACTCCCTCACTCCATTTTTTTCATGTTCTTAGTTATCTTCGTAATGTTGGGGAATGCCCCCAAGCTCTTGTACGTCATCGTATAAATGATACATTTCAAACAAGGAAAAAGAAAAAGAAAAATAGCATATGTAATTCAATTGAAACATGAAATCTACTTTCTTATAATCAAGCAATTAATTACTCAAGGAAACAGATCAGCTGCTGAATAAGGTGAGAAGTCTTCGGACTTACTAATTGTCAAACCAGCAAATATAATACAGGGAAAGGTCGTACTTCTACCGCACCAAACCCCAATTTGCGCATAGATGAGCATGACACAAGTGCACCTTAAGTTCTTAACCTGTTAACAGATTTATGACAGTCAATATAAGTGGAACATCAGCCATGATGTTGCGAGAAATGACGTTAACATCAGGAGAAAAACCAGCTTCATGCAATCTCCTGTTCCTAGCTCCACAAGTATTAATATACTGCACCAGTTGAGGATTTTATCTAGGCAAAACGAGAACCAACAGTAGATCACCCAGCGACAAAGCAGCAGCTGCATCACTTATCTAACTGTTGAAATTGGAAAATTGACTAAACAAAGCTTGAACCAGGTGATCCTCCTGCAATTACTTGATCTAATTCTGAAGAATACAAAGAGTAAGCAAAATGGCTCGATTACAGGACTGAGCTCATGAGCCATTGAAGTAAATCAACTTCTCGAGCTTTGAATCTGGAGCCAACTAAGTCTACTAAGGATTCACGAGCGATCTCCAACTTAAAACTTGATTATACTTTCATCCACAAAGAGCACTCCAAGTCTCAAAACTTAACCTAGGGTACTGGTTTAATCCAGGTTCAACTTAGAAACCAAACCGGTGAAACCTATTCCCAAGTAGAAACGGTGGTTCTAGCCTTGGAACTAGTAAATGAACCAATCTTACTCCAGTTATAGGTTTGCAGAACCAAGAACTGAACTGGTTTTCCATTAAACCACCTTCAACAGGTCAGTTCAAGCTGATTCGGTTCAATTTCCAGATTGAATCGGGCCTAATGCTTCCCCTGACGCTTATGCTGATTATTTGCTTTGAAATCAAGTTTAGGCTGCAATATTTTCTCACTTTTTCCGGTCCAGCTCACAATTTCCCATCTCTTCTTTCTTTGGTCATCCTTGTTTTTCCATTTCTTCTTCGTTACTCATAATCCAGTCACAACCCAACCACGATGGCCATGGGATTTCTTGGATGGTTGTTTTCCAACGATGTCTGAGGCGGTAAAAGAATTACTTTCAGGTTATGATGAAGGTTCATCCCCTTTGGCATCGTGCTTGGTGGTGGCTGTGGATTCTTAATGATGGTTCCAAGGTCGGTGGTGGTGGCGGTGTCATGGAGGGTAGACTGCAGCAGATGATGATGGCAGTCAAAACAATGTGAGTGGCTGCAAAAGAGGAAAAGTCTACGGTGGCAGTAACTTGTTTCTTTAATTTAGAAGATGGTGATGATGGCATGTGAGTCAGTTGGTTCAATGATGTGTAGTGGCTGGTGATGGTGTTGCTGTGGCGGTTGTAGTGGATGTTCAATGTTTAAGGAGAAGATAGATGGTGGTGAACGATGGTATGCTGTGGGAGAAGAGGTAGCACTTCAGCTTGTTCAGGGTTTAGACAATTGCATCAATACAATTTGATCTGCAATTGGCGTGCATAGCTGAGATGCAGACTGCATCCTCAACCATCAGTGAAGTACAAGGGAAAAAAAAAACACCTGGACACATTTAGATTTGCAAATGATAAAGCTTTGAATGCAATGACAGATGTGTACAGGATTGAGAGTACTGTCAGAAGAACTCCCACGGTTGGCTTTTCACTTACAAGATCGGTGAAATTTTTCCAGCAAGAGTGGAAATCAGAGGGTATGATCAATCTAGCGCTTTTGGGTTGCCAGGCAGTTTAGATGGAGGGGATGCATCTAAAATTAGATGAATTTTGGATCATCCACTCATTAGCCAGAAAAGACAAGGTAATAAAACCAGTCATTTGCAACCAGAACAAAATAATTTTAATTCACTCACGCTGCAACTGCCACAAAACATATATTGAAGAATCCATACTTTCACAACCTGATTGTCATAAGCAGCACTACATAGTTTCCAGCATACACACTCACAATCTCTGTTCTCCCAATCACAGTTTTAACAGCACACCCATCTCCCATCCCTCCTATGTCAACAACATGGTAACTAGGTCAGGCTAGGCCATCAAATGCTTCTCCATGAAAGATACTTTGGCATTCTGGTCCATCCGTAGGGACATTCCACATATCCAAGATCTCCATACCATTGCTTCGAGAATATGGCGTATCATGCAATTCGTTGCTATGTTCATCTATAAATGGACAACCGTTATAAAGCAGGGTTTGCTCTTCGTCCATCAGGGCCTGCTGAGGGATAATAGGCACGTCACCATCTGGCATCCTGGAAATTGATATCTCAATCTGATTCTGGGTTTCGATAGTTTCTTCCTCAGATGCCTGGAGGGAGAAAAGAGGGGGGGAAATTAAAGCTTTAGCTTAGCTAGACAAATCAATAGATCATACTGCTGTATGTCAATCCAGAGCAATTTTTGGGTACCTGTGCACAAATTTCGTGCGCTTGTCCATTTCCGGAGTCATTAGGAATACTACCGGTGCTTGAATTGGCCAAAGTACTCGCTTTTGCTGACCTCGCTTTCTTACGTTTCCTGTCGATTATGTGACAGAGAACAAAGGCCACCTGCAAAGATGAGAGGATGTGGATCTGAGTTCTATAAACAGAGACCATTATAACCATACACACATGAAATATTCTAAGATGGATGACAAATCGCCGATTAAAGTGAAGCCATTCTTAAGATTCTAAACCACATTCAGCCTTACGTGTACTGGTAAACACGTTACAGATGCTCAGTTAGAGGTATTAACAGAGGGAAAAATCAAGTACCAGGCCGGAGATTTTACTGTCAGAGACACTTGAGTTTAGGTGATATTCATGCATGACCACATCGGTCTTGCGGCCTTTCGGTTGTCGACCTTCATAGTAAACCAAAATCTTCCTGATCCCTATCTGCTTGCCAGTGACCAGGGATCGTATAATGCGCTTCTTACAGGTATCCTTCCAATATCCCAATTCTGTCATCCTGTTATTAGAACGATGATCACTTGGAATCTTGTCCCCACAAGGACAGAAGAAGAAGCACTCCCGTCCGTCCGACGGTATGTCCGATAATTCTAGATACAAACAAGAACAGTTGAATAAATTGATTAAGTAAACATGGGAAATTGGAAAAATAGAGATTACTAAAAGGAGTAGCACCACGCTGCGCAGTTACCATTGTATGAAATGAACAAATCAGGAGGCTCGCAGCTGTAGATGTATAGCTCTGGAATGAGGCAGTATGCTTCCAGTTTTCCCTTGAGCTTCCCTCTAAGGTGATGATCGATGAGTTCGTCCTCGGTCGGTTCGAACCTGATTCCCACTGGCCACGACGCCATTCAATCTGATGATGCCTATCAGTCTCGACTTCAACCTGCAATAGACCAAGAGAAGATGAGTAGAGACAACTTGCAAGAGCAGGGGAAATAACAGAGGAAATGGAGTTCACTCTTTGCTTTGCTTCTCTTGGGACTTGACGGTGCGACTCCAGTCCATACCAAGTGGGTCGACTTTATAGGACAAAAGCAATCAATTTCCTTTCCCTTGCTTCAGAAGGCATTGCACTGTCCAGTGGGATCCCACTTCAATCTCAAGAAAGACGCTTTTGCTGACGACAGCCGCCTAGAATTCCGCCATTACCTGAATTAAGGGAGAAGGACGGTAGAAATGTGATAAGTTGTGCAAGACATTCATTTTAGTGATAAAAATTTTTACCGACTCACTTAAGTATCAAAATCAAAGAAAAATGATCATTTAAGTACTTCCAACGAGAAATTCCGACTAAATAAATTATGTGGCTTTTTTAATTAAAATGTAATCTAAGGTGGCATCTTTTTTTTTTTTTTTTGCACTGAAGTGATTACTTTTTATTAAAATTGGCACTAATGTGATTAATTTTTTGCAACAACCAGCACTAAAATAATCACTTTTTAACTTGCTAGACGATATCGTTTAAGAGTTATATGCTGACTGAGCTAGCCAGCGAACCACATAAAATTGAAAAATTAATAAAATATGATCACGTTAGATTTTCGGCAACACAGATTGGCACTTAAGTGATCGTTTAAAAAAATAGCACTTAAATTATCTGGAAAAAAAAAAAAATTGGCACCAAAGTGAACATCATACCCCTTCTCCCCCTAAATTAACTTTGTTGGGTACAATTTTGAAAAATGGGTAATACCACAAAAAAGTCTACCTCAAATTAATTTTTATGTCCCAAAAAGTCTCAAGTTAGTATGCCCTTGCCACACTTACCCCAAATTATATTTCATCACAAGAAATCTTAAATCACCAAAATATTATATTGCAAAATCCCTAAAATTCCTAATTTTTGTGATTTGGGAGTAATATTAAAATTAGTTTTACATAAATGTGGCATGGGTGTATCAATTTAAAATATTTTGTAACATGAAAATTAGTTTTGTAAAAATGTAACACGGTTTATCAATTTGAAATTTTTAATAATATTAATTTTTTAACAAATATTCGTAAAATAGGACTATGAGTCTAAACTGGATTTAGTCCCTCCTCAAAACAAAAAGGAGGGTATATTAATTGTTTGAACATAGCGCACTTATTTATTGGAATATGCTGGTACGTGAACGCTTTGCAAGACACAAAGCCGATAGCACATCACCAGTTATATACAATGCATGTCAACTACTGCAGTCATGAATAACCACGTGATGATGTGAAGTTGAAAATTGAAGTGTTACACTATGAAGAATAGTCTCGAATCTCATGCGATATGCCGATGATGATACGGAGTTGCAAGTGGGTCCCAATCTAGGAGACTTAAGTCTTTCACATGACATGCGTACACAGAGCATTGGCGATAGCTAAAGCGAAAAGAAAGATTCGCATTGGCATGATTCTAAACTGTAGTTGACACTCTAAAAGACATAACCTCTAGGAAAGGTCTAAAATTTGGGAAAATGACATGATAGGGCTTCATCTTTCTATACACGCTCAATATCTCCTCAACTTTGTAATGGTTTAATGAGGGCAATTCTGCAAATTCTACATGTTCGAGTGCAAACCCATTTTTTAGTGTTCAGGTTATCTTTAGCAAAAGGATGCATTGTTGAGGGGGATAATCTCAACTGCAGATATTAGATATCAAGGTTCGTATAGCGAGGTATAATCATTTAAGTAATTAGTGCCGCACCCTAATTTCCACTAGGAAAGGGGAACGACATGGTCATGGTCTTACCCAAAAGGAGCAACCTAAAACAAAAACAAAAACAATACACACCTGCTGCTAGCACAATTTATATGATAAAATATAAGGGTGATCATGGTTTGGGTTGGGCCAGCCTAAAACTTAATCCAGGAACCAACCCATACAGTGTTGGTCCTCAATTTTTAGGACCGAGAACCGACCCAATTGAGCCTATGATCAAGGATCGGACCAACCCTATGGATTCAGTCTAATTCCAATGTCAATTCAGGACCAATCAATAATTTTTTTGTTTCATTTTTTGTATAACATATTATTTTAAATTACAATATCCATCAAGAGGGACGAGAGCGAGTCATGAGGCGAGGAATAAAGGCAAGCCACAAGGTGAGTGGCAAACGACGAGCATTGCTCACAAGCGAAGAAGGTTTCTAATTAGGGCTTTGTTTCTTTCTGATTTACTCGATAACAAACGAGGCCAGCGAAGAGAGGCGAGCAACGTGAGCATTGAGCAGCGAGCAGGGTGACCATCTAATGGCTAGTAGTGAGTGACATGAATGTTGAGTGACGAGCGGCGTGAGCATTGAGCAATGAGCAGTATGACCGTCGAATGGCAAGCAAGGTGAAGTTGCTCACAAGTGAAAAGTTATTTCTTTCAAGTAAAAATTGAAGAGGATAAAGAAGAAAGAAGAGGATAGAAAATAAAGGAGAACAAGAGTACTGGAGGACGAGGAGGCCATTTGATGCCATTTAAGTTAGAGTTTGCTCTTTAGAATAGATATATAATATATTAGATATATAGTATATAATTTATCTAAAATATATTATATAAATATATTATATATAATATATATAGTCAAGGTTGGTCCAAGTTAGACCAACCCTAAACTCCCAAGACCGAGGACCAACCCGCACAGTGCTAATCTAGGGATTTCAAGGCCAAGGACCAACCAATCCCCTTGTAAACCGAACTAGGATCGATAGGGCCAGTCTAAGGTTGATCTACGATGGACCCTAGATTGATGCTCACCACTAATAAACAAGGGAATTGGTTACGGGATCAAAGTTTCTAAAATCCATCAAAGAAAATATGTACGACTCCGAACTCATTTAAACCCAACAACTATCATTAGACATTGAAAGCTCATATCCAACACTATCTTAAATCCAATTACCAAAGTTCCCATTGATATCACTCTTATCCTAGTTGTCACTAGCTGAAAATCTGAAATACCTTATAAAGAATAGGCAGCTCAATAAGTAGTGCATATATCTTCCAAGTATATCAAGATCCCATTATACATATTTACAAAACTATAACGAACTAGTTGATTGATATCATAGTAGAAATACTCATTTAATGATTAATATCATAGCAAACATCAATGATCTAGTTCATTGATCAATCTCAACAACTCACATAAATGTTCTATTCTATTGATTAATCTCATTAAATCACACGTCGATAGTCCATTTCATCGACCAATCTATTGTCCAATATCTAACTATGGTCACACTTAAAACCCGTGACAAAAAGCAACCAAGTTTGTCCCCATTGACTAGTTCTACCACTTATATAAGCCAGGGTTCATCCTAGAAGGACGTCCTGAGAACAATATATGCATACTCCCCCTTCAATGGGTTCTAATCATAGCGACATGAGCATTAACCTCATTCTCTAATATTCTCACAATCAAAACTATAGTTTATCTTATAAATCGGTTTTACAAACCGAATCATATCACCTTTCACAACTCAATATATAACAAATAATGCATTTTGTAAATCATTTCACAAATCAAATACATATAACCTTTCATAAACCATACTCAAAGTTAGCTTCTCCTAATTCTTTCACACAAACGTTTCACAAATACAAAATACATAATCTTTCTCAACTCCATTAATCAAACAAAATATATGTTTCACAAGACATTTCTCACACATTTCGAAATTCATCTCATAAACCGGTAACATTTTGAAACACTGTTCATAAAGCATTTCTCAAACAATTCACAAATAACTAAAACATAGTAAATGCCTGATCTAGATATTTTGCAACAAACATGCTCTTTTAGAATTTATAATAGAATCCCTATCACTTTCAAAACATAAGTTTACAAATTCATAGAAGAGGTAACATTACTTACCTAGAAATGTCTAAAATCAAACTATCAAGGTTACTTGGATCGAACTCGCAAACCTATCAAATAAATGAGTAATAAAATCAAAATAGAGTAAAACGCTACGTCAACTATGAATTGCTAAACCAAGCATTTTTTATTTTATTTTTTTGAAAGCTAAACTAAGCTCACTCAGTAACAAAACGGTTCTTAGGTGCTAACAAAACTCTTGTTTGAAGAGGATATTTAAAGCTATCTACAATATAGAGCTTGAGCATGAAACTTTGAATATTCGTTCCAATCAAATTGAAATCCAAGCTGGCTCTGTCCGGTTTCCAGATTGAGCTCCCCTAACACTTAACGCTGTTGATGGGATTTAAAATCTAGTTTGGGCCTGAATAGTTTACTCACTATTGGCGGTCCAGCTCACGATTTCCCATCCCCTCTTTCGTCCTCTTTTCCCCCTTGTTCGTTCATTTTATGTTGCGCGCAGTGAAACCCAACGCCTTCAAATCCAGTCACAACCCAACCACGATGGCCATGGGGTTGCTTGGATGGTTGTTTTTCAGCAGCGCTGAGTTGGTATAAGGATTAGTTTTAGGTCGCAGTGAAGGTTCATTGCCTTTGGCATCGTGGTTGGTGGTGGCTATGGATTCTTGATGGGGGTTCCAAGGTCAGTGGTAGCGGCGTCATGGGCGGTGGGCTGTAGCAGACAATGATGGAACTCAAAACAATGCGAATGTTGCAAAAGAGGAAAAATTTATGGTGGCGGCAATTTGTTTCCATAATTTAGGAGAAGATGGTGATGATGGCATGTAAGTATGCTGGTTCAATGATTTGTAGTGGCTGGCGACAATGATGCTGCGGCAGTGGTAGCGCATGTTCAATGTTTACAGAGAAGATAGACGATGGTGAACGATGGTGTGCCATGGGAGAAGCCGTAGCGCTTCAGCTTGCTCAGGGTGTTGACAATTGCATAGGTATAATTTGATCTGCAATTGGTGTGCACAGCTGAGATGCAGAATGCATCCCCTCCCACAAGTGAAGTACAAGAACAAAAAAATGCTTCAGACATATTTGGATTTGCAAACAGTAATGCTTCGAATGCAACGACAGAGGTACAGGATTGAGAACACAGTCAGAAGAATCTTCATGGTTTGGCATTTCAGTTGCGAGATCGGTGAAAATTTTCATCAAGAGTGGAAATTGGAGGCTATGACCTGTCTTACTAGACAAGTCACGCAGTTCAGATGGAGGGGGTGCATCTTAAATTGGATGAGTCTCGGATCATCCACTCATTAGCCAGAAAAGACAAGGTAATAAACAAGCCATTTGCAACCAGCACAAAATGGTTTTCCTTCACTCACACTGCAACCAGCATAAAACATAATACTGATGTATCCATACTTTCACAACCTGACTGTTATAAGCAGCACTACATAGTTTGTACCATACACACACAATCTCCACTCACCCAACTACAGCTTTTACAGCACACCCATCTCCCATCACTCTTATGTCAACAACATGGTAACTAGGTAAAAGTAAGTCCATCATATTCTTCTCCAGGAAGGAAACTTTGGCATACTAGTTCATCCGTAGGGACATTCCAGAGGTCCAAGATCTCCATACCGTTGCTCGGGGAATATGGCAGATCATACAATTCCTCACTATGCCCATCTATAAACGGACAACCATCATAAAGCGGGCTTTGCTCTTCGTGCATATGGTCCTGCTGAGGGATAATAGGCCCATTACCGTCCAGCATGCTGGAAATCAATATCTCATTCTGATTCTGGGTTTCAATCGTCACTTCCTCAGATGCCTGGAGGAGAGAAGAGGGGGTAAAAGAACATATAAAAGCTTTAGCTTAGATAGGCATATTGGTAGTCATATTGCTTGATGTCAACCGACGGCAATTTTTTGTTACCTGTGTACTGATTTCGTCGCATTGTCCATTTCCGGAGTCATTAGGAGTACTACCGGTGCTTGAACTGGCCCAAGCAACCGCTTTTGCTGACCTCGCTTTCTTACGTTTCCTGTCGATTATGTGACAGAGAACAAAGGCCATCTGCAAAGATGAGAGGATGTGGATCAGAGTTCCATAAACGGAGACCTTTATAACCATACACACATGAAATTTTCTAAGATGGATGACAAATCGCCGATTAAAGTGAAGCCATTCTTAATATTCTAAACCATATTCAGCCTTACCTGCGCTGGTAAACACGTTACAGATGCTCAGTTAGAGGATTTAACAGAGGGAAAAATCGAGTACCGGGCCGGAGATTTTACTGTCAGAGACACTTGACTTTAGGTGGTATTCGTGCATGACCACATCGGTCTTGCGGCCTTTCGGTTGTCGACCCTCATAGTAAACCAAAATCTTCCTGATCCCTATTTGCTTGCCAGTGACCAGGGATCGTATAATGCGTTTCTTACAGGTATCTTTCCAATATCCCAATTCTGTCATCCTGTTATTCGAACGACGATTATTCGGAATCTTGTCCCCACAGGGACAGAAGAAGAAGCACTCCCGTCCATCCGAAGGTATGGCCGATAATTCTACAAACAAAGAACAGTTAAATAAATCGATTGAGTAAACATGGGAAAATGGAAAAGTAGAGAAGACTAAAAGGGCTAGCACCACACTCTGCAGTTACCGTTGTATGAATTGAACAAATCTGGAGGCTCGCAAGTGTAGATGTATAGCTCTGGGATGAGGCAGAATGCTTCCAGTTTTCCCTTGAGCTTCCCTCTGAGGTGATGATCGACGAGTTCATCCTCGGTCGGTTCGAACCTGAGTCCCACCGGCCACGTTGCCATTCGATCTGATGATGCCGATCAGTCTCGACTTCAACGTGCAATAGACCAAGAGAAGATCAGTGCAGACAAATTGCAAGAGCAGGGGAAAAAACGGAGGAAACGGAGTTCACTATTTGCTTTGCTTTTCTTGAGACTTGAGAGTGTGTGATTCCAAACCAATCCAAGTGGGTCGACTTTATAGGACAAAAGCAATCACTTTTCTTCGCCCTTGCTTCAGAAGGCATTGCACTGTTCAGTGGGATCCCACTTCATGCTGAAAACAGACGCTCATGCTGACGACAGCCGCTTAAAGTTCCTCCATTACCTGTATTAACCTTGTCGGGTACAATTCTGTAAAATGGGTAATACCACCTAAAAAAATTCTCAAAAAATTATATTATGTCACATCTATCACAAACTAATTTTCGTGTAACAAAAATTCCGAAACTAGTATAGGGATGTCACACTTATCACAAACTAATTTTCATCACAAGAAATGATAAATCACCTAAATCTTAGATTGGAAAATCCCTAAAATCCCTAATTTTAGTGATTTGGGATTTTATGTTAATATAAAAATTAGCTTCAAATAAATGAGATACGAGTGTACCAATTTGAAATATTTTGTGACATGAAAATTAGTTTTGTGTAAAATGTAACATAGTTTATCAATTTGAGGTTTTTAGTGATATTAATCTTTTAACAATTATTCATAAAATTGGACTATGGCCCTAAAGTGGCCTCATCACCAGCTATATACATTGCATATCAACTACTGCAGTTATCAATAGCCAGTCTAGAATTTCATGCGACAAGCCGATGATAGTTGCAAGTGGGTCCCAATCAAGTAGACTTTAGTCTTTCAAATGACATGTGTACACTGAGCATTGATGATAGCTAAAGGGAAAAGAAAGATTTGCGTTGACGATTCTAAGGCGCATATGACAACATTTCTATTTCTCGATTTCTCTTCTTCTTTTTTCGTTCCTCTAATGGTTTGGAATAAATCCGTTTAAAACGCGATTTAATTTTTTCTATTTCAAAAAGATTTATATTCTAGAAATATATTTCGAGTAGAAATCATAAGTTAAAATTTTTAGCTTTTCTATTTTTGAAACATAAATGAAAAATCAAAATTTTTCTCATTGTTTACTCTTGTTATCATCTATCGTCCTCCAACCGCCTATGGGGCGCTAGATGCCCACCACTCACCGCCACTTGCTGACTACCCGCCATTGGCCACCCGCTGCCAACCGCCGGCCACCGCACTTCGGCCACCCTCCGCCGACCGCCGGCCATCAGACTCCTGCTGCCTGTCGTTGATCGTCGGCTGTCGAATGCCCGTCGATTGTTGGCCGCTCATAGCCAACCGCAAGACATCAAAGGCCCACCACTGACCATCGGACGTTTGCCGCTGACTGCCCGTTACATGCCACCAGCCGTTGGATGTCAGCCGCCCACCGCCGCTTGCTGAACTTCAATCGTCAGACGCCGAACTCAGAATGTTGGACGCCAATCGCTAGCTAGTCAGACGCCGGACGTCAAACTCCGAACATCAGATGCCGAATGCCGACCGTTGATCAACAGATGCTAGACGCCGAACTCCAACCACTCGTCACCAGTTGCTAAACGTGGGACTTTAGCCATCGGATGCCAGTCGTCACTGCTCCTAAAAATAGAAATTTTATTCTTTTACCAAACAATTTTTTATTCTAGAAATAGAAATTTTGAATCATTATCAAACGCGTTTTTTGCTCAGAAACTCGTCCATGGAATAAAAATTGAGAAATCAATTTCTGATCAAAAATTGATTTCTATTTCAGAAATTTTATCATGTGCACCATAAACTACTGTTCATGCTCCAAAAGATGTAACTTCTGCAAAAGGTCTAAAATTTGGGGAAATAACATGATAGGGCCTTATCTTTCTATAAATGCTCAATATCATCCTCAACTTTATTTTTGGTTTAATGAGGGTAATTCTGCAAATTCCACATGTTCAAATGCACTTTTTTAGCGTTCAAGTTATCCTTTTATGGTGTTTGATATCTTTAGCGAAAGGATGCGACCCATTATTGAGGATGTTGATCTCAAGAGCAGATCTTAGATATCAAGGTTCGTGTGGCTAGGAATAAGCATTTAACATAATTAGTGTCATTCCTAATTTCCATTAAGAAAGGGGAATGACACGGCTGTCATCTTACTTAAAGGACAACCTAAAACAAAAACAACACAAACCTACTAGCATAGTGTGTATGATAAAATAAGGAATTGGTTACGGAATCAAAGTTTTTAAAATCCATCAAAGAAAATATATACAACTCCAAAATCAACGAAACCCAACAACTATCATTAGACTTTCACGACTCATTTTCAATAGTGTCCAAAATCCAATCACCAAAATTCCCATTGATATTATTCTTATACTAGTTTTTTTTTTTTTTGGTGACCTGGGAACCCCCGAACAGCCGGCAGCTGGCGAGGTAAATCCGGGGTGACGCTAGCGGAGGACCCACCACCCCGACATCACACTTAAGATCCCGTGCGGCCAGCGAGATTCGAACTCCTCTCCTCCACGCAAAGGATCATGGGAGCCTTATCCAACTAGGCCACTGCAGGCGGTGGTTCTTATACTAGTTGTTGCAAACTGAAAAATCTGAAAATCCTTAGAAAGAATGGGTGGGCAACTATAGCTCAGTGAGTAGTGTATATATCTTCTAAGCAAATTGAGAATCCACTATACATATAAGAAATATTCATTAAATTAGTAATATCAAAGTAAATATCAATAGTCCAATCCATTGATCAATTTCAACAATTTATTTATCAATGTTCTATTCCATTAATTATCTCATTAAATCACGTTTTGATGGTATCGACCAATCTATTGTTCAATATCTAACTATAGTCACGCTTACCACCCATAACAAAAGCGACTAAGTTTACCTCTATTGACTAGGTCTACCACCTATATTAGTCGGCTCAACCTAGGAGGACATCTTGAGAACAATATGCATATTCTGCCTTCAATGGGTTCTAATCATAGCAACATGAGCAAAAACCTCATTCTCTAATATTCTCAAAACCAAACCATAGTTTATCTATCAAACCATATCGCCTTTCACAACTCAATTTATCAAATAGAATGCATTTCGTAAATCATTTCTTAAATCAATACATATAATCTTTCATAAACCATACTCAAAGTCAGCTTCTCCTAATTCACTCACAAACTGGTTTCACAAACCCAAAATATATAATTTTGTGAACTCGGTTCATCAAATAAAATATATGTTTCACACGTCATTTCTCACATATTTCCGAAAACCATTTCATAAACTAGTAATATTTTGAAATGCCTTTCATAAAATGTTTCTCGAACAATTCACAAATAACTACAAAGTAGTAAATGCCCAAGCTAGATCTTTTACAACAAACATGCTCTTTCAGAACTCATAATGTATCGAATCCCTATCACTTTCAAGATATAAGTTTATAAACTCACAAAAGAGATTGCGACACTTACTTAGAAACACCTAAAATCAAACTATGAAGGTTACTTGAACTATCAAACTCGTAATTTTATCAAATATATAAGGAACAACATCAAATTGAGTAAAACGCTACGTCAATTATGAGCCGCTAAACCAATCTTTTTTTCTTTTTCTTTTTCCTAAAAGCTAAATTGAGCTTACTCAGTAACTAAGGTTGTGTTTGGCAGTCGGGATAAAATTCGGGATAAGATATGATTTATCATATTCTATGTTTGGTGCTCGATTAGGACAGGATAAAGTCGGATATAAAGAGGATATGAGTAGGATAAAATTATCCTATAGGGAGGTGGAATAAAGGTGGATAAGATTTTTAATGTCTATGATAGGAAAGTTATTTTTCTCGAATAACAAACTTATTAAATTAACAAAATTAAAATATATTTCAATATAAATAATATTTGAATTCTAATTTCAGAAATTAAAAATGAAAAAATATAAATTTATTTTAAATTAATATTATTTTAATTTATATATTCAATTTTAATTCTATCTTATAATAAACATTCAATCTATAAATTAAATATTTATATTTATTATATATTTTAGGTATTTTTTGTATTTTAGGTATGTTAGTACAGTTTACTATTTGATAAAATTTTATTAAAGAATGATGAAAGGGGAAAAAAGAAATAATAAAGAAAATAAAATAAAAAAGAGGAAAAATAAATTAGAAATAAATTAAGGAATAGTGTTACGAGAGATTTTCACCATTTCCGTTTATGAACATTTAGGTTCATTTATAATGATATGCCATTTATATCAAAAAAATGTACATGATATGATGTGAATATATCCGATTTTAATACTATGATTCACTAAATAATTGATTAAATATAAAAATCATAGGATTTCATATACTATCAAATCCTATTTTGATTAGAAATTTAAACAACCAAACATAGCCTAAGGGTCTGTTCGTTTCACGGAAAATAATTTCCGGCTAACGTTTTTCGGATTTTCCAAAGATTCGTTTCACGAAAAATGAATTCCTTGAGGAAAATGTTTTCACTTAATCTCTTTTATCTCACACCTCTACAAATCCTGACTTCTTCCTCTCCTTTCTTTTTCTTCTTTTCTTTTTCCATTCAAATTATTTTTTAATTTTCTTTTTCTTTTTTTAATTCAAATTATTTTTAATTTCCTTTTTCTTTCCTTCTTTTTTATTTTTTTAATTTCCCATCTTCTTCTTTCTTGGCTAGTTGTCGGACCAAGTGAATCTCAAGCTCGTTGATCTCAAACTCACGCTCGCCAATCTGGTGAGCGGAAAATATTTTCTTTACCGAACATCGGAAAATATTTTTTGAAACATTTTCAAGTTTTAGTCGGACACCAAAAATATTGCCATTTTCCCGGAAAATGACTTCGGAAAATATTTTCCGGAAAATGACTTCTGGAAAATATTTTTCTGAAATGGCTCATTTTCCTCAAAACGAACGGACCCTTAGTCAACAATTCTGGTCTCTAATTATAAGCCATGTTTTGAAAATAGCACAACTAGAGTGAGGGTCAGTATCTGATTCCACCGATTCAACCAGCACAAGTGTTTACACCGATCGATTGGAGTATAAAGAATAAAGTAATAACCAATATATGTAATTATAATTTTGAAAAGGGATAATTGACACTAAAACTCCTTAAACTTTGGTCCAATGTATAATATTATTCTTGTTTTTAATTTGTTCAATATGATCATTCAACTAATTTTTAAATGTACAATGTAGTCTCTAAATTTTCAATTTATTCAATTTAGTCCCTCAACTTTTCATAAAAGTACAAGTTTTCATAATTACACTACTTTCCAGATTTTCAAATATATTTTCGTTTCACCCATTTTCCTAAAAAAAAAATGATATCCTTTTTATTATAGTTTTACCTTTTTATGTTATTCTTGCTATTATAAAATATTCTTAGGTGCCTACCAAAATTTTTGCTTGAAGAGGATAATTAAAGTTGTCTGCAATGCAAAACTTGAGCGCGAATCTTCAAAAACTCGTTCGGATCAAATTAAAAAAATCCAAGCTGGTTCCGTCCGATTTCCAGATTGAGCTCAACTCGGTGCTCCCCTAACACTTAAGCTGTTGATGGGATTTGATATCTAGTTTGGGCCTGAATATTTTACTCACCGATCGCGGTTTAGCTCACAATTTCCCATTCCCCCTTTCTTTTGTCGTCCTCTTTCTCCCCCTTCTTCGTTCCTTTTGTCTTCCTTTTATGGTCTGTTCGTTCCTCTTATGTTGCACGCAGTGAAACCTAACACCTCAAATCCAGTCACAACCCAACCACGATGGCCAAGGGATTGCTTGGATGGTTGTTTTCCAGCAGTGTTGAGGTGGTATAAGGATTAGTTGTCGGTTGCGGTGAAGGTTGATTACCTTTGGCATCGTGGTCAGTGGTGGCTATGAATTCTTGATGGTGGTTCCAAGGTCAGTGCTAGCGGCATCATGGATTGTGGACTGTAGTGGAACTCAAAACAATGCGAGTGGCTGCGAAAGAAGAAAAATCTATGGTGGCGGCAATTTGTTTGGTTAAATTAGAAAGAAGATGGTGATGATGGCATGTGAGTATGTTGGTTCAATGATGTGTGATGCTGCAGCGTGTTCAATTTTTACGGAGAAGATAGACGATGGTGAACGATGGTGTGCCGTGGGAGAAGATAGACAATTGCATAGGTACAATTTGATTTGCAATTGTTGTGCACAGCTGAGATGCAGAATGCATCCCTACCACAAGTGAAGTAAAAGAAAAAAAAAAATGCTTCAGACATATTTGGATTTGCAAACGGTAAAGCTTCGAATGCAACGAAAGACGTACAGGATTGAGAACACTGTCAGAAGAATCTTTACGGTTTGGCATTTCAGTTGCGAGATCAGTGAAAATTTTCATCAAGAGTGGAAATTAGAGGCCATGACCTGTCTCAATAGACAAGTCACGCAGTTTAGATGGAGGGGCTGCATCTTAAATTGGATGAGTCTCGGATCATCCACTCATTAGCCAGAAAAGACAAGGTAATAAACGAGTCATTTGCAACCAGCACAAAATGGTTTTTCCTTCACTCACACTGCAACCAGTACAAAACATAATACTGATGTGTCCATACTTTCACAACCTGACCGTTATAAGCAGCACTACATAGTATGTACCATACACACACAATCTCCACTCACCCAACTGCAGTTTTTACAGCACACCCATCTCCCATCCCTCTTATGTCAACAACATGGCAACTAGGTAAAAGTAAGTCCATCATATTCTTCTCCAGGAAGGATACTTTGGCATACTAGTTCATCCGTAGGGACATTCCAGAGGTCCAAGATCTCCATACCGTTGCTCAGGGAATAAGGCAGATCATACAATTCGTCACAATGCTCATCTATAAACGGACAACCGTTATAAAGCGGGCTTTGCTCTTCGTGCATCTGGTCCTGATGAGGGATAATTGGCCCATTACCGTCTGGCATGCTGGAAATCAATATCTCATTCTGATTTTGGGTTTCGGTCGTTACTTCCTCAGATGCCTGGAGGAGAGAAGAGGGGGGAAAGAACATATAAAAGCTTTAGCTTAGATAGGCATATCGGTAGTCATATTGCTTTATGTCAACCCACAGCAATTTTTCGTTACCTCTGTACTAACTTCGTCGGATCGTCCATTTCCGGAGTCATTAGGAGTACCACCGGTGCTTGAACTGGCCCAAGCAACCGCTTTTGCTGACCTCGCTTTCTTACGTTTCCTGTCAATTATGTGATAGAGAACAAAGGCCATCTGCAAAGATGAGAGGATGTGGATCAGAGTTCCATAAACGGAGACCTTTATAACCATATGTTGGGAATTACCGATTCCCAGAAATCGGATTCGACACTAAATCGAATCCCTAAACTTATGCGGAAGACGAGCCCGGGATAAATACTTGTATCACCGATACTAAGGCACATCACAGAGTTGAACGTACTTTTATTAGCCACAGATTAAACACCAATGCCGATATGAGGAAGAGAACCGATCCCGTTCGATCCGATGACGTTAATTGCACTTGAAGGAAAGATGGGTGTCGCCACTTGCAAACTCTTCTTTCCTCTTGGAACTTTTTTGAGGGAGAGAGGGAGGAAGAACGCACGTTATGCCAAAATGTGTCATCCTCCCTTTTCATTTCCCTTTATATAAATTCCCTCCAAGAAGGAACGTGTCCCTTCATCGTATTCCTTTATCCATGGGTCCTAAACTTGTGGGCCAGGCTTTTAGGCCCAACATGGGTGGACGGGCCAACTTAGGCCCATCACCATAATTAATAAAACCATCATCTCCCACTCGCACATGGTGGGCTAAACAGATTCTCTTTACCTCTTACAACATTCATACCGGTGAATAATCCATGCGACCAAAGCATACTTTGAGAGCTCGTTGCTATACATCTGTTAGGAATATATAGCAGCTCATAATGGGCATCACACTCCGAGTAGATTTAGTATGCAGTACCCTAGACCGATCGATCACATTTATATCTCTCTTGATCTCTTTTAAACAATGATATATATATATATTGTAATCACAATTATGATTATCCCAAAGACAGTCATAATTGGTCGACCAGTGAATACAAAACCACAATGTGATTCTCCAAATCCGATCTTCCTCTTTCCTTCAAACTCTCAATTTCAGTTCAACTTGCTTTTCTAAAAATTTCCCATTAAATCGAATCAACTCATGACCATTGGTAACATTCTAAGATAGCAAACACTAAATAGAAATCTTGAGAATA
Organism: Eucalyptus cloeziana; assembly: GCA_014182715.1. Taxonomy (NCBI): domain Eukaryota; kingdom Viridiplantae; phylum Streptophyta; class Magnoliopsida; order Myrtales; family Myrtaceae; genus Eucalyptus; species Eucalyptus cloeziana. The sequence goes on from CM024640.1 coordinate 9,814,659, forward strand.
AGTAAGAGTCAAGAGGGCACTAAAATTGAGGAACTCTATTCCTCAAGAGTCTCACACGTCATAAAAGTTGAGATCAAACTTTTGCCACTCTTATAGGTTGTCTCATGCATACGTAGTATGAAATATGTATTACGGTATTAACTCATTTCCCATGGAGCGTATGTCTACACCATCAATACCGTACAGATGATAGTTCAGACATACCCAATGTCTAACTTGAGTTCATGTATTTACTTATACACAAAATTCATCAGAACTCACATCTAGCATCTTAGACAGATAAAGTAAAATATGTGGGTTATTTTACTTTCGGACATCGTAAGTACTATGTCATCATCTTAACACTCAGTTAAGGCAACATATGTATTTTAAGCTTGAGCTCTCGATTATCATCTAGATAATAAGCTTAAAAACAGTCTCATCTCTATTTATCACACATTAAATAGAGGCGATTACCCGTGTGAGTATGCTAATCTCTTATCTGTCTGACATACTTTCTCAACATAAAATAATGCACTAAACATTAAGATGCATAAAGATCAAACAAAGATTCATAGGTATTAATGATGAAAAACACAAATTCATTAAATATGAACAACTCAGGGAAAATACAATATCCAGTACATCAGACTCTACACAATCCTAGAGATTTTACATGACCACAAAACACATATCTAGGTATTGGTTTTGTCATGGGATCTGCTACCATTCTATGCGTAGATATGTATTGTAAGTTCACATCCTTTCGTGCAACCATATCTTTGACAAAATTATACTTTGTATCTATATGTTTGGTCTTGCCATGATATTTTGGATCTTTAGTGTACGCTATAGCTGCTTGGCTATCACAGTTAACCAATAATGGATGTGCAGCTTTCTCAATAACACCTAAATGATCCAAAAATCTCTTAAGCCAAACTCCTTCTTGTACCGCTGCTGATAATGCCACAAACTTAGCTTCCATCGTGGATAAGGCTATACACGTTTGCTTCTTACTGCTCCATGATATGGTGCCATTGTTCAGTAAGAAAGCAAATCCTGATGTAGATTTTCTTTCATCTAAATCTCCTCCCCAATCGTATCTCGAATAGCCTTCAAGTCGCAGATCCTTTCCTTGGTAATTCAACTTGAAATCAGCGGTTCCCTTCGATATCTCTCGTATTCTCTTAACGGCTTTCCAATGTGCTGGACTTGGATTGGATTGGTATCTACTCACCATTCCAACTGCAAAACATATGTCGGGTCTTGTACACATCATAGCGTACATCAAGCTCCCAACTGCACTAGCATAAGGAACATATTTCATTTGTTCATTCTCTTGTGGAGTCCTCGGACACAGTCTATGGCTCAATCCTTCACCTTTTGCAATAGGAGTGTCTATGAGTTTATAATCTTGCATACGAAATCGTTCAAGAACTTTATTTATATATGTTTCTTGCGAAAGAGACAACGATCTCTTCGAACGATCTCTTGAAATCTTAACTCCAAGAATGTATGCAACCTCACCCATATCCTTCATCTCAAAGTTGGAAGACAACCAACTCTTGACAGTATGAACAAACTCCATATTGCTTCCGGCAATCAGTAGATCATCAACATATAATGATATGATCACAAATTGATCCTTGGATCTTTTGATATGTACGCAATGATCCTCATCAATCGTTATAAAATCATATGCCATTATGGCATTATGAAAACGTATATACCATTGTCTCGATGATCGTTAAGGCCGTATATCGATCTCAAAAGTCGACATACATTTTCTTCTTGGCCTTTCACTATGAAACCAGTAGGTTGTTCCATGTATATTTCTTCCTCTAATTCTCCATTGAGGAAAGCGTCTTTACATCCATCCGATGTAACTCAAGATCCATACTAGCTACTATTACCAGAATAATGCGAATCGAGGTAAATCTCACTACAGGAGAAAACGTACCTTCATAATCAATTCCTTCCTGTTGATTATACCCCTTCGCCACAAGGCGAGCCTTATGCCTTTCTATTGAGCCATCAGCCTTTCGCTTTATTTTGAGAACCCACTTGTTCCCAATAACTCTGCGTCCTTTTGGAAGATCAACCAATTCCCAAACTTGGTTTGATTTCATTGACTCCATTTCCTCTTCCATTGCATGAATCCATTTTTCCTTACTAGGGCAATTCAGAGCCTCTTTAATATTTCTTGGCTCATCCTCATCTTATGGAGCAACCATAAAAGTTTCCCCTTCAATGTCAAAACGTCGACGGGGAATACTTTGGCGACTTGTTCGCCGTATGGGAGATTGTACACTTTGTACATCATTCCCCATTATGCTCCCACTTGGATTAGACAATGATGATATCGTCTCATTATGTGGTTGCAATTGAGAATGAGTTAAATTCAATTCATCACTCCTCATATTACTCCCACTTGGACGAACTCCACTAAGATCATTATCTTGATCCAAGGTTTCAAATAGGAAGTAATCTTCCCCTATTTCGCCCTTCTTAAAAAATTCATCTTCTAAGAATGTGACATCCCGTGATTCAAATTCAGTTATACTCCCACTTTCCTGCTCACCTATGAACACATATCTTTTTGAGTATTCAGAGTATCTTATGAAAATACTCTTCTTTCCTCTGGGACCCAATTTCCCAAACTTGTGAGAGGACTCATGTGTATAGGCAGTACAACCCCATGGCTTAAGAAAACTTAAGTCCGGTTTTCTACCTGTCCATAACTCATATGGAGTGGAAGTAACTGATTTGGAAGGCACACGGTTAAGTATATAGGCAGCGCTTAACAATGCATCACTCCAAAAGGTGATAGGTAAGTTAGCATGCGCCATCATGGACCTAACCATTTCCGGTAGGGTTACGTTTCTTCTCTCCGCAATACCATTTTGTTGAGGAGTATATGGAATAGACAACTGCCTTTCTATTCCTTTTTCATCACATAATTTTCTGAACTCATTAAATAAATATTATCGACCTCGATCGAATCCCAATACTTTTATTTTCTTGTCTAATTGATTCTCTACTAGGTTCATAAACATTTTGAAACAACTTATTGCTTCAGATTTGTGAGAAATCAAATAGACATATCCGAATCGAGTATAATCATCTATAAAAGTGATGAAATAAATAGCCCCATGCATTCCTCTCACATTCATTGGACCACAGACATCATAATGGATTAAATGCAGAGGAAATTCAGCTCTTTTCCCTTTTTCCAAATGGTTTCCTTGTCGTTTTCCCTTTTAGGCAATGCTTACATATGGGCAAATCGACTTTTTCAATATTGCCCAACAAGCCCTCTTTGGCTAGTCTATTCATACGCTGTTGGCCAATGTGACCAAGTCTAGCATGCCATACATTCACATAATTACCATATGAATTAGGAGATGTGAGAAGGGAATAACAAACATTTGCATTAACATAGTCAATATCTAATACAATGAAACCATCCAGAAAATAACCACGACCATAGTAGTTTGTATCCAAATATAAATTTACACCTCTATTATGGAAGTTCACATTAAAACCTAATTTAACCAACACTAAAACAAACACTAAATTCTGACGAATCTCCGGAGCATACAACACATCATATAGGAACAAAGTGCGTCCACCACGCATATTCAGTTGGCATGTGCCAATTCCTTTCACTTCAGCTCTGGAGTTGTTTCCCACATAGATACACTTAGTTCCAGTTGTGACTCGTCGGAATTCCACGAAGGATCCTCTATCCTTTGCTACATGGTCTGTCGCTCCTGAATCCATAGTCCACAGAAGATTAGATTCAGTCAAGAATACAGAACTTGACACATATGCAAAATTCCCAATTGTACAAAGGGTGTGTACCTTCTTTGGCTCGCGACAATCGCGGGCATAGTGACCCTTCGGTCACCGGTTGTAACATTTTCACCCTTGAGATATTCTTCACATGAGAACATTTTCCTCTCTTTTGTTGGTTAATTCTTGGTTTCTTGCAAGAAGGACTTGATCCCTTGCTTTCCCACATATTGAACGAATCAATGCGCTTGCGCTTAGAGCTTGAAGCCCCTTCTGAGCTTAAAGCAACATAGCAAATATCTGTATCCTGCTCAAATGCCTTGAGGCGTAGATCAGCTAGCTCAAGGTGGCGCACAGCATCCTCAAGATCTTCCATAACATGGTCAAGAGCTTTCAGTGCTTCTTGCTTTTCCAGCACATATTGAATTCTCATATTCAATATTTCACAATTCTCGCTGTTCAATTTGTCCTCTTTATTCAAATCAGCAATTATGTTCTTATTTGCTGAATCCATCGATCTGAACATATCAGACACATATGCACGAAATATTAATGCCTATCACTTATGCATCTATTTTGCACAAACCCATCATATTAATTAATAATTTTAAGTAAGGTTTCAAAATCAAAAGGTCACTATGTTTCCAATCATCCTCCAAAAAATCCTAACTTAAAACTATCATTAATATGATTGTTATATGCAAAATTAATTTTATGAAATTACAAAAACTTCTATAACTACCCATAGCTAACTACCCACAAAGAACCAAAATAATGAAAAGCAACAGATAATTGACATACAATATAATAATAATGCTTTCACATAATACAACTAACATATAGGTTGCTACATCAACAACAATCAGGTAGTTAACATTACATAAGTTGTCCACAAAGCACACTTAAAAAAAAAAAAATAGCCGTAACATCTAAAACAAAGGCATCATACAACGGATAGGAAAAGTTTCTACTTGGATCAATTTCTTTTTCTTTTCCTCTGTAAAATTTTCGAGCATTCTTGACAGCCACGGGAAAAAGAGACGGATATCCCTTAGGATTTCTCCTACGCACATTCATTCCTCGCTTAATCGAAGTCATTCCGGGTCGCAGTCTTTGTGGCTCCAACCCGATGATACTCATCTATAAATTCCATTACTAGCTCCTTATAACTAGTAAATCCTTTGACCTCCCCATAGGCGATTCAACACTCCTTGCCATTCTAATGGAAGAGTGTTCATAAAGAATCGCACCATATGAGTATCTGGCATGGGACAACCATTCCAAATGACCTCTTGAATTTTATTGTTACCTCTATGACATGATCAATTATGTCGTCACTCTTCCATCGATAACCATTCAAATTGGCTATCAATCTTGAAAGCATTTCCTTTTGTTCATCTGACATTGTGCGCACGGATGCGCGGCTGGGAGGCATTGTTCCTGCAACAAATGCAGAACAAAAAAATGGATTACATATAACCCATATAGACAAAATTAAAAAAAGAAACAAATCCTTTTTTTTTTTTGGGTCAACGGTCAACGGTCGTGGTCAACGGTCAACGGTCAACGAGTCAACGGGTCGGGTCGGGCCGGTCGGAGGGTCGGACCGGACGGGCCGAGCGGGCCGGACGGGCCGGGCAGGCCGGTTGGGCCGAGCGGGTCAGTCAGACGAACCGACCGGCACATGCGGCCCGCGTGCAGCGGGCGTGTGCCATGCACGTGCCATCGCTGGCGCCCACGCACGTGCACACGTCGGCTCCGCGCGTCCGACGCCCGTTGGCGGCATTCCACCACTCGTCGCGATCGTCTCGACGAGACCTTCCATCCAGAACCTTCAGAAATGAATCTCGAGTTACGTAAACTCGGAAAATGGATGAACAAAGTGCTCGGTGTCGGGATTTTTCGCCTCGATTGGTGTCGGCCGATTAATTTCGCGAAAAAACGATAAGAAATCATCTATGAACATGAAATGGGTCGGGAAAAACATGGAAAAGGATCGGGAAACAAGAACTATGGCTCTGATACCAATGTTGGGAATTACCGATTCCCAGAAACCGGATTCGACACTAAATCGAATCCCTAAACTTATGCAGAAGACGAGCCCGGGATAAATACTTGTATCACCGATCCTAAGGCACATCACAGAGTTGAACGTACCTTATTAGCCACAGATTAAACACCAATGCCGATATGAGGAAGAGAAACTGATCCCGTTCGATCCGATGACGTTAATTGCACTTGAAGGAAAGATGGGTGTCGCCACTTGCAAACTCTTCTTTCCTCTTGGAACGTTTTTTAGGGAGAGAGGGAGGAAGAACGCACGTTATGCCAAAAGGTGTCATCCTCCCTTTTCATTTCCCTTTATATAAGTTCCCTCCAAGAAGGAACGTGTCCCTTCATCGTATTCCTTCATCCATGGGCTCTAAACTTGTGGGCCGGGCTTTTAGGCCCAACATGGGTGGACGGGCCAACTTAGGCCCATCACCATAATTAATAAAACCATCACCATACGCACACGAAATTTTCTAAGATGAATGACAAATCGCCGATTAAAGTGAAGCTATTCTTAATATTCTAAACCATATTCCGCCTTACCTGCGCTGGTAAACACGTTACAGATGCTCAGTTAGAGGATTTAACAGAGGGAAAAATGGAGTACCGGGCCGGAGATTTTACTGTCAGAGACACTTGATTGTAGGTGGTATTCGTGCATGACCACATCGGTCTTGCGGCCTTTTGGTTGTCGACCTTCATAATAAACCAAAATCTTCCTGATTCCTATTTGTTTGCCAGTGACCAGGGATCGTACAATGCGTTTCTTACAGGTATCTTTCCAATATCCCAATTCTGTCATCCTGTTATTAGAATGACGATTATTCGGAATCTTGTCCCCGCAGGGACAGAAGAAGAAGCACTCCCGTCCATCCGAAGGTATGGCCGATAATTCTACAAACAAAGAACAGTTAAATAAATGGATTGAGTAAACATGGGAAAATGGAAAAAATAGAGAAGACTAAAAGGGCTAGCACCACACTCTGCAGTTACCGTTGTATGAATTGAACAAATCCGGAGGCTCGCAAGTGTAGATGTATAGCTCTGGGATGAGGCAGAATACTTCCAGTTTTCCCTTGAGCTTCCCTCTGAGGTGATGATCGACGAGTTCATCCTCGGTCGGTTCAAATCTGAGTCCCACCGGCCACGTTGCCATTCGATCTGATGATGCCTATCAGTCTCGACTTCAACGTGCGATAGACCAAGAGAAGATCAGTGCAGACAAATTGCAAGAGCAGGGGAAAAAACGGAGGAAACGGAGTTCACTATTTGCTTTGCTTTTCTTGGGACTTGAGAGTGTGTGATTCCAAACCAATCCAAGTGGGTCGACTTTATAGGACAAAAGCAATCACTTTTCTTCGCCCTTGCTTCAGAAGGCATTGCACTGTTCAGTGGGATCCCACTTCATGCTGAAGACAGACGCTCATGCTGACGACAGCCGCTTAAAATTCCTCCATTACCTGTATTAACCTTGTCGGGTACAATTCTGTAAAATGGGTAATACCACCTAAAAAAAAAGTCTCAAAAAATTATATTATGTCACATCTATCACAAACTAATTTTAGTGTAACAAAAATTCCGAAACTAGAATAGCGATGCCACACTTATCACAAACAAATTTTCATCACAAGAAATGATAAATCACCTAAATCTTAGATTGGAAAATCCCTAAAATCCCTAATTTTAGTGATTTGGGATTTTATGTTAATATAAAAATTAGCTTTGAATAAATGAGATACGAGTGCGCCAATTTGAAATATTTTGTGACATGAAAATTAGTTGTGTAAAATGTAACATACTTTATCAATTTGAGGTTTTTAGTGATATTAATTTTTTAATGAATATTCATAAAATTGGACTATGGCCCTAAAGTGGCCAATATACATTGCATATCAACTGCTATAGTCATCAATAGCCACTCTAGAATTTCATGTGACAAGCCGATGATAGTTGCAAGTGGGTCCCAATCAAGTAGACTATGTGTACACTGGGCATTGATGATAGCTAAAGGAAAAATAAAGATTCGTGTTGATGATTCTAAGATCTTAAGGGTGTGCACGACAACATTTCTATTTCTCGATTTCTTTATTTTTCTGATCCTCAGAACATGTTTGTAATAGAAATCCGTTTGAAAATGCAATTTAATTTTTCTATTTTTGAAAAAGATTTCTTTTTCAAAAATAGATTTGAAGTAGAAATCAGAAGTTAAAATTTTTAACTTTTCTATTTTTGGGATAGAAATAAGAAATCAAAAATTTTCTTATTGTTCACTCGTGTTACCGTTTATCGCCCTCCAGCCGCCTGTGGGGCGTTGGACACCCACCACCTGCCACCACTCGTTGACCGCCCGCCAACCACCCGCCACCGGCCGCCCACCACCGACCACTGGCCACCAGACTCTTGCCACCTGTCGTCAATCGTCGACCGTTGGATGCTCATCGATTGTTGGCCTCTCATCGCCAACCGCAAGACGTCAAAGGCCCATTGCCAACCACCGAACGTTCACCGTTGACCACCCATCGCATGCCACCAGTTGTTGGATGTCATCCACCCACCGCCACACACCAAACTTTGGCCGTCAAACGCCAAACTCCAAATGTTGGACGCCGAACGTCAAACTTCGGACATCAGATGCAGAATGCCGACCGCCAACCACCGAATGCCGGACGTCGAACTCTGGCCACTCATCACCAGTTGCCGAACGTCGGACTTTGACCATCAAACGTCGGTCGTTGCCGCTCCAAGAAATATAAATTTTATTCTTTTACCAAACGAATTTTTATTCTAGAAATAGAAATTTTGAATCATTATCAAACACGCTTTTTTACTTAGAAACTCGTCGATGGAATAAAATTGAGAAATCAATTTCTAGTCAAAAATTGATTTTTGTTTCATAAATTTTATCATGAGCGCACTAAACCACTGTTGATACTCCAAAAGATATAACTTCTGCAAAAGGTCTAAAATTTGGGGAAATGACATGATAGGCCTAGGCCTTATCTTTCTATAAATGCTCAATATTATCCTCAACTTTATTTTTGGTTTAATGAGGGTAATTCTGCAAATTCCACATGTTCAAATGCACTTTTTTAGTGTTCAAGTTATCCTTCTATGGTGTTTGATATCTTTAGCGAAAGGATGCGACCCATTATTGATATCAAGGTTCGTGTGGCTAGGAATAAGCATTTAACATAATTAGTGTCATTCCTAATTTCCGTTAAGAAAGGGGAATGACACGGCTGTCATCTTACTCAAAGGACAACCTAAAAGAAAAACAACACAAACCTACTGGCATAGTATGTATGATAAAATAAGGAATTGGTTACGGAATCAAAGTTTTTAAAATCTATCAAAGAAAATATATACAACTCCAAAATCAACGAAACCCAACAACTATCATTAGACTTCCACGACTCATTTTCAATAGCGTCCAAAATCCAATCACCAAAATTCCCATTGATATTATTCTTATACTAGTTGTTTTTCTTTTTTTCTTTTCTTTTTTTTGAGACGGGAGAAACCAGCTTGAATCGACAAAATACGCCATAAACCCCCTGGTGACGCTAGCGCAAAACCCACCACCACGGCGTCACACTTAATACCACTAGCGGCTGCACGCTGGGGTTTGAACCCGTCCCCTTCGTGAGGGGGATGGAAGCCCAAGCCAGCACGGCCACCACATGGGGTGGTTCTTATACTAGTTGTTGCTAATTGAAAAATCTGAAAATCCTTAGAAAGAATGGGTGGGCAACTATAGCTCAATGAGTAGTGTATATATCTTCTAAGCAAATTGAGAATCCACTATACATATAAGAAATACTCATTAAATTAGTAATATCAAAGTAAATATCAATAGTCCAATCCATTGATCGATTTCAACAATTTATTTATCAATGTTCTATTCCATTAATTATCTCATTAAATCACATTTTGATGGTATCGACCAATCTATTGTTCAATATCTAACTATAGTCACGCTTAACACCCATAACAAAAGCGACTAAATTTACCTCTATTGACTAGGTCTACCACCTATATTAGTCGGCTCAACCTAGGAGGACATCTTGAGAACAATATGCATACTCTGCCTTCAATGGGTTCTAATCATAGCATCATGAGCAAAAACCTCATTCTCTAATATTCTCTAAACCAAACCATAGTTTATCTATCAAACCATATCGCCTTTCACAACTCAATTTATCAAATAGAATGCATTTCGTAAATCATTTCTTAAATCAATACATATAATCTTTCAAAACCATACTCAAAGTCAGCTTCTCCTAATTCTTTTACAAAATGGTTTCACATACCCAAAATATATAATTTTGTGAACTTGGTTCATCAAATAAAATATATGTTTCACATGACATTTCTCACATATTTTCGAAAACCATTTCATAAACTAGTAATATTTTGAAATGCCTTTCATAAAATGTTTCTAGAACAATTCACAAATAACTACAAAGTAGTAAATGCCTAATCTAGATCTTTTACAACAAACATGCTCTTTCAAAACTCATAATGTATCGAATCCCTATCACTTTCAAGATATAAGTTTATAAACTCACAAAAGAGATTGCGACACTTACTTAGAAACACCTAAAATCAAACTATGAAGGTTACTTGAACTATCAAACTCTTAATCTTATCAAATATATATGGAACAACATCAAAATTGAGTAAAACCCTACGTCAATTATGAGCCGCTAAACCAATCTTTTTTTCTTTTTCTTTTTCTTTTTTTCTAAAAGCTAAACTGAGCTTACTCAGTAACTAAGGTTGCGTTTAACAGTCGGAATAAAATTCGAAATAAGATATGATTTATCATATTCTACGTTTGGTGCTCGCTTAGGACAGGATAAAGTCGGATATAAAGAGGATATAGACAGGATAAAATTATCCAATAGGGGAGGTGGAATAAAGGTGGACTTTGCGGCTCCTCCTGATTCGCTGTAGGCTGGTGGTGCTGCCTTAGGATGCTCGTGCTGGCTCCCTTTTGCGCAATTGTCCCTTTCCTTCCTTCTTGGATTGGAGGGTCGGTTGGTCGGGTTGTTTCTTTGGTGTCTGTTTTTGCTTTTCATTTTTTCTCTGTTGTTTTGTGAGGTTGGTCTCTCCGGCCTTGCGTGGCCTTTTCTTTCTTCGTTGTTTTCTGCGCTTCTGTTCGCTTGTTGTTTAGACTCTTGCTTGCTTTGGCCGCCTCAGCGGTTTCTCTTGCTTCCGGCACCCTTCCTCTCTTGTAGACATTTGTCTTATGGAGGGCAAGTTTTGTGGTGCCAGGTTCTTTTGTAATTAGTGGTTCAAAGCTCAATACATCTTTACCTTTATCAAAAATAAAAAATAAATAAATATGGATAATATTTCTAATATCCATAATAGGAAAGTTATTTTTCTCGAATAACAAACTTATTAAATTAACAAAATTGAAATTATATTTCAATATAAATAATATTTGAATTCTAATTTCAGAAATTAAAAATGAAAAAATAGAAATTTATTTTAAATTAATCTTATTTTAATTCATATATTCAACTTTAATTCTATCTTATAATAAACATTCAATCTATAAATTAAATATTTATATTTATTATATATTTTAGGTATTTTTGTATTTTAGGTATGTTAGTATAGTTTACTATTTGATAAAATTTTATTAAAGAATGATGAAAGGGGAAAAAAGAAATAATAAAGAAAATAATATAAAAAAAAAGGAAAAATAAGTTAAAAATAAATTAGAAATAAATTAAGGAATAGTGTTACGAAAGATTTTCACTATTTCCGTTTATGAACATTTAGGTTCATTTATAATGATATGCCATTTATATCAAAAAAATGTACATGATATGATGTGAATATATCCGACTTTAATACTATGATTCACTAAATAATGGATAAAATATAAAAAAAAAATCGTAGGATTTCATATCCTATCCAATCATATTTTGATTAGAAATCCGGACGACCAAACGTAGCTTAAAAGATTCTTAGGTGCCTACCAAAATTCTTGCTTGAAGAGGATAATCAAAGTTATCTGCAATGCAAAACTTGAGCACGAAACTTCAAAAACTCGTTCCGATCAAATTAAAATCCAAGCTGGTTCCGTCCGATTTCCAGATTGAGCTCAACTCGGTGCTCCCCTAACACTTAAGCTGTTGATGGGATTTGATATCTAGTTTGGGCCTGAATATTTTACTCACCGATCGCGGTTTACCTCACAATTTCCCATTCCCCCTTTCTTTTGTCGTCCTCTTTCTCCCCCTTCTTCGTTCCTTTTGTCTTCTTTTTATGGTCTGTTCATTCCTTTTATGTTGCACGCATTGAAACCTAACACCTCAAATCCAGTCACAACACAACCACGATGGCCAAGGGATTGCTTGGATGGTTGTTTTCCAGCAGTGTTGAGGTGGTATAAGGATTAGTTGTCGGTCGCAGTGAAGGTTGATTACCTTTGGCATCGTGGTCAGTGGTGGCTATGAATTCTTGATGGTGGTTCCAAGGTCAGTGCTAGCGGCATCATGGATTGTGGACTGTAGCAGACGATGATGGAACTCAAAACAATGCGAGTGGCTGCGAAAGAAGAAAAATCTATGGTGGCAGCAATTTGTTTGGTTAAATTAGAAAGAAGATGGTGATGATGGCATGTGAGTATGTTGGTTCAATGATGTGTAGTGGCTGGCGATGGTGATGCTGCAGCGTGTTCAATTTTTACAGAGAAGATAGACGATGGTGAACGATGGTGTGCCGTGGGAGAAGCCATAGCGCTTCAGCTTGCTCAGGGTGTTAACAATTGCATAGGTACAATTTGATCTGCAATTGGTGTGCACAGCTGAGATGCAGAATGCATCCCCTACCACAAGTGAAGTACAAGAAAAAAAAAATGCTTCAGACATATTTGGATTTGCAAACGGTAAAGCTTCTTATGCAATGACAGACGTACAGGATTGAGAACACTGTCAGAAGAATCTTTACGGTTTGGCATTTCAGTTGCGAGATCATTGAAAATTTTCATCAAGAGTCGAAATTGGAGGCTATGACCTGTCTTACTAGACAAGTCACGCAGTTCAGATGGAGGGGGTGCATCTTAAATTGGATGAGTCTCGGATCATCCACTCATTAGCCAAGAAAGACAAGGTAATAAACAAGTCATTTGCAACCAGCACAAGATGGTTTTCCTTCACTCACACTGCAACCAGTACAAAACATAATACTGATGTGTCCATACTTTCACAACCTGACTGTTATAAGCAGCACTACATAGTTTGTACCATACACACACAATCTCCACTCACCCAACTGCAGTTTTTACAGCACACCCATCTCCCATCCCTCTTATGTCAACAACATGGTAACTAGGTAAAAGTAAGTCCATCATATTCTTCTCCAGGAAGGAAACTTTGGCATACTAGTTCATCCGTAGGGACATTCCAGAGGTCCAAGATCTCCATACCGTTGCTCGGGGAATATGGCAGATCATACAATTCCTCACTATGCCCATCTATAAACGGACAACCATTATAAAGCGGGCTTTGCTCTTCGTGCATCTGGTCCTGCTGAGGGATAATTGGCCCATTACTGTCTGGCATGCTGGAAATCAATATCTCATCCTGATTTTGGGTTTCGATCGTTACTTCCTCAGATGCCTGGAGGAGAGAAGCGGGGGAAAAAGAACATATAAAAGCTTTAGCTTAGAAAGGCATATCGGTAGTCATATTGCTTTATGTCAAGCCACAGCAATTTTTCGTTACCTCTGTACTGACTTCGTCGGATTGTCCATTTCCGGAGTCATTAGGAGTACTGCTGGTGCTTGAACTGGCCGAAGCACACGCCTTTGCTGACCTCGCTTTCTTACGCTTCCTGTCGATTATGTGACAGAGAACAAAGGCCACCTGCAAAGATGAGAGGATGTGGATCAGAGTTCTATAAACAGAGACCATTGTAACCATACACACATGAAATATTCTAAGATGGATGAAAAATCGCCGATTAAAGTGAAGCCATTCTTAAGATTCTAAACCATATTCAGCTTTGCGTACTGGTAAACACGTTACAGATGCCCAGTTAGAGGTATTAACAGAGGGAAAAATCGAGTACCGGGCCGGAGATTTTACTGTCAGAGACACTTGAGTTTAGGTGATATTCATGCATGACCACATCGGTCTTGCGGCCTTTCGGTTGTCGACCTTCATAGTAAACCAAAATCTTCCTGATCCCTATTTGCTTGCCAGTGACCAGGGATCGTATAACGCGTTTCTTACAGGTATCTTTCCAATATCCCAATTCAGTCATCCTGTTATTAGAACGACGATTATTTGGAATCTTGTCACCGCAAGGACAGAAGAAGAAGCACTCCCGTCCGTCTGACGGTATGGCCGATAATTCTACAAACAAAGAACAGTTGAATAAATGGATTGAGTAAACATGGGAAATTGGAAAGATAGAGAAGACTAGAAGGACTAGCAGTCCACTGTGCAGTTACCATTGTATGAATTGAACAAATCCGGAGGCTCATAACTGTAGATGTATAGCTCTGGGATGAGGCAGAATGCTTCCAGTTTTCCCTTGAGCTTCCCTCTAAGGTGATGATCGACGAGTTCGTCCTCGGTCGGTTCGAATCTGAGTCCCACCGGCCATGCCGCCATCCGATCTGATGATGCCTACCAGTCTCAACTTCAGAAAACACGGGAAACAGAGTTCACTATTTGCTTCGCTTTGCTTGGGACTTGAGAGTGTGTGATTCCAACCATTCCAAGTGGGTTGACTTTATAGGACAAAAGCAATCACTTTTCTTCAACCTTGCTTCAGAAGGGATTGCACTGTTCAGTGGGGTCCCATTTCAAGCTCAAGACCGACGCTTTTGCTGACGACCGATGGCTGGAATTCCTCCACTACACGTGTTAACTTTGTTGGGTACAATTCTAAAAATTATTCATATATTCGATTATAACTAAAGACTAACATGATGTGATAGATTTACATTATATAATTGAACATGACTCAAATGCTATGCTTTGCTAGTCACATTGCATATCAGCTCCTACATGCGTGAATAACTTACATGATGATGTGAGGTAGAAATTTGGAAGTGTTTCACTGTGGAGAATACTATAGAATTTTATGCAACATGCGGATGATGATATGGAGTTGCAAAGTGGGTCCCAGTCGGGAAGAAATTAAGAATTTCATACGACACGTTCACGATGAGCAATGGTGGTAGCTAAAGGGAAAAAGAAAGATTCGCGTTGGTACGATGAAAAGCAGAGCCGATTCTCCGAAAGATATATCTTTTACGAAAGGTCCGAAATTTTAGGGAAATGACACGGTAGGGCTTGATCTTTCTGTCTATGCTCAATACCGTCCTCCAACTGAATTTTTGGTTCAAGGAGGGTACCCGTTTGTGTGTGCACACTCATTTTTTTTCCTTGCAACGGGTATCAAAAAACAGAAAACAGTAATAAATAGGAATAAATAACAATATAGAGGATTCCATCGTTTCTCAAGTTGTCCTCTTCGTGGTTTGTCATATTTCTAGCATAAGGATGTCACCCATAATTGTGGCAATTGATCTCAAGTGTAGATCTTTGGTATTAGGTATATCTGAAGAGGAATAAAGCATTTCACGTAGATAGTTGGCTCATAACTTCTTTGGATTAGGGCTCTGACTAGAGCCCCATCTCGGAGATATCCACAAGATGAGATATCGAATGCTTGCTGCTCATCCCAATATTGACTAGCTATAGCCATACGTAGCTGACCATGAGTAGTAGCACGCTTGATGGGCGTGTGTCGATCATAGACCATAGGCTCTTACATGGGCCACACTTCAATTGTTGAGATTCATCTAATTTGGTAGGTAACATGCATTGACAAGAATTTCATGTCGCGTGCATCATATTTGCCAATTCTCTTCCTTCAACGTGTCTTGACCTGACAAAAATTTCACTTGTGCTCATTGTTATTTACTTAGTTTCGGCTTGGTTTGTGAAAATTTTAGTGCTTTCGAAAAACATTTTCAGAGAAGTCATTTTTTATCAAAGTAACAATATTTCTAGTGTTCGCATGAAATTGAGTTGGAAATCATTTCTCACCCTTTCTTATGGAAAATGGCTTTTTGCCTATGAATTTTCCTTCCAAATAACTCTCACTAGGCTAATGGTGGGTTTTGAAATCTGTCACACCCCAAAACCAACAAGAAGTATGACAACATCATAAACTCATAATCCAACTCTTTAATATACATAAATAATCATATATGAGTTATTTCATTTCAACAAATTTTATTCAATTTAGAAAATATTCATTTAAATCATCCTCACAATTCAAGTATCAATGGTGAAATTTATTGATTAATCTCTAATCAAAAACCATATAAATGGTCCATCCATTAAATAATCTTTTACTCAATATAAAACCATGATCACGACACAACGCTTGCCAATGATCAAGATTCTTTCCTTAGTAAGGTCTCTACCTACAAATTCGGTGGCTCGACCCAAAAAGATATCCTAAACCTAGTATGCATACCCACAAGCCTATTAATGGACCGACGGCGATATTGAGCACCAAACCCACATCCTCCAATATCTAGAAATCCAATCCATAAATCAATCTCATAATCCACATTACATTTCACAAACCAATCAGATAACCTTTGTAATTAAATTCATCCGATACTAATAGTTTTTTGTAAAGCATTTCACATATTATTTCATAAACCAAATTCACAAATTGATATGTTTAATCTTTTGTAACGTTTTTTAGAAAATGCTTCTTAAATTATCTTCTACCTCATTCCATAAAACAGTCCGCAAAGCTATACATATATATCATTTCACAATACCTTTCATAAAACCACTCTCGAATCATTCTCACATATTAAAAGGTAGTAATTGTCTAATCCAGACTTTTAAACAATAAACATGCTTGATTACTTGTAAGATACTCAAAATTTTCTTTTGTTCAAGATATGAGTTTACAAATTCATGAAAGAGATAGCATTACTCACCTGGATGTGCCCTAACCAAATAACAAGACTCACTTAAATTAACAAACTTGCAATCCTATCATATAAGTGAGAAATAACATCAAAACTAAGTGAAATGCTATATCAATTATGGCATGGCTAAACTAAGCCTAAACACCAATAAAATAACTCTCATGCATCAACAAATCGCTTACTTGAAGCGATTATTCAAATCTAAATGTAACATGAAATTTGCTCGCAAAACCCTAAAATTTTGCTCTAAAAAAACCGTCGCTTCAAATGACTATCAAACCCACTACTCAAAAATTGGATTATGCAGCTCAAGTTTCCCAAAATTTCGAGTTTAAGCCCTAAACTCAAAAACTATTTGTTGACATTAGAATTTTTGTCAATGTTTTAAATATCCATTTATTTTGCAAAAATATAAAACAAATTAAAAAAGGTAATAAATGATAAAAAAAAAAAATGATGAAGTCGATTGGGCCTTTGTGTCCGGCCCACTTAGCGACTTTCAGCCCTCAAGCCCGTTCGCCCCTCCTAACTTCGTTTCTTTCTTTTTAGACCCATCTTCATTTCTTTTGCTTTGAGCCCATATTTATGTCTTTTGTTTTGAGAGCACAAAACCCAAAAAAGGGGCCCGGCCCAAGGTCACTTCTTCCCCTTGTTTGCACGAACCAGCGCCTGTGAGAAGAGATAAAAGTGGCGCGGGTGAAGAGGATGCAGAAGGATGCGTCGGCATAAGAACACCTGGAGGAAGAAGACCACATGCTAATAAAAAAAAAGATTGCATGGCGTTTTTCAATGTACTATGAGAATAACGGTTTATTCTAGATCATAAAAAATCAAATCACAAATAATTAGAAATTGTTGTGAGACTCATTTTTTCAAAAACTTATAGTGTTATTCTCATAGTATTCAAAACTATTATGTTAGCAAAATTGTAAAAAAAAAAAAAAAAGGAATATAGGAGGGAGGAAAAAAATAGAAGAATAAAAAAGGCAATGAAAAGGAAAGAAAAAGACAGAATTAAGGAGAGAACGTCTTGGGAATGTGGGGCTGAAGGAAAAAGGTGAGTTGGGTTTGATTTGGTCTCATGGGCTGGAATTTGAGTGGACTGCTTTAATTTTCATGGGCCAGTTGGGGATCAATTCAAAGTGGGCCTTGGCGCAGTTTTTGCCCAACCCGAACCGATAGGATCCGGGTTGGTTTGGTTGGGTCGGGTCTCCTGACCCGGTCCGAATTCATGAAAATTTATAAAATTCGGGAAAACGTTAAAATATTTGAAAAATAAAGAATTCATGAAAATTTATAAAATTCCGAAAACTATTAAAAAATTTAGAAAATTCATAAAATAATTAAAAATCATAAAATGCATAAGATAACAGAAAATTAGAAAAATCATTGAAAAATCAGAAAATTCTGAAGAAAAAATCAAAAATTTTAGAAAAAAAGGGAAAATCCTTTAAAAGTATTAAAACCCAAAATTTAGACAAGCCTTTAGAGCTTTACAATAAGATTCTTTATTTTGGATTATCTTTTTTTCTGAATAATTTTAGGATGCTTGTGTTTTTCTTTGTGATTATACATGGTTGCCCTTTTCAATATCTTGGATGTCATATTCTTTGTTTTCAAATGGTCGGAACAAAACCTAAAATTCTTCAAGCGTTAATCTTAAGACTAACGTAATCATGTTTTCGAGTCTAGAATCTCTAGTTGCATAAATAATAAGATATTTTACTAGGTTTCTAGTCGACACCAAAACGCTAGTGGCCACTCTTTAGTCAAATTTCTTCAAAGTGAATAAAAATTTGAAAATGTGTGAGGTATGAGCTTGGGATATCCTGTGTCAATAAAAGGCTGTCAATCCAAAATTAATAATATCTCTAAATCTAAAACTCTTTCTCGGAGGTGTTAAGTTGCGACACTACTTTAACTAGACAAACGAGGGGCGTGAGTACTTAGTGAGTGTTGCATTACGTAATCGAATCAACTTGACGATGTCTCATTGACATGCACATATAGAAACTCCTTTTTCTTCTTGACCCTTTCCTTTCTTCTTTCTTCTTCTTTTCCTTTCTTCACTCTTCCTTTTTCCCGAACCGCTCGCGGCCACTCTAAGTGAGAGAACTCTCGCTTTATGCCATTTTCCCTTCTTCTTTTTTTTTTTTTTTTTGACTTTTCAACCCCTTTTTTATTTATTTATTTATTTTAAAATAGAAAAGGCACCTCCTCTTTGACTTGGTCAAAGAAAATGTCCCGTTACAAGATCTAGTCTACTTACTTTTCCTGGTCCAGCTCACGATTTCCCATTTCCTCTTTCTTTGTTCCTCCTCTTCTTCACTCTTTCTTCTTCCTTCCTGTTTATGTTGCAGCACGGTGAAGTCCAACGCCTCAAATCCAGTCGCAACCCAACGACGATGGCCATGGGATTTGCTTGGACGGTTGTTTTCCAGCAATGTCTGAGGCGGTAAAAGGTTCTTGGTGTTGGTTCATGGCCTTTGGCATCGCGGTCTGGTGGCTTTGGATTCTTGATGGTGGTTCCAAGCGATGGCCACTGGTGGCGGCGTGACGGATGGTGGACTGCAGCAGACGATGATGGCAGTCGAAACAATGCGGGTAGTGCGAAAAATGGAAAATCCAATGGTGGCGGCAGCTTGTTTCTTTCATTTACAGTGGACTCTTCTTGTGGATGGAGGAGAAGATGGTGACGACGGTAGGTGAGTGTGGTGGTTCAATGATGAGTGGCGGCCGGCGATGGTGACGGTGAGGTGGTGGCATTGTGTGTTTAATGTTTACAGAGAAGACAGACGGTGGTGAACGATGGTGTGCTGCCATGGGAGAAGTGGCAGCGCTTCAGCTTGTTTAGAGTGTTGACAATCGCGTTAGGTGCAATTTGATCTGCACATGGTGCGCATAGCTGAGATGCAGAATTCATCGTCAACCATAAATGAAGTACGAAGTAAAAAAAAAATGCTTCAGCATGTTTCGATTTGCAAAAACAATTTTAATGCAATGACAGAGGTTTGCAAATTGATAACTCTGTCAGAAGAAGCTTCTCGGTTCAGTTTATCACTTCTGAAAGTGGTGAAAGCTTTTAGCAAGAGTTTCCATTCCATTTCAGATGACAACAAAGTACAAGGCATGGCTATCCAAATGAAGATAAGCTACAAGTTTTCCTTTATACACAAATTAATCGAGAAGTTTGTATCACCAAGGCATGAATCTTTTGGTGAATTTGAAGGCTGAAGAATTGGCAGAAATCTCTGCGTCGTTGCTTGTTGATCCAGTCAATGGAGTAGCTGAAATTGATATCTCTCTGGCTGGTTCAGTCTCCTCACAATGCTCATTGCTTTCTCCTCTGTGACTATATCAATCACTCTAAAACATTAGCATATTGGATCAATCCAATCAATTCAACACTCTAAAAGTTCTCAAGAGTTTAACCTTTGATCTGGCTGTCGATTTGACCAAAGGTGAACCATCTGGTTTGATTTCTCTCTGGCTGAAAATTCTGGCTTGAGCTTTTCTAACCTCAGATCTTTGTATTTGCAAGAAATTCCTGCATTCCCAGCCTTTTTTGGATGCTCTGTCTGTTTTGCAGAGACGATCTCCCATCCGTCCAACTCACTCTCAGTACAGCCCTTTTTTCCCTTCAGAACACCATCGAGTGATTTCTTTGTTGATGTCAGCCAATTCTCCTCTAGAATAGATCCTTTATGCAACCTAGATGCTTGGTCATGCTGCAATAACACATGGCACGAGATCAATTATAAAGAGGGAATAAGCGAGCCATTCGCATTTTTGCAGGAATAACAAGGGTAGGAAATAGTGAATCTTTGTTCCCTTGGTGGTCAATCATTTATGGCAGCTTAAAATTTTGAGAAAAGAAAAAACAAAACAGTTTGTCTAACACGGCTAATTAGTCATTGCATTCTGCTAGTCTTTTCTATCTTGTCCTAAAGTACAAAATGGGTGCCATTAACTCAAACCACCCAAGTACTTTTATAAAAGCAAAAAGTCAAAAAAATTGATACTTAGACACAATGGGTGTAGAAGTTTCTTTTACCTTTGCTATGGCTATTGATTCATCCAAAGGATTATATACTGATTTAATATTTCTGGCTGCCAGATCTTCCTTTCTAAGCTTTTCAAGTCTCAGTTGTTCACCTTTGCAGTAATTTCTTACATCCTCCATAGCATTTTTGTTCTGTGAGCTAGATGTTTGGCCATGGAGAGTTTCAATTGTTGGTGTCTGCCAATTCTCCACCATAGCATGAGCATTAAGTGAGCTGCATGTTTGGCCATACTGCAACCAACATATTGCTTGAGATTCAATTGAACCAGAGGAGTCGACTAAGGCATGATTCTGGTCTTATGACAAACATTAGTGGTTTCATTTCTAAAATTGTCTGGAAGCTATATTACATTATGATTTTCCGCTTCTTTGCATGGTCTCGTTTGTTATTTCAGGGCATTAACAAGCAAATCCCAATAAGCACGTTTTGCAAAACTTACCAGTGGAGGAACCATGGAAATCTTTGTGCAGTCAGTGATTGTTCCTCTCAAGTCAGGCATTGAATTTGGTTTCTCTATGGCTGGTTCAATTCCTTTGTTGTGACTGTTCTGGGGTGATTTTGATGCAGCACGGTGCTCTCTGCTTTCTCCTACCTGCCAATGTTTGTAAAACATTCTATCTTATATGCTTATAGAGAAGCAAATAATTAAATCAACTGGGGACTCTTGAAACTCGGAATTGTCCTACTCTTTTCTTTTGAATTTCGCTAAGAATGTGAAAACCTTGCCATTTACTTTACCAGTAAACTCAATGCAGAAAATCCTAACTTGAAATTAATAATTAGACATTATGAGTGAATTTAGAAGCTTGTTTCACCTTTGCTTTGGCTTCTAATTCCTCCAGAGTTACACATTCTGGTTTGATATTTCTGGCTCCAAGTTCTAGCTTCTCCACCTTTTCCACCCTTGATTCTTCATCAGTGCTGTAAGTTCTTGCAATTTCAGGCTTTTTTGGAGTCTCCATATGCTTCGGGGAGGAGATATGTAACCCACTGAACTTTTGCTCAATGAACCCTTTCTTTTCATCTAGTGAAACTACACCATGGAGTGATTCGATCATTTGTGCTTGCTGACTCTTCATCAGAACAGCATGTTTATCATCTGAGCTACATTCTGGGCCATACTGCAATGCAGGAGATGAAACACATCGAAGGAAAATGAATGGCTGAGGCATAATCTTTAACAGTAAAACTCATGACAAACATCCAAATTTTCATTTAAAATGTGTCTGGAAGCTGTATTATATGTTGATATGTTCCGCTTCATTTCTCTGATGTGATATTATTTATTCTGGCATTATTCTTCTTTGGGTGTTTTTTTGCCATTCTGGTACATGTCCAATTGAAGGTTTATAGGGCATGAGGAATTTCCCTGAGGTCTCTGTTTTCTACCCAAGTTTTTCTTCCCTAAATATAATAAAGGTGAACAAGCTGTATAACCAACGGAAACTTCAGGAATAGAATTTTGACCTGTGTTTGAATTTGATCTCTGTCAATGAAGTCAACTTGCAACTGGTCGGATTCATCAATATAAACAACTAAATCATCGTCTGCAAGACTTTCAAAATTTCTAACATGTAAGTCGGTTTGGGAGTCGACATTTTCTGATTGGAAAGAAGTCTGTGGGAGAATTGATGTAATGACTTGAACTCCGTTGTCCTGCTGAAGTGAGGGCTCCGTTGCTGAGTCTACCAGAATCCATGTCTGTTTTGAAAAGTAAATAGGTTAATTATGGACATACTTCACAAATCATGTCCATGAACAAAACATTTTTTTCGTTCTCACTTCTGGACATGAGTTCTCATGTTCAGGTTGATGAAGGTCTAACTGCAAGTCAACCAAGCTAATTGATGAGTTTTCCACTGCCCGACTCGAAGGCTGTTTTCAAAAGTAAAAAAGGCTAGTTACGGACATGCTTCACAAATTATACCATGAACAGAACATTTTTTTTCATTCTCACTTCTAGAAATGAGTTCTCATATTCAGGTTGATGAAGGTTTGAATCCAAGTCGGCCAAGCTAATTGATGAGTTTCCAACTGCCTCACTCCACGGCTGTTTTCAAAACAAAGAAGATTAGTATGGAACATGCTTCACAAATTATGCTCATGAGCAGAACATTTTTTCGTTCTCACTTCCAGAAATGAGTTATTGTGTTCAGGTTGATGAAGGCCTGAATCCAAGTCCATCAAGCTAATGGCTCCACCATTTAATTGCAGGGCTGAAAAATCAGACTCTTCATTTCCTTTGTGCTTTAAGTGACAGATGACGTAGTTCTTGGTCGGCTGTCAAACAATCATGTTATTGGAATCCATAAGACCTGATCTTATCCTACTTAAATTCCAGAATTCTACTCCATTACAAACTTCAACAATGGAAAATGAGGAAGAACAGAATCATTGCTTTTGGCTAGTCGAAACTTTTGAATTGGATGGTTCTGCAGATTATTACAATACTAATGAATGTAGTAAACCAAAAGAAATAAACGAGGGACAGATTGTGTACAGCTTGTGGAAACAGTTCATTGAGATTGTCAGTCAGGAGATGATATTCGTGGATGACCCAGTTGGTCTTGATGCCCTTAGAGCCCCGACCTTCATGAAAGACCAGTGTTTTCTTAGAACCAATCACTCTGTTCCCGTCTCCAGCCTTGATAGTCCTGTCAACACCAGTCTTCTTCCAAAATCCCAATGGAGTCGATCTTTGAATTCGTGGCGTTTGTGGCCAGAAGAACCACCACTCTTGAACTTTGTCATCAGGAGGAATGATTGATTTCTCTGTCAAGTACAATATGAATGTAATTAATGATGAACTTATCCCTTTCTTTCCTACAGCCGAAAGATGCACATCTTACAAAGTGACATTTCACCATTATATACTGTCAAACTTCGATTCCATCAGCACATGCCACAAGAAATTTACTGATTCACAGACCATCTTACTGCAATTGTCATAGAACTTTAGGATAACATGATGCCACATTTATGAGTACGAGGTATCCATTATGATGCCATAACTTGCCAAAAAGGACAGGAAAAATGACAGCAGCTGCTTCTTGTTTACCCTTAAATATTCGTGCCAATTCCCAAGGCTCCCACTTGCAGATATCCACCTCAGGAATGATGCAGATGTTGCCTCTGGATCCGAGCACTTTCAGCTTCAAGTAATGATCGACCAATTCCTCATCGGTCGGGTGGAACCTGTATCCTACCGGCAGATTCTTTGGGATGATCACAGCTGCCATCTTCTTCTAGTTCTGTTACTTCCCTCGCGCGAGGGCGAATTTACCAAAGTCCTGGGAAAACAGAATGAACGAGCTTCAAGGCCTCGCGCTTTAAGTCTTCATCAAAGTCTTTCCCTTCTCTGAGAAGTGGCCTTACGTCATTTTTTTTTTCTGCTTTTTTGGGTTTGCCGGTGGAATTCCACCCTATTGCTCAAGGACTATTCAAAGATTCTCCTATCGCTCTCAAATGTCACACTATCCACTAAAACTCTGTCCTAACTTTCTGCATCACGTAGAAAGCCTTTGTTATTTATTTTCTCTTTATTGACAAAAGTATAAACAATGTAATTATAATGCCTTGACCAAGTCAAGAGTGGTCCCGGAGAAAAAAGAATGAAAGGATAAGAAAAGAAATAGCTTGAAAAGTCTACAAAAGGGGAAAAATTGGTGCTTTGAGATGTCATTTTCAAGAAAAATAGCGATATTTTCAGGTGTTGGCTCAAATGGGTTGGAAATCCTTTCTCACCCTTCGGTACGGAAATGGCTTTTTGCCTATGGATTTTACTTCCAAATGACTTGCTAGGCTGATGGTGGTTTTTGAGGTCTAGTTTACTTCTTTTCCTGGTCCAGCTCACAATTTCCCATTTCCTCTTTCTTCCTCCTCTGCTTCCCTCTTTTCTTCTTCTTTCCTGTTTATGTTGCGGCACCGTGAAGTCCAACGCCTCGAATCCAGTCGCAACCCAACAACGGTGGCCACGGGATTAGCTTAGAAGTCGATCTTGATCTCTAAGGTGATTTCGATATATTAGCCTTATAAGTGTAGATCTTTGATATTAGGTATGTCTGAAGAGGAATAAAGCATTTCATGTTGATAGTTAGCTCATAACTCCTTTGAATTAGGGCTCCGACTATAGCCCCCGTCTCGGATATATCCACAAGATGAGATATCGAATGCTTGCTGCTCATCCCAAATATTGACTAGCTATAGCCATACGTAGCTGACCATGAGTAGTAGTACGCTTGATGGGCGTGTGTCGATCATAGACCACGGGCTCCTACATGGGCCACACTTCAATTGTTGACATTCATCTAATTTGGTAGGTAACATGTGTAGACAAGAATTTCATGTCGTGTGCATCGTATTTGCCAATTCTCTTCCTTCAACATGTCTTGACCTGACAAAAATTTCACTTTTGCTCATTGTTATTTACTTAGCTTCGGCTTGGTTTGTTAAAAATTAGTGCTTTTGAAAAACATTTTCAGAGAACTCATTTTTTATAAAAGTGACAATATTTATAGTGTTCGCATGAAATTGAGTTGGAAATCATTTCTCACCCTTTTTCATGGAAAATGGCTTTTTGCTTATGGATTTTCCTTCCAAATGACTCTCACTAGATTGATGGTGGGTTTTGAGATTTGTCACTCCCCAAAACCAACCAGGGGTATGACAACATGAGAAACTTTTAATCCAACTATTTAATATACATATATAATCATATATGTGTTATTTCATTTCAACAAATTTTATTCAATTTCGAAAATGCTCATTTAAATCATCCTCACAATTCAAGCATCAATGATCAAATTTATTGATTAATCTCTAATCAAAAACCATATAAATGGTCTATTCATAATCCATCTCATATCAAAATATACGTCGATGGTCTATCCATTAAATAATCTTTTACTTAATAGCAAACCATGATCACGACAGTGACGACACAACGCCTACTGACAAGGCGATCAACATTCTTTCCTTGGTAAGGTCTCCACCTACAAATTCGGTGGCTCGACCCAAAAAAATATCTTAAACCTGGTATGTATACCCGCAAGCCTATCAATGGACCAACAACGATATTGAACACCAAACCTACATCCTCAAATATCTAGAAATACAATCCATAAATCAATCTCATAATCCACATTACATTTCACAAACCAATCATATAACCTTTGTAATTCAATTCATCCGAAATTAATAGTTTTTTGTAAAGCATTTACATATTATTTCATAAACCGAATTCACAAATTGATATGTACAACCTTTTGTAATGTTTTTCATAAAATGCTTCTTAAATTATCTTATAACTCATTCCATAAAACAATTCGCAAAGCTATACATATATATTATTTCACAATACCTTTCATAAAACCACTCTCGAATCATTCTCAAATATTAAAAGGTAGTAATTGTCTAATCTAGACTTTTAAACAATAAACATGCTTGATTACTCGTAAGATACTTAAATCTTTATCTCTTTCAAGACATGAGTTTACAAATCCATAAAAGAGATAGCATTACTCACTTGGATGTGCCCTTAACCAAATAACAAGGCACAATCAAATTAACGAACTTGCAATCCTATCATATAAGCAAGAAATAACATCAAAACTAAGTGAAACGCTATATCAATTATGGCACGGCTAAACTAAGCCTAAATGCCAATAAAATAACTCTCACGCATCAACAAATCGCTTACTTGAAGCAATTATTCAAATCTAAATGTAACATGAAACTTGCTCGCAAAACTCTAAAATTTCGTTCCGGCAAAACCGTTGCTTCAAATGACCATCAAACCCACTACTCAAAAATTGGATTATACAGCTCAAGTTTCCCAAAATTCCGATTTCAAGCCCTAAACTCAAAAACTATTTGTTGACATCTGAATTTTTGTCAACGTTTTAAATATCCATTTATAAAAAAAAAGAAGTAATAAATGATAAAAAAAAAATAAAAATGATGAAGTCGTGTGGGCCGTTATGTCCGGCCCACTTAGCAACTTTCAGCCCTCTAAGGGTGCATTTGATTCAGTATTCCCAAAGGGCTTTCAGCCTCCAAAGCCCCTTGAAAAAATGCTTGACCGTTTGGCAGTCATTTTGAAATAGCTTTTAAGTG
This sequence comes from Eucalyptus cloeziana, assembly GCA_014182715.1. Lineage (NCBI taxonomy): Eukaryota > Viridiplantae > Streptophyta > Magnoliopsida > Myrtales > Myrtaceae > Eucalyptus > Eucalyptus cloeziana. The sequence goes on from CM024640.1 coordinate 9,841,653, forward strand.
AAAGTTAGTATTGGAAAAGCTAAAAGCCCAATGCTAATATGAACTAGCTTTGAGCTTTTAGCATTTGGCCAAATGCTGAAACTTATTTTTTTCTTCCAAAGCTATCTTCACTCATTCTTCAAATTTTTTTATTCTCGCCATCGTTATTATTTTTTAAAATACCAAATAATGCTAAAAAAATCACACACACACACACACACACACACACACACACACACACACACACACATATAAATTCTAAAACAATTAAATAAATTAGGTCTTCTAAACAAATTATTTATATATTTGATTTTTTTAGCATATGTATTTGATTTTTTTTAGTATTATTGTCAAAATTTATATTTAAAAAGTTGCATACATTATTTTTTTCAATTCTAAATAAATAAAAATTAAAAAATTCCGACGAAGAGTTTGCTATTTTTTAAAATTATATATATGTATTTGACTTTTTAGCATTATTCTCAAATTTATATTTAAAAAGTTACATACATCATTTTTTCAATTTTAAACAAATAAAAGTTAAAAAATTTCGATGAAGGATTTGATCTTTTTTTTTTTAATTATATATATGTATTTGATTTTTTTTTAGCATTATTGTGAAAAATTATATTTAAAAAGTTGCATACATCATTTTTTTTTTCAATTTTAAGAAAATAAAAATTAAAAAATTCCGATGAAGGGTTTGGTCTTTTTTTTTTAGAAAAAAATTATAGACGTGTTTGATTTTTTTAGTATTATTGTCAAAATTTATATTTAAAAAGTTGCATACATCATTTTTTTTTTTTTCAATCTTAAACAAATAAAATTAAAAAAATAATAATATTAATCATCCAAAGAGCTTTTCAAATGTATTTTCTACCAAATAGCATTTCTCTCAAAGATACTTCTCAAAGCATAGTTTATCAAATGACTTTTGTATTTATCTAAAGTGCTTTAAGCTAAACTGTTTTGTATTTTCCTAATAAGCTTTCAAAATGTTAAACCAAACGCATCCTAAGCCTGTTCGCCTCTCTCATCTTCGTTTCTTTCTTGGGAAAATGTCACAAATGGTCCCTAGACTTCTACTTAATGTGCAATCTCATCTCTGAGCTTTCAATTTGCTTAATTTGCTCAATTTGCTCCCTGAACTATCGATAAATGTCCGATCTAGTCCCGACTATTTGAAAATTGACAAATTTCATCATTTCGTTAGTTAAAGTTAACAGAATTGGACATTTTGGTCTTTTTCTTTTTCTTTTTTTCTTCTTCTTCTCTCTTCCCTCCGCCGGCTCTGCCTTGGCTGACGGAGGGAAGAGAGAAGAAGAAGAAGAAAAAAAAGAAAAAGACCAAAATGCCCAATTCTATTAACTTTAACTAATGGAAGGACGAAATTGGTCAATTTTCAAATAGTCTGGATTAGATCGGATATTTATCGATAGTTTAGGGACCAAATTGAGCAAATCGAAAACTCAGAGACGAGATTACACTTTAAGTAGAAGTCCATGGACCATTTGTGACATTTTCCCTTCATTTATATATATTTATAATAATATGCCGTTTATATTAAAAAAAATGTACATGATATAATGTGAATATATCCAACTTTAATACTGCGATTCATCAAACAATGGACATGATAAAAAAGAATCTCCAAATTTTATATCATATCATATCCAATTTTACCTCGATTAAAAATCCGGACAACCAAACGTAGCATATGAGAGAATATCTTGGGAATGTGGGGCTAAAGGAAAAAGGTAAGTGGGGTGAGTTGGATTAATTGGGTTGGGTTTGATTTGGTCTCATGGGCTGGAATTTGAGTGGACTGCTTTTATTTTCATGGGCCAGCTGGGGATCAATTCAAAGTGGGCCTTGGCGCATTTTTTGCCCAACCTGCATCGATAGGGTCTAGGTTGGTTTGGTTGGGTCGGGTCTCCTGGCCCGGTCCGAATTTCTTTTATATTAATATTAAAAATACCGAAGAAAAAAAAAATTGCTTCAACACGTTTCGATTTGGAAAAGAAAAGAAAAGAAAATTTAATGCAATGACGGAGGTTTGCAGAATGAAAACACTTCCAGAAGAAGCTTCTCAGCTTGGTATTTCACTTCCGGAACCGGTGAACGCCTTTAGCAAGAGTTTTTATTCCATTACAGATGACAACGAAGTACAAGTCATGGCAATCCAACTGAAGATAAGCTACAAGTGATCCTCTATACACAAATTAATTGAGAGGCTTGTATCACCAAGGCATGAATCTTTTGGTGAATTTGAAGCTTGAAGATTTGGCACTAATCTCTGCGTGGTTGCTTGTTGATCCAGCCAATGGAGTGGCTGAAATTGATATCTGTCTGGCTGGTTCAGTCTCCTCACAATGCTCATTTCTTTCTCCTCTGTGACCATATCAATCACTCTAAAACATTAGCATATTGGATATCAATCCAACCAATTCAACACTCTAAAAGTTCTCAAGAGTTTTACCTTTGATCTGGCTGTCGATTTGACCAAAGGTGAACCATCTGGTTTGATATCTCTCTGGCTGAAAATTCTGGCATCTTGAGCTTTTCTAACCTCGGATCTTTGTATTTGCAAGAAATTCCTGCATTCCCAGCCTTCTTTGGATGCTCTGTCTGTTTTGCAGAGACTATCTCCCATCCGTCCAACTCACTCTCGGTACAGCCCTTTTTTCCCTTCAGAACACCATCAAGTGATTTGTTTGTTGATGTCAGCCAATTCTCCTCTAGAATAGATCCTTTGTGCAACCTAGATGCTTGGTCATGCTGCAATAACACATTGCATGAGATCAATTGTAAAGAGGGAATAAGCGAGCCATTCACATTTTTGCAGAAATAACAAGGGGAGGAACAGCGAATCTTTGTTCTCTTGGTGGTCAATCATTTATGGCAGCTTAAACTTTCAAGAAAAGAAAAAACTAAACAATTTGTCTAACACGGTTAATTAGTCATTGCATTCTGCTAGTCTTTTCTATCTTGTCCTAAAGTAGAAGATAGGTGCCATTAACTCAACCACCCAAGTAATTTTAAAAAAGCACAAAGTCAAAAAAATTATTACTTAGACACGATGGGTATAGAAGCTTCTTTTACCTTTGCTATGGCTATTGATTCATCCAAAGGTATATATACTGATTTAATATTTCTGGCTATTGATTTACCTTTTCAAGTCTCGGTTGTTCACCTTTGCAGTAATTTCTTACACCCTCATGCCTTCTTGGAAGCTCCGTATGTTTTGTGGAGGAGACATGTAAGCTGTCAAACTTATTCTCATGGAAGCCCTTCTTTTCGTGCAGAGAAACAACTCCATTGAGTGGTTCAACTGTTCCAATCTGCGGATTATCCACTAGCACAGCATGTTCATTATGGAACTGCAACAAGACATTGTTAGAATGAGATAAACTGAATCAGAGGAAATAACTGAGGTGTACTGTAAGCTCAATCTCCTGACACATAGGAGCTTTCATTTTAAAAGTGCGTGGAGTCTGCTACATTTTGAGCTTTTCACTTCTCTGTGATGACCTTCTTTGATGTATAATGCTACTTTGGTTTATGTTACAGGGAAGCGACAGAAAATGGAGAAAGAAACAACATGCTTCTCTTACCTTTGCTTTGGCAGCCGAGTCATCCAATAATACACAGTTTGGTTTGATATTTCTGGCTGCAAGTTCTTGCTTTTTGACCTCGAAAAACATCATCTTTTCACCTTTGCTATAAATTCTTACAGTTGCAGGCTTTTCCAGAGGATCCATATGTTTTGGGGGAAAGACATTTGAGCAGTTGGACTCATTCCCATCAAAGCTTTTCTTTTCCTCTGGAAGAACTTCTCCACATCCATGGGGTAGTTCAATTGCTAGTGTTTGCCCAGTCTCCTCCATAGCATTTTTGTTCTGTGAGCTAGATGTTTGGCCATGGAGAGTTTCAATTGTTGGTGTCTGCCAATTCTCCACCATAGCATGAGCATTACATGAGCTGGATGTTTGGCCATACTGCAACCAACATATTGCTTGAGATCAATTGAACCAGAGGAGTCGACTAAGGCATGATTCTGGTCTTATGACAAACATTAGTGGTTTCATTTCTAAAATTGTCTGGAAGCTATATTACATTATGATTTTCCGCTTCTTTGCATGGTCTTGTTTGTTATTTCAGGGCATTAACAAGCAAATCCCAATAAGCACGTTTTGCAAAACTAACCAGTGGAGGAACCATGGAAATCTTTGTGCAGTCAGTGAATGTTCCTCTCAAGTTAGGCATTGAATTTGGTTTCTCTATGGCTAGTTCAATTCCTTTGTTGTGATTGTTCTGGGGTGATTTTGATGCAGCACGGTGCTCTCTGCTTTCTCCTACCTCCCAATGTTTGTAAAACATTCTATCTTATATGCTTATACAGAAGCAAATAATTAAATCAACTGGAGACTCTTGAAACTCAAAATTGTCCTACTCTTTTCTTTTGAATTTCGCTAACAATATGAAAACCTTGCCATTAACTTTACCAGAAAACTCAATGCAAAAAATCCTAACTTGAAATTAATAATTAGACATTACGAGTGAATTTAGAAGCTCGTTTCACCTTTACTTTGGCTTCTAATTCATCCAGAGTAACACATTCTGGTTTGATATTTCTGGCTGCAAGTTCCAGCTTCTCCACCTTTTTGACCGTCGATTCTTCATCAGTTCTGTAAGTTCTTGCAATTTCAGGCTTTTTTGGAGGCTTCCATATGCTTCGGGGAGGAGATATGTAACCCATTGAACTTATGCTCAATGAACCCTTTCTTTTCATCTAGTGAAACTACACCATGGAGTGATTCGATCATTTTTGCTTGCTGACTCTTCATCAGAATAGCATGTTCATCATCTGAGCTACATTTTGGGCCATACTGCAATGCAGGAGATGAAACACATCGAAGGAAAATGAATGGCTGAGGCATAATCTTTAACAGTAAAGCTCATGACGAACATCCAAATTTTCATTTAAAATGTGTCTGGAAGCTGTATTATTTGTTGATACGTTCTGCTTCACTTCTCTGATGTGATATTATTTAATCTGGCAATATTCTTCTTTGGCGGTTTTTTCACCATTCTGGTACCTATCCAATTGAAGGCTAATAGGGCATGAGGAATTTCCCTGAAATCTCTCTTTTCTATGTAAGTTTTTCTTCCCTAAATATGATAAAGGTGAACAAGCTGTATAACCAACCGAAACTTCAGGAGTAGAATTTTTACCTGTGTTTGAATTTGATCTCTGTCAATGTAGCCAACTTGCAACTGGTTGGATTCATCAATATAAAGAACTACATCAAAAGATGGACTTCCGAAATTTCTAACATGTAAGTCGGTTTGGGAGTCAACATTTTCTGATTGGAAAGAAGTCTGCGGGAGTTTTGATGTAATGACTTGAACTCGGTTGTCCTGCTGAAGTGAGGGCTCCGTTGCTGAGTCTACCAGAATCCATGACTGTTTTGAAAAGTAAATAGGTTAATTATGGACATACTTCACAAATCATGTCCATGAACAAAACATTTTTTTCGTTCTCACTTCTGGACATGAGTTCTCATGTTCATGTTGACAAAGGTCTGACTGCAAGTCAACCAAGCTAATTGATGAGTTTTCCACTGCCTGACTCGAAGGCTGTTTTCAAAAGTAAAAAAGGCTAGTTATGGACATGCTTCACAAATTATACCATGAACAGAACATTTTTTTCATTCTCACTTCTGGAAATAAGTTCTCGTGTTCAGGTTGATGAAGGTTTGAATCCAAGTCATCCAAGCTAATTGATGAGTTTCCAACTGCCTCACTCCACGGCTGTTTTCAAAACAAAGAAGATTAGTATGGAACATGCTTCACAAATTATGCCCATGAACAGAACATTTTTTCGTTCTCACTTCTGGAAATGAGTTATTTTGTTCAGGTTGATGAAGGCCTGAATCCAAGTCCATCAAGCTAATGCCTCCACCATTTAATTGCAGGGCTGAAGAATCAGACTCTTCATTTCCTTTGTGCTTTAAGTGACAGACAACGTAGTTCTTGGTCGGCTGTCAAATGACCACGTTATTGGAATCCATAAGACCTGATCTTATCCTACTTAAATTCCAGAATCCTACTCCATTACAAACTTCAACAATGGAAAATGAGGAAGAACAGAATCATTGCTTTTGGCTAATCAAAACTTTTGAATGGGATGGTTCTGCAGATTATTACAATACTAATGAATGTAGTAAACCAGAAGAAATAAACAAGGGACAGATTGCATACAGCGTGTGGAAACAGTTCATTGAGATTGTTGGTCAGTAGATAATATTCGTGGATCACCCAGTTGGTCTTGACGCCTTTAGAGCCTGACCCACATAAAAGACCAGTGTTTTCTTTGTACCGATCGCTCTGTTCCTGTCTCCAGCCTTGATATTCCTATCAACACCAGTCTTCTTCCAAAATCCCAACGTAGTCGATCTTTGAATTCGTGGCGTTTGTGGACAGAAGAACCACCACTCTTGAACGTTGTCATCAGGAGGAATGATCGATTGCTCTGTCAAGTTCAATTCAAATCTAATTAACAATGAACTCATCCCTTTCTTTTCCTACAGCCGAAAGATGCATATCTTATATAGCGAACTGTACACGGTCAAACTTCGATCCCATCAGCAAATTCCGCAAAACATTCACTGATTCATAGACTATTCTACTCCAACTGTCACAGAACTCTAGGACAACATGATGCCACATTCATAAGAGTACCAGGTATCCATTACGATGCCATAACTGGCCAAAACGGACAGGAAAAATGACAGCAGCGTCTCGTTCTTTACCCTTGAATATTTTTGGCAATTGCCAGGGCTCCCACTTGCAGATATCGACCTCAGGAATGATGCAGATGTCGCCTGTGATTCCCAGCACTTTCAGCTTCAAGTAATGATCGACCAATTCCTCGTCGGTGGGACGGAATCCGTATCCGACCGGCAAATTCCGTGGGATGATCACAGGTTCCATCTTCTTCTCGTTCTGTCCTCAGCTCTGGTGAAGCAAAGCAAACGAGCTTCAAGGCCCGGTGCTTTGCGGGTCTTCATTAAAGTCTTTCGCTTCTTTGAGAAGTTCATTTACGTCATTTTTTTTTTTTTTTTTTTTTTGGATGTGCCGGGAGATTCCATCCTATCACTTAAGGACTATTTAATGATTATCTTATCACTTTAATATCACATTGTTCACTTAAGCTTTGTTATTTATTTTCTCTTTATTTACAAAAGGATAATTGACGTGATTGTAATAATTTGACCAAGTCAGGAGTGGTCCCGGAGAAAAAAAAAAAAAAAAAAAAGAAATACCTCGAAAAGTCAACAACTGGGGGAAAAGTTGGTCCTTTGTAAAGTATCTCCAAACTGATCAAAAAAATATATATTTATCTCCAGAAATCATTTAATGGATGTAACTCTAGTTTTAAAAGTAATCTAACATACAAATATTATGTCTCGAATTTTCTTGCTCGTTTTTACTTTGTATTTTTTGGTAATTACACGTGGAATCCTAACACCTTTGAAGGATACGGAAGAGATGGACTTCCTTATGGAGAAGAAAGAGCATTTCTATTACTAAGGACTTTGTTAACATAACAGTCTTTAAAGTGACTCACAAATTTTTGAAAAAATGAATCCTACAATAATTTTATAATTATTTATAATTTAATTTTTTATGATACGAAATAAATTATTATTCTCATAGTGTCATGTAATCATTTATTAATTAACTGTACGAGCACAAGGCAATAATTATACTTTTGCCCTCCCCGGATAGGAACGTGGGGTTCTGGGTCCAAAAAGGCTGCTGCCTCAGGAGCAAAACAAGATTTTTTTCTCTAATCGATGCGTTTTTCTTATCAAACTCTGGCCTCGTTTCGTCCACTCGCGATCGCAAATTTAGGTAGGGGTTGGTGACAGATGGATTATCCAATCCAATTGGCCCGTGTCAACTGGTTCCGATTTCGATTCCGGTCCAAAAGGTGGGAGAATGGGTGGTGGTTCCGTTTCCTCCTCCTCATTCGCATTTTGTACCTTTGTGCTTTTCACGTACTGTCATTTTGGCTCTCCCAAAAGAGCCCAAAAAAAAAAAAAAATCCTGACCTGGAACGCACTCGGAATCGCCACCCGAATGCCCGGATCTGAAGGCCCGATTGCTCGGCCGGCGCGTGGGACCCGCCCGGGCTCGGAGTGGATTGGAATTTTAGTAAGATATGAAATCCTCCGCATGTGGAAGGAAGCTAACGAATGTCTTTGTTCGGTTAATTACCGAACATAATAGCGATGGATATACAGTGAAATCCAATACCATGGCGTGTTTGGCGAATCTAGAGTGGGATTATGTAAAAGAATGGATACGAGTTTTGAATAAATTACTCAAAAAGTAGGTAGAGGATTTAAATGGGGAGGTGCGGCTTTATCTAATAAGTTAAGTTTTTAAGATAATTAACGGTTGTTTGACAATTTTTTTTTTTGTAGAAAAAGAGAATAATATTGGAAGTATGGAACGATCGCTGCTGCCTTGATGGTCTCTATTTATGATCGCCACTACCACCACAGTAGATCGCCTTTGTTCTGGCAGTCACATCGCAAAAAAAAAAAAAAAAAAAAAATCCACGGAGATAGAATAGAGGGGGCATGAGCCAAGAAGGGAAAACAAAGAGAATCATGACGACCGCACGTTGCTTGGATGAGTTATTGAGCAATAACATGCTAAGTCTGGTACGCGATATATGACACGAAAAAATAGAAAATTCTGACACGTTAGGACACGTTGTATATTAAATGTGCATTTTTATATGTACATAATAAATTATCATTTTTATGATTATTTCAATCAAATTCACTAATAAATAAATAAATAAGCCTAGAATGAATTTAAACTAAAAATATTAATCCACCATTTATTAATATTATTCATTGTTTTAGTTTGACAAATTCAACTTCATTCTAATAATTCATAAAATTTGAAAGAAAAAAAAAAAAATTCACATTCTGGACTTGCATGTCAGACATTTTGAAAGAGAAGAGAGAAAAAAAAAACTTGAAGAGTGAATTGTATATCACAAAAAGTGAAAGTCAAAAGAGAAAAAAATACTAATTTTTTTCATTCCACCATTAATTATTTTTATTATTTTTGTTTTTTGTTTATTATTCACAAATGTAAATTTTGGCTCCTCATTTATTAAATTTTTTTGAAATTGATCTCACATGTAAGAATCACTTATTAGAAACTCGCATTCGGAATTCCAACTTGAGTATTAGAGAGTGTTGGGAAAGTTAACTAGGTGTCGGATTTTCCGACATGTATTGACAAAGTATCGGAGAGTGTCTGAGAGTGTCGAAGAGTATCGGACACGTGTCGGAGTATCCAACACAATACGAAAACTCTCGGAGAGTGTCGATATTTCTTAGATGACATGTACTGTATATTCAATGTCCACCAAGGACTAGCTGGTTTAAGGTCATTACGTATACATTTGATGCGATAATGTTTCTATGGAATTTGTCTCGACAGTGAAATACCTCTTACCAAAAGTCTTTTTTGCTATATAAAGAGGAGACAACATCTATGAAAATTTACCACCCCATGCGGTGGCCGCGTTGGCTTGGGCTTCCATCCCCCTCACGAAGGGGACGGGTTCAAACCCCAGTATACAGCCGCTAGTGGTATTAAGTGTGACGCCGTGATTGTGGGTCCTGCGCTAGCGTCATCAAGGGGTTCTGGGCGCGGTGCATTCCTCTTGTCTCCAAAAAAAAAAAAAAAACATCTATGAAAATTTCGGACAAAAAATATCACAAGTGTACGAGGAAAGTAATTAACATATTTCAACGGAATTTAATCAATAGTGAAGTATATAGATAGAGATAAAATATCATAATTAAATCGATGACAAAACACCCATAAACTACAACAAAGATACATATCGGAATTTAACCGACGATGAAATATACGAAAACTACATAAATAAATAAATATATATATAACATAATTTAATTGACGATGAAATATCTAAAGACTACATCTAAAACAATGATGCATTAATTGAAAGATAACGTATTTTGTGTGTTTAAGTGGGGTTCAACAGTGCAACAAAGTTGGGGATTGCATCCGTCTATCTTTGATTGATTGTTTGTAATTGCCCTTTCTAGTTGCGGTTTTCTTTTCTTGTGGCTTTTGCCTTTTTGCATTTCTCGTGGAACCACGGCACCCCTACACTTTTTTGACTTCCTAGTCTTTTGAGTGTTTGCTTTTGTTGGTGCTGGGCTTCCTCCCCTGTACATCCTTTTGGTAAAATCTATACAATTCTTACCTTTACCCAAAAAAAAAAAAAAAAAAAGTACAATAAAAACTAGTATTTATTGTTTTTACAACATAACTACCTATATGCAGCTTTTCAACAGTTTCTTTTAATTCAATATCGTCATCTCATAGCCAATTTCTAATCTCGAAGTAGTTATTAAATTCATATAAATAAATAACATCCTAATCATATTTGCGATTGCAACCAGTTACAACAACATTTAATCCATAAAAAGCAGAAATATAAAAAAATGTCGTTACCAAATAGTTATGCTTGAATGTCGATGCCAATGATTTCATCTAAGATGTCGAAACTCTTTTAAGTTGCTGACATTTATCTAAAAGAGTTTACATATCCAAAAAGTATTGCTACGCACCGGGTTGTCGGCCGTCCTTTTTTCATCAACGCCTTTTGCCGTTCACCGAACTCTACCCTCATCGACTAAATCTATCAATTTGTCCATAGGTAATCAAAATTTGGTCGTTGGTGAACAGACAATATATAAGTTTTGACGAAGGGAATCTTTGCTATAGACGAGGAGCTTCTCTTTTCTTTTTTCAAAAGGGGAAAATGGGAATCTTTGTTTCTTTTATTTATGGTCGACGGAGGTATGTGACTATGATGGTTCAGTGATGCGGGGTGGCTGGCGACGGCGACAGTGCGGTGGTGGCAGTGCGTGTTTAATGTTTACAGAGAAGACAGACGGCAGTGGACGATGGTCCGCCGTGGGAGAAGTGGCAGCGCTTCAACTTGTTCAGGGTGTTGACAATTGCGCTAGGTGCAATGTGATCTGCACTTGGTGCGCATAGCTGAGATGCAGAATTCATCCTCAATCACAAATGAAGTACAAAGGAGAAAAAGAAATGCTTCAACACATTTCGATTTGCAAATGATAAAGCTATAATCCAATGATGGAGGTATGCAGATGGAGAACACTTTCAGAAGAGTCTTCTCAGTTCGGCTTTTTAAGTAGGAAATCGATGAAAAGTTTTAGCAAGAGTTTCCATTCCATTACAGATGACAATGAAGTACAAGGCATGACAATCCAAATGAAGACAAACTACAAGTGATCCTACATCCACAAATTAATCAAGAGGCTTGTATCACCAAAGTATGTATCTCGTTGTGATTTTAAAGGTGAAGGATTGGCATAAATCTCTGCGTGGTTGGTTGTTGATCCAGTTAATGGAGTTGCTGAAATTGATATCTTTCTGGCTGGTTCAGTCTTCTCACTATGCTTGTTGCCCTCTCCTCTGTGACTATATCAATCACTCTAAAACATTAGCATATTGTATCGATCCAACCAATACAATACTCTAAACAGTACTCGAAAGTATTACCTTTGATCTGGCTGTTGATTCAACCAAAGGTGAACCTTCTGGTTTGATATCTCTCTGGCTGAAAATTCCAGCATCTTGAGCTTTTCTAACCTTGGATCTTCGTATTTGCAAGAAATTCCTGCATTCGCAGCCTTTTCTGGATGCTCTGTCCATTTCGTAGAGACTATCCGCCGTCTGTTGAACTCATTCTTGGAACAACCCTTCTTTCCCTCCAGAGGAATAACAACATCGAGTAATTTGTTTGTTTGTGTTAGCCCATTTTCCTCTATAATATGATCCTTATGCAACCCAGATGCTTGGTCATGCTGCATGAGCACATTGCACAATATCAATTGTAAAATAGGGAATGAGCGAGCCATTCACTTTTTTGCAGGAATAACAAGGGGAGGAATAGTGAAAATCTTTGTGCTGTTGGTTAATAATTTATGACAGCTTAAACTTTCGTGAAAAGGAAAAAGGGTTTTGTCTAACATGGTCAATTAGTCATTGCATTCTGCTAGTCTTTTCTATTGCCTTGTTCCATGCGCCATTAACCCATCCAAGTAATCCACAAAAGCACAAAGTCGAAAAATTAATACTTCGATCCAATGGGTTAATTAGAAACTTCTTTTACCTTTGCTATGACTGCTGATCCATCCAAAGGAATATATACTGATTTGATATCTCTGGCTGGAAGATCTTCCTTTCTAAACTTTTCAAATCTCGGTTTTTCACCTTTGCAGTAAATTCTTACCCTGGAAGCTCCATATGTTTTGTGGAGGAGAAATGTAAGCTGCCAAACTTATTCTCATCGAAGCCCTTCTTTTCGTGCAGAGAAGCAACTCCATTGAGTGGTTCAACTGTTCCAATCTGTGGATTATCCACTAGCACAGCATGTTCATTATGGGACTGCAACAAGACATCGTTAGAATGAGATAAACTGAATCAGAGGAAATAACTGAGGTGTACTGTAAGCTCAATCTCCTGACACATAGGAGCTTTCATTTTAAAAGTGCATGGAGTCTGCTACATTTTGAGCTTTTCACTTCTCTGTGATGACCTTCTTTGATATATCATGCTACTTTGGTTTATGTTACAGGGAAATGACAGAAAATGAAGAACCAAACAACATGCTCCTCTCACCTTTGCTTTGGTGGCCGAGTCATCCAATGATACACAATCTGGTTTGATATTTCTGGCTGCGAGTTCTTGCTTTTTGACCTCTAAGAAACTCGTCTTTTCATCTTTGCTATAAATTCTTACAGTTGCAGGCTTTCCCAGAGGATCCATACGTTTCAGGGGCAAGACATTTGAGCTGTTGGACTCATTCCCATCAAAGCTTTTCTTTTCCTCCAGGGTAACATCTCCACATCCATGGGATAGTTCAATTGTTCGTGTTTGCAGAGTCTCCACCACAGCATTTTTATTCTGTGAGCTAGATGTTTGGCCTTGGAGTGTTTCAATTGTTGCTGTCCTCCTATTCTCCACTGTAGCATGATCATTACGCGAGCTAGATATTTGGCCATACTGCAACCAACATATTGCTTGAGATCAATTGAATCAGAGGAGCCCACTAAGGCATAATCCTAGTCTCATGACAAACATTAGCAGTTTCATTTCTTAAATTGTCTGGAAGCTATATTACATTATGATTTTCTACTTCTTTGAATGGTCTTGTTTGTTATTTCATGGCTTCACCAATCAAATCCCAATAAGCACGTTTGCAAGAATTACCAGTGAAGGAACCATGGAAATCTTTGTGCAGTCGGTAATCGTTCCTCTCAAATTAGGCATTGAATTTGATTTCTCTATGGCTTGTTCAATTTCTTTGTTGTGATTGTTCTGGGGTGATTTTGATGCAGCACTGTGCTCTCTGTTTTTTTCTACCTGCCAATGTAAAACATTCCATCTTATAAGCTTATACAGGAGTAAATAATTAAATCAACTGGAGACTCTTGAAACTCGGAATTGTCCTAGTCTGTTATTTTGAATTTCACTGAGAATATGGAATCCTTGCCATTGACTTACCCATCAAACTCAATGCAAAAGATCCTAACTTGAAATTAATAATTAGACACTATGAGTGAATTTAGGAGCTTGTTTCACCTTTGCTTTGGCTTCTAATTCATCCAGAGTTACACGTCCTGGTTTGATATTTCTGGCTGCAAGTTCCAGCTTCTTAACCTTTTCGACCCTGGATTCATCAGTGCTGTAAGTTCTTGCAATATCAGGCTTTTTTGGAGGCTCCATATGTTCCGGGGAGGAGATATGTAACCCATTGAACTTATTCTCAATGAAGCCTTTCTTTTCATCTAGTGGAATCACACCATGGAATGATTTGATTGTTTGTGTTCGCCGACTCTTCATCAGAACAGCAAGTTCATCATCTGAGCTACGCATTGCACCATACTGCAATGCAGGAGATGAAACATATTGAACAAAGATAAATGGCTGAGGCATAATCTTAAACAGTTAAGTTCACGACAAACATCCAACTTTTCATTTTTAAATGTGTCTGAAGCTATATCATATGCTGATATGTTCTGCTTCACTTCTTTAAGGTGATCTTATTTGATGCATAACAGCTGCGTCACCTCCAATATTCTTCTTTGGTAGAATTTTTGCCATTCTGGTACATATCTAATTGAAATTTAGGGTGTATTTGTTTGAGTGAAAGAGTTTTCCATGAATTAGTTTTCTGGACTTTCATTTGTTTGGTTTGCTGAGAATGATCAGTCAACGGAAAACTATTTATGGTCAAAGAAAATATACACGCTTAAAGTTAGGAAAATTAAGTCCCTGACCTGAAAAGGGGAAAATATTTTCCTGGAAAAGAATTTGTCATAAAACATTTTCTTTTGTCGGAAATGTTTTCCCAAAACAAACATACCATTAATAATACAATAAAAATTTCCCAGAAATTTCTCTTTTCTAAATCTGTTGTTCCCCTAAATATAGTAAAGATGAACAAGCTATATAACCAACTGAAACTTCACGAAAAGAATTCTAACCTGTGTTTGCGTTTGATCACTGTCAAAGTAGTCAAATTGCAACTGGTCAGATTCATCAGTAATAGCAACTCCATTGTCCATCGAGAAATCTGCAAAAGATGGACTTCTGATATGTGTAAGCTCTATTGTTTGCATTTGATCACTGTCAAAGTAGTCAAATGGCAACTGGTCGCATTCATCAGTAAAAGCAACTGCATTGTCCACCGAGAAGTCTGCAAAAGTTGGACTCCTGATATGTGTAGGCTCGATGACCCATGTTCCTGCTTCTGAAAACGAGTTCCCATGTTCAGGTTGCTGAAGGTCTGAGAGCAAGTCAACTGAGCTAATCGGTGAGTTTCCCACTGCCTGAATCCAAGACTGTTTGCAAAAGTAAAAAGGTTAGTTATGAACATGCTTCACAAATTATTTCTATGAACAGAACATTTTTTTCATTCTCACATCCTCAGTAGAGTTCTCGTGTTGAGGTCGATGAAGGTCTGAATCCAAGTTGACCAAGCCAGTTGGTGAGTTTCCCACTGCCTGAATCCAAGGCTGTTTTCAAAGTAAAAAGGTTAATTATGAAGATGCTTCAAAAATTATGTCCATGAACAGAACATTTTTTTCGCTCTCACTTCCGGAAACGAGTACTCATGTTCAGGTTGATGGAGGTCTGAATCCAAGTCAATTAAGTTAATCGACGAGTTTCCCACTGCCTGAATCCAAGGCTGTTTTCCAAAGTAAAAAAGATTAGTAAGGAACATGCTTCACAAATTATGCCCATGAACTGAAATTTTTTTCGTTCTCACGTCCGGAAATGAGTTGTGTTCAGGTTGATGAAGGCCTGAATCCAAGTCCATCAAGCTAATGGCTCCACCATTTAATTGCAGGGCTGAAAAATCAGACTCTTCATTTCCTTTGTGCTTTAAGTGACAGATGACGTAGTTCTTGGTCGGCTGTCAAACAATCATGTTATTGGAATCCATAAGACCTGATCTTATCCTACTTAAATTCCAGAATCCTACTCCATTACAAACTTCGGTAGTGGAAAATGAGGAAGGACAATATCATTGCTTTTGTTTAGTCAAAACTTTTGAATTGATGGTTCTGCAGATTATTTCAATACTCAATGAATGTAGTAAACCATAAGAACTAAATGAGGGACAGATTGCGTACATAGTATGGAAACAGTTCATCCAGATTGTCGGTCAGTAAATGATATTCGTGTACAACCCAGTTGGTCTTGATGCCCTTAGAGTTCCGACCTTCATGAAAGACCAATGTTTTCTTAGTACCAATTTCTCTGTTCTTGTCTCTTGCCTTGATAGTCCTATCAACACCAGTCTTCTTCCAATACCCCAAACAAGTCGATCTTTGAATTCGTTGCATTTGTGGACAGAAGAACCACCACTCTTGAACTTTGTCATCAGAAGGAATGACTGATTGTTCTGTCAAGTTCAATTCAAATCTAGTTAATGAAGAATTTATCCCTTTTTTTCCTACAGACAAAAGATACATATCTTATAAAGTGAGACATCACCATTTATAACATTAAACTTAGATTCCATCAGCACATTCTACAAAATATTCACTTATGCATACGCTATCCTACTGCAATTGTCGTAGAATTTTTGGATAACATGATACCACATTTATAAGTATAAGGTATCCATCACAATGCCATAACTCGCCTTAAAGGACAGGAAAATGATAGTAATATCTTGTTCTTTACCCTTAAATCTTTGTGCTAATTCCCAAGGCTCCCACTTGCAGATATCAACCTCAGGAATGATGCAGATGTTGTCTATGAATCCGAGCACTTTCAGCTTCAAGTAATGATCAACCAATTCCTCATCAGTCGGTTGGAATCTGTATCCAACCGGCAGATTCGCTGGGATGATCACAGTTGCCATCTTCTTCTAATTCTTTTACTTCAGTCGTGCACAAGCGAACTCACGTCAGTTTGTCGAAGCAAAAGAATGAGCTTCAAGACCTTGCACTCTGGGGGTTTTAATTGAAGTCTTTCCCTTCTTTGAGAAGTTGCCTTACTTTTGGTCCTATTTCTTTGTCTGCTTTTTGGTGGTACTAGTGGATCCCATCCTATCACTTAAGGACTATTTAAAGATTCTCGTATCACTCTGAATTGTCACATTGTTCCCTAAAACTTTCTTGCCTTATTTTCTGCATTACATAGAAGGCCTTCGTTATTTATTTTCTTCTATAGACCCGTCAAATGGGTGGGTTAAAAATGGGTTGACCCATATTTGACCCATTTAACCCATTTTAACCCATATTCATATAATGTAAATTAAGTGACCCATACCCGACTCATACTTGACTCGACCCGTATCGCTAAAACTTATTAATATTCTAGGAAAATCCACTTCTATTATATGCTAATTGGATTAAAACTTCAAATTAAATTAAAAATAATAAATAAAATAATAAAAAAGTTAAAAAAACTTATAAATTGAAATATTTATAAAGAATTAAACTATGCACATGTTTCTCTTATTTGAAGTGAACATACCATTGAATAACTAAAAACTGTAACATGAAATTTTTTTTAACTAAACTTAAAAAGCTCATTTTTATGATTTTTTTATAAAAAAAAAAAAAGAAAAGTATTGTTAAAACATTTTTATGCAATGCAAATATTTTAATAATTTTTATGCAATACAAATTTTTATAATTTTTATAATTCTTTTAAAATATTTTTTAAAAATCGAATTTTTAATTTTTTAATATATTTTTTAATTTTTAAAAATATACTTTTTATACTTTTTATTTTTTAAAATATAATTTTTAATTTTTAGTAATTATTTTTCTCTTTTCTTTTTTCTTTTTCTTCTTTTTTCGCCGGCTGCCCGCCACAACAACGGCCGGCGACCGGCCACATGGCGAGATCGAGCTTGCCGGCTAGCTCGAGTTTCGCTAGATCTAGCGAGGCCGAGGCTCCGCCGGCGTTGGGCAAGGCTCGATCTTGCCGATTTGGCGAGGCCGAGGCCCCACCGACGCCGGCGAGCTCCAACCTCGCCGGTCGTTGGCGAGGCTCGAGCCTCATCGGATTTGGCGAGACTTGAGCTCGCCGGCGTTGGGCGGGGCTTGATCTCCCGATCCGGTGAGGCCGAGGCCCCGCCCGACGCCGACGAGCTCGAGTCTCGCCGGATCTGGGAGACTCGAGCCTCGCTAGTTGTCGACGACGTACCGGTGAGCTCAAGCCTCGCTTGGCCCGTCGCCGACCATCGGCTAAGGAAGGAAGAAAAAAGAAAGGAAAAAGAAAAAAAAAATTGAAATATGAAAAATAATTATAATTTTGATTTTTTATTAAAATATATATATTTTTTATAAAGCTAAAGAAGGCCATGGATTCAAAGTGGGTTAATTAATAACTCATTTAGACTCATTTCTTTTTATGCTTTACTTTCTCAAACCCATTTCTGACCTATATTTAATTTTTACTTAACCCATATATGACCCATTTAACTAAAAATGGGTCATAATATGGGTTTATGATCTACTTCTTATTTACAAAGTATAACGGATGTAATTGTATGAGAAACCATATCTTTAGAGCCATCTGAATGCATTCACAGTCCAATAAAAAATAAATTCATTTCTATGAAATCACAGGATCATTCTTGGGGGATATGCAAAAAATTTATCACTAACTACAACAGAAGACTTTTCACTTTTATTTAGACATACCTAATTTAAATTGAGCTCGCAATCAGTTTCTGCCAATGGAAGTCCCAAATGAACATCAAACAAATGAACAACGCACCATATTCTTACCAAAACCAAAAGAAAAAAGAGGGCTACACTGTACAGGGTTCTCCAAGTGCCAATGCACAACTACCACATCCAAGTGGTATTTATTAGTTGAAAGATATGCCAGTTTATGACTGAGCATAATTGTAATTACCTTCCTCTAAACCTCGAACAGAAGAAAACCGACAATATACATTATCTATATGATCACAGGGAATTTGAGACTATACAGTCTCACTCTCATCGATGGGTAGATTATTCGCAATGCTTCTGATTAAAGAGATCATGGTCATCAACTGGAGAAATTGGAAAGATTGGGAGGTCCAAAAAGACAGCTTCAGCACAAGGACAAATGTAAAGTCACTCAATATGAGCATCCGGCATGTTCCAAGTAAGAACCCAATTTCAGCTTATCTATTACTGATATGTGCATAAATTCTTGAAAAGTGTTACGATGAGGTGAACTTCAGCAGCAAAAAATCATATTTTGTTATGCTCTTCTCAGCTTACTTGAAATATCATCATCAACTCGCATTACAGATTCTGGGCCAAAAGAAAATGATAAAGTGGCGTGACAGATACCGTTGTAGAATTACATTACAAGAGAGGTATATGAGACCATAAGATAATGCTAACGGGGAGAACTGGAAATATAACTGATCTTCAAACTTCAAGGTTGAGTCTGACTTTTTCTACTGTATATTCTTGAACTGAGAACAGGTCTTCATGTGACTATGCCCTGGAGCTGAGAACTCTTCATTAGATACTTGCATGCTTTCATAAGCATCCCCACAAGAAAGAAGATGCTCATCATACTACGTTGTTGGACTAGTCGATGTTGTTATGATAATTAAGGTGAAATAGCTATGACCTATTTGGGGGAGGAATAATAGAGAGGTAAAATTTAGTCTCTAATGCAAAGCTCATTGTGCTTACAATAAGCATATTGCCTTTGTTGAAATTCTCTTCAACAATGTAATCAAACGTAGCTCGACTTCTCTGCAGTATATTATTCTTTTCATAATAGCATGATCTTCTCATATCCAATGTCACCTCAGAAATATTCAATGTCATTTATTATCAGCCTTCTCATCTCGTATTCCATAGGAAGAGCAAAGATAGATTATCTGATCACATAAAACAAGGAATCAAACATTAGTTTTGGCCATTATGGAAATGTAGCAAAATGCATCAATTATGCTCCTCCATGTCAGTATAGTATCCAAAGCATTGACAACCATACCGTAATCTACGAAACCTAAGACAGTATTGAGGTCAAGTACACCTGTATCACCCAATGACTGATCAAAATGGAGTACTCATGGAGCAAATATATTTTTTTGCTTCCCACTATAGCTCAGGTGATGAGGACTAAGAACATAAGAGGTATTTCAGAAGAATCAAACAGAAAAAGGACTCAATACGATAGGAAAAACTGGAAAAAAAAAAAAACGAAGATGATTACCTGTGTAAGGAAGTATGCCACAGAAGAGTGACATTTAGGTGATATTCGTGCATGATCCTTCTCCGTGTTTTTTATAGAAGAAACATGGATAAATTGGGAATTTACTGTTTGTTCTTCGTTTCGGCTTCAAGCAATGATTGACGAGTACTTTGGTAGTGGCTGGCTTAACAGCGAATCCTGCAGACGAACGCTTCACGGCTATCTTAGTTTCTTCCATCTCATGTTCTCCGCAACAAGGAAAGAAGCAGAGATGAAACGTTTGAGCTAGGGTGGGGAAGTTTTGATGTCCAGTCTAAGAGGAGAAGAGATGAATTTATACCGTACTGGCATTATGGTTTGAGAGCCATGCCTGGGTCAATCCTTTTCCCTTTCTTTGAAAGTTACCTACAAGCTTTTTCTTAGATATTTATCATTTTTTATATTTTTATTTATTTACTTATTAGGGCTCTTCATCTTCAACTTGCTTCTCAAGTCTGAGAACTTGCTGAAGAAGTTAGAGATTCAATCCTGGCCCTACCATGTTACGCTTCAGGTCAATTGATTCGCCTACTTTATTCCATTCTCTTTTTGGCCCCTCTCTCTCTCTCTCTCTCATCTTTTACACATGGCTGCAATGAAAGCACGGCTTTCGATGGAAGGGAGCTCGAGCAACAACAATATAAAAAAATCAAATTTAAGGAGCTTATTTTATAAATAATCAAATAATATAAAAAATAATTTTTAAGAAATAATAGTTTATATCACTCAGAGAATTTAAAGAACAGTTTCAAACAAGCCATTGCCTACTTGTGATGGGGGTCACCTGTAATGTGAAGAAACCCGTGCATTCTCTCTCCTTTGAGATCTTTCCTCTCTGCATTTGGCTTTTTTCTTTTTGTTATTCTCCATTTTTACTTTTCATTTTATTTCTTATATGTCAAAAGTAATAGTAACATGCATAGTGTTGGATTTCAGAGTGCCAAATCAATCTTTTTGCTTAAACGGTTATCGAAATGACTTAACTTTATTGATTTGAGTATATTTAGGACTTCATTACACATTAGGTACATGATTAACAAATTACACTAGTGAATATATCATGGTAAACTCTTAACTGTATTTGCAAAACTTCAAAAAAGTCATTACTTTTCCTAGTAGAGATGGTATTTTACTAACCATACATGTAAAATTTCGAAGAAATTGTTGATAATTCTGATAACATCGGTAGTTTACTAACAATAGTTGAAAACTGCAGAAAAAAGTTGGTAATTTACTAATTTATTGAGATGCTCAGTAACTTCGTTATATGGTTGGCATTATACTAACCACCCATGTAGGTAATTTACTACTTGAACTTATAACATGTTGAAGAAGTGGGTAACTTGTTAATTTAATGGAGTTTTGGTAAACTTCTTATAAGATTGATATTTTATTAGAATTTTAGAGAAGCTAGTAATTTACTAATATGTTACATTTAGAGAATGTTGCCATTTTACTAACTACACGAGTTAGAAATTCATGTGCAATTTTTATAAATCTACCAACTATGAAAAATTTTCCAACTTTTCCCGTGACTCAACTTTAGACTCGATCCTCTATAATGTGCTTAATCATAGGTTTGGCAAGGCTTCTAAATTTTAAAATTGCCTTTCATGCGTAGTGGAAAGCTTGAATGAAATGGTCCATGGACTTAAATTCATTAATTTCGCCAATGATGAAAGATTGTAATTTTAAAAAAAATAAATAAACTATTATATTGTGTGAAAAATATTTTTATCATCAATAATAATTTGAAATTAGGCATTGAATTTGATTTCTCCATGGCTTGTTCAATTCCTTTGTTGTGATTGTTCTGGGATAATTTTGATGCAGCACTGTGCTCTCTTCTTTTTTCTACCTGCCAATGTAAAACATTCTATCTTACAAGCTTGTACAGAAGTAAATAATTAAATCAACTGGAGACTCTTGAAACTCGGAATCGTCCTAGTCTGTTCTTTTGAATTTCACTGAGAATAAGGAATCCTTGCCATTAACTTAACCATCATACTCAATGCAAAAAATCCTAACTTGAAATTAATAATTAGACACTACGAGTGAATTTAGGAGCTTGTTTCACCTTTGCTTTGGCTTCTAATTCATCCAGAGTTACACATTCTGGTTTGATAATTCTGGCTGTGAGTTCCAGCTTCTCAACCTTTTCGACCCTCGATTCTTCATCAGTGCTGTAAGTTCTTGCAATATCAGGCTTTGTTGGAGGCTCCATATGTTGTGGGGAGAAGATATGTAACCCATTGAACTTGTTCTCAGTGAAGCCTTTCTTTTCGTCTAGTAGAATTACACCATGGAGTGATTTGATTGTTTGTGTTCGCCGACCATTCATTAGAACAGCAAGTACTTCATCTGAGCTACAGTGGGTCATACTGCAGTAAAGGAGATGAAACATACTGAAGAAAGATAAATGGCTGAGGCATAATCTTAAACAGTTAAGCTCATGACGAACATCCAACTTTTCATTTCTAAATGGGTCTGGAAGCTGTATCATATGCTGACATGTTCTGCTTCACTTCTCTAAGGTGATCTTAATTTGATGCATAACAGCTGCGTCACTTCCGATATTCTTCTTTGGTAGAATTTTTGCCATTCTGGTGCATATCTAAATGAAATTTAGGCTGTATTTGTATGAGTGAGAGTTTTCCACGAATTAGTTTTCTGGACTTTCAATCATTTGGTTTGCTGCAAATGATTAGTCAACAGAAAGCTATTTACAGCCAAAGAAATGCAAGCTTAAAGTTAGAAAAATTAATTCCCCAATCCGAAATGGGGAAAATACTTTCCTGGAAAAGAATTTTTTGTAAAACATTTTCTTTTATCAGAAATGTTTTCCCAAAATAAACACACCCTTACAAGAAAAATTTCACTGAGATTTCTCTTTTCTAAATCAGTTCTTCCCCTAAATATGGTAAAGGTGAACAAGCTATATAACCAACTGAAACTTCATGAAAAGAATCTTGACCTGTGTTTGCATTTGATCACCGTCAAAGTAGTCAAATTGCAGCTGGTCAGATTCATCAGTAATAGCAACTCCATTGTCCACCGAGAAGTCTGCAAAAGGTGGACTTCTGATATGTGTAAGCTCGTCGAAGTAGGGTTGGAATTCAACTTTTTCTGATTGGAAAGTAGTCTACGGGAAGATTAATGAAATGGCTTGAACTCGGTAGTCCTGCTGAAATGAGCGCTCTCTCGCTGAGTTTACCCCCGCCTGAATTGAAGGCTGTTATCAAAAGTAAAAAGGTTAGCTATGAACATGCTTCATAAATTATGTCCTGTCCATGTACAGAACAATTTTTTTCGTTCTCACTTCTGAAAACGAGTTCTCATGTTCAGGTTGATGAAGGTCTGATTGCAAGTCAACCAAGCTAATCGGTGAGTTTCCAACTGCCTGAATCCAAGACTGTTTGCAAAAGTAAAAAGGTTAGTTATGAACATGCTTCACAAATTATGTCCATGAGCAGAACATTTCTTTTTCGCTCTCACATCCTCAATAGAGTTATCGTGTCCAGGTTGATGAAGGTCTGAATTCAAGTTGACCAAGCCAATCGGTGAGTTTCCCACTGCCTGAATCCAAGGCTGTTTTCAAAGTAAAAAGGTTAATTATGAACATGCTTCAAAAATTATGTCCATGAACAGAACTTTTTTTCGTTCTCACATCCTCAATAGAGTTCTCATGTTCAGATTGATGAAGGTCTGAATCCGAGTTGACCAAGCCAATCGGTGAGTTTCCCACTGCCTGAATCCAAGGCTGTTTTCAAAAGCAAAAAGCTTAATAATTATCATGCTTCAAAAATTATGTCCATGAGCAGAACATTTTTTTCATTCCCACTTCCAGAAATGAGTACTCATGTTCAGGTTGATGAAGGTCTGAATCCAAGTCAAATGAGTTAATCGACGAGTTTCCCACTGCTTGAATCCAAGGCTGTTTTCAAAAGTAAAAAGATTAGTAAGGATCATGCTTCACAAATTAT
Organism: Eucalyptus cloeziana; assembly: GCA_014182715.1. Lineage (NCBI taxonomy): Eukaryota > Viridiplantae > Streptophyta > Magnoliopsida > Myrtales > Myrtaceae > Eucalyptus > Eucalyptus cloeziana. The sequence goes on from CM024640.1 coordinate 9,865,496, forward strand.
GGCCACGAACAGAACATTTTTTCGTTCTCACTTCCGGAAATGAGTTGCTGTGTTCAGGTTGATGAAGATCTGAATCCAAGTCAATCAAGTTAACGGCTCCTCCCTTTAATTGTATGGATGATATATCGGACTTGTCATTTCCTTTGTGCCTTAAGTGGCAGAGAACGTAATTCTTGGTCAGCTGTCAAACAACCATTTCATCTGAGTCCACAAGACCTGATCCAATCCTGCTTAAATTCCAGAATCCTACTCCATTACAGACTTCGGTAGTGGAAAATGAGGAAGGACAGTATCATTGCTTCTGGTTAGTCCCTGCTTAAATTCCAGAATCCTACTCCATTACAGACTTCAGTAGTGGAAAATGAGGAAGGACAGTATCATTGCTTCTGGTTAGTCGAAACTTTTGAATTGGATGGTTCTGCAGACTATTTCAATACTCAATGAATTTAGTAAACCAGAAGAAATAAATGAGGGACAGATTGCGTACAGTGTGGAAACAGTTCATCCAGATTGTTGGTCAGTAAATGATATTTGTGTATGACCCAGTTGGTCTTGATGCCCTGAGAGCTCCTCCCTTTGTGAAAGACCAATGTTTTCTTAGTACCAATCGGTCTATTCTTGTCTCTAGCCTTGATAGTCCTATCAACACCAGTCTTCTTCCAATGTCCAAACGAGTCGATCTTTGAATTCGTTGCATTTTTTAACAGAAGTACCACCACTTTTGAACTTTGTCATCAGAAGGAATGATTGATTGCTCTGTCAAGTTCAATTCAAATCTAGTTAATGAAGAACTTGTCCCTTTATTTTCCTACAGACAAAAGATACATATCTTATAAAGTAATACTTCAGCATTATATACCATTAAACTTCGATCCCATCAGCACATTCCACAAAATATTCACTGATGCATACACTATCTTACTGCAATTGTCATAGAACTTTTGGATAACATGATACCACATTTATAAGGCATCCATTACAATGCCATAACTTGCCTAAAAGGACAGGAAAGATGATAGTAATATCTTGTTCTTTACCCTTAAATCTTTGTGCTAATTCCCAAGGCTCCCACTTGCAGATATCGACCTCAGGAATGATGCAGATGTTGTCTATGAATCCGAGCACTTTCAGCTTCAAGTAATGATCGACCAATTCCTCATCAGTTGGGTGGAATCTGTATCCAACCGGCAGATTCTCTGGGATGATCACAGTCGCCATCTTCTTCTGATTCTTTTACTTCACTCATGCACAAGCGAACTCACGTCAGTTTGTCTAAGCAAAAGAATGAGCTTCAAGACCTTGCACTCTGGGGGTTTTAATTGAAGTCTTTCCCTTCTTTGAGAAGTTGCCTTACTTTTGGTCCTATTTCTCTGTCTGCTTTTTGGTGGTACTGGTGGATCTCATCTATCACTGAAGGACTATTTAAAGATTCTCATATCACTCTGAAATGTCACATTGTTCCCTCAAACTTTCTTGCCTTTTTTTCTGCATTACATAGAAAGCCTTCGTTATTTATTTTCTTCTTATTTACAAAGTATAACAGATGTAATTGTATGAGAAACCATATCTTTAGAGCCGTCTGAATACATTCACTGTCCAATCAATAATAAATTCATTTCTATGAAATCACAGGATCATTCTTGGGGGATATGCCCAGAATGTATCACTAACTACAACAGAAGACTTTTCACTTTTAGTCACGCCTAATTTAAATTGAGCTGGCAATCAGTTTCTGCCAATGGAAGTCCCAAATGAATATCAAACAAATGAATAACGCGCTATATTCTTACCAAAACCAAAAGAAAATAGAGGCGACACTATGCAGGGTTCTCCAAGTGCCAATGCACAACTACCACATCCAAGTGGTATTTATCAGTTTATGACTGAACATAATTGTAATTACCTTTCTCTAAACCTCAAATGGAAGATAATCGACAATATACATTATCTATATGATTGCACGGAATTTGAGAATATATGTATCACTCTCATCGAGGAGTAGATTATTCACTATGCTTCTGATTAAAGAGATTAATGTCATCAACGGGAGAAACTGGAAAGATTGGGAGGTCCAAAAGGACAGCTTCAGCACAAGGACAAATGTGAAGTCACTCAATATGAGCATACCATCCGGCACATTCCAAGAACCCAATTTCAGCTTATCTATTACTGATATGTGCATAAGTGTCTTGAAAAGTGTTACAATGAGGTGCACTTCAGCAGCAAAAATCATATTTCCTTTATGCTCTTCTCAGCTTCCTTGAAATACATCATCAACTGGCATTACAGATTCTAGGCCAAAAGAACATGAAAAAGTAGCGTGACAGATACCGTTGTAGAATTACATTACAAAAAAGATAAATGAGAACATAAGATAATGCTAACGGGGAGAACTGGAAATATAACTGATCTTCAAACTTCAAGGTTGAGTCTGCCTTTTTCTACTGTATATTCTTGAGCTGAGAACAGAATGTCTTCATATGACTGTCCTTGAGCTGAGAACTCACCATGAGATACTAATTTGCTTTCGTAAGCATCCTCACGAGAAAGAAGATACTCATTATAATTCATTGTTGGACTAGTCGATGTTGTTCTGATAATTAAGGTGCAACAGCTTGAACTATTCAGGAGAGGAAAAATAGAGATGTAAAATTTAGTTTCTGATACAAAGCTCATTGTTCTCCACAATAAGCGCACCGCCTTTGTTGAAATTCTCTTCAACAATGTAACTGGAACATAGTTTCAACTTCTCTGTATGTTAATCTTCTCATAATCGATCACCGGATCCGACATCATTTACTTATCAGCCTTCTCATCTCGTATTCCATCGGAAGGTAAAAAATAGAGATTATCTGATCACATAAAACAAGGAATCAAATAGGCATTGTGGAAAAGTAGCAAAATGCATATCGAAAGCCTTGACAACTATACTGTAATCTACAAAGCCTAAGACAGTATAGAGGTCGATTACACCTGTATCACCCAAATGATTGATCAAAATGGAGTACTCATGGAGCAAATATAATGTTTGGCTTCCCACTACAGCTCAGGTAATGAGGATTAAGAACATCAGAGGGTTTTCAGAAGAATCAAACAGAAAAGAAAAGAGACTCAATACGATAGCAAAAACTAGAAAAAAAAGAAAGAACAAATATGATTACCTGTCTAAGGACGTATGCCACGGAAGACTAGAATTTAGGTGATATTCGTGCATGGTATACCACAGAAGAGTAGAATTTAGGTGATATTCGTGCATGATCTCTGCTCGCGTTTTCCACAGAGAAAATACCGATAAATCGGAAATCTGCCTTTTGCTATTCATGTCGGCTTCAAGTAATGATTGACGAGTACCTTCGTGATGGTCACTGGCAGACGAACACTCATCGGCTATCTCAGTTTCTTCCATCTCATGTCCTCTGCAACAAAAATTGGAGCAGAGATGAAACGTTTGAGCTAGGGTAGGGAGGATTTTGATATCCAGTCTAAGAGGAGAAGAGATGAATTTATACTGCACTGGCATTATGGGTTGAGAGCCATGCCTGAGTCGGTCCGGTGCCGTCCTTTTTGACTCCTTTTCCCTTTCTCTGAAAGTTACCCACCTGCTTTTTCTTAGATATTTATCATTTTTTACATATTTATTTATTTATTTATTAGGGTTCTTCATCTTCAACTTGCACCTCAAGTCTGAGAACTTCCTGAAGAAGTTGAAGATTCAATGCTGGCCCTACCATGTTACGCTTAGGGTCAATTTATTCGCCTACTTTATTCCATTCTTTTTGGCCTCTCTCTCTCTCTCATCTTTTACACATGGCTGCAATTAGAGCACGGCTTTCGATGGAAGGGAACTCGAGCGACAACAATATAAAATAAACAAATTTAAGGAGGTTATTTTATAAAGAATCAAATAATATAAAAAATAATTATTAAGAAATAATAGTTTATATCACTCAGAAAATTTAAAGAACAGTTTCAAACAAGCCATTGCCTACTTGTGATGGGGGTCGCCTGTAATGTGAAGAAACCCGTGCATTCTCTCTACCTAGCGATCTTTTTTTTCTCTGTATTTGGCTTTTTCTATTTTGTTATTCTCCATTTTTATTTTTCATTTTATTTCTTATATGTCAAAAGTAATATTAACATATGCCGTAGTTCGGAATGCAAATTCAATAAGTTTGCTTAAATAGTCATCAAAATGACTTACTCTATTGTTTTGGGTACGTTTAGGACTTCCTCACACATTAAACAAATGATTAATAAATTACACTAGTAAATAGATCATAAAAAATTCTTAACTATACTTGTAAAACTTCAAAAAAGGTCAATACTTTTCCTAGAAGGGATGTTATTTTACTAACCATACATGTAAATTTTCAAAGAAATTGTTATTAATTCTTATAACATCGATAGTTCACTAACAATGGTTGAAAAATGCGAAATAAGTTGGTAATTTACTAATTTACTAGATGTTTGGTAACTTCATTATAAGGTTGGTATTATACTAACCATGCATGTGGGTATTTTACTACTCGAACTTGTAACATGTCAAAGAAGTGGGTAACTTGTTAATTTAATAGAGCTTTGGTAAACTTCTTATAAGATTGATATTCTATTAGAATTTTAGAGAAGCTAGTAATTTACTAATATTTCACATTTAGAGAATGTTGCTATTTTTACTAACTACACTTGTTAGATATTTATGAGCAATTTCATAAATTTACTGACTACGAAAAAATTTCTAACTTTTCACATGGCTCAAACCCTAGACTCGATCCTTTGTGATGCGCTTAATCATGGGTTTGGGAAGGCTTCTAAATTTAAAAATTGGCCTCCATGCATAGTGGGAAGCTTGAATCGGATGATTATGGGCTTAGCTTTTTTTATTTCTCAAAGAATAAAGGGAAAATTTCAAATAAGAACCCAATGTGCCATCATTTTCTCAAAAAATGACCTAAAATGAAGTTTGTCTCAAATAAGGACCCAAAGTGCCATCATTTTCTCAAAAGAGGACCTGAAGTGAAGTTTGTCTTAAAGAATGACCCAAAGTAGTCATTTAATCTCAAAGAAGGACCTCACTCGTCGCCCGGTGAATAGATGCATCTTCAATGTATATTTTAGTGGCCTGATTACAATATTTTCATCCTTTTTTTTTTTTTTTCATTTTTGGTTGCCCTGCTCATCGTCTTTTTGTCCCCTATTCACTTCTTCTTGCCCATATCAAGAATATCGGACTTGGGGAAAGGTCAGCGAGCGCTGGTCGTTGGTAAGGGCCGGTGAGGGCTTGATGCCCATCGCCGGCAACAAGTGAGGGCTCCACGCCCATCGCTAACAGCGAGCAAGAGCCATCGAGCCCTTTCTGGCCATGGGGGAGGGGGGCCATCCAAATCGAGGCCCTACAAGAAGGTCCTCAAGGGAAAAAGGGGTAGTCGAAGAAGTTGTCGATCTAGGAGCGGTGGTGGGAGGAAAGGATGAAGAAAGCGATGCGGGCATCCCAGTCGTAGTCCTAGTAGAAGACGAGGTTGTTGGTGGAGCAGCGGGCGGAGGTGGGGGAGGTCGCCCCTCACGGCCATCAGCGAGGTCACCCCTCGCCGGCCTTGGGCGAGGGCTTGCCCACCTCACCGGCCACTAATAAGGGCTAATGAGGGCTTACAAGCCCTCACCCGCAGCCAGTGAGGGCTTGACAGCCCTCGCCAACTGCAACTGAGGCCACCCTCGCCAGATCTGGCGAGGGTCGGCCTACAAGCCCTCACCCACAGCCGGTGAGGGCTTGGTGGCCCTCGCCTATTGCCGACAATGGGCATCCAACCCTTGCCAACCCTCACCAATGACTAGCACTCATTGGCCCTTCCCAAGTCCAATGTTCTTGAGAAGAAGACAAATAAGGGACAAAGAATATGATGAACAGTGCCACCATTGACCCATAATAATAATAATAATAATAATAATAATAAAGAACAAGACAACTGAAATTTTTTTAAAAAAAAAAGGACAAAAAAATCCCTAATCGCCAATATGTATCGTAGATGCATTTATTCACCTACCGACAAATGAGGTCCTTCTTTGAGAGACTAAATGATCACTTTGGGTCCTATTCGGCACAAACTCCACTCCGCGCCCTCTTTTGAAAAATTAAAGCGCGCTTTGGGTCGCACTTTGGCCCTTATTCGGCATAAACTTCACTTTCGAGAAAATGATGGCGACTGTGGGTCCCTTATTCAAATTTTCCCAAGAATAAATGCTTATAACGTGTGAAAATACATTTTTATTACCGACAAAAACTTAAAAATAAACATTTTCATAAATGATGAGAATTTTTTATTTAATTTTTATAAGTGGTAAAATTAATTAATTCTAAAAATATTTTGCAATTTTTTTTTTTATTTTCCACTAAATAAATTCACCTTACTTTACTTTCCTTTTTTACTGTTCATCATCTTCAACCTGCTGTTCTCTGTCTCTCTAAATATCTATGGAAACTCTCCATGGTCTCTTCCTCACCCATCAATCAGATCAAGACCCTACGCCGGTCGATCCACCACCCCATCTCCCTGTATCGTCCGAGGCTCACTCAACTCCTACAACCCTCGACCCGTACCCTTCAATGCTGCTGGATCGAGCTTTTTTCCACACGTTAGGTCGCTGGATCTCCGTTAAGCGAACCAATTTCTGCTCGAGGTGGAATCTCTTGATCTGTTGCTACCGCGTGGGGGTTTAACTCGTTCCGAGGCCGTTGAGGCAGAAGCTCGGTTCGAACCTGGCTGAGCTCGACGTGGTTTGGGTCGCCGGAGAAGTCTTTCTTCTCGATTGGTTCGGATTCGGAGGCGTGTGCAGGATCCCAGACCTTACTTCTTGCATTTCTAAAACGACGAAATGGGGCTGACAGGTGTTCGAGGAAATGCCCGAGAGGAGTGCAGTTTCGTGGAATGTCGTGATCGGTGCCTTGGTCCTGTTTGGATAAGTAGTTTGAGAGAGCTTGCGGTGAAGAAGATGAACAGTAACAAGGAAATCAAAGGAAAAATGGTTAATACCCTATGATAAATATAATCAAAACTATTTTTTTGATCATGAAAAATCACAAATTGGTATATTTGTGATAAATTTATCCTGACTGACCACAAAAAAAATCATAAACTAGTATGTTTATAACAAATTTACCACAAACTAATTTATTCGATAGTAAGAAAACTCCAAACTGATAAATTTGTGACAAGTATACCCTCCACTAAATTATATTAATACCATAAAAAAATCACAAAAATTGTAAACTGTGACAAAAAGAGTGTAAAATCCTAAATTGTTATATCAGTCAATTGTCACGTGTCATTTAACTTAATAATTTGATAATAAAATTTAACGAAAACTAACATAATGTCAATTTGTTACAAGTGTACCAGTTTTTGGGTAAATTTCTTAAAGGTATACCAATTTGAGGTTTTAGTGGTCAAAAAAATAATTTAAGGTAAATTTGTCATGGGTGTACCAGTTTGAGGTATTTCAGAGTATTAACCCTTTATTTTATTTATTTTTATTTTTTAAAAAGAAAATATGACTCTTTTGACGTGGTGCTAGTATCATAAAAAATACTAGAGAACGACACATTGAATTCCGGCATGCCATGTCAAACAAATTTGCATGATCAATTATAAGAAGGAGTTGATTTCATTGGAATCAAAAACACTTAAAATTCGATTGCACATTGGGCAAAAGACTTCAAGAACTTTTGGTATAAATTTGCCTAATCTAAACAACATTATGATGAATCTATAAATGTCTAATTCGATGTTGGTGAACTGTTTTTAATATATAAATGTATCCTAGTTAATCTCTATAACCAATACAATTTCTTACAAGTATAATGGAATCACAAACGAGTGTAAACAATTTTCTTTGACACTATACATTATGTTTAATAAGTTAAAAACATTACTATGAATTTACTAATGTTTCAATGATTATTGATGAAAATACTTATTTATAGCACAATATTTTGAAGTAATAACATTGAGGTCGTGAATTATTTGATTAGATAAGAATAATGGTATGAGTAAAATTCCAATTTATAAAATATATACATGTGTCTGTGTGCAGGCATGTATAAAAGATAAAAGTGAGGAGCCAAAAGAAAATGGAAAATTATCAACCCTCTTCTAATTTCAAAGGCACAATCTAATCTACTATAATTTATGGAAATATATCAAATCCAAAGTTTATTACCTCGTTGTCAAATTTACCTACACCCATAGAAAAGTTACTAACATGTTCCTTTGAACAACCCCTAGTAATAAATACAACGTTGGAAATCAAATATCCAGTAGATTTCTTCAATTATCGAATCCATCAGTAATGAATTGTATTGATGCGTACATGAGAATTAATTAGTAGCTAAACATTTGCATTTGTGTCCCATCCAACGGCGAGTCTACCCTTGAATCTCTTTGCCCCCCATGAAATCCACACTCCTCTTGAAGTTAACACACATTATAACATGAAAAAGAGAATCGGCTGTGCTTTGGAATCGTACTAACAGGAATTTTATTATCTCTCACTTTCGGCATCATTTCTCAAACTATCCACATGACTTGGAATTCTACAATTTTCTTCACTGAGGAAAATTATTCATCCTACCATCATGGAACCATAAGCTGTCATACGTTCTCATTGGCTGAAACAAACAGAAAGGTCGTATTAACCATGTCAAAGAAGCTGCTCGTGGGATCCACTTGAACAGTAGTTTGCCTTCTCAAAGAAGGCCGAAGAAAGTTACGTCTTTTCTGTGTTTATATAAAGTGACCGAAGTGGCAGCGTTTGGAGGCAACACTCTCAAGCACGGCCAAGCCAAGAGTAAACTCTGTTTCCTTTGTTTTTCTTTTTTTCTCCATCTGCTTATTTCGCTGGTGCCGTTCTCTACTCTTCTCCTCTTTTTCGATTGCAGAAGTGAACGTGAGCTAGCAAGCATATAGCATGGCAGAATCAACAGAGGCATGGCCGGTGGGACTCAGATTCAAACCGACGGAGGAGGAACTCGTCCATCATTACCTGACAAAAAAGCTTAGAGGAGAATTGGAAACTATTTGCCTAATTCCGGAGCTGTACATCTACAACTGGGAGCCTCTGGATTTGTTTATCCTATACGATGGTAACTTACATTTAGTCCTCAGTATTCTGTTTCTCTATTTTCTTATGGCTAGACCTTAATTGGTAATTGCCTACAAGACCTTAGGGAATTGACATTTAACCGATCTTTGGTTGTAGCATTATCAAGTATACCCTCGCATGGACGCGAGTGTTTCTTCTTTTGTCCCCGTGGTCGTGAGAGGAAGACCGAGCACGGATTTTGGAAAGAGACAAGTAAAAAACGTGTTATACGAGCACCGGACACCGGTAAGCCAATAGGGACCAAGAGGATTTTGGTTTACTATGAAGGTCGACAACCAAATGGCCGCAAGACTGATGTGGCCATGCACGAATATCTCCTAAACTTGAATGTTTCAGATGGTGAAATTTCAGACCCGGTACTCGACTTCTCTTCTTTTGCTTTGCCTAATTGACCATCTATAATATGCTTACAAGCGCAGGTAAAATTGATATAATCATTTCTCTACATATGATCTTCATTCAGCTTCTTGAGGTTTCTGGCTTTGTGAGTTAATGATCAGCTAGTTCCTTGTCTGTCCCATGATTTAAGATCGGTTTGCCTTTAAATCCAGCTCTACTCTAAACATTAGCATCCACGAGTCAGAACTTTTCCAACTGTTTTTTGTATAATTTCATGAGGGAGATTGAGAAATGAAAAGCAATATTCATTTTAAGTGATGGATTCATGACTGATGTTTTAGTTTCAGAGACTACCGAAGGTTATACTATCAAAAATAGGGTGAATCTGCAGCAAGAGGGACGATTTGTTCTTGAAATTTAGGTTACTTCAATTTTGATAAGTGATGTATTTGATGCATAAAATACTTCCCATGCGACAATGGAGTTTTGGTTATCATAACCCTGAAACTCATCCGGCTCTCATTGTCTTTGTAGACGGCGTTGGCTCTCTGTCGCTTTATTAACAGGAAAGGTAAGAAAGCAAAGTCACCAACAGTGAGTACTTCAACAGATTCAAGCGGCCCTAGCAATCTGAATGATAATGAAAACGAAGAAACACATGAAATTAGTACGCAGGTGAGCAAGTGTTGCTTTAGATTGATACAAAGCAACATCTGATCTAGAAATACATCTAACCATACCAAAGCTTGGGTATTGTTTGTTCTTTCTTTTTTCCTTTTTTTCTGCTCAGGCATCTACAAGAGTTACTATGGAATCCGACCATCTGAACGAGATGTCGAATTCTAATTTATCAGACCAGAATGCGCCCACTCCTGATCAGCAACCTCAAATGAGCGAAGAGCAACTTTTGTCTCTTGATCATCATTGGCATTTTGATGAACCTAGCGATGGACATTATCATATGCCATATTCTCCAAGCGACTTTATTGATCTCTCAGATCTCTTCAAATTCGATGAGAACAAGGATTAGTATGCCAAAGTGTGGTTACATTATGCTGCAAAGATTAGTTGTGAATTGTGATAATGGTTTGCCAGTGTTTGAGGTCCTTTGTAGATATTAATCTCAGCCTTGCTTATTATGTCAGTGATAATGTATTGATTATGCTTCTCCTAGGAGAGGACATTATATCAATCTTGCACGCTTTTATATTGTACTATTATTTTTCTTTCCCAACATTTGTATATTTATCTTGATTTTATTTGCTTAATACTGGCCATGTATCACAAAACTATTCATATTAAAAATATGTCTCGAGTAAACTTTTCTTATTCAATAGGATTCCTAATTTGAGTCGGTTTCAACTTTAAGTGGTTTCCTAATTTAAGTATGTTTCCTATATTTGATCTAATTCTCTTCTATACAAGAAGTGAGGGCTTTTCCTACATGAAGAGCATCCAAGTTGAGCTTGTGCTCTTGAATTACATCCCAAGTGTTTAAAGCTCTAAAAATCCCGTGTCATTTACTAATTATTATATGAGATTGACAGATTATTTTGTGAGGAATTTGGAGATGCCAAACACTGTGTGAATTATTGGGAGCTAAGAAACATTAAAAGTATTTGAATGACTCAAGTATAGTTATAATTTATCGCGTGATCTATGTTGCTCTCATTGCAAAATAAGTCTCATGGTGTTCGATTTATTTTCTTTATCAGTTTATTGTATTGTTCGGTCGCTTCTTTTGCGCAACAATTCATCTAATAGTTGAGAAGGCTTTTGGAATGAGATTTTCCTCCGTAGTTGTAACATCCCAATTCCATACTTATGACTTTTGAAGTGATTTGTAAGTAAAGACCTCTTCCTCATCAATGCCCTGAGTACTGCCAATGGGTTTTTCAGTCTCTTTCAATTTATCATCTGTTACTCTTTCTCCTCATCTGCGAGCGCTACCCCAACATGACGATAGTAAAGCAAAGTAATTCTTTCTCGTTGCCTTTTTCTCTCTTCTCAAATGACGATATTGTTCAACCAAAAAGAAAGAAAGTACCACACTGCACCATTATCACAACAGATAAAAGAATAAGCAAGAAAGTGTGTGGCTTTCGTAGTTTGTTATGTGTATAATTTGATCATGAGTATTAATAGAACATAAAAGGCGGTCAGTACCATGACCTCGCCATCAATAGGCATGTGGGTGGTAGGATTTCTAGCAATTTCTCACAAAAAAAAAAAAAAAAAAAGCATGATTTCAACCATAAGAAAGTGACTAGCTCGCTATTAGTGGCATGTAGAGGCCATCTTTCTATAAAATCAAGCATGATTTTGACCACAATCAAGTGATAAAACATGCAACTTTTTTTGTTGTTTATGTGCGTGACTTTGTTGATTATGAGTATCAATTGAAAATAGAAAGCAATTTGTATCTTAATAAGGAAAAACTGGAAAGAATAACCAATGTAGTCTAAACCAAATTCCAAACTTTTCAAATATGGTATAATTCTGAATTTTTATGTAAAATTTAATTTAGGGTTAATACCCTGAAAAATCCCAAACTGGTACACATGTTACAAATTTACTCTAAACTATTTTTTTGACTATCAAAAACCATAAACTAGTATACCTTTGACAAATTTACCCAAAACCAGTACACTTGTGACAAATTTACCTTATGTTAGTTTTCGTTAAATTTTACCAATCAAATTATTAAGTTAAATGACACATGACAGTTGACTGATATACCACTTTGAGATTTTACGCTTCGTTTGTCACATTTTAAAATTTTTGTGATTTTTTTGTGGTATTAATCCAATTTAGCAGATGTGTTTTTTTTTGCAATTGAATAAATTAGTTTTAGATAAATTTGTCACAAATATACAAGTTTAGGGTTTTTTATTGTCAATTGGGGTAAATTTGTCACAGATGTACCAGTTTGAGGTTTTCCATTGTAAAAAAAAATAATTTGGGATAAATTTGTCACAAATGTATTAGTTTGAGGTTTTTCAGACTATTAACCCTAAAATAAAAGGTCAAAACTTTGGAAAAAAAAAATTGAAGAAAAATCAGCTAACCTAAACCTAAGAGACCGAATGGTCCGCTTTATCGTTATCTTTTTTAATATCTACCCTATTTTTTCAGGTGGTCCTTACAATGGTGCCAATTTAATGCTGCATATGCCTAAGGTACTATTAAAATGCTCCACGTTAGATTCCGACATGTTGCATCAGCAAATTTGCCTGAATGTTTTCCAGAGGACTTAAGTACACCAGATTGAGCATGTTCATGACTTTCTTAAAAATTGGGCAACCAATTAGGACTACATTTGCGATATTTAAAAAGTTTAGGATTATATTGAACTCCATGCAATAGGTTTAGATTAAATCAGTCATTGTTCCCAGTTTTTCCTCATTAAGATAAAAATTGCTTTTTATTTTCAATTGGTATTCACAATCAACAAAGTCATACACATAAACAACAACAAAAGTTGCATGATTTTTTTTTTTTTTGATGCCCTGGAACCACCATACAGCCGGCAGTCGGCAACGTAAACCAGGGGGAGCACTAGCGCGATGGCCCACCTCCCACGGCACTCCACTTTAGTCGCGCAATGGGGGCGTGGAGTTTCGAACCCCTCCTCTCCCGAATGAGGGGGTAGGGCGTGAACCAACGCATCCATCGCGGGGTGGTCAAAAGTTGCATGATTTATCACTTGATTATGGTCGAAATCATGCTTGATTTTATATAAAGATGGCCTCTAGATGCCACTAATAGCGAGGTAGTAACTTTCTTATGGTTGAAATCATGCTTTTATTTTGTGAGAAATTGCTAGAATCCTACCACCCGCGTACCCACTGATGGCGAGGTCATGGTACTAATCACCTTTTATTTTCAATTAATACTCATCATCAAATCATACACACAACAAACAACGAAGGCCGCAGCTTTCTTGCTTATTCTTTTATCTTTTGTGATAATGGTGCAATGGAGTTTTTTTTTTTGGGTCTAATAGTATCTTCATTTGAGAAGAGAGAAGAGGCAGCAAGAAAGAATTACTTTGCTTTATCTATCGTCATGTTGGGGTAGCGCCTGCCGATAAGGAGGAGAAAGGAGAGGCGATGAGAAAGAGTAGTCAGGGCATTGATGAGGAAGAGGTCTTTACTTACAAATCACTTCACAAGTCATACGTATGGAATTGAGATGCTACAACTATGGAGGAAAATCTCACGCTGAAAGCCTTCTTCGCAATTACACGAATTGTTGCAGAAAAGAAGCGATCGCCCATTAAAATAAACTGATAGAAGAAATCAATCGAATACCAGATTTACGTGACTAATTGGTGGACCTACTTTACAAGAAGAGCAATATAGATCAAGCGATATATTATAATCATACTCGAGTCATTCAAACATTTTAAATGTTTCTTACCTCCCAATAATTCACGTAGTGTTTGGGCCCTCAGAATTCCTTACAAAGTAATCTATTTATCTCACAAAAGAATTAGTAAATAACAAGGGAATTTTAGAGCTTTAAACAATCGTGATGTAATTCAAGAGCACAAGCTCATTTGGATGCTCTTCATGTAGAAAAACCCACACTTCTTGTATAGAAGAGAATTGGATCAAATATAGGAAACATACTTAAATTAATAAACCACTTAAAGTTAAAAGCAACTCAAAATAAGAATCCTATTGAATTAGAAAAGTTTCATTTTCGGGCTCAAACTTGAAAATATTTTCAACACAAATAGTTTTGTGATACATGACTAGTGTTAAGAAGATAAAATCAAGATAAATATAAAAATGTTAGGAAAAAAATTAATAGTACAATATAAAAAGCATGCAAGATTGATATAAGGTGCATTTGGTTCAATATTCCTAAGAGGTTTTCAGTCTCCAAAGCCTCTTTGGGAAATGCTGGATTATTTAACAATCATTTTAAAGTAGCTTTCAAGTGAAAGTCGGTATTAGGAAGGCCGAAAGCCCAATGCTAGTAGGGACTAGCTTTGAGCTTTCAACATTTAGGCCAAATGCTAAAACTTATTTTTTTTTTTTTTCCAAAACTATCATAACTCATTCTTCAAATTTCTTATTTTGCTCTCTTTATTTTTTTAAATGCCAAAATAATGCTAAAAAAATCAAATTTATATAAATGCTAAAAAATATATATTTTTTGGTCTTTTTAAAAAAAAAATTATTTATATATTTGATTTTTAGCATTATTGTCAAAATTTATATTTAAAAAATTGCATACATTATTTTTTTTTCAATTTTAAACAAATAAAAATTAAAATATTCCGACGAAGGGTTTGGTCTTTTTATTTTTAAATGTGTGTGTGTGTGTGTGTGTGTGTGTGTGTGTGTGTGTGTGTGTGTGTGTGTGTGTTGATTTTTAGCATTATTTTGAAATTTATATTTAAAAGGTTACATAAATTATTATTTTTTTCAATTTTAAACAAATAAAAATTAAAAAAAATTTGATGAAGGATTTGGTCGTTTTTTAAAATTATATATATATGTATATATGTATGTATGTATGTATTTGATTTTTTTAGCATTATTGTCAAAATTTATAATTAAAAAGTTGCATACATTATTTTTTTCAATTTTAAACAAATGAAATTAAAAAAAAAAAAAACTCTTGACTTTTCAAATTTGGGAGAAGAATAGTCAATACATAACATTACCACTGACATAATAAGCAACGCTGAAATTAATATCTATGAAAGACCTCAAACACTAGCAAACCATTATCACAATTCACAACTAATATTTGCAGCATAATCTAACCACATGTTGCATACTAATCCTTGCTCCCATTGAATTTGAAGAGATCCGAGAGATCGATACAGTCACTTGGAGAATATGGCATATGACAATATCCATCACTAGGTTCATCACTATGCTGATGATCATCATGAGACAAACGTTGCTCTTCACTCATTTGAGGTTGCTCATCAGGAGTGGGCACATTCTAATTCGATAAATTAGAATTCGACATCTCGTTTAGATTGTCAAATTGCATAGTAACTGCCTGAGCAGAAAAAAGGAAAAAAAGAAAGAACAAACAGTACCAAGCTTTAGTATGGTTAGATGTATTTCTAGATCAGATGTTGCTTTGTATCAATCTAAAGCAATACTTGCTCACCTACGTACTAATTTCTTGTGTTTCTTCATTTTCGTTATCGTTCAGATTGCTAGGGCCACTTGAATCTGTTGAAGTACTCGCTGCTGGTGACTTTGCTTTCTTACCTTTCCTGTTAATAATGTGACGGAGAGCCAACACCGTCTACAAAGACAGTGATACACGGATGAGTTTCAGGGTTATGATAACCCAAACTCCATAGTTGCATGGGAAGTATTTTATGCATCAGATATGTCACTTATCAAAATTGAAGTAACCTAAATTTCAAGAACAAATGGTCCCCTCTTGCTGCAGATTCACCCTATTTTTGGTAGTATAACCTTCAGTAGTCTCTGGAACTAAAACACCAGTCATGAACCTATCACTTAAAATGATTATTGCTAAGTTTCGTTTCTCAATCTCCCTCATGAAATTATACGAAAAACAGTAGGAAAAGTTTGACTCGTGAATGCTAATGTTTGGAGTAGAGCTGGATTTAAAGGCAAATCAATCTTAAATCATGGGACAGACGAGGAACTAGCTAATCATTAACTCACAAAGCCAGAAACCTCAAGAAGCTGAATGAGGATCATATGTAGAGAAATGATGATATCGATTTTACCTGCACTTGTAAGCATATTACAGATGGTCAATTAGGAAAAGCAAAAGAAAAGTCGAGTATCGAGTCTGAATTTTCACCATCTGAAACATTCAAGTTTAGGAGATATTCGTGCATGGCCACATCAGTCTTGCGGCCATTTGGCTGTCAACCTTCATAGTAAACCAAAATCCTCTTGGTCCCTATTGGCGTACCGGTGTCCGGTGCTCAGATAACACGTTTTTTACTTGTCTCTTTCCAAAATCCGCGGTCGGTCTTCCTCTCACGACCACGGGGACAAAAGAAGAAACACCCGCGTCCATCTGATGGTATGCTTGATAATGCTATAACCAAAGATTGGTTAAACGCCAATTTCCTAAGGTCTTATAGGCAAAAACCAATTACCATCAAACCATAAGAAAATAGAGAAACCATCATGTAGGATAAATAAATCTGGAGGGTCCCAATTGTAGATGTGCAGCTCTGGAATTAGGCAAATAGTTTCAATTTCTCCTCTGAGCTTTTTTCTCAGGTAATGATGAACGAGTTCCTCCTCTGTTGGTTTGAATCTGAGTCCCACTGGCCATGCCCCCGTCAATTCTGCCATGCTATGTGCTTGCTAGCTCACATTCACTTCTGCAATTGAAAAAGAGGAGAAGAGTAGAGAATGGCACGAGCGAAATAAGCAGAGGAAGATGAGAAAAAACAGAGGAAACAGAGCTTTACTCTTGGCTTGGCCCTGCTTGAGAGTGTTGCCTTCAAAGGAACGTATTAGCAACTTTTCCATGGGTGTAGGTAAACTTGACAACGAGGTAATAAACTTTGGATTTGATGTATTTCCCTAAATTATAGTAGATTAGATTGTGCCTTTGAAATTAGAAGAGGGTTGAATATTTTCCATTTTCTTTTGGCTCTTCACTTTTATCTTTTATACATGCCTGCACACTGACGCATGTATATATTTTATAAATTGAAATTTTATTCGTACCATTAATCTTATCTAATCAAATAATTTGTAACCTGAATGTCATTACTTACTTCAAATAATTGCGCCATAAATAAGTATTTACATACTAAAAACAAGTTCATTAATAATCATTAAAACAATAGTAAATTCATTGTAATGTTTTTAACTTATTAAACATAATATATAGTGTCAAAGAAAATTGTTTACACTTGTTGGTACTTTCATGATACTTGTAAGAAATTGTATTGGCTATAGAGATTAACAAGGATATGTTTATATATTAAAAACAGTTCATCAACATCTAATCAAACATTCATAGATTCATTATAATGTTGTTTAAATTAGGCAAATTTGCACCGAAAGTTCTTCAAGTGTTTTGCCCAATGTGCAATCAAATTCTAAACATTTTTGAATCCACTAAAATCAACTCCTTCCAGTAATTGATCAATGTAAATTTGTTTAACGTGGCATGCCGGAATTCAATATGCCCTTCTCTAGAATTTTTTATAATACTGGCACCACGTCAAAATAGTCAAATTTTCTTTTGAAAAAGAAAAAGAAAAGAAGTCAAAACTTTGGAAAAAAATTAAAGAAAAATCAGTAAATTAAACCTAAGAGACAGAATGGTCCGTTTTATCGTAATCTTTTTGAATATCTAACCTATTTTTTTGAGGTGGTGCCCACAATGGTGCCATTTCAACGCCATATATGCCAAAGGTATTATTAAAAAGCTCCATGTTAGATTTCGACATGTTGCATCAGCAAATTTGCCTAAATGTTTTCCGAAGGACTTAAGTACACCAGATCAAGCATGTTCATGACTTTCTTAAAAATTGGACAACCAATTAGGATTTTTGGTGCAGTTTTCCCTTTACAATATGAATGACACTAGTAAAGTATATGACATACTTATTCTTTTGCACATTTATAAATTTATCATGGTAAATTATTAACCATACTTGTAAAGCTAGAAAGAAGTTGATAGCTTTCTCATTTTGTGAGATATTGGTAAATTTAAGTGTACCATTTGAAAATTTTGATATTTAAGTGTCCTCCCGTGCCACAACTGTCAAGTTATGACATTCGGGGTGTTCTTTGCCACCAGAAATCCTTCCATCTAGATACCACCTAAGTAGCACCGACACGCGACACGCTACACGACACGACACGACACGACACGCCGACACGTCGTTTATCAGAAAATAGAGAATTCCGACACGTTGAGACACGTTTATATTTTTATATATGCATAATAAATTATCATTTGTATTATTATTTCAATCAAATTCATTTGAATCAAATTCATAAATAAATACATAATTAAAAAAGCCTTGAATGAATATACACTAAAAACATTAATCCGCCATATATTAATATCATTTATTGTTTTAATTTGACAAATTCAACTCTATTTCAATAATTCATAAAATTTGGAGAAAAAACAAGCGATCCATATTTTGAACTCATATGTTATATATGTTGGAAAAGAAGAAAAAAGACTTAAGGGGTAATCACAGGAAGTGGGAGTCGGAAGAGAAAAGAACTATGAAGGAAAGTATCATACTGCAAGTGGTTAGACAAATACATATTTATGCATGACCAGTATTGAGTAGGTAAAATCGACATTAATATACAAATTGAAAGGAAACACAAGTAATACTGCATACAAGCGCACAAGATTGATATAATATCCTATCCTAGGAGGAGCATAGTTGGTACACGGCATTATCACTGATACAATAAGCAAGGCTTGAGAAATGTCCTCAAACACTGGCAATATCACTCTAGTTTGGCATACTAATCAATGCTCTCGTCAAAGTTAAAGAGATCCACGAGATCGATACAGTCACTTGGAGAATATGGCATAGAACAATGTCCGTCACTGGGTTCATCATGCTCGTGAATATCATGAAACAAACATTGCTCTTTGGTCGTTTGAGGCTGCTGATCGGGCATAGGTACTCTGGCCTGGAAAATTTAAATTTGACGTCTCATTCAGAGGGAATTCAACAGTAACTCCAGGAGATGCCTGACGGACATAAAAAAAAGAAGGAACAATCAGTACTCGAGCTTTAGTATAGTTAGCTGTATCTCTAAATCACATGTTCCTTTGTATCAATCTGACGCAACACTTGCTCACCAGTTCACTAATATCTTGTGTTTCTTCATTTTGGGAATCATTCAGATTGCTAGGGCCGCTTAAATCAGTTGAAGTACCTGCTGTTGGTGACTTTGCTTTCTTACTTTTCCTGTTTATTATGTGACAGAGAACCATCGCCGCCTACAAAGACGGAATGATACCGGGGGTGAGTTTCAGGGTTACATAACTGGAACTCCATTGATGCACGAAAGTACTTTATGCACAAGATACATCACGCGTCACTTATGTAATTCTTCTTTCAAGAACAAATTGCCCCATTTGTTGCTACAGAATCACTGTACTTTTGTCAGTATGACCTTCGGCAGTCACTGGAACTGAAACACCAGTCATGAATCTAAACACTTAAAATGATGATCTGTAAGTTTGCTTTCTCGATCTTCCTCGTGAAATTCTACGAAATACTGTAGGAAAGGTGCTGACTCACGGATACTATGTCTGAAGTCCAACTAGAATTAAAGGCAAATCGCGCTTAAAAATTTATGGGATCAGATGGAGGAACTAGAAAATCATGAACTCAGAAAGCCAGAAACTTCAACAAGCTGAATGAGGAACATATGTAGAGAAATTATCATATCAATTTAAACTGTACTTCAACCATGTTAGAGATGCTCAATCAGGGGAAGCAAAAGAAGAGAAGTCGAGTAACGGGTCTGAAATTTCACTGTCCGAAACATTCGAGTTTAGGTGATATTCGGTCATGCCCAAGTTGGTCCTATGGGAATTTCTTTGTCGACCTTTGTGGTAAACCAAGCCTCTCCTGAGCCCTATCTCCTCACCGGTGTCTGGTGCTTGTATAACACGTTTGGAACATGTCTCTTTCCAAAATCCGCACTCAGTCTTCCTCTTCCTCTTACGACCACGGGGACAAAAGAAGAAACACTCGCTTCCATCCGATGGGATACTTGACAATTCTACAACCAAAGATTGGTTAGATGTTCTTTACCCAAAAAAAAAAAGATGGGTTAGATGTTAATCCACCAAGGTCTTACGGATAACTACAGATTACCATCAAACCATAAGAAAATACAGAAATAGAGAACACTAAGGACTAAATGTAAGTTACCCTTGTATCGTGCAAATAACTCCGGAGGCTCCCAGTTGTAGATGTATAGCTCGGGAATCACGCAAATAGTTTCCATTTCTCCTTTGAGCTTTTTTCTTAAGTGATGAACGATGAGCTCGTCCTCCGTCGGTTTGAATCTGAGTCCCACCGGCCACGCCTCGGTCGATTCTGCCATGCTATATGGTTGCCGTCTCACACTCACTTCTGCAACAGAAAAAAGCTATTGAGATAAGCAGAGGAAGAGAACACAAACAGAGGAAAGAGAGTTTACTCTTGGCTTGGCTTGGCTTTGCTTTGAGAGTGTTGACTCCCAAAAACATCGGATTGGGTCAATTTATAAGCACAAAAAACAAGTAATTTTACGACCCTTGTTTGAGAAGGCAAACTACTGTTCAAATGGGTCCCACCTCAAGCTCAAGACGACGACGATTTATCTAAAAGCAGCCTCTTCGAAGTCCGCAACGCGTATTTTACTGGGTTAATCGGACCCATCTGCTTGTTTTAGTCAATGCGATGACGTGACAGATAGCTTCACGACCAGGTATATGTAGAAATAAGCCCATGATGGCATGAAGTAAAGCAGTGTTTCTTCAGTGAAGAAGACTCCAGAATTTCGTGCAGATCATGACGTCAAGTTGTCTCAAGCGTTTTCTCAGCGAGGAAGATTCTAGAATTCCCAGCGACAATAATAGTTTGAGAAGTGACGTAGAAAGTGGAAGAGAAAAAAATTCTAAAGCACGACCGATTCTTTTTATATATTATATGCATATTGATCTTCAAGGGAAGGGTGAACTCGGCCCCGGGGGGGGAGGGTAGATTCGATTAGACTCCTTCACTGTAGCAAAACTCAGATGCATGTTATATTCATGTTATATTCTCATGAATATTTAGAACATTTTTCATTGTAAAACCGTTCTATATGTTAGGGAAATCCCTTATAATATTTTGAAGATAACAAAATAAATCAAAGGTTATTAACATGTTTAATGGTTGAGTAATAGACTATACACATAATATATTCATGTTATATTCTCATGAATATTTAGAACCTTTTTCATTGTAAAATCATGTTCATGCTATATGTTATGACATGAAATGACCTATAATATTTTGAAGATAACAAAATAAATCAAAGGCTATTAACATGTTTAATGGTTGAGTAATAGACTATGCACAAGATATAATGTATAAAAAATGTTGTCAAAGTCTATACTTGAAAGAATAAAAAAATAAACTCTATAAAACTAAATGACGAAGTTGAATTTATTTTAGATTGTGTTTAAAAATAGAAATTAACTTATGCAAAGACAAATTTTGTATTTTCTTTCATGAAATTAATGCAAGAATCCTAGATTAAAATTCTATCTAATTTAAAATAAGGATTAGGTCATATTAATCTAATTTAAATTAAGATATTATCTTAATCTAAAATGCAATTTATCTGGAAAATGAAACATGCAATTTTATCAAATATGTAATTTTAGTTCAAATTGCAACACTAAAATTAAAAATGCTTTGCATAACTTAAATTAAACAAAAACAAAATCCAAATGAATGCATTTTTTGATAAAATCTAAAATAAAATCTATATTCTAGATATGAAACAACTTGATTGAAATGATTCAAAACCAAATGTATAACGGCTAATTTAAACATCTTTTTGATTTTATCAAGATAGATTTGATTAACTCAATCTAATTGATTGACAATTGGATCTTGAAGACAAGAATTTTCTAATAAACGAAGAAGCTCTACTTATGGAAACCAAGATTATTTTTAAACCATAATCAACTTAAGATTCTATCAAAATAATTAAAAATCTAATCAAAATCTTATGGATCAAATTAATAATTAAATTAATTCAACAATTAATATACCATAAACAAACCCCAAGAGTTAATACAATTAAAAAAATGACCGAAATCTTACAAGTCAAATTAATAATTGGGACAAATCCTATGGAGGGCAGCAAGTTCGTTTCTTGATACAAATCTGTCCAATAAGTAGATTTGAAGACGATCCCGTCGGGCGTCGCAAATCGGGCTTCAGGTCGCTCGGGGCGGTGCGGCAATGGCTAGTTTGGAAGTGGAGGGGCAGTATTTAAGGAGATCAAGCAGCATTGCTGGGCTCGGGCGGATCTGGGCGGCTGGACCTCCGATGGCAGCAAGTAAGAGATGGAGCATAAAATTTAAAATTCCAAAATTTTGCTTTTTCCCTCTCTTTTTCGAATGCAAATTTCAATCATACACTTATCTTTCATATTTCAGCTTAAATGTTTATAATCGATCAGATAAATAACAATTTTATCAAAAGAGTGACTTAGTGAGACATTAAAAGAAAACGTGTGACTTATCACTAAGTGTTTACACTCAAAGTTGTAATATATTATTGATCATAATTATAATATTTTTAAAAGATGGAATTAAACTATAATGACTAAATGAGCCGTCAAAATTTAGGTGTCAACATGCATATTAATCTTCAAGAGGAGGGTGAACTCTGGGGGAGTATGGGAGGGTGACTCTTTTACTGACGTAAACTTGATCTAAGTCGAACTATTATAAATTTTGTGTGCAACCTTATCTTCCTTTAACTCTTCTTATTTAAATCTATTTCATATATTACTAAAATAGTTTTATACAACACAAATTTAATGGATAATTTTTATAATTTTTAAAATAATTATTTTAAAAAATCGAATTTTATTTTTTTATTTTAACATGTTCCATCGCATAACAGAGCTTCTAAACATCTACTAGAAAGGCTTGAGCCTCTGCAAGGCCTCCACCTCGCTCGTTTGTCAAATTCGAGGCTTGCTTGGCCGGTCGGCGATCCTTATTCAAACTTTGCAAAAAAAAAAAAAAATCTTTATAAAGTTAAAGAGGGAAGATAGAGAGATTATAAGGTTTTTGTTGATTTTATTTTAAAACCCACTTATTTACTTGTTAAGATTTCTTTTTTAAACACATATTCACTCCTCTTTAGGTTTAAATGGGTCATACCCATTTTAACACCTCTAGATGCATCATCATTATATTGTTGCTATTGGAAGAGATGTAAGTGCAAATGTTTAGTTTCGTAAGTAATTCTTAGGTACAAATGTTGTCTACCAATGATTTTCATTAGAAAGAAAAACTATTTTTCATTATAGGTTGGATTTGATTTTTATTTATTCTGCTAGACATTTAGGCTCGGTTTGTTTTGTGGAAAACATAACATATATGAAAAATGTTTTTAGGAGTCATTTTTCAAGAAAATGATGATATTTCTTGGTGTTTAGCTTAAACTTGAAAATGAAAAGGAAAATATTTTATGTCATTAGGGATGGAAAATATGATTTGATTTTTCTAAATAGACGTATACTATATAGACACTAGTAAATTACATATGGACAGTTGGGGACTAGGTACAAGCACTAGAGTCTTACATTTTGTTGCAATGGACCATGCCTTAGGTGCCAAGGATTAGAACACGAGCACCCGGTCCCATGTTCGGCCCTAATGGACCCAAGCGCAAGCACCGGGGTCCAACACTTGGCCTCAATGGACTCGGGCACAACCTTTGTGGACTTGGGCCCTAGAGTGAGGGATCTAAACTTTGGCTACCAAGATCCCATGCTCGGCATATTTGGACCTTGGCTCGAGTCCTGGGGCATCAAGCATGGGCACCGAGGCTTCAGGCTCAATCTCGATTGACTTAAGTGCGAGTGTGGGGGCCTCGGCCACGGGCAGCGGGGTCTTGGGCCCTACCTTGAGGGACATAAGCAAGGGTGCGAGGATCTAGGCACAGGGCACCGAGGTAATGGTCTCGAATGGTCTCGAGCCCGGATGCCAAAGACCTAGTCTTGGATGCTTAGGACCCAAAATTCAGCTTTGGGGTTTCCGTGTGCAAGAGTAGAGTTTTGGGTCAAGTGTTGATACATGGTCATATTTTGAAAAGTGAATTTTGATTTTTGAGAAGGAAATCATTTTCCTAAATTTAAACATAGATTTTTCGTTAATTAGGAAAACATTTTCCGTAAACTAGGACAATATTTTCCATTGACTTATTCTTTTAAGCATGCTAAATGCCGGAAAATAAAGAAAATGTTTTTGTTAAAAAAAAAATTTCTACGAAACAAGCAAAGCCTTGATTACCTTGTATCAACTCATAGGCATTGTTTGGAGGAATGCAAGTAGTTAAATTTGACATCGAGGTACAAAAAATTTTGGAGTTGAAATATTTTCATTAAATCATGGTAGATTAGATTGTGCCTTTTGAAATTATAATACGATTGATAATTTTCCATTTTCTTTTAACTCCTCTCTTTTATTTGTTATAAATGGCTGCACACACACCGATATATATAAATATATATATATATTTACATACATATTTACATATATTTGTATATCTTATAAAACAGAATTTTCGGGAAAATTTCAAAAAAGAGCTACAAGTGTCCTCATTTAATAAAATGAGGGCTCAAAATGGATCTTATTCCAAATAAGAGTTTACAGTGGTCATGGTTGTTTCAAATAAGGGCCTAAAGTGGCCATGGCTATTTCAAAAAAGTGGCCCTACCTCACCAATCATTGGCCGACTAGATTTTCCAATTGATCACAAGCATTATTGTCCAAATCTTCGTTTCTTTTTTTCTCTTTTCTTCTTTTTTTTTTTTTGTTTCAACATTGGCCAGTGGCCATTGGTAAAGGCCTCTGAGGGCTTAGCGCCAATTGCTAGGAAGGGCTGGTGAGAGCTTTGCGACCCTCGCGGGTTGTTGATAAGGGTCGACGAGGCCTGCAAGTACTCGTTTGCAATAGGCGACGGCCTATAAGCCCTCATCAGCCATGGGCGAGGCCACCCTCACAAAATCCGATGAGGGTCAACCTCATCGGGGGCTAGCGAGGGCTCGATGACCATCATCGATAGCGGAGGAAGGGCCATTGAGCCCCACTTGGGCGTGAGTGAGGACTTGCAAGCCGACCCTCACTAGATCTGGCAAGGGTGGACTGGCTCACGACTAGTAAGGGCCATCGAGCCCTCGCTGATTATGGGTGAGGGCTTATAGGCCCTCACCGACCACGAGCAAGGCCACCCTCGCCAGATTTAGCGAGGGTTAACCTCGCCTGGCTGACCTTGCTAACGGCCACAAGGGGCGGCCTCCCCCAAGGGGGGTAGCCTCGCCCAAGCAAGGCTTTTCCCTTACCTATGGTCGGCAAGGGTGGCCATCACTAAATTGGGCCAGGGCGACCCTCACCCAACCCTCTAGGGCATTGTCGCTAGCTGGTGGCCACCAACAAAGAAGGAAGAAGACCTAAAAAAAAAAAAGGAAATAGAAAAGAAGAGTGGAAAAAAAAAAAAAGGAAGAAAAAGGAAAATGACAAAACATTCTTGATTACTGAAAAGTCAAATTCTTATTTGAAACAGCTACCAAAAAAGAAGGAATAAGACCAGGAAAAAAAAAAGGAAAGAAAAATGAAAAGAGGAAAGACAAAAGGGAAAATGACGAAAGATGTCATTGATCGCCAGAAAGTCATGCCCTTATTTGAAACAAACATAATTGCTTCGAGCCCTTATTTCAAACAAGATTTACTTTAGCCCATTATTTAAGAAAATGATGACATTTTAGGCCTTTATTCGAAATAAGGTCCACTATAAGCCCTTATTTTAGAAAATAATGACACTTAAGGCCCTTTTTTTGGAATTTTTCTAGAATTTTATGCATACTTAAAATGAAACTTCTTTTATGACATTAATCTTATCTACTCAAATAATTTGCAACGTCAATGTCATTACCCACTTCAAAATATTGCACTATAAATAATTATTACATAGTGAAAAACTGTTCATCAATAAACATTGAAACATTGGTTAATTTTTTATAATGTTCACAACTTAATAACCATATAATATAGTGTTAAAGTAAATTGTTTACACTCTTTAGAACATTTATGATACTTGTAAGAAATTATATTGGTTATATAGATCAATATATTAGATATTAAAAACCAAATCTATCAACATCCAATAGATTCATTTTAATGTTGTTTAGTTAGGCAAAGTTTGCACCAAAAGTATTTGAAGTGTTTTGCCTAATGTAATCAAGTCCTACACGTTTTGAATCAAATAAAATCAAGTCCATCCGCAATGGATTAGGCAAATTTGTTGACTTGGCTTTCTGGAATCCAGTATGTCTTTCTCTAGTATTTTTTAGGAAACATGACACCAGAAAAGTCAAATTTTCTTTTTTTACAAAAAAAAAAAAAAAACCAATAAAATGAAAGGTCAAAATTTTAAGAAATAAACAAAAAATCAAATAACCTAAACCTTGAGATGAAATAGACCATGGAGACCTCCCCTGTGAGAGCAAGTGCCCATATGCCCTCACCTACCTGTGGTGAGGGTCATCAACAATGATGAGTAGGGGTGTCAATGGTTTGGTTAATTTCAGATTTTTAGAAAACCCAAATTGAAGCAAACCGTTTGGAATGTGCATTGACTTTTTGAATTGAGTTGCGCTTTAAACCAAATATAACTTGAACCAAAAACTTGGTTCCAATCAATTCAGTTTTTCAGTTATTTTTTTTTTAAAATATTAAAAAGAGGTTTAATAGAAAAGGGAGAGACATCGTGTGAATTGTAATTCTCTGGGCAATTTTCAAATCGATTCAGTTAATTGAACCAAAATGAAACCACCTGAAACAAAATAAAAAATAGTTATTTTTTTATTATCTAAACCAAACGAAAATGCACAAAAATTCGATTTGATTAAGATCCGTTCCAATTTTGGTTTGGTTTTCGGTTTTATTCTGACACCCCAACTGAAAAGCCCTTGCTGCCGCTGCATTCTCTCTATTTGCTTTTTTACTTCAAGTATTTGCCTTTTTTTATTCTCTATTATTTTATTTTATTTTTTAAAAATTTAACCTATTTTCTGAGGTGGTGCCCATAGCAACACCAATTTAGTGCTAAGCATGACCAAAGTAACATTAAAAAGTGCTACCTCCAATTTTGACGTGCCTTATCAGCACTTTTGCCCGAACAATTACCGGAAGGACTTAAGTCAATCATATCGAGTATATTTATGATTTGCTTAAACATTAGATAAACAATTAGTACTTTTGGTGCAATTTCCACTTTATTCATCATGGTAAATTATTAACCATGCTTTTAAAACTTGAAAGAAGTGGGCAACTTACTTATTTAATGAAATGATAGTAAATTCCTTGTAGGGATGATATTTTACTAACCAATACATGTTAACTTTCAGAGAAGTTGGGCTATTCTATTGGGATGTTAATGAAAGCCTTATACTGTTTGTGGTTTACTAACCACACTTGAAAAATGTGAAAGAAGTTAGTAATTTACTAATTCATTAGCAATGGAGCCATCATGGTACTTTTTTAATTGGGATGTTTGGTAAATTCGTTATAAGGTTGGTATTTAGCTAAGCACATTTAAAAAATTTGCAAGAAGCTGGTAATTTGGATAAATTCTTTATAGTGTTGATAATTTGCTACTTGAGCTTGTAACAGTTCAAAGAATTGGATAGCTTGTTAATTTATTGGAACAGTGGTAAATTTCTTATAATATCGATATTTTACTACAATGTCAAAGAAGTTGGTAATTTACTAATTTATAGAGATGTTGGTAATTTTCTTGCACTGCTGATATTTTAATAACTACAATTGTAAAATCTACAAAAATTTGGTAATGTACTAACTATTTGAATGTTGGTAAATTTTTTTAATTGGTACTTTACTAACTACACTATAACAATTTAAGGTCGATTAGTTACTAACATATTAATTCGTGGGAACGTTGGTAAATTTCTGATGGTGCTGGTAATATACAAACGGGTTACTTGGCATTTGAGTTACCGGTTATAATTTGATAACCAAAGTTATTAGAATTTTATTGGCAATTTCATAAATCTACTAACTACAGAAATTTTTCCAACTTTTCCTATTCCTATAGCTGGACCCTAGACTTGTCTCCTATAATGTTGTTAATTATAGGTTCGGCATGGCTTCTGAATTCGAAAATTGCCCTCCAAGCATAGGAGGAAACTGAAATGGGCATGGTCCATGAACTTCTCCCTTTCAGCTCAAGATTTCTCACACGTCCAAACATTACAAAGCATGCTCATATGATATAGCTCGATTCACTGAATCGCATAAAGAACTCAATTCACGGCATTTGTGTCTATTGGAAGATTGATAATCAAGAAAGGAGAAGGGCCGGTTTATTTGTTCCTTTGATTTCCTTTTAGTGATTTTAGATATTGAAGTGTAGATGTGTTACTTTAAATTCAGTTTTTCCTCAATTTTTACACGAAATTTTCTTTTAATTTTCAATTGATACTCACGATCAATGCCTAGCCAAAAAGAAGAAGAAGATATAATCAATCTAGTAATGCACATAAATAATGACAAAAGTTGCATGTTTCATAACTTGATTGTGGTCAAAATCATGCTTAATTTTATGGACAGATGGCGACTTCATAATGTTTGAAATCATGCTTCATTTTGTGAGAAAATCCTACCATCCAGACACCACCATTGCGATAATCAAATCGTACATCTAACAAACGACAGGCCGCCTGTATGCTTTTTTTTCCTTTTAACCTTTCATGGTGATGGGACGGTGTCGCCATTTGAGGAGGCGGGAGCCAGCAAGAAAGAACTACTTTGCTTTATCTATCGTCATGGTGTGGTGGCGCCGCCGTTGCGGTGAGACTAGAGGCAGTGAGAAAGAGCGAGAGGCAAGAAAATCGAGATTAATATACAAATTGTAAGGAAACAGAACTAATACTGCATACAAGCGCACAAGACTGATATAGTATCCTATCCTCGGAGAAGCATAGTACTACACTGCATTATCACTGATACAATAAGCAAGGCTGAGATTAACATTTACAGAAGTCCTCAAACACTGGCAACATCACTCTAGTTTGGCATACTAATCAGTGCTCTCGTCAAAGTTAAAGAGATCCGCGAGATCGATACAGTCGCTTGGAGAATATGGCATGAAACAATGTCCATCGCCAGGTTTGTCATCGTGCTCACGATTATCATGAGAGAAATGTTGCTCTTCAGTTGTATGAGGCTGCTGATCAGGAGTAGGCAAATTCCGGTCCGGTAAACTAAAATTCGACATCTTGTTTAGCGGGAGTTCAACAGTAACTCCAGGAGATGTCTGAGTGACAAAAAACAAAAAAAGAAGAAGGAACAATTAGTACTCGAGCTTTAGTGTAGTTAGTTGTATCTCTAGATCAGATGTTCCTTCGTATCAATCTAAAGCAACATTTTCCCACCTGTTCACTCATATCTTGTGTTTCTTCAATTTGGGAATCATTCAGATTGCTAGGGCCGCTTAACTCGGTTGATGTACTCGCTGTTTCTGGCTTTGCTTTCTCTTTTCTCCTGTTTATTATGTGACAAAGAACCAACGCCGTCTGCAAAGACAGAATGATCCCAGGGATGAGCTTCAGAGTTGCATAACCGAAACTCGATTGTCGTATGAAAGTACTTTTTGCACAAGAAAAATCTCGCGTCACTTATCAAAATTGAAGTGATTCTTTTTTCATGAACAAATTGCCCCCTATGTTGCTGCAGAATCAGTTTTAGCATGGCACTATAACCTTCAGTAGTCACTACAACTAAAACACCAGTCACGAATATCTCTTAAAATGATTCTCTGTAAGTTTGATTTCTCGTCTTCCTCATGAAATTCTACAAAACACTGTGGTAAAGGTTCTGACTCATGGATACTAGTGTTCGAAGTTCAACTGGAAATGAAGGTAAATCACGCTTGAATAATCATGGGACAGAGGAGGAACTAGAAAATAATGAACTCAGAAAGCTAGAAACTTCAAGAAGCTGAATGAGGAACATGTGCAGAGAAATGATGATGTCAATTTTACCTGCACTTGTAACCATGTTAGAGATGCTCAATTAGGGGAAGCAAAAGAAGAGAAGTCGAGTACCGGGTCCAATGTTTCACTATCCGAAACATTCGAATTTAGGTTATATATGTGCATGCCCAAGTTGGTCCTAAGGGCATTTCTTTGTCGACCTTTGTGGTAAACCAAGCTCCTCCTGAGCCCTATCTCTTCAGCAGTGTCCGGCGTTTTTATGACCCGTTTGGTACTCGTCTCTTTCCAAAATCCGCACGGGGTCTTCCGCTTACGACCACGGGGACAAAAGAAGAAACACTCGCTTCCATCCGATGGTATACTCGACAATTCTACAACCAAAGATTGGTTAAATGTCAATTCACAAAGGTCTCATAGGTAACGATCAACACTAAGGACTAAATGTAAGTTACCATTGTATCGTGCAAATAACTCCGGAGGCTCCCAGTTGTAGATGTGTAGCTCGGGAATCACACAGATAGTTTCCATTTCTCCTCTGAGCTTCTTCGTCAAGTGATGACCAACAAGCTCGTCCTCCGTCGGTTTGAATCTGAGTCCCACCGGCCACGCCTCCATCGATCCCGCCATGCTATATGCTTGCTATCTCACATTCACTTCCGCAACAGAAAAACGAGGAGAAGAGTCGACAATGGGGGCTGTCGAGATGAGAAGAGGAAGAGAGTGCAAAGAGAGGAAACAGAGGTTCCTCTTGTGGCTTGGCTTTGCTCTGAGAGTGCCCGCTGCAAACACTTCCAGGCAAGTCAATTTATAACCACAAAACGACAAGTAAATTTTCTCGACCCTTGTTTGAGAAGGCAAACTGGCGTTCGAGAGGATCCCACCTCAAGCTCAAGACGATGGCATTTGTCGTTACAAGCAGCTTCTTCGAAGTCCTCAACGCGTATTTGACTGGGTTAATAGGACCCATCTGCTTGTTTTAGCCAATGGGAAGATATGAGGGACAACTTCTTGACCTAGTATATGCAGGAAAAAGCACACGATGGTACGAAGTTGAGTGGCGTTTCTTCAGTGAAGAAGACTCTAGAATTTCATGCAGATCATGACGTGAAGTTGTCTCTAGTGTTCTCTAGTGTTTTCTCAGAGAGGATGATTCTAGAATTCCCAGCGACATTGAGAGTGGAAGAGATAAAAGAAAAGATTCTCCTTGGCACGATTCCAAAGCACTATCGTTTCTCTTTATATGTTATATGCATAATTGATCTACAACAGGATTGTGAACTTTCAGAAAGTATTCAGTGATCACTTACTACCACATCGTAGGTTGATGTGGTATGCTTTTTTTGTTGAAAGCCAATCACAAGTTGCCACCTATTGATGAGATGGACATAAATTAAAAAATTTAAAAACTCACTTCCTTTTTTTTTCTCTCTCTCTATCTTCCGCTCCGTTCACTGCGCTCCGCCGGCGGCCTTGGACCTGGGATTTCCAGATTTTCCCGAGCGCCGACAACTCTGCCGGTGGCCATGGCCCAGCCACTCCTTCTGTTGTCGAGTTGGCTCGCTGCCGCGCCACCCACGAGAGCACATCGTCGCGGCGGCTCATCCATGGCTAGATCTAGAGCCATGAGCACGCGAAGCAAGAACAACACGAGCAGTACGAGGTGGAGGAAATCTGGGTTCTCTCTGCTGTACAGGTTGATTGTTGCAGCAGTACGATGAGGTAGCTGGACGGTGAGAAGGATCCCAGGGCAGCGTCGTTTGGGGCTCCAGATCTGGAAATCTAGGGGCTGCAGCAAGGTACCATTTTTTTTTTTTTATATATATAATATTAATATCATAAAAATTCTAAACTGATTATAATAAATTTATTTTAAATTAATATTTTTTATCACGAAAAATTTCAAAATAGTATACATGTAACAAATTTATCTAAAATGATCATAAAAATCCCTAAACGGATATATTTGTGACAAATTTATTTCAAATTAATTTATTTGACTGTCAAAAATCTCCAAACTGACATATTTGTAACAAATATACCCTCCATTAAATTAGATTAATTTCACAAAAATGATCAACATAGAGTAAAATTGCAAATTGGTACACCAATTAATTGTCATGTTTCATCAAATTTAGCAATTTGACAATACAATTTAACATAAACTAACAAAAAGTAAATTTATCATAAGTATACCAGGTTTAGAGTTTTTTATGATAAAAAAATTAATTAGTGATAAATTTGTCATATGTATATTAGTTTGGAATTTTTCAGAGTATAATTTTTTTTTTTATTTGTCTAAGTCATCCACATGTGTCGAGTTGTGATTGGATTTCACTAAAATATACATACCACATTAGCCTATAATATGACAATAAGTGACCACTGAATAGGGGGAAAACAAATTGAAGGGCAGAGTCGTACATTGTAGTAAAACTTAGATGCATGTTCTTCTTGACTAAAGATTTTAGATTCTTATGAATATTTAGAACCTTTATCATTGTAAAATTGTCCTATGTAGCAAATGTTTAGCTCCGTAAGTAATTCTTAGGTACACATGTTGTCTCTCCGATGATTGTCATAAATAAAATAAAAAAATCTGTTCATTATCAATTGGATTTGACTTTTACTGATTCTATCATATGTTTAGACTCCGTTTGTTTCGCGAAAAATGTGATATTTTTGGAAAATATTTTCTAGAAAATCATTTTCCAGGAAAATAATAATATTTTTTAGTGTTTGGCTAAAACTTGAAAATGAAGTGAAGAATATTTTTCACTATTGGATATGGAAAATCTATTTTGAGTTTTCTAAATAGCAATACACTAGTCGGGTGCTACAACTTACATATGGACAGCCGAGAACCAAGTATAGGCATTAGAGTATCTAGTCTAGCCGCCATGGACCTTGACCTAGGGTCTGGTGATTGGGGCACAATCACCTAGTCCCTTGCCCTACCTTGATGGACTCAAGTGAGGGCACTAGGATCTTGGGCTTGGACCCTAGCTCGGGTTCCAAGACATTAGGAACAGGCACCAAGGTTTCATGGTTGGCCTCCATTAACCTAGGCATGAGCTTTGAGGCCCCAGGCATAAGCATTGGGGTCTTAGGCTCTACCCTAATGGACCTAAGCGAGGGCTCAAGATCCAAGCATAAGCACTAGGTCTTGGGCATGGTCACCAAGGTCACAGCCCACCCTTGATGGACTTGAGCGCAAATGCTGGAGATCTAGTCATTGACACAAGGGACCTAGGAATTAGCATTGGGATTCTGGTGCCTAAGCATAGAGTTTTGAAACAAGCATTAATATCTAGTTATATTCTAAAATATAAATTTTAGTTTTTTAAATAAAAAATAATTTTCTTGAATTTAAGCATTGGTTTTCCATTGACTAGGAAAACATTTTTCGTTGACCCATTTTTCTAAGTGAACCAAATGCCATAAGATGACGAAAATGTTTTTTTCAAAAATAATTTCCACCAAACAAATGAATCCTTAATTACCAACATTGTGTTGACTCGTAGACATTGCCCGAAGGAATGTATTGATTACTTTTCCATTAAAGTAATTAAATTTGACATAGAGGTAAAAAAAAAAAAAAAAAAAAATTGAATTTGATATGTTTCTTTAAATCATAGTAGATTAGATTGTGCCTTTGAAATTATAAGAAGATTGATAATTTTCATTTTCTTTTGGCTTCACTCTCTTATCTATTATAAATGGCTCGCAGTGCGTGCTTTGTAAGATGGAATTTTATGTATGCAAAAAATGGAACTTTTTTATGCCATTAGTCTTATCTACTCAAATAATTTGCAACCTCGATGTCATTACTCACTTCAAAATATTGCACTATAAATAACTTTTTATATGGTGAAAAACAGTTCATCAATAATCATTGAAACATTAGTTAATTTGTTATAATGTTTGTAACTTATTAACCATATTGTATAGTGTCAAAGTAAATTGTTTACACTCGTTAGAACATTCATGATACTACTAAGAAGTTATATTTAGTTATGTAGATCGATAAATTTAGATATTAAAAAACATATCCATCAACATCTAATAGATTCATCATAATGTTGTTTAGATTAGGCAAAGATTGCACCAAAAGTGCTTGAAGTCAGTGTGCAAGCAAGTGCAAGTGCCTGTATGCCCTCACCTGCCTTTGGTGAGCGTTGTCGGCGATGTGAAAAGCCTTGCTGCCATGGCATTCTCTCTCTTTTGCTTATTTACTTTAAATATTTGTCTTTTTTATTCTTTATATTATTATTTTTTTATAATAATTAACCTATTTTCTGAGGTGGTGCCCATAGTGGCACCACTTCAGTGCTACCTATGACAAAAGTAACATTATAAAGCATGACCTCGAATTCGAACATGCCGGATCAACAAATTTGCTTATACGGTTACCAGAAGGACTTAAGTCCATCATATTGAGTATTTTTATAACTTGCTTAAACATTGGATAAATAATTAAGACTTTTGGTCCCCTTTATTTTACGAATGATACTGGTGAAGTATACTACATACTTAATCTTTTGCACATAGATAAATTCCTCATGGTAATTGACCAACCATACTTTTAAAACTTGAAAGAAGTTACTCTTTCAATGAGACGTTAGTAAATTCCATACAGGGATGATATTTTACTAACCATACATGTAAACTTTCAAAGTTGGTAATGTACTAATTATTTGAGTGTAGGTAATATTTTGTTAATTGGTGCTTTACTAATTATACTAGTAACAATTCAAGCTGATTAGTTACTAACTTATTAAAATGTTGGTAAATTATCACAATGTTCGTAGTTTGCTTACCATATCAATAAAAATTGGAAATTACTAATTCATTGGAATGTTGGTAAATCTTTGATAGTGTTGGTAATATACAAACAAGTTACTTGGCATTCAAGTTACCGGTTACAATCTGATCACCGACATTGTTAGAATTTACTAGCAATTTCATAAATATATTTACTACGGAAAATTTTCCAGCTTTTCCCATGACTGGACCCTAGACTCGTCCCTTTTAATGTGGTTAATTACAGGTTCAGTGAGGCTTCTAAATTCCAAAATTGCCCTCCATGCATAGGAGGAAGCTCAAATAGGGATGGCCCATGGACTTCTCCCATTCAACTCTAGATTTCTCACGCGGCCAGACATTACAAAGCATGTCCATATGAGTATAGCTAGATTCAATGAATCGCATGTAGAACTCAATTCTTTTTTCTTTTTTTTTTTTCAGTCCTACTCTATTCCTACTCTAACTCTCATTTTCAGACTTTTGCTTTGCCTCCTTACAGAGCGTGAGTCGAAACCCACTCCTAAAACTAAAGCGTCTCCATCCCAACCCCGAGAAGGTGGGGATTCGAACCCCCACCTCCTCCTTCCATGTAGAACTCAATTCTCAGCATTTGTGTCTAGTGGAAGATTGATAATCAAGAAAGGAGAAGGGTCGATTTAGTTGTTCCTTTAATATACTTTTGAGATTATAGAGATTTAAGTGTCGGCTCTACCGGGTGTTATTTTAAATTCAATTTCTCCTCATTTTTACCCAAATTTTGCTTTTAATTTTAAATTGATACTCATAATCAATCAAGTCATGCACATAAATTATGACAAAAGTTGCATGTTT
Source organism: Eucalyptus cloeziana (assembly GCA_014182715.1). NCBI lineage: Eukaryota > Viridiplantae > Streptophyta > Magnoliopsida > Myrtales > Myrtaceae > Eucalyptus > Eucalyptus cloeziana. The sequence continues at coordinate 9,901,387 of CM024640.1, forward strand.
TATATCTTGATTATGGGTCAAAATTTTGCTTGATTCTATGGATAAATGCAATCTAGATGCCACTCGATGGTGAGATATTGACTTGATTCTGTTTGAAATCATGCTTTATTTTGTGAGAAATTGCTAGAAATCCTACCATCTAGATACCACTTATGGCTGAAGCCTTATGGGAAGCCCTCAACCACTTTTTTTTAAAAGCCACAAAGTACTTGTTTTTGAATCGAACAACTTGCAATTAGTCAAGGCCATGAATAGTTCAAAACAGTTGAGTTGGGAGACTCAACCACTTATCTACAAGTGCAAGAACAGATTGAGGGCCTTCTCAAATGTTCAAATTGTGCATTGCTTTAGAGAGGCCAATTTTGTTGCGGATTGGGTAGTCAAAGCTCATAAGAAGAATTACTTATCTTCAAATTGAGTCTTGTCCTCTCCTTAAATTCTATGGGAGCTTTTATGTAATGATGCCCATTTAATGGGCCTCTCATCTTTGCTAAGTAAATGAAATATTTCTGTTTCTGGCAAAAAGAAAAAACAAAAACAAAAAAGATACCACTGATGGGGAGGTCATGCTACTGATCACCTTCTATTTTCTCTTAGAACCCATAATCAAATCAAACACCTAACAAACAACAATGGTCGCCGTTTGAGGAGAGAGGAAAGCAGCGAGAAAGAACTACTTTGCTTTATCCATCGTCATGGTGGGAAGGAGCCGCCATTGTGGTGAGATTAGAGGCAGCGAGATAGAGTAACGAGAGAGAAATCGAAAGAGAATGAAAAGCCTATCATTGGGAGTAATCGGGGCATTGATGAGGAATAGGTCTTTACCCACAAATCACTTCCCAAGTCATACCTATGGACTTGGGATATTACAACTATGGAGGGAAGTCTCATACTGCAAGCTCTCTCAACAGTTAGACGAATAGATACTGATGCATGATCAGTATTGAGAAGATAAGATCAAGTTAAATACACAAATTGTAAGGAAACAACAACAACAACAATAATAATAATACAATGTAAAAGGGTACAAGATTGACAAAATGTCCTATCCCTGGAGACGCATAGTTGGTACACGGCATAATCACAGATAAAATAAGCGAGGCTGAGATTAACATCTATAAAGGACCCCGAACACTGGCATCATCCTCTAGTTTGGCATCCTGATCAGTAATCTCGTTAAAGAGATCTGTGAGATCAATACCATCGCTCGGAGAATATGGCCTGCGACAAAGTCCGTCACTAGGTTTGTCATCATGTTGACAATCATCATGTGACAAATATTGCTCCACACTCATTTGAGGCTGCTGATCAGGAATTGGCAAATTAGAATTCGACATCTCGTTCGGAAAGGGGAATTCAACAGTAACTCCAGGAGATGCCTGAGCAACAAAAAAGGAAAACCGAAGGAATAATCAGTACTCGAGCTTTAGTATGATTAGTCATCTCTAGATCAGGTCTCTTTGTATCAATCAAAGCAACACTTGCTCACCTGGGCACTAATATCTTTTGTTTCTTCATTTTGGGAATCGTTCAGATTACTAGGGCGGCTTAAATCAGTTGAAGTACTCGCTGTTGCTGACTTTGCTTTCTTACTTTTCTTTTTTATTATGTGACACAGAACCCACGCTGCCTACAAGGACAATGATACCAGGGATGAGTTTCTAGGTTACATAACCGAAACTCCATTGTTGCACGAAGGTACTTTTTGCACAAGATACATCAAGCGTAACTTATCAAAATTTAAGTAATTTTTGTTTCAAGAACAAATTGCCCCCCTTTGTTGCTGCAGAAACACTCTACTTTTGGCATTATAACCTTCACTAGTCACTCGAACTGAAACACCAGGTCATGAATCTATCACTTAAAATGATCATCCGTAAGTTTCGTTTCTCGATCTTCCTCATGAAATTCTACAAATATTCTAGGAAAGGTTCCGACTCCGGGATACTATTGTTCGAAGTTAAACTGGAATTGAAGGTAAATTGCGCTTAAATCATGGGACTGAGGGACGAAACAGAAAATCAAGAACTCAGAAAGCCAGAAACTTCAAGAAGCTGAATGAGGAACATATGTAGATAAATGATGCTATCAATTTTACCTGCACTCGTAACCATGTTAGAGATGCTCAATTAGGGGAAGCAAAAGAAGAGAAGTCGAGTACCGGGTCCGAAATTTCACTATCCGAAACATTCGAATTTAGGTGATATTCGTACATGCCCAACTTGGTCCTATGGGCATCTCTTTGTCGACCTTCGTGGTAAACCAAGCTCCTTCTGAACCCTATCTGCTCACCGGTGTCGGGTGCTTGTATATCACGTTTGGCACATGTCTCTTTCCAAAACCCGCACTCCGTCTTCCTCTTCCTCTTATGACCACGGGGACAAAAGAAGAAACACTCGTTTCCATCCGACGGGAGACTTGACAATTCTACAAGCAAAGATTGGTTCAATGTTAATCCACTAAGGTCTTACGGGTAACTACAAATTACCGCCAAAACCATAAGAAAATAGAGAAATTGAGAACACTTAAGGACTGAATGTAAGTTACCATTGTATCGTGCAAATAACTCTGAAGGCTCCAAGTTGTAGATGTATAGCTCGGGAATTTCACGAATAGTTTCCTTTCCTCTGAGCTTTTTTGTCAAGTAATGTCCGACAAGCTCGTCCTCCCTCGGTTTGAATCTGACTCCCACCGGCCATGCCCTCGCCGATTCCGCCATGCTGTATGGTTGCTATCTCACGTTCACTTCTGAAATAGAAAAAAGAGGAAAAGAGTAGAGAATGGGGCTATCGAGATAAGCGAGACATAGAATAAAAACAGAGGAAAGAGAGTTTACTCCTGACTTGACTTTGCTTGAGAGCGTTGTCTCCCGAGCCCTTCCAAGTGGGTCAATTTATAAGCACAAAAAAACAAGTAATTTTCTCAACCCTTGTTTGAGAAGGCAAACTACTTTTCCAGTGGATCCCACCTCAAGCTCAAGACGACACCGTTTTCTCTAAAAGTAGCTTCTTCAAAAGTCCACAACGCGTATTCAACTTCGTTGATCGGACCCATTTGGTTGTTTTAGCCAATGGGAAGATATGACAGATAGCTACATGACCTTGAATATGCAGGAATAAGCATATCATGGTATGAAGTTCAACAGTGTTTCTTTAGTAAAGAAGACTCTAGAATTTCATGTGTGTTACAAAGGTAATCATAATATGAAGCCGTGTGAAGTGTTTCCTCGGTCAAGAAGATTCTAGAATTCCATGTAACACGCATAGTGGGAACAATGACGTCGAAAGTGAAAGAGATAAGATTCTCGTTAGTACAATACATGCAAAAGCACAACCGATTTCTCTTTATATATTATATGCATAAGCAAAACTTAGATGCATGTTCTTGACGAACAAGTTTAGCTTCTCATCAGAATTTGGAACTTTTGTCACTTTAAAACTTTTTTATAAAGTCGCCATCGGATGTGATATAAGTGCAAATGTTTAGTTACATAAATAATTCTCATGGACACATGCCATCTTTCCAGAATATACAAGTTTGTTCATTATCAATGGATTCAATGATTTACCGATTCTACCCGACATTTGATTGCCAACCTTATATAAGTTAGTAGGTGTTGTATGAAGGAATGTATCAGTAACTTTTCCAATTAAAGTGGCTAAGTTTGATATTGAGGTAATAAACTTTGGATATTATGTATATTTTCTTAAATCATAGTTGATTAGATTATGCCTGTAAACTTAGAAGAGGAATGATAAATGTTGAAACAAAGTTAGTGTATCCATATGTGTATCAGTTTAAATTGTTAAAAAATATATCTCAAGTTTAAATTTGTGAAATGAAAAACTAATTAACTATAAATGTTTCCAAAAGTCGAAAAGTTCAAGTTATATTTCCGTGTTTGGAGGAATTCGATCATTCTGCGCCCAAAAAGTATGGATTTTTTTTTTTGGGGCCCAAAATTCTTGTACTGAACTCCACCAAATGGCAAGACCAACACTTTATTACATAAATTTCAAACATTTATGACTTGATTACACATTTTTAGATATTTAGGACTTGATTGTTTTTTTCTTTTTTGTACTTAGGAAAATACAATTTTCACAAGAAGAAATTTAAGATGTGCACATGTCTTTGCGAGCATAATTCATTGTTTAAAAACATATTAGGAAATTTACATTAGTTAATTATTGATCCTTTGAGAAATCTTGTGATTTTTATAAATACATCTTCTCTCCCCCAAAATCATGCGAGGAATGTGTATTGACTTTCTCTTAACTGGCAACACCTAAAAGTTCCATAGGGTATAAATGTTGACACATAATTTTTAGAGTCAGTTTATTTCACAGAAAATGAATAATTTAGAAAATATTTTTCTAAAAATGATCATTTGTGTCACTTACAAAATTAAATGAATGAAATATTTTCATTACCCACCAAAATATTTAAATATAAATTGTTATCGATAATAAAAATAATTTTCATCGGCAATTTATTTCAAGCAATTATTTTTGAAAATATTTTCCAAATCATTCATTTTTATCAAAACAAACGAAGCCTTAACGGTAAATTATTGATTCTTGCTTTATAAAAAGCACAAACAAGTTTTCTAACTCGTGGAAACGCTGTTCATGGTCATGACAGAAAAACAGTTGTTTTATTTATTTTTTTCTCTCGCAAGCCATGATCTATGACTGCCGATGTTGTCTGTGGCTGACCGGTTTATTGCACCCAGCTTGTAAATCCTCGATAACCTGTTCCGTGGTCACAGTCCATTTAGCCTTTTTCACCCCTTTTTGAAACTCAAAGCGATTTAGGAAATTAATGTAGTTAGTCATTAATTTTTAGAAATCCCAAGATTTCATCTTTTGTTCTATCGTTCTCTGCCCTCCAGCTCAAGGTAGCCTGATTGAGCAGGAGGGTTGATGTTGATGCCACTCACTCACGATGACCCCATCATCCAGCATATTCTAAAGTAATACAGAAAGTGAGCAGTGGAATCGTATTCGGTTCTGTTCTGTTCCCGTTCCTTTTCCAAAGTGAAAGAAAATACATTAATCAAACTGATTACAAAGTTACAGACATTGCAGACCGACCATGCAACAGACAATACTTAAACAAGCACAAAGCACAAAGACTGAACCATATTTGTTCATGGCTTACAGGAGAAGAAAAGAAGGTACGATGGCATCCTGTGGTAAAAGAAGACAGAGCATCTAAGAACGTGGGACTGATTCTGGGGTTTTGCAAAAGGGGTTTTCATTTATCAATGTTTGGGCTAAGAACCCTGTGATTTATATACGCTTTTTTATACAATCTTCGGAGGAGATGAGTACTGATTAGCATATTGTAGGCAATCATCAGTTGAGAATATGCCATTATCTGCTCATACTAACTGTATTGTACATATGTCGTAATTCAGATCGAAAATTGATTGTGCATAAAAAGAAGAGGAATTTTTTAATGAGGAACATGCCTTCTTGACAAGAAAAAAAAGGTCAGAAAGTTCATTGTGCTCCACAATAAGCAAAAGAAAACTAGGTTGCATATGGTTTTACAAGCATCTCCAGCTACATAGATCGCCCTTGTTGTTGACGTATCTTCAAATTTTGATTAGAGATATATGGAGTGATATCTTGACATTCTCAAAACTGCTTTGGTTGAGGTGTTACATATGTTGATGAAGAAGATTATCAGCCTTCTCATCTTGTACTCCTTTCAAGAGGCCAAGAACAAATTTTCTGTTCAGAATTTAAGAAACCAACATCAGTTAATATGAGACAGTAGCAAAAGGCAGCAACAATCAAATCCTTACAGAACTCAGATGCCCGCTGATGTATATCTATAAACAGAGGATCAACAGAATGTAACATTGGATTATCGCAAACTCATTGTTCAAACCTCGGCCAGTTATACAGCCTAGAAGGGCCTAGCAATCAAGTTCTTCAGCTGTCGCTATTGTTACCCACGAATCAAATTTCTCGTAAACACCAATTATTGACAACCAATGTTTTGTCTACCCAGTAAGGCTCAGGTTGTGAAGAATCAAGGAAAGCACTTTCGCTCACCGGGATCTGAACAATTCAATTATGGTGAAAACAACAGCAATCTAAAATGCCTCTGGGATGTCATTGGTGAACAAAGATGTGCTCTGCCTGTGGAAGAACGGAATTAAGAATGAAGAAGAAGAAGAAAATGATTACCTGGCCTCCCGAAGCATTCTACTAGGGAACGGGTTTAGGTGATATTCGTGCATGACCCATGCCCGTGTGTTCCTAGCTAACACCGGGACTGACTGGGGCACCAATACACGGCCCGTTCTTTCAACTTCAAGTAATGATTGACGAGTACTTCTGCAGAGGGCTTCGACCCTGAACCCCGTCGGCAAAGACTCCACAGCTTTTTTGAAAGGTCTTCCATCTCGCGTTTTCTGCACCAGAAACACAACGGAGATGAAGTTTCTGGACTTCGCTTGGAGATGAAGTTGTGTACACACTTACATGAAAAGGGATGGAAATATATAACTGCATTCACACGGGATTTCAGTAGTGCCTGTTTCATCTGACCCTTTGGTGGATTCCACCCACTTTTTCCTTTGCTGTCCTTATCTTCTTCTCTTTGTTTTTCTATTTTTCCTTTTTTTAACTTCAACTTGGTTCTCAATTGCTCCGAACTTCATCCGGAAGTTGAGTTGATGGAGACCCAATTGTTGGTCCCTACCAGGATGCTTGTAGTCCATGTATTCGCTTTCTTTATTTGGGTCTTTTTCTTTTTCTTTTTGTTATGTTTCCGCTGTTTTCTCTTTCCTCTTTCTTTGACATTTCCCAATCCTTTTAGTGGGCATAACATTCCAATGACCGTTGATGTGAGTGCCACCCAAGCAAGGGGATTTTCTTTTTTTTTTTTGTTTCTTTTATTTAAATGGGTAATAAACTAAGCAAGAACTTCCACTAGAGGCTAGACCTCTTTTCTTATGGCTAGGAAGACGTTACACCTCCTAGCGCTACTTTTTATCGCTAGACTAAAAGGTTCTTGATTTAACACACTGGGAAGCCATTATCAGAGGTGCATGGCTCAACTCCCACGCTTTGCAAAGAGAGACAGAAAAATTCTAAGAGAAGAAAGAGTTTGAGATAGGATAGACCAAAAAAAAAAAAAAATGTTCTTGATTTCATTTAGGGTATGTTTGTAAATTTAAAATGCATTATTTAAACCAAAATAACAAAAATTATTATTTCCTCAAGTTTGAACAAGATTTGTGAACATTTATATAATGTCATTTTTTATACACAAGAAAATATATGTTTGGTCGTAACTTATGATGATGACTCTTCCTAGAGTAAAATAGTCAAGTAAATTTGATGAAATAACAAAGACAACGATTTTGTTTCTTTTCCAAGTATTATACATATTGGAGTCGCAAGATTTTGAGAAGTGATCATTCCCTCTTAGAAATAAGCATCTTACTTGAGTGAAGAATTGGCCAGTCGGTGAGCTCAGTGTCTTAAGAGAGACTAAATTTGTCACTTTAAGTTTTTATTTAAGACAAAGTCCACTTTAAATCCTTATTTGAAAAAAAGTCTCACTTCGGGCCCGTTTGGTTCAATTTTTGGGGAATACATTTGCAAAAATGCAAATACCTTTGAGTGAATGGGGTTTTCCGAAATGCAAATATAATTTGGTAAAATTTGCATTGTGAAACAACTTTGGCCAAAATACCATTTGGTAAAATTTACATTTGTAATTGACTTTTATTAAATTAAAAAAGCAAAAATATATTTATTTTTTTTTTAAGCCCGGCCACCGGACCGAGGGCTGCCTAGGTTCGCGCGACCCGGGCGGCCGTCGCCCGGGTCGCCGTCGCGCCGGGGTCGCCCCAACCCCGGCGACCGTCGCTTGAGGTCACGCGAACCTAGGCATCGCCTGAGGTCCCGCGATGGTCGTTGGGGTCGGGCAACCCTCAAGCGGTGGTCACTAGCACGTTGCCGGCGTGCGCGACCCCGTCGGCCTCCAATCAGCGGTGGCTTGGAGAAGATGAATAGTACCGACTTGCATTCCCAGGATGCAACTTGCCAATGCAGCTCCATTGGACTAAAGGCCTCTTTAGACTCTTTTGGAGATGCAATTGCATCTTGCTAAAGTAGCGCAAAAAAACGAACCAAACATGTTTGCATTTGGCCAAGGGACTTTAGAGTCCCAAAGCCTATTTGCAAAGCCGAACCAAACAAGCCTTTCATACCCTTAATTGAAATTTCCCCAAAAATGATGGAGCAGGAAGGACTAGAGAGGAAATATCAATACCAATATTAGTGTCTAAAAGATCAACATAATACACAGACTGAGAGGCCAAGTTAATAATACAAAGCTTATGCACGATTGAGAATTTTCACTAGAACATGATAAAAAAACACTGGAACACTTATATAGTAGCAAAGCACAGGCAATCCATAGTAGCCACTAATGTCTACACCATAATCTCTTCCCATAGTATGACTTGCAATAAGGCCAACAAGTGGCCATGCCGTTCTATACATGTCCGATGAAGGCGCGCCAGTCCATGTTAGTTTTAGCTCCAGAGATCAGAGAGAAAAATAACATCATCGCTCGGAGGACACGACGGCGCAAAATGTTTGTCACTAGTTCCGTCAACAAACCAATTATCATTGCGCAACGAGCTTTCCATTCCGAGCATGTCAGGCTGCTGAGGAACATACGCACTGTGGTCCGGTACATCATAATTCAACATAGTACGGTTCGAACTTTCGGATTCAACAGTCACTGCTGGAGATGCCTGAGGGAGACAATGGAAAGAAAACAACATATTCAAACTTTAGTTTGCTTCATCATGTCAACCTAGACCGATATTTGCTTACCTGCAAGCTAAAATCTTGTGCTCCTTCACATTCGGAAATACTAAGAGTACTGGGAATGGTTAGATTGGCCCCGGTACTCATAATTGCTGACTCCGATCCTGCTTTTTCACATTTCCTGTTTATTATGTGACAAAGGACAAATTCCCTCTGCAAAAAAAAAAGAAAAAGAAAATGTTGTTGGATCTGAGTTTTATGCTGTGTTTGGAAGGTGAAAGAAAATAGAGGGCAAGAAATTTTGGGTGAGAACATGGAAAGCAAGATTAACATTTTTGTGAGAAATATGAAAAGGAAAACTAGATTTTCAAGAGTTAGAACCGATAATAGGAAAATAATTACTGTATTGCTTGACTCTATAATGAGTTACCATCAAGGGGTATTTATACCCTACAGATAAAGACGTAATCTTATCTACCAAGGAAACTATCCTAGGAACTAAGGAAAAGTACAGAATTAATTACAATTTCCAAATATTTTGACAATATTATCAACACACACTATTTTAACCTGCATTTTCCACTCCTAGCATTTGCAAACACAGCATTAGATATTACCTGAATATACTGAATCTTGTGGTGTATGCACTTTAATTTTTTTCAAAGCTTCTAGCCTAAAACTTTCACAATATGTAAATGTTGACACGCACATTCATATCACTTTTTATGAGTTGCTACAAGCAAACCTATTAAGGTAAAGGTTCTCTTATCTGTTCAAAAAATAGGAAAAAAAAAAAAAGAAAAGCGAGCTACGTTTAGTATGCAAGAGTGGAATGAAAATGGAATTCTTATTCCACCTTCCACTACTATTCTTGCATTTTGTTGACCTTCTAAAGGTTTGAATGGGCATTCCCCCATTGAAGGCCTATTTCAAATTTTGAAGGGATGGGCATTTCTTAAGTAGACCTATGCAATGCCCCTTCCCTTATCAAAATAATATTGAATTACTGAGTTGGAATACTTAAATATTAATTTTTATGATAATAAATTTATGGTACATTATAATTGTGCTATAAAAATATATTTTGTTAAATGCAAGTCTATTAATAAATCGAAAGTCTAATTTACAGAAATGTCATTCCATTTCATTCTGACACAACCAGACAAAAGAACTGCAAATCTATTTCATTCCAATTATTGTATTTATGACAACCAAACAAAGAAATTGGAACTCAGTTCCATTTTACAGTAATTTCTTTTCGACTTTATCTCCACATTCCAGTCCATTCCTTTCCATCGAACCAAATGCAACATAAAAGGTTTCCATGCACACGGCAGGTGCGCTCCATGGAAAAAATTTTAGGCACTTCTATAATAATTTTTTCTTATACTGAAAATTTAATCCGGACAATCAATTTTGATTTTTGAGTGGTTTCCATTATTCTATTTTTCTAAAAATGATAATAATGATTGCTTATGTAGTACCAATTACTTGAGAATTACCCCGGATATGATCGGGCAATAATCCACAAGAAGCAGAATTGAGGAACACATGTAGCATGACAAGGAAGGCATATGCACATACTCAGACTCCTATATTCTTTGCTAGAACAATTAGAAAAATAACATTGAATTGCATTGATAAAAATGTTAGAGATGCTCAATGACAGGAAGCAAAAGAAGAGAAATTGAGTACCGGGTTGGGAATTTCACTATTCGAAACATTCGAATTTAGGTGATATTCATGCATGCTGAAGTCGGTTCTGCGGGCGTCCCCTTGTCGACCTTCGTAGTAAACCAAGATCCTCTTGAACCCTAACTCCTCACCGGTGCCCGGTGCTCGCACAGCACGTTTCTTACTCGTATCTTTCCAAAATCCGAACTCCGTCTTCCTACTCGAACGAAGGCTATTTGGGATCTTGTTATCACGGGGGCAGAAGAAGAAACACTCGTGTCCATCCGACGGTATCCTTGACAGGTCTATACAAAAAGCAATTGGTAAAGTGTCGATTCACCAAGTCTTAGGAGCAACCAACATAAAGAACAATAAGGAAAGAGTAAATCTGCTCGATATGAACTACACCGTTACCATTGTATCTGGCAAATAGATCCTGAGGCTCCCACTTGTAGATATATAGCTCCGGTATTACGCAGATAGTTTCCTTTTCTCCTTTCAGCTTTCTTCGCAAGTGATGGTCGATGAATTCGCTCTCCGTCGGCTTGAATCTGAGTCCCTTCGGCCATGTCTCCGTCGGGTCTTCCATAATCCAATCCTGCTACTGAGAAAGATAAGAGGAGCAGAGAATGGGACTAAGGAAGCAAGTAGAGGAAAGAGAGTTCGCTCTTGGCTGGACTTTGCTTTAGACTACTGACTCCAAACAGGTCATTTTTCTTCGAAGACGACGACGTTTTTACAAGTAGCAGCTTCTTCGAAGGTCGAGATATGAAGTTGCGTAAGCGTTTTCTCAGTGAATAGTGTGGAATTTCATGTCAATGCATACTTTGAGCAATGATGTGTAAAGTGGTAAAGATGAAAAGATTCTTGTTAGTACGATTCCCAAAGCAAAGTCGATTCTCTTATACATCTTTAATATTTTATCTTCTGGATGAGTTTAGAAAATTAAGTTCTATACTTTTGGCAAAATTGTTGTTCTTGACTAAAAGCTAAGGTTCTTATAGGAACATTTATCAAATGTATTATATAATCACTATTTGTAGTTACATGACTAATTTTAATGTTGCCCAAATCTAGCGAGGGAGCCATGCCTGGGCAAGCCTCCTCTCCCTAAATTTGGGCATGAGGTGGCTAGCGAGTGTGGCTCTTGCCAACCTTTGAGACCAGCTATAGGTGAAAAGGAAGAAAACAAATCAGAAAATTAAAAGAAATTACAAAAACCATCCACGTTAGTTTCAACCGTACCATGTAGAAGGGTTCTGGCCATGTTGCCACAAAGAGATTGAATTGACAAATTTTTGAAATGTTTAGAATTAAATTGAATAATTAAAATGTTTATAATTAAATTGGCAATTGTACAATCAATTTATGACTTTTTAAATAATTTTCCATCTTTCAAATGATTATTGCAATCAATTTTGGTCATCATTAATGGATTTGCTAATTTATCAAAAGTTTGTCTATTGGTATTTATAAATAGTGCAAAGTAACTACTTTTTACTTTGCTTTCAAAATTTAAAGTATTATTTAAATTTAAAAAATTTCAAAAAAATAATATATGAATCTACTTGTTGGTATTTACAAATCATAAAAGTTTTAGTATTACAAATCAAGCACTATGGATTGCGTTTTTCGAAAGAATTAAGACTTGATTACAACTTTTTAATTATATCTTTTGAAAGTTTTTAATAATCAATTATACTTTAGTAACAAGTTCTAGGATTTCAATGCACTTAACTTTTCTTTTTCTTTTTTTTTTCTTTTTCTTTTCATTTGTTGTTACTATTCATCTTCTTCCTCGACTTTCTTGATTATTGCTCGCCCGCCATGGTCATCGTCTCCACCCCACCACCAAGCCCTTCATCTCCCCATCACTTGATTTCAACTCTTGCCACGCCTTACACAGCTAGTTGCTCCTAGATTTGGATGGCTCGATCTCGGTCCTCATTGAATTTGACCAAGCACTAGGCCATGGCCTTCTCATAAGGATCCCGAGGAAGCAGACGGCTTTGTAGCCAACTCTCTTTGATTCAATGTAGTATCACAGTGAACTCTGCAACCAGTCTCCTTCCATGGATGAGAACAGGGATCTTCTTGTGAGCTCCCCGCAACAACACATCGCTCTCTTACTCATACTTCTCTCCCTTGAGCTCGAGCGCCCACCCCTTGTGACTCTGCAGCTAAAGTGACTAAGCCAGGCTCTTAGCAGCTTCACTCCCTCCATAAAACGAAACTTATCAGAACAATTTCCTTCTTTTTTTTCCGAGTCTAAGCTAAACGAAGACCACAAAGTCCTGAATCGCTACAGCGACCAAGCTCAAGCCATCCAAATCTCGGGTCAACTCTTCATATTGGGCAGGTTGGGTGTTGAAGTCGACCAGTGGGGAGATGCAGAGCTTGGCTGCAATTAGGGGTGTGCAAAATACCCGGGAACTGCCCGGACCACTCGGAACCGGACCGGAACCGCCCGGAACCGGTGGTTCTTGAGGGAAACGGTCCGGTTCCCGGTTCCAATTTATGGGAACCGGTGGGTACCGGTCCGGTTCCCAGTTCCATGGGCGGATCCGCCCGCCCGCCCACCTGGACCGGACCGGAACCTTTTTAATATTAAAAAAAAATTACTAAAAGAAACCCTAGATCTCATCTCTCCCTTCGTCTTCGGCTCCTAATCCTATTGCCATTTCGCTGCATTTACTTCTCTCGCCGTCCGCATCTCCACGTACTTAAATTTGGTTTTTCTTTTTTTGGCTTGCTTTGATGTCATGTAGTCATTCTATGTTGAAAATCAAAATTGTTTCGCATCAAAATCGGTTCCATGGATCCACCCAGGAACCGGACCAGACCGACGGTCTAGTTCCCGGGTGGATCCATGCAACAAACGGGTGGATCCCGGTTCCTATTTTTTGGAACCGGCCATTAGCGGCGGTTCCCAGTTCTAGGTTGGGAACCGCCCGCCCGGACCATGCACACCTTTAGCTGCAATGGCGGAAACTGCAACAACGGTGGATAAACAGTAATGCGGAAACCTAAGGAAAAAGATGAACAGTAAAGAAAGAAAAGAAATAAAATTGTGGAAAAGTAAAAGAAAAATAAGTAGAACAACATCATTTTGAATGAATTTGTCCACATAAGATTACCGACATGGCACGTAGGATGATCAGCAATAACTAAATTTCTACGTTAATAATTTCAAGTGAAACTTGAACAAAATAACTAAATTGAAATTTCATGCAAAGATCAAGACTACATTAAGACAACTAAAAATTTTATAACTATATTAAACTCGGTGCAATAGGTTTACAGCTATAATGGTAATTTTCCTCCCTTTTCCATGAAAGTTAGTAGGGTTTGTAGAGAAATTTGGGTTCCTAAACAGTGAGATTTCAATTCATTCCAATGACTTTCAATAGGATAATATAGTAGACTAGATTATGACTTGAGAAATTAGAAGAGAACCGAGAAATGTTCAAACAAAGATTAGTATATTCATAGTTTACGAGTAATTACAACTCAAACGGGGACAGACCGTGATGATTGTGGGTATAGCAGTATCAGAGCATATAATATATTTACTAATATGTGTCATAGAGCATTTCGCATGATTCTAAATAGGATCATAACAAAATAATAATAAAGCTTGACTTGAAAATTATCATTTGTCAAATAAATATAGAATAAAAACTAAAGCATGACACGGATTACATTGTCAAGCATTATAATTAGGCGAAGTTTCTGTAAAGATATTAGTTGGGAATTAAAGTTACAATAAGTAGTGTCCACTCCCATATCTCGTACAATTGGGTGCGCAATTTCTAGTTTCATACTATAATTATGTCAATATAGTCATAATCCTTTTAATTTTACCAATTAAATCATAAATCTTTTGATGATTTACTAATGTAATCTATCCTACCAATTTTTGTAGGAAATCGCCTACATCAACGCTAGCAATACAACATGACATAACTAACATTGATGTAGACGATTTTTTCACTTTTCTAAAACTTTTCTGAATTTTTTATTACATTTTTTTTTTCTTTTCTTTTTCTTCTTTTCTTTCCTTTCTTCTTTTCCCCAACCGTGAACCAACATGGTTGCCAATTGGCCATCGTTGGCCACAAGCGAGGTCCGAGCGAGGGCCTCTATGCCCTTACCTAGATCCAAGAGAGAGCTATGATTGGACAACAACGCCCTCTCTTGGTTTGGGCAAAGGCCAATACCTTTGCCTAGATCTTGAAGAGGGCATGGAGGTCCTTGCCCATGGCCAGTAAGGTCCACAACACACTCACCTAGACAAGATGAATGTCGTTAGCCCTCGCCTATGGCTAGCAACCTCACCAGCCCAAAGTTGTAAAAAAAAACAACGAAAGAAAAGCAAAAAAGAATAATATACTCCAAAAAAATTAGAAGAAATTTAAAAAAAAAAAAATGTGCGTATCAACATCGATCGTGCCACGTAAGATGACTAGCATCCATATCAATAATTTCATGCCAAAATTGATTGCATAGATGATATTGATAAATCGTCAAAAAGTTTTGAACTTAATGGTTATAATTAAAAAATTTAAATTAAATTAACACAAATACAATAGGTTTAGAACTTTTTCCCAGTTGTGTTGTGTCATAATCATTCTATATCAAATTCATGTTAAACACAAACTAGTCACAAATCTTGTCGTGAATTTGAAATTTGACCAAAACTTGATTATCAAACAAGGTAGAAGATACAGTCTCAACTAGTGTGAGCTTCTTTACTCATTATGTGGTAGCTTCTTCCTTCTCCAAATCCTAGATACCTAGAACTAACCTCCCCTCCCATGGCTGCATCAATTCACCATCTTCAGATTGGGGATTCGGCTGATCTTCCACCGAAATTGCTATAATTGGAAACTTTGGTTCTACCCCACCCCCTTCCTTCCCGTTTCTTCCTTTTCCAAACCCCAAAAACCCAAAAAAATTTTCTCCTCCACCACTCCCCCATACATAGATTATAGGATTTGCCAATAAATTATCCACAATTCAACACTTCCCTCCTTGTTACAAAAGTCCACTATATTGATGGCTTTATAAGGAAGGAAAATGCAAAACCAAGTGAGATGGCAATAGTCTCATATAATTCAGAACATGATTTTCTAGAAGAGGACAACATGGTAACAAACATGTCAACAAGCCAGAGAAAGAGAACGCAACAACTGCAAATCCAACCACTCAACTGGGCAAGCCCAAAGAAGTTTACAATACTGCGGAAGGAGGAAAAAATGGGGCACAAAATCTCGGTAGCCAAAAAACATAAATGTATCCAACCTTATGAGAAGAGGATATCATCGGTTACATTACCGAATGAGGAGCACCTCCCATATACTCCAATCCATGTGTGGGAAGGGGTTCAAGAACGAGCTTTGGTGGCTAGCCTAATAAGCACCCATGCATACATAAAGTTATTGAGTTGGAATTGTCAAAGGTTGAGCGCACCCTTAACATTCTAGCATTTTAGAGCCTTAGTGGCTCTAGAGGGGCCCGATTTGGTTTTTCTTATAGAAACTAAGAACAAAAATAGAATGGTCACTCGTATCAAATAGTAACTGAAATTCACACATCCAGTCATCATTGATCCTATTGGAATTGCGAGAGGACTAACCCTTATGTGGAATGAGGAGGTGAAGATGGAAGTGGAATATAGTTCAGTAGAGTTAATAAACATCACTTGCAACGACCTCAATAGTGGATACTTAATGAGGATATCTTTCTTTCATGCCCCCACAAACTACCAGCGGAGATTATAGTTATGGCAAGCTATTTGTTCTATTAGTACATCCAATACACTCCCATGGCTTTGTATAGGGGACTTCAATGAAGTATTGTACAAATAGAAAAAAGGTTTGAAAGCGTGAGGCGGATTGATATAAGATGGTGCCGTTTAGACTAATGCACATAAGTGGTAAATGCTAAAATGAATGAGTCTTTGATCAAGCCAGTCTCTAGAGAAGAAGTCAGAGAAGCAATGTTTCAAATGGAAGCTATAAAAGCCCTAGGACCATACAAGCTTAATGGACTATTCTACCAAAGCCATTGGATAATTATCCAAGAAAACATCTTCAACATGGTGGATACCTTCTTCAAACAAGGTACTTTCGATCATCAGATAAATGAGACCCATATTGTTCTTATTTCAAAAGTAAACAACCCGGAAAATATCACTCAATATCGGCTTATTAGTCTATGCAACTTCAACTATAAGATCATTGCTAAGGTAATGGCCAATAGATTGAAACTCTAGCTTCCTGACCTTATCTCTCAAGAACAAAGTGCTTTTGTTAGTGGCCACTAAATTCAAGACGACATATTCATTGTTTAGGAGGTGTTCCATCAGCTAAGGGTGCGTAAAAGGAAGGGAAAATTCCAAGCAATCCTAAAATTAGACATCCAAAAGGCTTACGTTAGGATCGAGTGGGACTTCTTATGTGACTATATGCTAAAATTAGGTTTCTGTGGAAGATGAGTCTCCCTAATAAAACAATGCATTTCCTCGGTCTCGTTTGGAATCAATGTGGATGTCAAGTAAAGAGTGGCTATAATATAACACATGCTTGGGAAGAGTACCAAAACAGAGGAACAACTGTCAACATCCTACCAAGCCCCTAAATAGCTATGGAACAACGTTTGGAACTTACAGATCTTCCCAAAAGTTCGATTCCTACTGTGAAGCATTTGCAACAACGTAATCCCAACAAAAGAAAAACTACACATAAGGAACATCATACCTAATCCAACATGTTCATTGTGCAGCCAAGCTCCGGAGATGGTGGAACACCTTTTCACTCAATGCAAATGGATGAAAACATATGATTAGACCCCACAATGTTAACACACGACTCTCTGATAACAATAGCTAGAATCGACAAATGGGTTTGCGATTTCCTCCTTGGACTCAAAGCTAAGAGCCCTCTTCATGGGGTCCTAAGGAAGATCTAAAAGGCTCGAAACAATCTAGTGCTTCGGGGGAGGAGGCCCTACCCAAGATCTATCAATTCGCATGCGACCCATTTATTATCCTGTATAAAATAGATTAATTAAGCTTAGTTCAAACGCGCTCAATACATGTAAGAGAGTTGCTGGTCTGATTCCGTCGGATGCGCCAGGGACACTATAAAGACTACTTATTATTTGAACAGGAAATTAATTTTCTGACTTTATGTTGGATGAGAAAAGCCATAGAAGTATCATTTCTATTTCTTTTATGTCCTACTGGGTTCAGGTGCTCTAGTCTTGTTGTTACAAATGTGAACTCTCGAATCGATTAATTTTCTTTAACTTTAGAAGGGAAAGATTGTCGCAGCAAAAATTCAGTTGGGTCAAAGGGTCACATTATTACTAATATAGAAAAAAAAAATGTATAACAGAAAATATTTTGAAAATTTGCAATTACTCCCCGCCCCTGTACTCACACGAACATTATATTAATAGTCCGACATGGATTGCCGATTGATTTAGACGAAAGCATTTGATGTTGAATTGAACTAATACATATAACATCGTCTCGACATGAGTCACTGCAAAATGCCCCAACCGTTGGAAATGGAAGGCCGCTATCGCAATCAGCATCTTCATTTATTAACTAAAGCTTCATATCCACAATTTTGTCCAACAATTTCGTTGAAACAAGTTCAATACGACATGTGCAGTACAATACATCTCAAAATATATACTTAGGTACTAAAAACAAAAAAAAAAACCACAACCCTGAAAAACTTTCTAAAGCGTGATCCTGCAAGGCCAGCTAATTGTGATACTCTTCACGTTCCAAGGCTCATCAAAAACCATCGCCCTGCTGTACCAAACATAGTGATCATTAGTTTAATCAGGGATTACTAAATGGTCAATTTGTTTCGCCGAGTGAGTAAAACAATCGGCTCCGTTCCTCTTACCTGGCCATCGTTGTACAGGTGAGGCTGCGGATGGAAAGAGCGATACGAATTGTAGTCCGGCAGGTTGTTCTCGAGCGTCTGAAATGGAACGAGCGATTCCATGGTTGCTCGAAATGATGACTGACGTCAGACGAAAAATTTCGTATTAAAAAACACTCAAACTACTCCGAAATTTTCAGCAAACATTATTTTGATCGAAACAGGTGAGACTAGGGAAGGAAAATCCGGAAAAGAGGTTCGATCCTTTCATTTATTTACCTCCTGATCTGAGTCCTCTGTCTGCTCATGTTGAGAAATAACCGGAGTGTCCTCGGTTAACCTCAAACCTCTTTCAAAACTGGGGGAAATATCCAAGCTTTCACTTGGTTTCCTCTTCAAGCGACAAAGGATATAGGGTATCTGCAAATATTTATAATTTGTTAATGTAACAAAGATTAGAGCCAGTAGAATCTGAAAGTTTCACTTTGATACAATGCGGAAAGTAAATGAAAGACAGAACCTGAAAAGTATATGTCACATAGTCAAAACAGAAACAAATAATAATGACAAGATACAAGAGTGTAATTGGCTCATTCTTTTCATTTTATAATCCCGGCACAAGGTGGGGCTAAGCTCATGGAAATTTGTGCAAGTCCCATGAACAGCTTAAATGAAAAAGTTGGCCTATGTGGAAGGTCCTAATCTAGAGCAGTTTATAGGCAAGTGGCTAGATTTAAATGGATGACCTCTAGTTCCTAGACTGAAAACCATTGACACCCCTAAACAATTGTGCCAATCATGAGTAGTTAATTGGCTCATTCCATTGAAAGTCACTGATGTTATGTTATAGTTCAAAACAACCATCAACTTACTTTCTTCAGCACAGCCTAATGCACTATTAATTTATTCCTCGCTAATTTATATTGCAAATGAAAAACATAACAGAAATCTTAGATAGATCAAATGGAGAACCTGAAAAGTTGAAGAGTATCCGTTAAGAAGTTTTGGATTCAAATGATATTCATGCATGACCCATCCAGTCTTGACGCGACCCTTGTGAAAGACCAAAATCCTCTTGGTGCCTATTAAAGCCTTGGCGTCTCGAGTTTTTATCTCATCCTTTTGGCAAGTGATCTTCCATTTACCGCTTGGTGTTTGCCTTTTGATGCGCTCACTATTTTGGGCTAGGTAAGGAGAAGGACAAAAGAAGTACCAATCCCACCCATCGGATGGAATATTTGATATTTCTGCACACATACATGACAAAAGACTTAGGACGACTCCTCAAAACACTATAAGTGCATATAACGTAAGAGCAATTTTTCAACTACTGGTACGATAAAAGAAATTGATACTAGAACCAACGAAAAAGGGAAAGGGAGTGGGCGCAAAAAACTCACGCTGATACAATTCGGGTAATTCCCAAGGATCCTTAGCATAGAAATCCTCAAGCTCGGGAATGACGCAACCATTGGCATATCCAAGTACCTTGTTGATCAAATATCCTTGAAGGAGTTCTTCCTCGGAT
The DNA here is from genome assembly GCA_014182715.1 of Eucalyptus cloeziana. Classification (NCBI taxonomy): domain Eukaryota; kingdom Viridiplantae; phylum Streptophyta; class Magnoliopsida; order Myrtales; family Myrtaceae; genus Eucalyptus; species Eucalyptus cloeziana. The sequence continues at coordinate 9,921,300 of CM024640.1, forward strand.
GGAAGAAATCTGAATCCCACCTGAAATCGCTCCATACAGAGCTTGCTAATTAACTAAGACAAGCGATGAACTTGAGTGTGAGAGTGAATTTGTGAGTTCATATGTCAATCGGAGATGACAATTTATAGCTGGACTCAGCAATGACCCAGGCTTCTGGGTATTGCTGCTTGTGGGTCCTCCCTTGTGCCACAAGCCCCTTTTTCCCTAAGCCCTTGCTTATGAAGGGGAAGCTCGATGCATTTTCTGACTTCTCTGCTGAGGTTTACACGGTTACGCCTAGGAGAAGCTTCTAGTCAGATTCCCATTCTATATATTTTTAATATTATATCTTCCGGATGAGTTTATAACTTTGGAAAATCGAGTTCCTCATACTTTTTGGCAAAATTGATGTTCTTGACGAACAGCCAAGGTTCTTATTGGAAGCTTTATCAAATGTATTATATAATCACTGTGGAATTTGAAATAATGGTAAGCTTTTAGTTACATAACTAATTTTTATGTTGCCCAAATTTGGCGAGGGGTTCATGCCTGGGCAAGCCTCGCTTTTGCCAAATTTGGGTGAGGTGTGGCTAATGAGCGTGACCCTTGCTGACCTTTGCAACTAGCTATAGGTGAAAAGGAAGAACGATAAAAGGTGAAAAAAAAATTAAAGAATTGAAAGAAATTATAATAATCATTCACGTTAGTACCAACCATACCACGTAAAAGGTACTATTTACATCGACAAGAGAGATTGAATTGACAAATTGTCAAAAGATTTAGGATTAAATTAACGCAATTCATGACTAAATTGGTTATTGTACGATAAGTTTAGGATTTTTTGGATATTTTTTCCACTTTTCAATGATTATTATAATCAATTTTGTTCATCAAGAGTGGATTTGATAATTTACTAAGAGTTTGCTTGTTGGTATTTATGAATAGTGTAAATTAACTACTTTTTAATTTCCTTTTAAAATTTAAAAATTTTATTTAAATTTTAAATTTTTCAAAAAACTTATATATGAATCTACTTGTCGGCGTTTACAAATCATAAAAGTTTTGGTTGTTTGAGAATGAAAAATAATAATAATGGGCACCTAATAAGATTTGAAAATAAATTTAAAGCGAAAGTAACTCCAAACAAACCCTAATTTTATTTGACATATGTCACCTCGACTAATAGGTTTTTTTTTTTTTTTTTTGGATAATGAAACACTTTTCTGGAAAAATTACGAACTCAATTCTAAACTTATTTACAAATTCTAACGTAATGATAAAAATTTCAATTTTTCCAATGTACTCTCAACCTTTTACATAAAATTTCAATGTAATCATTTCGGACATTTTCACTTGAAATCACACCGACACTCTGAAGTAGATAAAGTTAGTTAAAAGAAGTCATCTTATTTGTTTTATGAACTTTCTAGATTTTTTTCCTTTTTAGTAATTGTATTAGAAATTAAACTTGTCATGAAAGTGTAATTCATTTCTAAAACTTTCAATAAATGTAAACAAGTTCTAAAAATTCAATTGAGTCATAAAACTTTAAAAAAAAAAACGCAATCAAAGTCCATAGATTTGTCAAGTTGGTCTAATCAAGTCTTTCGGTTGATTGCATTTTTTTTTAAAATTTTAGAACTCGATCATATTTTTTTAATAAGTTTTAAGACTTTATTTATTTTCAAAATTTTAGCACTTAATTAAACTTTCGTAACAAGTTTTAAAATTTCATTACATTTATCCCTTCGTTTTTTTTCTCTATTCATTGTTGTTACTGTTCATCTTCTTCCTCGAGTTTCTCAGTTATCGCTTGTCCTGCCATGGTCGTCTCCACCCCACCACCAAGCCCTGCATCTCCCCGTTACTTGATTTCAACCCTCGCCACGCCTAATACAACGAGTTGCTCCTAGATCTGGATGGCTCGATCTCCTTTCCTCATCGAATTTGATCAACAACTGGGCCACGGCCTCCTTATGAGGATCCTAAGGAAGCAGAGGGCTCTGTAGCCAACTCCTTACTGCAGTATCACAGCGGACTCTGCATCCAGTTTCTCTCCATGGATGAGCACAGTGATCTTCTTGTGAATTGGATAGCACCGCAACAACACATCGCCCTCCTACTCATACTTCACTCCCTTTAGCTTGGGCGCCCACATGACTTTGCAGCTTCACCCTCCATAAATCCTAACTTCTCAGAACAATTTCCTTCTTTTTTCTGAGTCTAAGCAAAACGAAGACCAGAAAGTCCTGAGTCACTACGGCGACCAAGCTTAAGCCATCCAGATCTCAGGGCAGCTTGTCATATTGGCGGGGCGGACGTTGGAAGTCGAGCAGTGGGGAGACGCAGAGCTTGGCGGCGATGGCGGACACTGCGACAACAGTGGATAAACAGTAACGCGGAAACCTAAGGAAGAAGATGAACAGTAAGGAAAGAAAAGGAAGGAAAAGAAAAATGAATATGTGAAAAAGTCAAAGAAAAATAAGTAAAGCAACATCATTTTGAGTAGATTTGTCCAGGTCAAATTACTAACGTGCCAGGTAGAACAGTCCGTGATAAATAGATTTCCACATCAATCATTTTAAATAAAACTTGATTGAAATGACTAAATTGAAATTTTATATAAAAATTAAAACTAAAATCAATATAATAGAAATACGATTGAAATGATAATTTTCTTCACTTTTCCATGAAAGTTGGTAGATTTGGTAGTAAATTCGTACAATTGAAATATTTGACATTGAATTGAAACAAGTTTAATAAATTTAAGAATTTTCTCCAATTATGTCATGTCATATTCATTTTATGTCAAGTTCATGCTAAACATAATTTTTTCACAAATATTGTCGTGAATTTGAAATTTGACCAAGACTTGATTGTCAAACACATTGGAAGATACAACATGGTTAACACAATTTTTTTTAAAAAAAAAATATAGGCACCTTTGCATGAACCTGTAAAATATGTTTGGAAGTATATGAACATATCTAAATACATTTAAACACGTCGTGCTAATAGGTATTAATTACATGTGTCTAAAGCATATTAAAAAACTATTAAAGAGTCAATTCACATGCAATCCATTTACTATTTGTATATAAAATGGATTAATTAAGTTTAGCTCGAACGCGCTTGATACATGTTAGAGAGTTGTGGGTCCGATCCTGTCGGATGCACTAGGGGCACTACAAAGAGTAATTATCATTCGAACAGGAAATTAATTTTTCTGACTTTATGTTGGACAAGAATAGCTAATAGCAGTACCATTTCTAATTCTTTTATGTTTTACTGCGTTCAGGTGGTCTAGGCTTGTTACAAATGTGAATTCTTAAATCGATTACAATTTGGATTTTCGCTAACTTTAGAAGGCAAAGATTGTGGTGGCAAAAATTTAGCAAGGGTCAAAGGGTCACACTATCACTAATTTAGGGAAAAAATGTGTAACAGAAAATATCTTGAAAATTTGCAATTAGCCACCGCCCCTATATTCAAACCAACACATTTGTAATGTAGTCTGATACGGACCGCCGATCAATTTAGGTGACAGGTGTGGATTCGAATTAATACCTATAACATAATCCCCACATGAATCACCGCAAAATGCCCGAAACGCTGGAAAGGGATGGTCAATATGACAATCAGCATCTTCATTTATCAACCGAAGCTTCATACTCAAAATTTTTGTCCAACTATGTCGTTGGCACAAGTGCAATACAGAATACGGACTACAATACTTCTCAAACTATATATGTCGGTACACACAAAACCCTGAAAAACTTTCTAAAGCGTGATCCTGCCGGGCCACACTGTTGAAGAGCTGACGGCGGTACTCTCCACGTTCCTAGGCTCACCAAAAACCACCGCCCTGTCGTACCAAACATGGTGATCATTAGTTTAAATTAGGAATCACTGAACGGTCAATTTGTCTCGCCAAGTGATTAAAACAATCGGCTCCGTGAGCCGTACCTGGCCGTCGTCGTACAAGTGGGGCTGCGGATGGAAAGAGCCATACGAGTTGTAGTCCGGCAAGTTGTCGTCGAGCCTCTGAAACGGAAGGAGTGATTCCACGGTTGCCTGGAACGATGACTGACATCGGACAAAAAGAAGTTCATGTTAAAAAACTCTCGAACTACTCCGGAACTTCCGGCTAACAATAGATTGATCGAAACCGGTGAGACTCGGGAGGGCGAAATCCTGAACAGAGGTTCGGTCCTTTCGGTTACTTACCTCCTGATTTGAGTCCTCTGTCAGCTCATGTTGAGAAGCAACTGGAGTGTCGTAAGTTACGCTCGAACCTCCTTCAAAACTTGGGGAAATATCCAAGCTTTCACTTGGTTTCCTCTTCAACCGACAAAGGATATAAGGTATCTGTAAATATTTATAATTTGTTAATGCAACAAAGATTGAAGTCAGTAGAATCAAAAAGTTTCACTTTGGATACAAAGTGGAATGTAAAGAATAATAATGACATGGTATAGGAATATAATTGGCTCATTCTTTTTCCTTTTTTTTTTTTTATAATCCACGGCACAAGGACAAGATCAGGCTAAGCTTATGATACATCATGCAAGTCTCAATCCTAATTCAGAGCAATTTACAGGCAATTGACAGGATTTGAATGTGTGACCTCTAGCTCTTAGACTGTACACTACTGACGTCGCAACCACCCTAAGTAGTTAATTGGCTCATTGTTTTGAAAGCCATTTGTGTTATATTATGGTTTAAAAGAACTATCATTTCATTTCTTCACCTGCCCTAAAATTTATTTATTTTGCAAATGAAAAATATACAAGAAATCTTAGATAGATCAAATGGGGAACCTGAAAAGTTGATGAATATCCATTAAGAAGTTTGGGATTCAAGTGGTACTCATGCATGACCCATCCAGTCTTGGCGCGTCCCTTGTTAAACACCAAAATCCTTTTGGTACCGATTAAAACCTTGGTGTCTCGAGCTTTGATTTCATCCTTTTGGCAAGTAATTTTCCATTTTCCACTTCTTGTTTGTCTTTTCACTCGCTCGCTATTTTGGGCAAGGTAGGGAGAAGGGCAAAAGAAGTACCAATCCAACCCATCCGATGGAATCTTCGATATTTCTGGACACATACAACGTAAAAGATTTAGGACAATTCCTCAAAACACTGTAAGTGGTAATAATGTGCGAACAACTTTTCAATGTGTAACTACTAATATGATATAAGAAATTCATACTACAACCAAAATAAAAGGGAAGGTAGAAGGCGCAAGAGACTCACGTTGATACAATGCAGGTAAATCCCAAGGATCCCACGCATAGAAATCATCAAGCTCGGGTATGACGCAACCATCGCGTATCCAAGTACCTTGCTCGTCAAGTAACCATTAAGGAGTTCTTCCTCGGTCGGAAGAAATCTAAATCCCACTTGAAATTGCTCCATCGAGAGAACGAGTGTGGCCAATTAACTGAGGTGAGTGATGCAGTTAGATGTCTGAGTGTTCGAGTGAATCTGTGAGTTCATATGTCAATGGGAGACCACAATTTATAACTGGACTCAGCTGACTCAAGCTTCGGGGTTTTGCTACTTGTGGGTCTTCCCTTGTGCCACAAGCCTCCTTTTCCCCTAAGCTCTTGTTTCTGAAGGGAAGCTAGATATATTTTACTTTGACTTCTCTGCGGAGGATTACACGGTTACACCTAGAAGAAGCTACTGGTACAATTCCCATTCCATCCCTCCCTAGGGAAGTGCGCCAAAGATTGAGCCAAAGCATGGCAGCCTAATGGTCAAAGGTCTAAGCACTCAAAGCTAGATATGATTAATATTTAGGGCCTAGGTAGATCGAGTCGAGTTCCGAGCGCCACTCGATTTTTGAAAAATGGGGGGCGAGCGGCATCCAAAATGTGTTCCGACACTTGGAAGGGATCTTGCCACTAAATCCATGATTGGGTCTAGTTAAAGTCGGTGCACGCACGCAGTCGCAGATGGAGGGTAGAGATGGCCCCCACTTCCCTAGATGGAAACAAATTTTGGAAAAATAAATAATATATGGAATTCCCTGGACCGTTATTGCACGTATTAATAATATTAAAGAAGGTGATCCTCATAATGACTTGAACTCTGTAACTTTAACTTACCAAGTTACATGGAAGTAAATAATAACTTATAGTAAGTATGTTCTGTTATTTTTCATACGTATTAGGAAAAAACATTTGTTTGATGAGTAAATTTAGAGAACAATCAAGAATGGTTGACTATACTTATGAAACACCGAAATCGTTTCCAAATGAGTCATATTCTTTTCTTTTTTATGTGAAGTTAAAATAAAATTAAAGTATCGATAGGAAAGTCGATTTATTTATATACTTTTAGTCCTTGTGGTTTTGATTATTCCAATTTGCTTCCTTTTAATAAAATGGACCCTCTATCTTATGTTATAATAATGTAAGGGCTTTCCCACCAATGTAAGTCCTAAAACTTAGGGGTGTAAATGGGTCGGGTCGAGTTTTGATGTTACCCGACCCGACCCGAAACCCGACCTGAACACGAAACAAGTATAACTTATCCAATTATAGCATTGCGGCATTGTGTTCAGTTCGACCAAACAAGGACATGAACACGCTGCACCATATTATCCTATGTACCTTGCCTCTCAGGGTATGCCCATGTTAAAGCTCAGCGCATCAGCTCCATTGGTAACGTTCAAACCCATTCTAGGAAAAAGAATTCTGTCCTAACTGATTCTTCCTCTGATGAAGGTATCGGCTCGTCGGGGTCACCGGGGCATCCAATCAGTTCTTCGACTTTCACCACAAGTAATCAGGGCTGGGGCGACGATATGTAAGGGCGTGCTAACTAAATTGCCATCCGGATGCCATCATGAGCAAGTTAACAGCTGAAGAATTGAAATGAACCGATAAATGAGGGAATTCCATGAAAAGAAACGAAGAGGAGAGGTTATTCTTGAAAATCAATGGAAACTACCTAATCGGTTCTAAATCTATTATACTAATGTCAATTTAGTGTAAACTTTTCAATTTTATCAATTTAATTATAAACATTTGCACAAAATTTTAATATAGTCCTTTTTAATGTTGTCCCCAATTTTTGCCAAAAATCATTGATGTGACAACAACTAATTAATTAGCATCGCCACTCAACACGCCGCACACCACATGACACGCCGCACGACACGACATGCCAACGCATTATTTAAAAAAAATAGATAATTTTGACATGTTAAGATCATTATATACTAAATATATATTTTTATATATACATGATAAATTATTATTTCATGATTATTTTAATAAAATTAATTTGATTCAAATTCATAATAAAATAATAATAATAATAATAATAATAATAATAATAATAATAATAATAATAATAATAATAATAATAAAAGAGCCTAAAATGAAATAAAGTTTAAAACATTAATTCACCATTTGCTAATAGCATTCATTATTTCAATTTGACAAATTCAACTCCATTCCAATAATCTATAAAATTTGGGAGGAAAAAAAAAAGCAATCAATATTATGGATTGCCATGTTAGAGCATGTCGGAAGAAAAGAGAAAAAAAAAATAAACTTTTATGTGAGTTGCGTATTACAAGAAGTTAGAGTCAGAAGAAAAATAAAACTAGATTTTTCTTCATTCCTCATTTATTATTTTTATTATTTTTTATTATTTACATATTTACATTTTGATCTCTCATTTATTGAAAAATTTTAAAATTGACCCTATACATGTCGAAATTGACCGAATGTCAAAAACTACCCGAGTGTCTGAAAATGTCGAACACATGTTGTAATATCCTATACGACATGAAGATTTTCGAAGAGTATCAGTGCTTCCTAGATAACTAGACCACACCGCTTTAGTCATTTTTGTACCAAAATTAACCAAAATGAAGTTGACAAAATTGAAAAATTTAAGACTCAGTTGATATCGGTGCAATATATTTATGACTAATTGGTTAATTTTCCCGATAATCAACGAAAAGGTAGGTCTATTTTTGACAATCATACATTTCACTTCACCTGAAATCCATTTGAATTGTTGGCTTTTCTTCCAAATAAGAGTACCATTATCAACAACAGTCTCCAAGCTATTGAAGCACGAGTTAGCATCATAAAAATCTAACATCATTAGGTCGAATCATCGAATCAATACCTACATTAGTAATTGGACTAAAAAGAAAACCAATTCCATCACCCCTACAGTCGATGTCAAAAACGCTGAATCAACACCCGTGCCGATATTGATCAAATATTGACCTTGAAAATGGGAGAAACCATGATTCCACAAGAACCTCCATCGGGTTGGTGGACAGTGAAATCACCAAGCCTAAGCTACAGACTATAACGAAATCTAATCTATGATCTTAACAGTATTAAAAAAGCATACTGTGAAATTTTTCAGATCAGTCATTAAAATGAAACCTCACACCGCATCTAGTAAAAAAGCATAGGTATTACAGATCATACAAATTACAAGACAACTGATCAAAAGAACTCGATACGATGCCACAACAGTCAAGTAGAATCTAGCTCCAGGTTCAAAATAAATACTAAATCACGGCAAACCTCCCAAGGTCCAAATCTATTTTTGAAATAGAAATTTGTTATAGAAATAAAAAAATGAAATAATTTAATCAAACGGATTTTTATTTCATAAGTAAGTCTGGAATAGAAAAATTATCTCTTAGAACAAAAATTCTGGTTTATCATACACCCCATAATCTTTCTAAATTATCAAGACGCGTACCCGTGTTGCGTGTACTTAATCCTTGTTTTCCCCCTCTATGTGGTCAGGTATACTTTCATACCAATTATGGCTGCTCATCGAACACAACACGCCTCCTCGAACGTCTTCTCCATTCAAACGTTAGTCTCACTACGCGTCGAGAGTTGATCGATCCTTAACTCTTATGAACACTCTCGAGCATTTTCACGTAAGGTAATTCAAATGGATGTCTTTAAAACACTTGTTAAACATAATTAATGACAAAATTCTTGACTGTTAGAGTGATGAAGCGAACTTAGTCAGTTCACGTGTCGCGATGATTTAACAATAGAGATTCTCTATTCTGCAGGTGCTATACATGGAGCTAAAAATACGAGTTCCTTATCCACTAAAAATGGTTCTCAGGTAGGAAACTCTGCTGCATCCTGGGGTGATCCATCTATTCAAGGTTTATCAATGACATCTGGACAACCTCTTCCTTGGACTGGTGCTTGAACTGATGTTTCTGGGATTTTATGCATCGACCTAAAGTTCTGGTTATGATATGGAGATATTCATGTACAAATATGCCAAGATGTCAAGTTGTACCAGAGAGATAAGTGATAAGAAAACAGGAAAAAACAATCGACAATTGATTTTGTGCATGCTATTCCCTATTTTATGTGCTGCTTCATGAATGAAGCTTCAATTAATTCATAACCTTGCGGGTATCAACCTAGAGTTTTCTTAATAGTGCTTGATGATGCTTGTTGTCGCACTGTTCTAATCTTGTGAGCCTAAATGTCAATTGTTTGAAAATAGCTTTTCAAATCTGAAAATGAAAAAAAAAAAAAAAAAAAAAAAAACCTGTTGGAACCTGGAATCGACCCTGGAACCTGTAACAAGGTAGGTTCCAAGTTCTTGGTTTTGACGGGTAGATTTCAAGTTCCAGATGAAACCGAACCAGAACCAGGAACCACTCACCCCTAGTGACAACAGTGGATAAACAGTAACGCGGAAACCCAAGGAAGAAGATGAACAATAAGGAAAGAGAAGGAAGGAAAAGAAAACGAAAATGTGGAAAAGTCAAAGAAAAATAAGTAAAGCAACATCATTTTGAGTAGATTTATCCGGGTCAAATTGCTGGTGTGCCACATAGACAGTCGATGGTTACTAGACTTCCACATCAATAATTTTAAATAAAACTTGACTAAAATGATTAAAATGAAATTTCATGTAAAAATTAGAATTAAAATCAATATAATAGATTTATGATTGAAATGATAATTTCCCTTGCTTTTCCATGGAAGTTGGTAGATTTGGTAGTAAATTCGTACAATTAAAATGTTTTATATTGAATTGGTACAAGTGTAATAAATTTAGGACTTTTAGCCAATTATGTCATGTCATCTTCTTTTTTTTATGTCAAGTTCTTGCTAAACATAACTTTTACACAAATATTGTGGTGAATTTGAAATTTGACCAAGACTTGATTATTTAACACATTGGAAGATACAACAAGGTTAACAAAAAAAAAAAAAAAAAAAAAAAAATATAGGCTCTTCTGCATAAACATGTAAAATATGTTTGGAAGTATATGAACATATCTAAATACATTTAAACACGTCGTGCTAATAGGTATTAATTACATGTGTCTAAAGCATATTAAAAAAATATTAAAGAGTCAATTCACATGCAATCCATTTACTATTTGTGTATAAAATGGATTAATTAAGTTTAGCTCGAACGCGCTTGATACATGTTAAGAGAGTTGTGGGTCCGATCCTGTCGGATGCACCAGGGGCACTACAAAGACTAATTATCATTCGAACAGGAAATTAATTTTTCTGACTTTATGTTGGACTAGAAAAGCTATAGCAGTACCATTTCTATTTCTTTTATGTTTTACTGTGTTCAGGTGGTCTAGGCTTGTTACAAATGTGAATTCTTCAATCGATTACAATTTGGATTTTCCCTAACTTTAGAAGGCAAAGATTGTGGTGGCAAAAATTTAGCAAGGGTCAAAGGGGTCACACTATTACTAATCTAGGAAACAAATGTGTAACAGAAAATTCCTTGAAAATTTGCAATTAGCCGCCGCCCCTATATTCAAACCAACATTATTATAACCTAGTCTGATATGGACCGCTAATCGATTTAGGTGACGGGTGTGGATTCGAATTAATACATGTAACATAATCCCCACATGAATCACCGCAAAATGCCTGAAACGTTGGAAAGGGATGGCCAATATGACAATCAGCATCTTCATTTATCAACCGAAGCTTCATACTCAAAATTTTTGTCCAACTATGTCGTTGGCACAAGTGCAATACAGAATACGGACTACAATACTTCTCAAACTATATATGTCGGTACACACAAAATCCTGAAAAACTTTCTAAAGCGTGATCCTGCTAGGACACACTGTTGCAGAGCTGACGGTGGAACCCTTCACGTTCCTAGGCTCACCAAGAACCACCGCCCTGTTGTACCAAACATGGTGATCATTAGTTTAAATTAGGAATCACTGAACGGTCAATTTGTCTCGCCAAGTGATTAAAACAATCGGCTCGGTGAGCCGTACCTGGCCGTCGTCGTACAAGTGGGGCTGCGGATGGAAAGAGCCATACGAGCTGTAGTCCGGCAAGTTGTCGTCGAGTCTCTGAAACGGAAGGAGTGATTCCACGGTTGCTTGGAACGATGTCTGACATCGGACAAAAAAGAATTCATGTTAAAAAAACTCTCGAACTACTCCGAAATTTTCGGTTAACAATATATGGATCGAAACCGGTGAGACTCGGGAGGCGAAATCCTGAACAGAGGTTCGATCCTTTCAGTTACTTACCTCCTGATTTGAGTCCTCTGTCTGCTCATGGTGAGAAGCAACTGGAGTGTCGTAAGTTACGCTCGAACCTCCTTCAAAAATTGGGGAAATATCCAAGCTTTCACTTGGTTTCCTCTTCAACCGACAAAGGATATACGGTATCTGTAAATATTTATAATTTGTTAATGCAACAAAGATTGAAGTCAGTAGAATCAAAAGTTTCACTTTGGATACAAAGTGGAATGTAAAGAATAATAATGACATGGTATAGGAATATAATTGGCTCATTCTTTTTCCTTTTTTTTTTTTTTTTTTTTTTTTTTTTATAATCCACGGCACAAGGACAAGATCAGGCTAAACATGATACATCATGCAAGTCTCAATCCTAATTCAGAGCAATTTACAGGCAATTGACAGGATTTGAATGTGTGACCTCTAGCTCTTAGACTGTACACTACCGACGTCGCAACCACCCTAAGTAGTTAATTGGCTCATTGTTTTGAAAGCCATTTGTGTTATATTATGGTTTAAAAGAACTATCATTTCATTTCTTCACCTGCCCTAAAATTTATTTATTTTGCAAATGAAAAATATACAAGAAATCTTAGATAGATCAAATGGGGAACCTGAAAAGTTGATGAATATCCATTAAGAAGTTTGGGATTCAAGTGGTACTCATGCATGACCCATCCAGTCTTGGCACGTCCCTTGTTAAACACCAAAATCCTTTTGGTACCGATTAAAACCTTGGTGTCTCGAGCTTTGATTTCATCCTTTTGGCAAGTAATTTTCCATTTTCCACTTCTTGTTTGTCTTTTCACTCGCTCGCTATTTTGGGCAAGGTAGGGAGAAGGGCAAAAGAAGTACCAATCCAACCCATCCGATGGAATCTTCGATATTTCTGGACACATACAACGTAAAAGATTTAGGACAATTCCTCAAAACACTGTAAGTGGTAATAATGTGCGAACAACTTTTCAATGTGTAACTACTAATATGATATAAGAAATTCATACTACAACCAAAATAAAAGGGAAGGTAGAAGGCGCAAGAGACTCACGTTGATACAATGCAGGTAAATCCCAAGGATCCCACGCATAGAAATCATCAAGCTCGGGTATGACGCAACCATCAGCGTATCCAAGTACCTTGCTCGTCAAGTAACCATTAAGGAGCTCTTCCTCGGTCGGAAGAAATCTAAATCCCACTTGAAATTGCTCCATCGAGAGAACGAGTGTGGCTAATTAACTGAGGTGAGTGATGCAGTTAGATGCCGAGTGTTCGAGTGAATTTGTGAGTTCATATGTCAATGGGAGACCACAATTTATAACTGGACTCAGCGCTGACTTGCTCGGGGTTTTGCTACTTGTGGGTCTTCCCTTGTGCCACAAGCCTCCTTTTCCCCGAAGCTCTTGTTTCTGAAGGGGAAGCTAGATATATTTTACTTTGACTTCTCTGTGGAGGATTACACGGTTACACCTAGAAGAAGCTACTGGTACAATTCCCATTCCATCCCTCCCTAGGGAAGTGCGCCAAAGCTTGAGCCAAAGCATGGCAGCCTAATGACCAAAGGTCTAAGCACTCAAAGCTAGATATGATCGATATGCGGGGCCTGGGTAGATCTAGTCGAGTTCCGAGGGCCACTCGATTTTTGAAAAATGGGGGGCGAGCAGCATCCAAAATGTGTTCCGACACTTGGACGGGATCTTGTCACTAGATCCATGATCAGATCTAGTTAAAGTCGGTGCATGCACGCAGTCGCAAATGGAGGGTAGAGATGGCCCCCACTTCCCTAGATGGAAACAAATTTTGGAAAAATAAATAATATATGGAATTCCTTGGACCATCATTGCACATATTAATAATATTAAAGAAGGTGATCCTCATAATGACTTGAACTCTGTAACTTTAACTTACCAAGTTACATGGAAGTAAATAATAACTTATAGTAAGTATGTTCTGTTATTTTTCATACCTATTAGGAAAAAACATTTGTTTGATGAGTAAATTTAGAGAACAATCAAGAATGGTTGACTGTACTTCTGAAACACCGAAATCGTTTCAAAATGAGTCATATTCTTTTCTTTTTTATGTGAAGTTAAAATAAAATTAAAGTATTGATAGGAAAGTCGATTTATTTATATACTTTTAGTCCTTGTGGTTTTGATTATTCCAATTTGCTTCCTTTTAATAAAATGGACCCTCTATCTTATGTTATAATAATGTAAGGGCTTTCCCACCAATGTAAGTCCTAAAACTTAGGGGTGTAAATGGGTCGGGTCGGGTTTTGATGTTACCCGACCCGACCCGACCCAACCCGACCTGAACACGAAACAAGTATAACTTATCCAATTATAGCATTGCGGCATTGTGTTCAGTTCGACGCAAACAAGGACATGAACACGCTGCACCATATTATCCTATGTACCTTGCCTCTCAGGGTATGCCCATGTTAAAGCTCAGCGCATCAGCTCCATTTGTAACGTTCAAACCCATTCTAGGAAAAAGAATTCTGTCCTAACTGATTCTTCCTCTGATGAAGGTATCGGCTCGTCGGGGTCACCGGGGCATCCAATCAGTTCTTCGACTTTCACCACAAGTAATCAGGGCTGGGGCGACGATATGTAAGGGCGTGCTAACTAAATTGCCATCCGGATGCCATCATGAGCAAGTTAACAGCGAGAGAATTGAAATGAACCGATCAATGAGGGAATTGCATGAAAAGAAACTAAGAGGAGAGGTTATTCTTGAAAATCAATGGAAATTACCTAATCAGTTTTAAATGAATTATATAAATGTCAATTTAGTGTAAACTTTTCAATTTTGTTAATTTAATCCTAAACATTTGCACAAAATTTTAATAGTCCTTTTTAATGTTGTTCTTTCAGCCAATTTTTGCCCAAAATCATTATTGTGACAACAACTAACTATTTAGCATCGACATTGCATGCCGCACACTACACAACATGCCACACACTACACCACACACACGACACAACACAACATTAAACGCATCGTTTTTTAAAAAATAGATAATTTCGATATGTTAAGATTCAAATTCATATACTAAATATATATTTTTATATATACATGATAAATTATTATTTTTTATTATTTTAATAAAATTAATTTGATTAAAAACATTAATTCACCATTTGCTAATAGTCAATTTGACAGATTTAATTCCATTCCAATAATCCATAAAATTTGGGAGAAAGAAAGAAAGGAAAAAAAAAAAAAATCAACATTATGGACTAACGTGTTAGAGCGTGTCGGAAGAAAAGAAAAAAAAAAAACTTATAGATGAATTGCATATTAGGGGAATAGAGCGTGTCGGAAGAAAAGAGAAAAAAAATAAACTTATAGATGAATTGCGTATTAGGGGAAGTAAGAGTTAGCAAAGAAGAAAAAATTAGATTTTTCTTCATTTCCCATTTATTATTTTTATTTTTATTTTTATTTTATTTTTTACATATTTACATTTTGATCATTCATTTATTGAAAATTTTTAAAATTGACTATATATATATATATGTGCCGAAAATTGACCGAATGTCAAAAATTATCCGAGTATATGAACATGTCTGACCATGCTGGAATATTCGAAGAGTATCGGTGCTTCCTAAATAACTAGACCACACCGCTTCAGTCATTTTCTACCAAAATTAACCAAAACGAAATTGACAAAATTAAAAAATTTAAGACTCAGTTGACATCGGTGCAATATATTTATGATGCAATATATTTATGACTGATTGGATAATTTTCCCAATAATCAACAAAAAGGTTGGTCTATTTTTGACAATCATACATTTCACTTCCCTGAAATCCATTTGAATTGTTGGCTTTTCTTCCAAATAAGAGTACCATTATCAACAACAGTCTCCAAGCCATTGAAGCACGAGTTAGCATCATAAAAATCTAACATCATTCGGTCGAATCATCGAATCAATACCTACATTAGCAATTGGACTAAAATGAAAACCAATTCTATCACCCCTACGGTCGATGTCAAAAATGCTGAATCAAAACTCGTGCTGATATTGATCAAACATTGACCTTGAAAATGGGAGAAACCATGATTCCACAAGAACCTCCATCGGGTTGACGGACAGTGAAATCACCAAGCCTAAGCTACAGACTATAACGAAATCTAATCTATGATCTTAACAGTATTAAAAAAGCATACTGTGAAATTTTTCAGATCGGTCATTAAAATGAAACCTCACACCGCATCTAGTAAAAAAGCATAGGTACAACAGATCGTAAAATTTACAAGACAACTGATCAGAAGAACTCGATGTGATGCCACAACAGTCAAGTAGAATCTAGCTCCAGGTTCAAAATAAATACTAAATCACGGCAAACCTCCCACGGCTCTTGATAATTACACCATCAACTTGTACAGAAGCTGCAGGTATTCAAAACCCTTCATGTTTAGTGAGTACTAAATGGTTTCAGTCAACCTATCCAAAGTAATCAATACAAAGCTGCGGACCAATCCAAACAAGATGATCTGTCCCATGGGATTGGAGAGATAAATGAGATCTCTGTCCTCCAGAGTTGTTTATCTGCAACAATAAGCATAAGGCAAATGGCAAATATGAATTGATAGATGCTCTGCTCAGATTTTTACACCAGTTAACCATCTAAGTAGGGAAAAGATCTGTGCATACACCACATAAGAGACTCAAGTGCTGGGTCACCTTATCAATTACCTTTGAGATTTATTGAACAGTCAGTCTATTAGCAAATTATAGTAACAAATTCTGACCGTATGTCAGCAAACTCAATCCACCCTCCACCGACAATTTTATCATGATCAAGATAGTGAACTCTAGGAGGCATCAAACAGGACAAGCAGCCCATACAAATGAGAATGTGATGGAAAAGCCAAGTCAAGGTGTGATAGAATGACAAAAATCTCAGCTAATAAAATTTGACCTACCCACGAAAAAAAAAAGTTGCTATAAACAGACATAAACAACAATATCACAAACATATTAGCACCTTTCCAAATTTCACACAAACTTTCTCCTTGCTTAATAAAAATAGGTCGTCCGCTTCATATAGAAGAAGCTAGTTACATAAAGTGCTTTGGAAAATAAACTCTCTGCTAATACAACTAATCTCACCATCACATTATCTGCAATGGACAAGTGACCAGAAATCCACTTTTTGGATCAGAATGGAGCAGCCCCAGGGGCCTGACACAGTTGCCACGTAATAACAGATGCTCAGAACACTTCTGATTTTACCCCATTACTGTCGAACTTACATTGCATCCAGAGGAGAACTGGAACCACCTAAGAGAAGCCAACTGACACCCAGATCTCAAATTTGAAGAACTTTTGCTTGCCCCTATCTCTAAAAAGGCATAAGCACTTCACTCGCTTCAGGATGGGATTCATTCGCTACTCCTGCTAGCACTCCAGAAAGCTCCAGTCTTAACGCCCTTACTACTGCAGTGACGCCTATCCTCAGGTGCATAGAGTGGGGTTTCCCATTAACCCACATCGAAAGGTAAGCAGAAAATTACATTTCGATAGATTCACAAATTTTAAAGACATCTTTTTTATAAAGAAAAAATTGGGTTACACAAACATAGACCCCACATAATAACATAAAAACCCACAAATTGAAAAAAAAAAAAATACTCTAACTTGAAAGAGACTTTTTAAATTCCATCTTGCATCTGAGGTGTCAAGCAAGTTCAATTAGCCATGTATAATTTTCTGTGCGAAAACAAAATGATGGATCCACATAATCAAATATATAGATTGAAGGAAAAAGCTTGCCTAACTTCAGGTAAATTGCCCAGTCTGTTCATATTGATGCCTTAGAAAATTACATACTTTGGAGACATAAGCTAAAACATCTCAATTCAAATACATGGCTCATGCTCCAATTTCTGCAGATAGACTGGAAAAAGGTTTTCCTCATCCAGAGCATTCAGATTACAGTATCCATTAGCTTGAAAGCACAGATGCCAATAGCATGCCCATCTAATTCTAAGTACCACTCGATACACCATGTTTACACTATCACGCAATTGAAGAAGGCATCAATATATAATCCGCCAAACACACTCTTCCATGGTAAATGCGAAAAACACCAATAAAAAAACACTCCCTGTTCAGATTTATTCACATCATATCCAACAAAGAAATGCTTTTTCCTTCAAAATCGTCAAGCTTTCCACCCAATTCACGGTGGGTCGATGTTATCAGCACATGGTTTGCCTGGATTGGGCACTATAACATAGTAACATCCATATGAAGGCAGAGCACATGATTCAGTACCGCCTCTTGAATCCTGTTTAACCCATTTCACGACCAACGAACACGAATCGAAACACGTCTACACTGATTTCAATCCAATCCCAGAATCATACGAAGTCCAATCCACATCCGCACGCAGACAATTGAATAAACACACCGAAACAAACGACCCCAATAAGATCTCCCCACAAATCCCAAAAGGGATTTTTCCGATAGCATCGAACTCGGAAGGTGTGCAGGAATTCGGACAAATAAAGTACTCGTCAATCATTACTTGAAAATCCACCCCCTCGCGGACCGAACGTCCAGCTCGGAGAAGCCGAGATTTTCGGTGCCCCGTCGCGAGAGGGAAGAACTTCAAGTAATGATGACGAGTGCTTCATGAGTCGAATTGGGTTGCCAGCAGATGCAGAGAAGTTGGAGGAGGAGGAGGAGGGGGAAGCGACGGCTGAAGAAGAAGAGAGCAAAAAATGTTAGCTTGGAAAGCTAGGGTTTCTGAGGTACCTCTCCATGGGTGGTTATCTCATTTCATTTTATAGGAGAGCAACTGCCCAGTTTAACTTGGAAATTAAGGTGCTTGGAAATTAAGGTGCGCACGGTAACATTTCTTGGCTGGGAAAGTTTTTTTCAGAAATAATTTTTTTTTATTTCTATTTCGAGAAATAATTTCTAAGTAAAAGAATCTGTTTGGTAACTACATAAAATTTCTACTCTTGAAATAAAAAAAGAATAGAAATGTATTTGGTAACGCAACGATTCTTTTTTGCATTTATTTGTTTTTTATTCTTATTCCCGCGCCGTCGCGGCGGTCGACGGCCGTGGCGGCGATGGTCGCGTCACGGTGGCGGGCGGTTGGAGGTGGCCGCGGCAAAAGAAAGGAATAAAAGAAAAATAAAAAAGAAAATTAGCTTATTTTTAGAAGTTGTTAAGAACGTAAGTAATTTTTTTTTTTATTTCTTGTTTCTATTCCAAAACCATTCTCGGGCTAACTTGCTATTCCGAGAAACAGAAAAACAACTTGGCGTTACCAAACAGGTTTCTGTTCTTTTTTTGTTCCTAGGAACAAAAGAACAGAAATTATAAGAAATAGAAACGTTACCATGCGCAACCTAAATTAATAATGTTGAGATGCAATATTAGTCATAAGCTGAAAATGATAATATATGATATCAATTATATGATTTTTACAAAATAAATGCGATTCTCGGATAGATTGGGAAATGACCTGGTCCGTTCAGTTCTATGTTGAATCCAAGTATAATAGATTGTAGTTCTTAATCCCAATTATTCGGAATTAGGGTTTATTAGATACGTTATTAAAATCGACTCATTGTGGAATTCAATACCCCATGATTTTGGGTCGATTTTGTTTGATTTTGGGTCCGAGACTAGATAGAAGGATCCTAATGACAAAATTGGTCGAAGAGATGATCTAGGCGATTAGGAATGCCCGAAGACTTCTAGGGATTTTTAGGATACTTTAGAAATTATTAAGAGTATTATGGGATATATAGATTTATACTCTACGGCATTCTAATAATTAATGGGGTAAGTGGTAGATCGAAGCATCACCATTAGATTGAGGGGCGAATATAGTTGTAATTTGAGGGGCTTGTGTATATTAAAAAGTCCCATCTTCCCTCATTTGTAACCTCAAATTCAACACATCAAGAAGCAATGAAACATTCTCTTCCGAACACTTCTTTCTTTAAGAGTTCCTCTTTACCATCAGAAGTACACCAGGTGACCGAGCGAGCAATTGACAAGGGGAAGGCAGAGCTTTAAGTAGCTTCTGATAAACATAATCGAGTCATTTGGAGTCTAGTTGTTGCACGATTGCAATCTCAAGCGTTGGCCTACGATAGGCGATATCAAAGCAAGTTGTAGAGAGCATGATTGAGAATTGGTAGTGGATACCAAGTGATCACAAGAATGTCGAGATCGGATGTCATCGTTATTGCTGCTGGTGAGACAAGCCTCAAGAGGAGTCTCGTGCCAAGAGAATTCAATGGAGAACATCATTTCCAAATTCTAGGAGAATCTTACCAAGGAGTTGGTAGTGTATAGTACAATATACTTAAGTAGAACGGATATCTTCTCGTGAATTCAACAAAGGTATTGAAGACGAAAGTTTTATTGAAAATCACGCATCTGCGTGTATTCGGGTATTTCCTAATAGAGATGATACCTCAAATATGATATTAATGGTGATCAACAATTACGTAGAGAGAAAGTATCACCATTTGGAGGGTATTTTTGTGATCCCCACGTAGGTTTTTGCTTTGCCACTATTTGGCTTTCCTCTGCTCCTGTGTAGTTGGTTTTCTTTTACCTTGGCACCCTTTCACTCACTCTGACTGTTGTTCTTGTGAGTGCAAGTTCTTGGTGCCGAGTTTTTGTTGTATAGCATTCTTGTTGCTTTTGGCTTAAGTCAATATATATCTCTTACCTTTACCAAAAGAAAAACAATTACGGAGACAGAAAGTAGCTAATTTATGTGCTTTACTTTGGATACAGCTCAAATATCAAATACTAAAAAATGGAGCTTGATGATGCATGACTCCTCTAGTTCAGGCAAAATTGAATGGTTAACTTTGTTATTTATATCATTATGAACATGAAAAGCCATGGTCCTAATCTCTAACATCCAATCTACATTAACACTCTAGCTTGAACCACGCTCAAGTGCCAGCCTAAGATGACCTTGACACAAGATTCATAGATTGATGAGAAGGATGATCTCAAGTAAATCGAATTGCCAGCTATGTCAAGTCCACTCAGACAAATAAACCGTAACCTCGCAATTTTGAACTTGACACGACAATAGAATCTATCACAACGCAAGCTGGGAAAGGCCCCGTCAGAAGTAAAAACCTGCCATTCAATATGGATCGACAACTATTCATGTTCCTGCACCAGTTCTACTTGTTCTAAGAAGCACTCGAAATCTAGTGCAAGGCTAAATGTTACAGTCCATTCTGCGATGCTTAGAAAAGGATTTGCAATTACCAAGAGCGGAACAAGAGATCATACAGTGCAGAACATCCATTTGCTTATGAATTAAAGGAGGGGTTTGCATATCCAGATGCAGGGATTGAGGAACAATGGCCTCTGCAAGTCGACATTCACCCACAAGAACACAATTTCTGCACCAGCTTGCAGCTGCTGAAGAATTGTTGATCCTTTGTAAAATAGGTTTAGGGTTGTTCATTCTTGGAACTCTTTCCTTCCACATTGTTTTCTGTAATGTCGCTAGGGCGGTCAGGTCCATGAGGAATCTTTCCAGGGAAATTTGTGGCAGAGGGATCGGATCCAAGATTACTGACAATGAAGATCAGGAGGGGTGAGCAATTCAAAATAGAAGGAAATAAAGGAGCAGCGAGAGTCCACAAGCTCACCTTTTGTCCACGATAACCATTGACCGGAGTTCACAGTTTGCAAAGCTGCCCAAATATTATATGTCGTGTCATCTCATTGCAAGATTATACTACACTATGAGAAATATAGATGGCTCAACAACACTTCCAACCAAAAGGATACATGCAGTCACTCATTCGTCTAAAGCATAACAATAGGATGGCCGAAATTAAATCCTATCGAAGTCCAGACGCTGGAGCATAAAGCAAGAGAGTTCAGTAATTTTCACGTTTCTGCCAAGGACAAAATCTAAGAATTAATGAACAGGCAAAACAGATACTCACTGTCTACATATTTCAGATTTCACCAAAGGTTGACAATCTCCTCCAAAAGAAGCTAATGTGTGAAACAAGAAACCACTATGTGTAACAACTGCTATCTCCTTTTCTTTCCGTGTCCACAACCTGCAGAAGCAAAGAGGGCCATTAAAGCCAATTTTTATTGTTCAGCCGAACCAGAAGATAGTTTGCACAGACTCCTGGCTGCCAAAGGAGGAGGCAAGCAGCTTGCATAACTGAAGCACTGAATTCCCTATTATAGTCCAAAGTGTATGCTCTTAATTATTGACCCTATTCATTTTATTAGCACTCTCTATCACTAGGTACAGCTGTTGGCCGTCCATGAAATAATACAGTACATTTTCGCCAAACTTACATATCCACAATATCCACATAATACTTAGCTATACTTAGCTACTAGCATAAAAACCCAGGCAATGCATGGGATATCAAATTGAAAGATAAAAATATTCATGAAATTTCAATTATTATTAGCATGAATCTGATTTTCAGAATGTTGTCCACATTGAAATGTTATTTATGTTGTTTTCCACCTATATATATATATAAAATCATATTATCTGTATCTTTTGAATTAAATAATCTTCCCATTTATTTTCCTTTTGCCATCAACTAAGCATTGTTTCTGAAATTCCCTAATTTTCTACTGCTAATTTCTTATAAATATAATGATATAGATTTCAGAAGTCAGCTAATCCTCAAAGGGAGTATATTTGATAAAATGACAAATAATGTACGCAGTCACCTTTAGGTAGTTAAAGTGTGGAAGAAGTAAAGTAATACTAAATCCAAATACACGTGTAATTCAGCGAAAGAATGAGGATATAAATTTTTTATAGTATTTGTGGAGACAATAAAAATCTCACAATGGATATACATTAAAAAATTTACAATACGATTCATTAAAGAACTTTGAATGCAATTTTATTTTAATGTGGTTTCTTTTCTATGATTACTATACATTAGTAATTTTCTATGTTATATTATCACAAATTCAGGGTTCTTTGTTTATCCTAGATGAATACATGTAGATCACACATAATACATCTTTTTTATTTTAATTAGTTTATCAAAATTTGGAAAACAGAAAACACCATAGTATTATTATTATTAGTATAATTACATGAAACCCCTTTGTCTTTTTATTCTTTATAAAGTGTTAAGTGGCTTTTCTATATTGGGAAAATTAAAAATATGGCATCAAAGTAACTTGTCAATTGTCATCACACTAAAATCACCAAAACTTTCAAATTAGTAGTATGATACGGTACTTAGCTACAGTTAGCTACTGTAAGTTGTCTGGTTACAGAAGGCCTATTATAAGTTTACATGGGTCCTGCAGATCCAACAAGGTAGAAGCACTCAGGCAATTGAAAAATCCTGCCTAAGATTTTGTCATATATATAGCGCTACATCAAACTGGACCAGCATAAAGTAAAGCAAGAATAATCCTACGTATCGAAGATCCCAGTTGCATCTTCTGTTGTCTATCTCTTGCCACTTATCATGCTTGCCTATAGAGAGTAGAGAATTATCCATAGAGTTGACAAAGCATATCCACTAGTTTGACCACATCCAGTTTTGAAGCTGAACTTGGGGCACTTAGGGAAGGTTTAAAAGTATTAATTCAACCAAGTTGCACAAATGCAAGTTGAATTGGAGGCCAATGAAATCTTCAACTATCTGTTGTCAAATCTTCTGAACTAATGCCTCTAATAATGGATTGCAGGATGCTCCTCAACCAAGGAGGCAAATCAAGTTGCTGATGTGCTAATTGAAATGGGAAGGACAACAAATCAAAGACACCAACTTTGGAACCAAAGCCAGGATGAACACACATTTTTCGGCCAAACAAGACTTAAAAGGCCTCCTTGCTACTAGACTTATTACTGTGGACTTGGATGTAGCTTCCTTAACCATTGAAATGGGAGACATGCAAGCCTCAAGTAGCTTATGTGATGGTAGAAATGTATTAGGAAATAAGCCTGATATCAGGGTGGGCTCTTAGTATTTTGACTACCTATTGGTGCTGTTTTATGCTGTTTTTGCTGGTTTGCTTGATACTCTGCTCTTAGTTCATTAATGGATATCTATGTTTTATCGGGGGAGAAAAAGAATGTGGCATAATATGATTACAAGAGAAAACTATAGGCTAATGAAACTATTGAAACTGCAGCTTCATTATATTGTACAGTATATGATAGGACAGAGCTTACAAATAAAACTGAATTCCATACAAATGTGAGTTAGTTTTGCAGCTGTAATCCTGCTCACCGAAAAGTGAGTCATTTGGCAGCATGTCAACGCCTAAAAAGTAGTTAAGCAAACACTAACCAGTTTAGGAATTTCAGTCCCCTAGCTGCAAGTTCTTGTTTTGTCTCTCTAACATCAGCCTTCCACAATACATCCTCATCGCTCTCAATCTGCACATAAAGAGACATAATGACCAAGCTGCCACAAATTAGAAAGATCGAAAGAAGAGCACATAAAGCAGATTAACTTAGCACTTTGAAGCATCAAAGACATTCTAGTGTTATATATAACAGAAATGTACTGATTTATTTGAGTATATACTAAGTCAAGTACTTTCCAGTGAGAAATCAACTCCGGGAAAAAGAAATTGGTAATCAGTAACACATCTTCTCTTATCACAAGGATGAAGTCCCTGCACTCAGGAAAGGAGAAAAGAGTTTAGAATCCATGCATAACAAAATGCCAATGCTAAGGATTGCATTAATCTACTCAGGTAACCAAAAGGAAAACAAATGGAAAAGAGAAAGTGCCTAAACTAGTTAGATGAAGAAACTGAAGTTCTCTAGTACTTGCAAGACAAACTTGCTTATTACAACAAGTTGGCACAAGGACATGATGCATCAAACAACCAAATGACATCCTTGACTATGAATGAAGGGAACTAGAGTCAGAAAAGCTTAAGGAGCCATGGATCTAATCATTTTCTAGGAAATCAACATGAAACACTCAGAACAAATGAGGAGAGGGTTACAAAAGCATTTGGCAGCACCTAAATTGGCTATATTGATTGCACTACCTAACTGACAGAACCTACTATACTAAAGATCGTCGGTGCAGTTTTAACTCTCAATTGTACCATGTCTATCCATCTCCTTTCTTTTGGTTAAGTGAGGAGCTTACTAACATTAAGCCAGCCATGCACAATGTTAAACCACTTACTTTTAATCTATGGATGTCATCCTCAGGTTTACCTACTGAGGGCCTCACCAATTGAACTTGCACTATCCAGATTCCTCAGGCTTAGCTAGATAACTATAGGGAATGAATATGACAAGATTTTCTTAGAGCAACTCTCTTGTTTCAGGAAAGCACGAATTACAAGCATCATATAGCACTGCCCACAACCTTATGCACATGCAAAGACCAACTCAAACAGAAAAGGCCCATTAATCAGCAAGAGGAATCTTTGAGGTTTATCCATTCTTATGTCCATTATCTGAAAGCTTTCAATATGCTGAGAAGTCTAAAAGAAACTTACATGCATACATATATATTAGGTGTCCCACATTCCCATTAAAAAGCATGAAGTGTAGCATTGAGTAAAGCACATTTAAACAACGCATACCAAATGTTCTCGACAAAGTTCTACTGCTACAATTGGTGGAGAGTCTACACTTGAAATAGCAGCACGAGCACTATTTCCTGCATTTGCAACCATTAGTGGTAGTACATCCAACCTATCTGTGTAGGCTTCGCCACCAAATACTCCAACAGCTGTTTGAAGAGTCCTACAAAGCCATGTTAATAAGAACTGCAAGAATCAAACATCTAATCAAGCATTACAAAGAAAATGGAATATTTTCTTGCACAAATTTATGATGAACGGATATCACATTCTTTACTTAGCCATAGGCAAAGTTAACTGATACAGCACTATACATTGGCTATTGAAGTCACTAAAAGAATTATCTGCAGCAGGTTTCAAAAGCTCTAACAGAAAGCCCATGTACTTCCTTCAATCTTTTATGCAGCCTGTGACATTTCAAGGCAAAGTCCTATTCTAGTCAATGTGCCTAGACAGAAGTCACAGTTAATCCATCTATAATCCTGCTCAAAGTTTCAAGAGGCAAAATTCCATGTGACACTACTCAAAAGAAATTCCTAAAAGAACGACCCACTTCAGTACACTGACGCAACTTCCCATGGCTTTTGATCCCAAATAGGCCTCATAGAAGACCCCTTAAAATTCAATTTTTCCAAATCTTCCCCTTATAGGTCCATGGCTTCTATTTATAGGGATGATCACCTATTTTTTATGTTGACCTTTTCAAGGAAATGATTAGCACAACTATTCTACTTCAGTGATGAACACTTTCTCCCTACCTAACAGATCACAATTCAGAATCCACAGCAAGCAGTAGTAGCATTATTATCAGTTCCAGCATACAGAGGAATTCATAAATCAGTCAAAAAGCACACAAACGCCAGCAGCAGTACCTCAGCAAAGGAGATGTTATGACTAAATCAATCTTCTTGGAAAGTCCACATGCCTGAACATGCTTCCTCAGATTATCAACCTGAGCAGCACAGCAAAGCACAACACGTGTTTTTCTAAGATAGACAATTCAGCCCGGAATAATATGAAATGTATGTAAATGTGGAGGATTCTTACTGGAAAATAAGACTGTTGAAAGCAAAATTACCTGCTGCCAACCTAATGGAGTGAGATGTGCATCAAAATAATCTGGGTTCATGTAAGCTTTGTAGTTCTTATCTCCCTCTACATTGTGAATCCCCTGTCCATGCCTCACCTGAATGTGAAGTCTCATGACATCATATTCTCTTCAATGCATTGCAAGAAAATCCACTAAGAGGAATACAATGACGTCCTTCACCAGGAGTTGCAACTTCAAATCCAGAACCGACACAATATATCCTTAAACAGATGAAATTGACACTGACCAGATGAAGAGTTTTGCAGCGATGCAAAGGAAACAAGCTAGGTCCTGAAGCTCCCTCCATATCTGCCATAGATTGTTTACATGCAAAGGAAGCAACAACTATGTTGATAACAATAATAGCAAGCGAGCTGCTGCATTGACAGTACAATATGAAGTTATGAGGAGAGAATATGCCCTCCAAAGTTGTGCCCCAAGTAGGAGCAATTCCGAGATGAAAAAAAGCAGGGAAGTTGAAGAAAAAGCCCACTAAAGTATGACATCAACTAAGAGCAAACAAGAGGAGGTTAAAGTCCGCTACAAAACTTGAAAAACGACACATCATTGCAAAGCATCAGATCATGTCAACTGTCAAGAGCTCCACCAGCACTACTTTTGCATCAAGGACAAGGATCCAATGCTTCTGAAAAGTCACTAATTTGAAGATGTTCTGCTTTCATCTGACAAATGGGTCCAAGCCCGGCTCAAAAGCTAAAAGAATCACCCCCATAAAAATAAATCAATCCCAGTTCGAGCTGCCAATTAGCCCACCTTTCTTTCCAAAAAATTAACTTGTACCACCCAACCGATGATGCTCCTTCTTAAAGATGACAGAGTTCGTATACGCCATGCTAAGTTGCAAACAACAAAGACATACATCCAAAACAAGTTGCCACAGGAAGCAGAAGAGAGAGCCCACTATCCAAAAGAAGCGCCAGAATATGCCATACAACTGGTCGAAAAAACTGAACAAAAGCAGATTCAAGACCCTACCAGTTCACCCGTCAACCAATCGAAACACCCAAAAAAAGTTAAACCAAGAAAGACCACACAACATGCCACGGATCAGCAAAGATCCCGGGCAAGAAGACCGCGGAACCAAGAACCCATTTGCGAATGCGAACGTATCTCACCGGAAGGAGACGAGCGACGGCAACAGCGGACCGAGAGAGGCAGCGGGAGGGACCGATGTGCGGTCCAAGTAGCGGGTGATGCTGCTGCTGGAGGAATAGGAGGAGGAGGAGAGACGGAGGTGAAAAGGGTGGTGATGGCGCGGTGGTGAGTCGGGACTGGGAGTGATATGATTGGCGAGTGAAGAAGAGCCGCCAAAGGAGACATCCAACGACCGAGACCGAGGGACTCCTCTCGCTCCCTTCGTTCGTTGGATGTGATCTGCTGAGGTTTTTGTCTCCTTGCTTCGTGGAGAAATTTCGGGTCGGGCTGAGGTCTTGGTCTTTTGCTCCTTGGTCATCTAGTAGAGATCAATTATCTTCCAAGAGGTGACTGATTTGGATTCGACATGGTGATCTGTGGTTCTCATATGTGCCTGATCCAGACTTTTTAACCCTTAGCACCTCGATCATAGAGCGAACTGCATTTACAGACTCGGCTATTTTGATCAATTATTGAAATAATCCATGACATACTCTGAAGAAAAGCTCGAACGGCTTTCTACAAAAGGGAATATGTATCTGAAGCCGGCTGACATAGGAAGTGAGTACAAAATACCTAGAGATGCGAAACGGTCCTCTCTAAGAAATTCGGCAAAATAGCCCAATAAATTTGGGAGTGGGTGTGCCTTCTCAATAAACTTTTTCCGATGATGCTCAAACAGGTTGCTAGCGATGGTCATCTCTCCCTACCTTCCTTTTACCAACCCAAAAAAAAAAAATAATAATAATCTCATTTTCTTTCCACTAAAGCGAATTTCGATCATGAAAAATCAATGGTTCTATGCGATTTACAGGAGCCTGTCGAATTAGGCGGTGCAAATTCTTTATACTACATATCACATACGTTATCCATTAACTTTTCCTTGTGCTATAGGTGATATAGCCAATAAAATAAAATCAATCCAATGCCGGAATGACGTAGAAGTTCATCCTTTTAGTCAGAATCGATGTAGATCTTACCTAATCTTTGATAAGTCTTTCTCCTGATTCGGCAAAATGGTCCCATGCTAGTGCTCGCTATCAATAATACAATATATATATATATATATATATATATTTTCCCCTTTCTTGGAGTCCAAGCGGCATCTAGGATTCGATTCTTTTATGTGCACTTTAATCTTAGTGTAAGCATGGCCGTCCTGCCGACAAAAAGAACATCCGATCTTCATGCCCCTATCGATTGTTCCAAGTTAAAAATGAACTCGAAAGAATGTTCAGGCTTTCACCAAATGTAATAGTAGGCCCAGTTAATGCAAGCCCAGCCCAAGTTCTCAAAACTCAGCCCATCCTCCTTCTTTCCTTGTTCAAATGATTCACGTGAAGCCGAGCAAAGTGATATAACTCATTCTTATCTTGCACAAGTAGTATATACTAGATTTGAGATAAGTGAGGTTTGATATTATTTTGTAAAAGTGCATAGTGAATATTCAATCAGCTTAAAAGAGATGTATTGATCATCAAACTGTAGTTGCTCGCATCATTTGTCTCAAACTTTTTCAAGTTTTTCAATTAGTAATGAATAGTACGAGAGCGATATCTATGGGATACTTTTGGTGATTGAATTATGGGTATGAATATAGATTGTTGGATATGTTCGAATTGCTATACATTGAGGTTTAGCTTCTTCTTTTGGAAATATATATGTCATTCAGGTTAAAAGAATGATGGTCGTGTCATTACTCTTTTTTCTGTAGAATTCTGGGTTTGACACCAAAAGCCTTTCCAAAAGATCCGAGTTGCTGCTGATGGAGTCAAATTCATGCGCTCCTTGAGAAAACCCTAAAGAGATCATGTAATAAAACGGTTTTGTGTCTCATTTAAATCCTTAACTAAAGTTGTATAATCGAAGAACTGAGGTAGCATATTGCGCATTCTAGACCATGGGTAAGCTAAGGTAGCACATCTCGCGAGTTCAATGAAAGCTATGAAAATGCTTCAGGAAGAATATGTCGTTTTTTGACGTTACATTTATCTAGAGCCGAACTTCGTCGACAATCGGCAATAGAATGTGGAGAGGATTCTCGACTTCTCGTGTATGAGCATGATTGAGCTCCCAAATTCTCATCAGTGCAGGTATGAAGCGACTGTTAAGTACAATTCAAGTTGGAGGATCGATCAATTGCCGGGATCAATTAACTAAATCACTAGATAAGTTCCCTCATGAATGCTCTAATGCTAATGACACTTATTTTGCAGTCATCTCACTGAAATAACCACTGCTATTGCCAAGTGATGTATACATCTTCCTTTTACTTTTCTAAAATCCATCGCGATATATGTACTTTTGACTTTTGTTTAACTCAAATTACTAAAATCTTGCAGAATATATAAATATTGACATGTCGATTTGTTTAAAAAATTTTGACTTTACATGATGTTTTTAAGTTCTGTCGGGAAAGACACTAATTAAAATTTGCAAACATAAACATGGGGTTGACTTGTAGAATAGTTGATGAAAAATTCAACGACTTTAAGTTCATAAAAGGCCAATTTCAACTCCGAAATAACCCGCCATTTTGTTGGGTCAAAACAAAAGAAAGGGTGCTAACCAGATATTGGCGGTGCAAACAATAAACGAGCAAGCTGACAGCAGCTATGCTTGGAGGAAAATGCTCAAACTGAGGGGCACTTTCAAGGGATCATAATGGATAGAAATCCTCCGAGGAGTTGTCTAGGATTCAACTCTTCAAAGAGAAGCTAGATCGAATGATGTTATTGGCCTGCATCAAGATCTGAGGCCACTAGTTTTGTGGGTTTTATGGGTCCCAATCCTGCTTCTGCAGACAGAGTTATCTTCTTGAGCATAAACTAATCAGGTTTAAGCCAAATGTCGCTAAACATGGCAGGTAGCATGCAGACTAAAGACCCAATGAGAAAGTGGTGTATTGTTGATAAAATATGTATTGTCAACTTTCTAAACTGTCCTAAGCTGGCTTACGATGTGGAGCCAACTCTCTGTGTACGATTATAAGCAATCTGAGCTTCATCCTCTGTTAGAAATTACATCAGTCGATACATTCAACCCACTTTTGACATAACACCCAAATTTGAGTACAAGTTATACTGCTTGAATAAAGCCCTCCAAGACCCAAACTGGCTTAGACGACATACAAAACGTTAAGGTTTCAACCTTTGTATGATTTAAATTTCGAAACACCTATTTCAGAGCCCTCAAAATTGCGCCCCGAATGTCCAATGCACTCTCGAAACTGGTCACACGCCCTGTCCACAAGTACTGGATGTGCAGTTCACAGTCGCTAAAAGTCAAAGGTCTGGTTCGCATGGCCCGAGACTCGATTCCGAACCACCTTCCTATGTTTATGGTATTCCGGACCCTCTTCCTTTTATTGGGCATAAAAAGCTAAAAAAGCCAAGAATTTTTATTAGCACATAATGTCAATTTTGAAAATAGTTTTTCTTCTTCTCAGTCGAATGTTCCTTAGGGTATTGCTAGATACATTTGGACTGTCTTCATATTTAAAAGAAAATGGAAAAAAAGTGGAGCGTACGGTGATGGAAATATAACCCGTAAGTAAAGAAGTAGACAAGACAAGAATATTGTA
Source organism: Eucalyptus cloeziana (assembly GCA_014182715.1). Lineage (NCBI taxonomy): Eukaryota > Viridiplantae > Streptophyta > Magnoliopsida > Myrtales > Myrtaceae > Eucalyptus > Eucalyptus cloeziana. The sequence goes on from CM024640.1 coordinate 9,952,233, forward strand.
GGGGGTGTTTCATAGCGTTGTTCTCATGGACTGTACCCGTTGTGGTTATTATTGCTAGCTACAACGCTGTTCTTTGGATGGCACAAAGTCAGCTATTTCACAACGTGCACTTTGAGAGAGAGAGAGAGAGAGAGAGAGAGATTCAAATTGGACATGACAGAACCAAGAGACATCAAACCAACGAAAAGAATCAATGGATATTGTAGGAAAGAGCAAGAAGAGACATCATTGATCCCACATTGCCCAGACAGTTTCACACAAAATACTACTGGAAAGGTAGGTTTCCTGGCGTTAATAACAGCTGAAAGGTCAAATCTTTCATTTAGAGGGAGAACGAATTATGGATTGGTCTAGTGATTAAAGAACAGATCGGGTGTACATACCAAATTGATTATCAAAGTCAACGGAGTGCAAACAGATTCACATTTGCACTGAGTATTTCGGATCTGGACTTAGCCCTTATCCAATATGCAAATCTAACAAGGTATTTCACGAACTTAGCACCTCACCTTCCAAAAGTGACCTTGATTGATAGAAAAAAGAAGAGGGGAAGTGTTACATTTGTGCATTGTGATTAATGATTGCTTCATTGGAATTGGAGTGGAAAGGGAAAAAAGTTGACCGAGTCCAAAGAGCAAAAGTTGAAAAGAGACAGCTACCAAATGCATGAATACATGACATGGAGGCAGAGGAACCTAAAGAGACATGCCTTTATATAGTCAAATGAGCTCGGTTTCTGAATTAGAGAAGGACAACCGCAAACATGAAGATGAAGATGCAAATCACGGCTGCCGTTCAAACATTGGCATTCCTCGTTGGATTTTTCCCTCGTTTTCGACGTCGCAAAAGGCGATCCAGACTTGACTGTGGTGACCCAACACTGCAACACCTTTCATTACCCAGCGTGCGACAGCTTTGGGGCCAACACAATCCAGGTTTTCTACGAGCTAGAGCAAAATCCGCCCAGTCAAGGTTACAATTACTATCACGCATCTCCGGATGCCGACGGTACCAAGTGCTACGGCCACGCCACTTGCAATTATGAGCTTTCGGAGCAGGATTGCTACGTGTGTTTATCACACGTTGACAGCCTCATAATGAACGAGTGTTTTCCAAGTATCGGCGCTCAGTTTGAGTTGAAGGATTGCAGAGTGAGGTACGAGCAATGCCCATTTTTCAGGTTAGCTTAGTAGTTTATGAACTTAGGACTCACGTGCCAAAAGTGACCTTCATTGTCATTAAGAAGAAGAGGGACAGTGTTATTTTTTGTGCTTCGTGATGAATGGTTGCTTCCCTGGAATTTGAGTGGAAAGCAAACAAAGTTGATCAAGTCCAAAGAGTAAAGGCTGAAAAGAAATAGCCACCCAACGCTTGAATACTTTCATGACGTACCGGCGGAAAAACCAAAAGAGACATGCCTTTATATAGTCAAATAAGCTCTGGTCTCTGAATCAGAGGAGGAGGACAATCAAAGACAAGAAATTGAGGATGAGAGAACAAATCGTGGGTGCTGCTCAAATACTTGCATTCATGGTCGGATTTTTTCTCATTTTCGACATTGTGAAAGGCGACCCCGACATGACTATCATGAACCAAATCTGCAACTGCTTTAAGTTTCCGGGATGCAACAACTCTGGGGGCAACATAGTTGGGGTTCTCCATGATCTAGAGATAAATATGCCCGATCGAGGTTATAGCTACTATACTTCATCTCCGGATGTTGATGGCACGAAGTGCTATGCCCATGTGACTTGCAACAATGATCTTATGCGGGGGGGAATGCCTCGTGTGTCTATCGTATATTAACAATTTCATACTCCAAGACTGTTTTCTGAGCATCAGTGTGCAACTTGAGGTGGCGGATTGTAGAGTTAGGTGCTAGCAATATCCATTCACTGAATAATATGTAAGTTCTTTGCACATGAATTTGAAGTTTGTGTACAAATTGTTGAATAATTGAAAGCAATGGACTTTGTTCAATAAAGAGTGCTTCTTGTGGATGTCGAGAGTCATAAAACATTGTAGAATGCGTTTGCTATTTCATGTGTTGTTGCGGTGTAATGTAAGACTTCTCTCCAATTAGGTCGCATCGACTACATTTGATTTTGTTTTCGTTTGATTATTGGAATGTCTATATCTCGTGACCCACTTTCAGACACGTGGCTGAAGGGAGTCTCCCTCAATCCTGATTGGAGGATATTATTGCCGTTAAAAGATTGTACCACCACTACAACGACATCAGAACTAAAATTGCGGCGGCATTTGTACCATTCTGTGTGAAAATCTTATAGGTGATGCAATCTAGTTTAGCATATGAATAGAATGTTGTCATGGTCTTGAAAGAGCAGAGTTGAGCAGAGAAGCTTTTTCTAGCCTCTACAGTGGCACTTATCAAGATAATACTTACCATGACAACGTGCAAATACTTCAAAATCAGTGAAGAATTTACGACCAAGATCAATGGGATCAAAATTCAAAATCATGCAATTTCTTTCATCAGGATCGCTCGAGCTTATTACGATAGTGATGACTGCATCTGAGATATATCAACAGACGAAGCAAACAGTGGTCGCAATTGAGTACAACACCTGTCTAGATTTGTCACCGGATGCGACGGAGGCTTGGTACAACCCACGGATGAGGTTGCTACCTACCATTACAATCTGTTGAAATATCCTGCAGACAAGAAAATGAGAAAACATACATATGGAACAATTCTCCTTTCATGGGAACGTTCGATTCTCTACTCATCGTTCATCATTGTCACGGTTTAACTTGCCAGTGATTGCATTTCAAGTCGCTGTCCCTGTTCTGCTTCTTTGGCTTCTACTTCTCTTACAAGCTTTGGCATGCTTGTTGATTGCTGGTGCGTGAACACACAAGCACACAAAATCCAAAAGCCACACTGTTCCTAGCAAATGTTCGTCTAGATATGAGATAACAAGATTAATCCACACTAAGCCAGCCCGAGGGGGAAGCAAAAATGGGTTGTGCATGTGGTGTCATCAAAGCTTCATGGCAGCAAAAATATCAGTAAAGGAACTCTGATCAATTCAATCCAATGTCAAAAGCATGCAATATCCTGCAACAATTGAAATGGCTACTTAAGCCATCACTGTGCCATATCTGATTCCTACATGTAAAATGTAAGAGTACACAGAGAACAATCTATAATTCTTCGTATTCACTAGATCACTGGAATGAATGGGAAAAGAATGGTAGCAAAAGGAATGCATCATCTATCTAGACTTCTTGAGCAAAAGGAATGCATCATCTATCTAGACTTCTTGTCACATATGATGGAGACTCAGTACGCCCAGATGAGGATGCCAATAAACGGCGTAGGTACTCACAAAAAGAGCAAAGCAATTTATGCTGCTCAGACCAATCTAACTGTGGAGTGTGGAAAATCCACCATAATATTTTGAGACATAGAAACGTGAAAACTGAAATGATTTCTTTCACCAAAATGCTCATTTCTCCTCATCATCACCGGAGCTTTGCTTGCTAGATTGCATCTCAATTAGCTGCTGCTGTTCCTCCTCAGTCTCTTTGGCTTCTACTTGTTTCTCAGGCTTAGGTTTGCTTGTAGATTGCTGATACATGATCCCTCCAATCATGCAAATCAAAAGCCCCACTGTTCCTAGCAGTTTGGAATGCTTGTCCCAGATAACAAGATTAATCACAACTGTCAATAGCTTGTTTACAATGCCAAGCACTGTAAACCCAGTGGCAGAAATTGCCCTCCTACAGGAGAACCCAAAGAACGAAATTGCTAGACCAAATATGCACGATAATCCCACGGGCAAAACCACCTGAAAGGAGTGCCAATCTGACTCGTCGGAGATTTCATGCTTGATTTTCTTCAATTCACCCATTATAAAAAGCTCCAGAGGAAACAGTAGAAGAGCCTCAAGATTATTATACAACACAAGACCCCACGTATTTAGTCCGATGGTCATGACCACGTGCTTGATGTACACAAAATCTATGGACATGCTCACGAGATAAGCTAGAGCCCAGCTGTATGCCATGAATGTGAACTGATAATCTGTAAGCACATAAAGAACACTTCCACCAAATATCGTGGCCAATGAGAGCCACGTTTTTATCGAAGGCCATGGTTGATGCAAGAAAAGAGTCTCTCCTATGGCAACAAATATGGGAACTGCAGAACGGAAGACAATGAACGTATCAACATTGGCATGGAGGAGGAGCTCACTGTTGGTGAAGAGAGACAGGTAGAAAATTACAGCTGCGGGCAGAAACCGCCACATGGTCACCAGATCAAGTGGATCGTGCTCTATGAGCTTAAACCGACCAAAGATGAATACACCAGCAGCACTCGTTAAGTACTGCAAAGCAGTCAGAGCACCGGGGTAAGGGAACTTCATAACTGCCCATTTATTGATGATCGAGAGCAACGACGCTGAGATGCAGTATCCAGCAGCTACACCATAAATTGAGGCTTGGTGAAGCAAAGCACTGTACCAAGAAGAGGCTCCAGTATCAACCTGAGCCACCTCAGCCTTCGGATTCTCCGCATCTTTCTCAGTAGACATCCTGGTGGAAAAGGAAAACATCAAAAACCCATTTTCCCCACTAGAGTAAACGTGCTCTCCAATTTAAAGCCAGATATCAAACATATAAAACCAGCTCGGTCGTGTATATCATAACTGATCATGGGTGGGTATGAAAAGCAACGCAAATAACGCAATAACCCAACATCATTCTCTCACAACTCCTCAAAATCTCCCTTCATAGCTATAAAAAGCCCAGCTCGTTACTTCAAGAAAGAACAAAATCGGGCATCCGCTAACTTTTCCATGTCAATACAACAAAAGAAACAATCAGAAGATTGAGGACTCTAGCAAATGCAGCAAAAGAAGCACTCTTTTCTTCAAAGTCAATGCATTTGGGAAGTGGCATTAGCACTCCATGCACCATCCATGCTCCATGCTCGAGCGTCATGCCCATGAAGGGGTTTTTGGCGGTTCAATTAGCAAGAGGTGCAGGATTTCATCAAACATCAGACTTCAATCAAAGCAGCAAAGCAGCTCCAACCCACACCATTAATCAACGCTCCCCATTCACGGAAGACGGACCGAGCAACCCGATAACACACCGGCGACGACGACGACGGCGCATTGCCCCGAAAAACCGAATCGAACGAAAGGAAAAACTTACTCTCTCTCCACGTCGGGATTCCAGAACAAGAGGTGAGCTGCTGATCGGCTTTTTATCGCGCTCCGGCCTCACGAGATCTCGCTTCCGCCGACTCCGGCGGCATGGTTCCTCCGATCTTCACCCCGGAATTCCTTCGGGGCGCGCGCGCACGGGCGGGGCTCCGAATCGATGCCGGGGCCGAATTCGGATCCGTGGGGAAATGGTGCGGGGTCGGAGCTCCGGCGCTTCGCTTCGGGATATACTCTCTCTTGTTCGTCGGTGACTCGAGCTCTCGCAGTTTGGAAATGGGAGAGCGATCGAGAGGGAGAGGGGAGAGTGGAGACTGAGACGGTGACGTTTCCGTGGGGGAAGGGCGAAGGCATGTTGACATTGGATTTTTTTTTTTTTTTTTTTACTATGAAATAATATTGGGTATTGGCACGTGCAAGGGAGACTACAACTGCCCTGATCTCCTTTTTGTTTTTAATAAATCAATTAGTAGGGATAAGAATGATCTAGATGGGCGGTTCCCACTTTAAAACTTATAATCGCCTCACTAAGAACCGATTCTAAAAATTGGATTAGCAACCACCCGTTTCGATCCAGTTCCTAAGTTGATCCATGTAACGGATCATAATCTTTACAAAATTGTATTCATCAATTAATATCGAAATGAACCTAGTTTTTATGTCGAGCATTAAAGCTTGTTCGGCTTTAAATTTGGATTGAATTGCGAGCCATTAATTATATTAGGAATTGAAAACTATAGGGATGAACAAATCGACAATATGCGTTAGAGAGGAACTTAATTATTCCGAAGGCCATAGTATGGTCCTCTTAGGATTCCCGACACCAGGAGCATGTGGAGAATTAACTCTACGTTAGAAGTCATAACCTCCAGAGAAGTTAAAATATTAATTGCTTGATCTATTTTTTTTCAACATTAAACTAATTTAATTGCAAGAATGGCTAAGGGGAGATTTAATTATGCTCTTAAAACAAGCCACTAGCTATTACTTTTATATCATGAAAACAAAGCGCGTATTTATAGACATCTCAATTGGACTTAGTCGCTTCTCTTCATTTCTTTATTTTGTTTTTATTGAAAAAACAAGTTAATAAATTATTAAAATGACCAAAAAGTAGGGAGTTAATCCTATTAAGCGCCCGAAAGAACAAATTAGTCAATAATATCCGATAACTATAATTATATATGTACATATATATTGGTTGAAAAACTACCCAAAAAAAACATTAAATAATTAAATTGGAATTTTTTTTCTAAATATCAACTTAATTACTTAATTTTTTTGTCCGGTTCGTGTGGGCGATTCCACGTCTGAAACCAGGAATCAATTCTAGTAAATTGGAACTGAAAACTGAACTAATTCCCATGAGAATCTCCATGGTACAGAACCAGGTGATTGATACCAGACCAAATTCGTCCAATTTGGACTTCGAAGGACGCGAGGAAAGCGAGTGATTCGTGGGAAAAGGCATGGGATTGAGTTCAATCGCTTTGGGATTCTCTCTCATTCGTCGGCAATTTGACCTCACAATTTGGAGTAGGGGTAATCAGTTGTTCTGAGGTGGGTAGATTTCAGAACCGGAACCTGGAACCTTCCTTGTTATAATTGATTTCCAATTTTTTGACCCCGGAACCTATCTTATTTACCTAAAACTAGTTTTGGAACCTATCCTATTTTTCCAATCTTGTTTTAAGGTCTACCCAAGAACCTATTTTTATATTTTGTTCATTTTTTACAGCAAAATTATATGAGATTATGAGTAACAAAGTGATTCAAAGTAAATGATGAACAACATAATCCGCCAAAAAATATCCATAAGATGAATATGTAATCACGTACAATTATAAGCGATTGAAAAGTTCACACACATAAAATAAGATGTAATTTATAAAACTTCATTCCCAATTAATCCTTAAAAATTTAAGGGGAGAAGAAAGATTTTGGAAAACTTGATTTTTTGATTTTTGAGTGGATATTGACTTAAAACCTATTCCCAGACTAGTTATAATCGATTTCCAAACCTGATTTTTAGGCAATCTGATCCATTTCTCAGGTAGAATGAATTTAATTGCACAACCCTATTTTGGATATGAGAATTAAAATGCTTTAGTGAGAAGATGAATTTATCTTGAAATTGGATTTTTAAATTTAGTATGAAATAGGAGTGATCGTCTCCCTAAGGTTCTGATTCCCACCAAGAATTAGACCACATGGTCTTGGAATCGAACCAAACTGGATGGGGTGGGCAAATGGAATTAGTGAAATTGATAAGGTCGAGTTCCAATAAAGATGACCAGCCCTTTCTCCTCATCCTCTACAAGGTCAGCAAGCTCCTAGGCCACCAATGTCTATTAGGGGTGAGCACAGTTCCCTACCCAAAAACCATAGAATCAGATCAATGGGTCTAGTTTAGTTCCCGATTCTAAGGTGGGAGGTTTCGGTTCTCTGTTCCATTTTTTTCAGAACTAACTTGCATTACTCAAACTCCACAAGCATGCTATAAATTTTGGTTTAAATCTCAATCAAATACTATTTTGTAACAACGGAAGAAAGAGTAACCGAATGCAAGAGAATGATAATGGAAGAGATGCTGACTAATTGCCATAAGTCAATACTTGGGTTCCAACACTCTACACACAAGTAGTGAACGAAATATTATTGTGCGTGCAAACTTTAGGGCAGTCCAATTTCTAGCACCTAATCATATATCTGTCATTTATCTTCGTCTTTTAAACCCTGCAAACAAAATAAATTTTATCATTCCTTTCACCAGAAATTCACTACTTAAATCAATTGAAAATGGTAAATCATAATGATTTTGGATAAGTTGGAGGAATTATATGCAAATAGGATGATGATTGATGGTAATGTGCCACGTCCCTATTTATGTTCCAACTCAAATCGAATACAAATGGTAAAACATAATATTTTTTTTTATTAGTTTAAGGAATTAGCTACAAGTACAATGACGATTAATGATAATGTGTCACATCAATATTTACGTACCTGCTCAAATCGATTAAAAAGGTTAAATCATAATAATTTTAGATAAGTTTAAGGAATTATATGGAAATATAATGATGTTTGATAATAATTTGCCAGTGATTTAAAAATGGTAAATCATAATGATTTTAGATATGTGTAAGGAATTATTTTGCAAGTTCGATGTCGATTGATGGCAACCCGCCACGTCACCACTTGCCAAGATTCAGGTTGTCGTCTTCTACCGGGGCAGAATCCCTTCTTACCATGTACAGAACAGCCTCCCCAGGTTCGCACACCGAACGGCTTTCGGACAGCTACAAATGGCGGCGGCACGGCACGCGGCGGCCTCTTAAACCCTAGCTCCGCCGCAGCAGCCTCGCCCCGTCGCTCCGCCTCCGCCCACCGTCTCCGTCGCAGGTAACGGCGGCGACTCGCCCCTCTCTCCGTCCCTTTCTCCGCCGCTGGGTTTTCCCCCTCGTACTCTTGCTGTCGAGTCGATGGCCGGTGCCCGGTTCATGGTCTCGTTCTCCGATCATCTCGCTTTGGCTGGTCGGAGAATGGTGGAATGAACCGGTGGCCGGAACGAATTGGGATTCCGGAATGGGCTGACGTTTGTTGAGATTGTTGTCGATTTGATCATGAACGTCCGAGACGCTGACGTGTGTTTGCTTGGAGGTTTTCGAGATGTTTGTTTTTTTTTTCAGTCCCAGATTGCGTCTCTTCTCTTATCTTGCATGTCGTTTTGATTTGCTCAGTAATGTAAGAACCTTTTGGGCTGATTGCTTGTCATTCTAATTGTAGTTGTCATGGTTGGATGCTCTTTTTTGTGGGTTTTGGGTTAATGTCTATGATGTGAGGAATTTCTTGATTCCATCTCCAGTCCAAAATGCAAGCAATTAAGTATTGGGTCGTCGAATGAGTTGAGAAATTTGCAGCATGGATTCTCTTTTTTTTTAATCTTCTTCTTTTCCCAGTTTTTGGGTGAGGAAAACGTTGTCTCATTTTATTCCCTTCGATAGCTTGATCCATGAGTGGCAGCTGGATATTTCATGCATATCAAACCCTGTTGTGTCATCGGTTCAAGCTGCTCATTGCTTCAGTTCCCTCTTGGCTGGTGCCCAGTTCATAATTTCGTTTTCCGATCATCTTGCTTTGGCTGGTTGGAGAGTGGGGGAATGAACTGGTGGCCTGAACGAATTTGGATTCCGGAATGGGTTGACTTCTGTTGAGATTGTTGTGGATTTGATCATGAACGTCCCAGACTTTGACGTGTGTTTGCTTGGAGGTTTTCGAGATGTTTTTTTATTTTTATTTTTTCAGTCCCAGATTGTGTGTCTCTTCTCTTATCTTGCATGTCATTTTGTTTTATGGTGGATTGTAAGTTCTTTTTTTCTCTCTCAGTAATGGATGAACCTTTTGGGCTGAGTGCTTGTCATTCTAATTGTAGTTGTCATGGTTGGATGCTCTTTTTTGGGGGTTTTGGGTTAATGTCTATGATGTGAGGAATTTCTTGATTCCATCTCCAGTCCAAAATGCAAGCAATTAAGAATTGGGTTGTCGAATGAGTTGAGAAATTCACAGCATGGATTCTCTTTTTTTTTTTTTAATCTTCTTCTTTTCCTGGTTTTTGGGTGAGGAAAACGTTGTCTCATTTTATTCCCTTCGATTGCTTGATCCACAAGTCGTGGCTGGATATGTCATGCATCTCAAACCCTGTTGTGCCATCGGTTCAAGCTACTCGTTGCTTCAGTTCCCTCTTGGCAAACACTTGTGAGCCTTTAGTATTAGCTGGATTGTGCTGAGTTCATTGATCTGAGATATGCAGTGACATGTGATTATATTGTTGTATTATCTTTTAGAGATGGCAACATGCTACTTCTGTCACTCATTTTGTTTGGAAAGCTGCTACTATTTAATATCAATTGTTTTCCTTGTTAATTGTTTATTAATTCATTAATAGGGTTGAAGTGCAGGAATAAGAGTTCCAAAGGCGCTGGGTATGGCATTAGCTCTTAAATCAACTTGCTTTGTTCAACTTAAGAGACCCAAATCTTGCTGTGCCTTTCGGTCTTCGTGGCAACTAGCAGTTGTTTCTACCAGAAGAAATACAACAATGGCTGCTCTTAGCACTGTATCGACAATTGGCATCTCTGAGACATTTGCTAAATTGAAGAAAGAAGGCAAGGTAAGAGAGTTTCTTGTTTTTTTTTAAATGAATTCAATAATTATCTGTTGTAACTGTTTGCTTCAAAATTTTTGCTGTTTGTTGGTTTTTTGGGTGGGAAGGTCATCTTGATGTGACATGACATGGTTGCTTCCTTGTTTGATCTCAGTTGAACTATTGAGCATTTTTATGCAAAGTGATTGTTGTAAGGTTCAGCAACTGAATTTAAGAGATTGTTTTGCTATTGTTAAGATTAAACCTCGCTGCAACTAGTTCAAACTATGAGGATTGATCCTTCTGTTTTGTGTGTTACTTTCTGCTCTTATCCTGTAATACATACGTACATCATTTGCCCGGAAATTTTATATATTTGCAATTTGGAATGAGTAGAATTACACACTATTTCATAATCACAAGAACATTCAATTTGTAAACTTCATCCTTTTTAGTTTGCAAGGCACATCATTTGAACTAAACAAGTCCCAGGGGCATTCATTGACACTTTCCAAAAAGATGGCAATTTAGTCTGAATGTAGTTGTGATGTAGCAGCCATTATTTTAATATAGGAGGGATGCTCTTTAATGACAACTGTGTTCTTTCATTTTTGCAAAGGTGGCATTTATTCCTTTCATCACAGCTGGTGACCCTGACCTTTCAACGACTGCACAAGCTTTGAAGTTGCTTGACTCATGTGGTTCAGATATAATTGAGCTGGGTGTCCCGTATTCTGATCCTCTAGCAGATGGTCCAGTAATTCAGGTCTGGTATTTCAATATCTTATAGATTGTTTAATCTAAGTTTTGGTCCTTCATCTTATACATCTATGTTTTTAGGCTGCAGCCACTCGATCCTTGGCAAAGGGTACTAATTTTGATGCCGTTATTTCCATGTTGAAGGAGGTAAGACTGTTTGTGCTTTGTGTCATACTTGAAGAGACTGATTAATCATTGCCAAAGCTGTGCTTATTCTCCTTTTAATGGACAGTTCAAGGTCCAAATGACTGATTCTTGTCACATTATATTTACTAACCTAGCCTTATCTTCTAGCAAAGAAATTAAATTTGTGATGCTGCTTTTGATATTTTCCAGACTATATGTTACTCTCACATAGTGCCTTCTATCTTGATGATAGCAAGTTAATTTTTCTTGACATGATGCTACCTTTTAGGGTGAAATTTGTCTGAAACATTACATCATATTGTTCTTTTCAGATTCAGTGCTCCCATTTTGTACTAGTGATCCTCGTAGTGTAGAAACGGTGATGTATATGTGAAACCATCCTTGGCGGTCGCTGAATGTTTACAGTAGTGTTAATTTATATTTTGTTTCCTTCATGCATTTTTGAGATCTCATTCTGATGCTGCATTTTTTAATGAATAGGTTGTTCCGCAATTGACATCCCCCGTTGCTTTATTCACATACTATAATCCGATTCTGAAGCGTGGAGTTGAGAAGTTCATGTCCATCGTAAACGATACAGGGGTTCATGGTAATTTGCAAGTTTCCCTCGTCTTTTGACTTGAAACACTTACATTTGCTACAACACTTTGGTTAAATTTAGTAATATGAGGGAAAATAATTTTTTATTTTTTCCCACATCCTTGGCCAAGATGAGAAATCAGTTGAATGTATTCAATTTTGGATGTAGATGTCATGATGTAAGCAAGCATTGTCAACATGCCCATCATTACTGGCACAAACTCGATTGCATAGTTCAGTTCTTAAATTTATCCATGTTTAGTTTTTCATTGAACATTTATTGAAAGAGCTATCAAGGGAATAATCACCAACGGATCAGAGTAATGCTACAGTCATAACATTACGAGCAAAAACCAAAAGGTTATTTTGGAAATCTATCATGAAGCTTTTTATCAAAAGTGACCCTTGGAAAAAAGTGAGAAACCATTTAAACCAATTTTTGGCTTAGGCTAGTATGCAGATCAGATTGCCAGGCCAACTGGAATCAGTTTTCAATCATTATCATGGGTGTGAGGTGTTTCTTTTTTTCTTTATAGGTGAGATGAGTATAACTAATTGATTGAAGATCTCAATGGAAGTCTTTATGCTTTATAAGGAGCTACTAAAAAATTTTCATGTTCTCTCTTCTAAGTGATGCACCGATGTCTAAATTAGCCAGTGATAATAATTTTGAGTATTAATGGAGGATGCTTTTTAAATTAAAAGAGTAAAACTGAAAGTACATTCTTGTTCATTCATGGTGTCTTAGATCTGTTTTAGCTTGTAATCTTGTCTGTGCCATTTTTATTTTTTTCAGGGCTTGTAGTTCCTGATGTTCCTTTGGAAGAGACTGAAATCTTAAGAAAGGAAGCTCTTAAGTACAAAATCGAACTGGTTTGTCAGACTCTTAAGACAACTTAATGCTCTTCACCATTTACTTGTTTAAATTCCTGAGGATGATGCTATGCATTATGGATATAAATTCTAATCTTGGAATTAAAATGACAAATCTACCTTGAGTTTATGACATCACAGAATCGTAATTTACACATGTTTTTGCTAATTGTTTTCCCATAACTAGACAAAAAGTCAAATGGTTCTTCAGTTTGTGATTTTCTTGTAGTTAGTTGTGCACCTTGTTCTTTGTCTATGTCCATGTTGCTATCGTAGGATAGGTCTGTCTTTTGTTTTGTTGCAAACTGACATACACGTCAATGAAAAGTTTACTACATGGGGCCTGCATTGAGGTCTGCTTTTAGTTATGTAATCTTGGCCTGCTTTGTTGAAGTCTGTTGAATCTATCTCACCTTACTCTAGCCTCTGGAACTATATGATTCAGGTTTTGCTTACTACACCTACTACTCCAACCAGCCGAATGAAAGCTATAGTTGAAGCCTCAGAAGGATTTGTATATCTTGTAAGATCCTTTATGCTGTTCATCCTTATCCAATGCTGGTCATTTGTATTGATGATGAGAATTTCTTATCCAAATTGATGCAGACTATTAGACATAGATTATTAATGTAATTGATAGTGTGTTGATCATGTTCTAGCCGCTAATTAGATCAAGCATAGCACATCTGTCTGCATCAATGAAGTCAATGAAAGGACAGATACATCCATGCACCTATGCGTGCCTGTAGGTATACATGCATAAGCAAGTCTCCGGATTAGGACAGTATCTGATTTGAAGAGTTAAGGCAACATTGATGTTGCTTTTGTGGTTTTATTGCTCTTGCTGATCTCTAATGGAATTTTTTTTTGGTTTTGTGCAATAGATTCTGCATTCACTTGCTTCACAAATGAAAGTTTCAAGTATAGTAGTCTTACAGCCATGGAACATGCATGAAATATATGCAATTGTTATTGTGGGTGGTCCAGTGTCAGCATTTTGTGTGATTGTATTGTTACATTTTTCTTTTTGAGTTTCTGCATTTTTTTAGTTCATTCACAAAGAGATGACATGGCCATTTATTTAAAAAAATATAGGTGAGTTCTATTGGAGTAACTGGGGCTCGAGGATCTGTGAGTGCTCGTGTGGAAAATCTCTTGCGGGACATTAAGGAGGTCAGTTGATTCAGAACATTTCACTTGTTTCATAATGTGCGATTTCATGTCATCAACTACCTAGGAATACTCTTTAAGATACTTGTCATGATTAATTTAGTTTTCAAAGGATATCCTCAATTTGTGGATTGTCCTCATATATTTGCAACAGAAAAAAATTCAGTACAGCCTCAAATCCTATGGGTGTGAGCAGCCTACATTTATGGCCCTTTAAACATGATGGTAATAATGCATTCTTCAGAGAGCAGGAATTTTGTCCTTAGAGCTTCGGTTTCATTTCTTTAATTGTTCTATGCGGCTTCAAACAAATTTGACCGGAGGTGTGTTTGAAATAGACACATCAGTGGGTGTCATATTGAAACTTCTAGAGCTCCAAGACTGCAGGATAATTAAATAATTAACTGACCAAAAATTTGCCTGAAGTCTCCTATATGGTTTTCTGTAGCCTGTCTTGTTAGAATCACAATGAGTTCCTGGTTGGTTGATAAGTCTAGACACCAATAATCCACATGCAGATTAACAATCAACATTTCAGGAAGTTCATGTCACTTCCAGCTCCATCATGGGGTTTATACCTAGCATCCAATTAGAGAGACACTTAAAGATGGTCCTTTTTATGTTCATCAACTTGTAGAACACTTTGTACCAATTTGAGTTGCTGTATTCTCTAAAGTTGGGCATGTTGGTGAATATGCTTCCACATTGTTAAACATTGAAGTGGGACAATCGGGGGGAAACTCCTTTTTCAATCATTGAGGCATGCATGCTCTTGCAGGCAACTACTAAACCCGTTGCTGTTGGCTTTGGCATATCGAAACCCGAGCATGTGAAGCAGGTTGGTTTTTATTGGCCCACTTTGAAGTGAAAAGACTGTTATATCTCGTGTTTGGTACTTGGTTTTCACTAATTTTCTCACAGATTGCCGGCTGGGGAGCTGATGGCGTGATTGTCGGGAGTGCAATGGTGAAACTGCTCGGTGAAGCCAAATCTCCAGAAGAAGGGCTGAAGGAACTAGAAAATTTAACTAGATCCTTGAAATCTGCACTGATTTGAGAGAGGGTTTGTTTGATCTGACCGGCTTGTTAGCTCTTCATTTCGGCCTTTTGGACACAACGGCAATTGTTTAGATCAATCCGTCCGGGGTTCCTTTATAATTTTATGTCATATTTTCGGTCGGAATTTATAGATCAGACTTTTGGTGCCAGAAACAGGTTTTCACTGAACTGCATTTTTCAGGCTCTACTCTGAAGAGCAACCTTCACTTCTCAAAACGCTTTGTGAGATTGAACTACTGTAAATTGCTGCATGAGAGCTAAGTCGATTCAAGTCATCTTTTTGCAAATGATTTGATCTTGGAAATCGCGGTAGAGTCATCGGCTTCTTTTCCGGTTTATGCCTAAGTTGATTTTTACCGGAGATGCATCAGCATTGAATATAAAGTCTCCTGTGCAGCTATGACAAATAACATAGGGACTGCTCAGCAATACATTTCGGTAGTATGTTTCGATGTCATATTTGATGTTGACTCGGATCAAATTCTCGCCGATTTCAGACGCGTGCTCTCGCATGCAATATATTTTAGGAACCATTCTACTCTTTTTTATACTCGCATGACTGGGGTAAATTGCAAAAAGTTGAAAACTTGAGGGGAATTTTGCAACAACATAAAAAGCTTGGGGAGCAATGTGCAATTTGCCTAACTATTACGCCAACAGCCTTCCCACCATATCTGCAAATTTCAGTTGAACACTCTCTCTCTCACCATCACAAGAAAAATAAAGAAATGGGCTTTGAAGCTTTCAAGCTCTCGTCATCACTGTCATCCTCCACCAGGTCCATCCTCTCCAGCGCCACCGCCAGACCCTTATCTCTCCTCGCCGCTCCGCGCTCTTCTCGCCTCAAGACCCACCTCGCGTTCCGCCCGATAAGGCCGCCTCCGCCGCCGTCTCGTGCCGCCGCCGCCGCCGCTCCGTGCGGTGGTTTCGGCTCGGCGGGCCGTTCGAGGAGGAGCTTCCGCGGCGGGGTGGTGGCCATGGCCGCGCCCGGGTCGGTCCGGAAGTCGGAGGAGGAGTGGCAAGCAGTCCTGTCGCCCGAGCAGTTCCGTATCCTGAGGCAGAAGGGGACCGAGTTAGTAATTCCTTTGAATTCTCTTGATTTTTTTTTTTTTTTTTTTTGGGTCTCTGTTTTGCTGCTAGCTTATTTTGATTGTGGGTTTGTCATTCTTGATTGTGGTTCTTGCTCTTCTTGATGTTTCGCTTTCCGTACTGGGTTGGGGTTTGTTGAATTCAGTTGGTTTCGTTTAGACGTGATTACCATGCTGTCTCCTTGAAGCTCGGGAACACCGAGGTTTAAGACACATTCTGTTCGATGAGGCTTTCTTGGGCTGTCTATTTATGTGACGTGCGGAAAATTTAAACAAGTTTATGCTGCAATGTGGTAGGTTGAATCAGAATTGGGTTTTGAGTTTTGATTCAGCACGGTACACACATTTCTAATGCGTCAAGCGTTGTGTGTTGGAGGTGGATTCTTTGTGAATTACGTCTTAATAGGAGAATCCATTGAGGAAATGCAGGTTAGGATGTTCTCTGGGTTTTTCGAGGTGCTGGCAAGGGTTATTCTTTTCTGGTTTTTTGTGGGAATGAGCTGTTTTAGCTATTACTGAAGTTCTCTGGAACTGTCCTGTGTTTGGAAAGACTTAGTTTTTATCCGGAAATGTTGGCCCTCTTAGGCTCCTTTTGGGTGCTAAGGATTTTTTACTGCATGAGTACCAACATCTTGGTTACTTATGAAAAGGTGTCGAAATCATCCTAAAGTGTGAATCGTAGATTTATCATGTACAGTTGGTGCGAACCTTTGTGCTTTAAAGAGCTTTTTCTTTAAAATTCTTGTTTCTCGAAACAACTTCTGTCTATCTGTTGTGAGGGAGTGTGATCTTCATTTTGACTTATCTAATGCTTTTGCATTGTCCTTTTCTTTGCACTCTGTATCTTGTTTGTACTCTTTTACTTTGATTGTTTAAAGGGTCTGTTTAAAATATGAAAGCGATGCAGAGCCAGTAGTCAAGCTCCTTTAACTACTAGCTCTTAGGCTCAATACATTATACGCATGTGCAGGATATAGGAGGGATCAAAGGGCTAAGTTCCTATCCTTTTTTTAAGAGAATCTCAGAACTAAGAATAATATCCTCTTGTTACTGCTGCGGCATTTTAGAAAAATGATTCATTTGTCGTTCTTATAATCGTGCTGTTACCATCGACTGCCTGCTAAGGCTGATCATGATAGCTTACATTCTTATCAACCCTCTTTGTGGGGCTTTCCTACTTTAGTAATCAATCAACTGATGGACCTCATGCACCTGATGGACTGCAGTTTTCGTACTATGCGTTGCTTGGGCAAATATTGACTAGAAAACAAGAAAAAAAACGCATGATATGGATAAATCAAATGACATTGGGAGCACAATGGTTGATTTTTTTGAAATGCTGTGTAAGAAGTTAGTTATGTTAGTATGTGCTGCGACATAGGTATACACCCACTAGTAAAGAAAGCTGTTAAAATAGGTGGATGATCTCCTCATATCATGCTTTGGGGAAAGAATCCTATTCCTGTGGTTATGCATGTATTTAATTGTTGAGGTGTTATGCACGCAAACAATCCTCTTCAACTATTTAATGGCTTGGAAGTGATCTGAGAGGACTTAAATGTTGCGGAGCCTGATGCAAGTAGTTGAAGACTCATATATATTCTTTTTGAATGCAATCTTATCCTTTTTTCTAATTCAAGTATCAAACCAATGGAGAACAAAGGAGCATAACTGAATACTTTTAGATGCCTCCTCTACTATGTTTTGTACAAGAATCAACTCTTTCTCTGGTTCTGGTTTGATATTGGTATCGTGTATTATCTTCAAACAAAAAAGTGTCATCTTGATCTGTCTCATCTGTTGCTGTTTCTCTCACATGTAGATATCCAGGCACAGGTGAATACGACAAGTGTTTTGAAGAGGGGGTGTACAATTGTGCAGGATGTGGGACTCCTCTTTACCGTTCTACAACTAAATTTAACTCTGGCTGCGGCTGGCCTGCTTTCTACGAGGGCCTCCCCGGAGCTATAACCAGCACTGTGAGTCTCTCTCTTTTTATCAATTAAACGTGTGGTCACAGGTAACTAAGACAGTTCTGATTGAAGTCGATTTCTATTACGGCTTGCTATAGATGACATCTTCCGCTTTGTGTTTGCTGAGCTTTCTAAACTGTGAAAATGACGAGAAATGCAAAATGAGTCGGGTGTGTGCTGCTTCAAATCATTGATGGGCTTGCCTTGCTTTTTGATCTCAGCCGGATCCAGATGGGATGAGGACGGAAATCACTTGCACTGCATGTGGCGGCCATCTGGGTCACGTGTTCAAGGGTGAAGGGTTCCCGACACCGACCAATGAGCGGCATTGCGTCAATAGTATTTCACTCAAGTTCGCTCCTGCCAACTCTTATCCTTCCCAGTGAACTTCTGCAGCTAGACTGGTTGGTCGATCACTGGACGCGACCTTCAACTACTGCTGTTATCTGAGATTGTTTGCTTCTGATTTCTGCACTATGTACAATAAGCCCTTCCCATAAATCTTCCTGATCTGGATCGAAGTCGGATATTTGCTGCCGTCTCTCAAGTAAATAAAAGTTGAAATTTTTTTTCTTGTTATCCATCTCGCAGATGTTTCTTGCCAAGCTGTTCTAATGTGGCATGTTGAAAAAGGCTGCTCGATGTTAAACCAGGCATGACTTTGCTCTCCGGTGATCTTTGTTGGCTTTGATGCCACCTCACTGGTAGAAGGTAATGGGAATCGAAATGTGCCACAGAGTGAAATCTTAATCATGCATGAAGCGCAAGGTAAACAAAATTGAATCGTATATTCCACGGACAACTTCCATTTCATCATGCATATGAATATAAGCAAAAAAGTCAAAAAAGTCATAACCTAGAAAACTCGAAA
This sequence comes from Eucalyptus cloeziana, assembly GCA_014182715.1. Taxonomy (NCBI): domain Eukaryota; kingdom Viridiplantae; phylum Streptophyta; class Magnoliopsida; order Myrtales; family Myrtaceae; genus Eucalyptus; species Eucalyptus cloeziana. The sequence goes on from CM024640.1 coordinate 9,971,089, forward strand.
AGTAGGCATGATAATTAAATGCAAAATAATATCATCTATAATACTAAATGATATATAAAATCCTATGGATAAAGAAGTAAAATAAAATTGAATCGTATCCAAAACTAAAAAGGCATACAAAAAAAAAAAGCAACAATATATTCCATATCAAATTCTGATGATGTCTTGATTACAACCCACACCAAAATTTTAGATATAGAATTCTTTATCATAACTTCCCTTAACTAAATGGATGTAAAGGGAAAATCATAAATACAAAGAAATCCCTATGATATGTCTTCTTTTAGTTTGCACCCACGCAGAGGTTGACGAACTTCGAGATCTGGAGTCTTGGCCGTGAGCTCGCTGCTCGTCGTTTCCAAATCTGCCGTTCGGCTGCCAGAACGAGAGAGTGGGTGGACTTGAAGGTTGGCCAAGACGTCTCCTGCTCGTTTCTTCCCTTTGAATAAGAAATTGTTCAATAGCGACTATTTTTTTTTTTTTGGCTAAAAACATTGACTATTCAAACACCGACTGGTACTACGAATCAATAAGGCAAAATAGCTCCTCGGCGGCCGAACATACGGACTGCGACTACTAACATCTTCTGTTTGAGCTTTTGAATAAGACCCCATAAGTAAGCTGGAAAGAGCATAATCAACAACGGCAAAAAGAGGAGAAAAAAGGAGAGTCCTCGGAACAACAGCAACGTGAGGAAAGCTACGGAGAGAAAGGAGAAGACCCTGAGAAAGAAAAACATGCGGGCACCATGAGCGGTACTAAAGACCGGCAGATGAGCTATAAGTGGAAGGGACAAAAAGCAATAAAGAAGAAGCGTGAAAATGGTGAGGAAGATAGTGAAAGGATGGGTATCAAATGGAGAATCCTGTCTCCCCTGATATTTCAGGACAACAAAGTTAAGTAGAAGTGGAACGATAAATGTGACAATGGCGTCGATATTGTCTTGCTGATTCGGCAAGAAATTTGGCATTTTTGAATGCGGGGACAGATGAGGAAGAAACAAAGGAAGAGAGGCAAAGCTGCAAGAGCAGGGAGAATGTGCAAAAGACTGGAAAAGTGTCGTATGATGGTCGGCTGTGAGGAGTGCCTGAGGGACGGAGGGGGAAGGGGCGCGGGGTTTATACATGCTTAGACCCCTGATGTACCAATATCGTTGGTGGAGATCTAAACGAATAGAGACTTTACAGAGGCACTGAGCTTTATCCGATTCTCTACAGAGGCTTACGGAAAGAGTCTCTTTCTAAGTCTTAGTTAAGAGACTCTTTCGGTAAGCCTCTAAGACTTAGAAAGAGACTCTCTTTCCGTAAGCCTCTGTAGAGAATCGGATAAAGTCTTAGAAAGAGAGTCTCTTTCTAAGTCTCTTTCTATAAGCCTCTAAGACTTAGAAAGAGACTCTCTTTCCGTAAGCCTCTGTAGAGAATCGGATAAAGTCTTAGAAAGAGAGTCTCTTTCTAAGTCTCTTTCTAAGACTTAGAAAGAGACTCTCTTTCCGTAAGCCTCTGTAGAGAATCGGATAAAGTCTTAGAAAGAGACTCTCTTTCCGTAAGTTTCTATAGAGAATCGGATAACCTTTCTAAGTCTTAGAAAGAGACTCTCTTTACGTAAGTCTCTACAGAGAATCGGATAAAGTAAGTCGAGAATTGGAGAATCGGATAAAGTCTCTATAGAGAATCGGATAAAGCTCAGTAGTGTCTCTTTGGTAGAGACTTTATCTGATTAAAAATCTTCGGAACGGACACTTTCCTGTCCCATGAGTGCAACAAAAACCACTTTTTCGTATCTTTGGAAAGTTCCATTTTCCTTCGCTCTTCGTCTGAAACCGAGACGTCCCCACGTCGACATCCGATGGTCAACAATCCTGACACGCATAGAATAATGCAATCATCCTAAGCACCACACTGATTTCTTTTTTTGCCAACTTAGGAGTTTTGCATGCGTGATTATTAATTTCTCATATAAAAAATTTTCTTCAAATACATCACTGGTCATAATAAGTAACCTTTCTAATGCGGCATAGAACTTATCAAAATAAAAAAGTAATTACCTACTTATCGAAAATCAATAATTTTCTCTTTATTTAATTTCTTTTTCTCATCAATTAAGTTGCCAACGTACAAAACTGACAGCCCATTCGCCCAATTGCCCAACTTTTTTGAATTGAAAATTGATCCAATGGGCTGCATCACGTTATTAGAATTTAACGGTTCAAATCAACACAAGGGCGTTTTTATAATTTCAGCAATCAAAAATCTTAAAATTATTGACACAAATTTCAATTTTACCAATTGAATCAATCCGGCCAATTTTAGTTGGAATTCGCTAACGTGGATGATGATTGTTCATGTTATACTACGCGGTCTTGATATGGATAAAATTTATTATTTTTAATATTTTTTTGAATTTTTAATTATTTTTTATATTTTAAATTTCTTTTCTCTATCCACTCATATCGCGTCGGCAAATTCCAGTCAACATTGATTGAATGAACTCACATGGCAAAAAGTGAAAAGATTTATGATTTAATTAATACAATTGAAAGATTTATGACTGAATTGACGAAAGTATACCGCTTTTTGGATAATTTTTTCCCGCGTCATTAGCACAAGTAATAATCCACGTGGCGTCCACGTCAGCCCGCCGGGAGTGAAATCGTGATGAAGAGCAAGAATCCAAGAATCTCCTCCTCTCACGGGCGCTCGCATCTCCTCCACAACCACAATCTCTCTCTCTCTCTCTCTCTCTCTCTCACAATCTCTAAATTCTTGCTGCGCGGCCTCGTCACTGCCTCACCTTCGCCACCTTCAAAGCATCACAAAGGACGACGGCGACCCAAGAAGCGTCGAGATTGGTTCTTGGAGCGGAGCTTCCGCATGCGATTGAGCTCCTCCTCGAGCTGATCGTGCCGCCATGTGGGAGTCGCTCAACCTGTGCCACTTCCCGAGAGTACGTACCCGCTTCGGCTTCTGGTTCTGGGTTCGTCTATCTATGCGCGCTTGGCTCTTTCGTCCATGTTTCGAGCATTTTGTTTCGGAGTTTTTGATAATTTATGCCGAGTGACCGTCTTTGGATTGAATGGTGTCTGAGGGTCTGTCGTTTGAAACGGCTCAGAGTGTTTTGGAAAGATGGTTATTCGTATGTTTATTCGAATGCTGAGTGCTGATTGGGATCTCTTTGGCAAATCAAGAATGCTCCTGTTTTGTAAAGCAACCCACAATACAAATTCTTGGATTCTTTTCAACTGGGTATCATGAGCATCATATAGATTAGCATCATTCTTGGCCATGACGATACCATGATTAATTGAAGTGATGCTATGCGTTACCCCTTTCTCGACTTCCAAGGATATGGCATGACATCCTTGGTGCGAGCGTGGATGCTTCTGAGGCTGATATTAAGAAGGCATATTACCTGAAGGTACCTATGACCCGGGTTGGGAGTAAGGTTGTGCATATATGATGAACTTTTGAAATTTTCATGTTGTCTTTCAGGCGCAGCTGTTACAACCGGATAAGAATCCTGGAGATCCAAAAGCGGCAGAAAATTTCCAGGTCAATTTGATTCTTCAGCTTTCTTGGAACAAAAATATATTTTGTCGTACTAGGGTGTGTTTGGTAACACTTCTGTTCTTGAGAACAATTCTTGATCATAAATGATTATTTTTTACTCTATTCTCAGAAACAATTCATAAGCAAGGATGTCCGCTGGTGAGGGAATTTGAGAACCACCGACATAGTTAAGTTGAGCGCGATTGGCAGAGGTTATGGGAACGACATAGGAGACTCCCAAGGATGCGAGGGAACCATACGGCTGGCCACTTAGGGACTTGATTGTACTGGTGACGGTTCGTAGTTGCACCCACAGAGAGGTCATGTGATTTATGCTAGGCACCTATTCTAGTGTGTGATGGTTCATGGAGATGTAGAGGAATAGCTGTATGAATGGCACGTGATCTTGGCACGTGATTGGCACTTGGTCGAGTCATGTTCGAGGCATGTGAGCATTAGTCATGCGAGATGCACATGTGGCCATGAATAAGGAGATGTGGCTGTGAATTTCAAGGCTCGTGGATGCCCATGATTTTGTCATGCGGTGACATGCAATGCTGCCTTATTTGTTAAGTCCTAAGTAGCACCGACACGGACACGCGATACGTGACGCAATATGACACGTTGTTTCTAAAAAAATAGAGAATTTCGACATGTTATATATTATATACATATTTTTATATATAAATAATAAATTATTATTTTTATGATTATTTCAATCGAATTAATCTAATTCAAATTCACAAATAAATAAATAATAATAAAATCTTGTAATAAATTTAGAGTTAATACCCTGAAAAACTCCAAATTGGTACACTTGTGACAAATTTACCCCAAACTGGTACACTTATGAGAAATTTACCCTCTGTTAGTTTTCGTTAAATTTTAATTAAATTAAATGACACGTGACAGTTGATTAGTATACCGATTTGGGATTTTACACTCCATTTGTCATAGTTTATAATTTTTGTGATTTTTTGGTGGTATTAATCTGATTTACCGAAGGGTATAATTGTCACAAATTTACCAATTTGGGGTTTTTTGTGGTCTAATAAATTAGTTTGGGGTAAATTTGTCATAAATGTACCACTTTATGGTCTTTTATGGTCAGTCGGGATAAATTATCACAGGTGTACCAGTTTGGGGTTTTTTATTGTCAAAAAAATTGTTTGGGGTAAATTTGTCACAGTTTAGGGTTTTTCAAGGTATTAACCCATAAATTTATATTGAAAACATTAATCTATCATTTATTAATATCCTTCATTGTTTCAATTTGTCAAATTCAACTCTATTTCAATAAATCCATAAAATTTGGAAAGAAAAAAAAAGGTAATTCGCATTCTAAACTTGTGTATCAGACGTGTCGAAAGGGAAAAAGAAAAAAAAAACTCGAGGATAAATTATGTCTCACGGAAAGTGAGGATCAAAAGAGAAGATAATGAAATATTAGGTTTTTCTTCTTTCTTAATATGTTATTTTTTTTTTTCACATATATATTTCGATATTTCATTTATTGAAATTTTTTAAAATTGTCCTCGCATATCGGAATTGTATGTTGGAAACTCATATGTCAAAATTCCGACTCGAGTGTTGAAGAGCGTCGAAAAATTGATCAAATGTCGGATTTTTCGATATGTGTTGGCGAGTGTCGAGAGTCTTCGAGAGTGTCGGACGTGGACATGTGTCCAAGTTTCAACACGACACGAAAACTCCCGAAAGTGTCGATCTTCCTAAGTCAAGTCTAGACCTTATCCGTCTCTCATAATCCTGAAATCACTCAAGTTATTATCCGAGACCCTGGGATTCTTTGGAAAGCGTATTCTCAAGTTCATTGAGCTGATTTTGAGCTTTCTTGTCCCACAGGACCCAAACATTAAAGTAAGATACGTTGTAATTTTCTTTCTTCGGTATTTTTTTTTTTTATCATTTTCCACACACCCACACACATTTTATCATCATCCTCATTATGGGACATATATATTCTTACCTTTTTGGATATTTCTCCTCTCTTCTTTATTAAATACTCTTACCAAATTTCTCAAATTACATAAACACAATGATAAACGTGTGATCTAATAATTTTCTAAATTTAGCAATAGCATTGTATTCATAAGGAAGTGTTTTTCCTTCCCTCCTTTCATAAGATTTCTAAATTTTATGTAAATGTAAATAGAAGTCATGTTTTTATTCCATTTTGCCAAAAAAAAACCTGGACATGTTTTATTTCTTTTTATATGGATAGTCAATTTTCTAATACGAATTTTACTCATAAATGACAATTGAAATTGAATACGAATGAGTCACGTGCAAATGCAATTATGCACGTGCACCAGCGCTCCAACATTATCCTCATCAGCAGAATTAAGATCACAGCAGATATGGATATGCTGCTCTCTCTCTCTCTCTCTCTCTTCTAAGCTGTCCCGGACATCATCTTTTGAGATTCTATGTGGCAGAACTAAGAACCCAAACGGTGAGTCGAGCTCTTCCTACTCTTCCATACTTTCGGTTCCTGTTCTGGTCTAGTTCCTCTGTACGTTTGCCAAGCGTTTCACCTGGTATGCAAATTTCAATGTGTAATTCATGGGAATGCGTGTCTGCTTCGTATTGCTATATCGAATAGGTGATCTTAAGACAGTTTGTTTTCAGTAGGCAGTCGCAGTTGGACAAATGTCTCGTGAATGATGCTGATGGCTGCCTCGTTCTGTGATGTCAACCTGGGCTGTGGTCTTCGCAAGCTCCATGACTTCCACTCAACCCGAAATGGGAAGACAAGGTGCCATTTCCTCTTCATTTTGGCTATACACCCCGTGTGGCTGTTGAATTATACTTACGAAGAAAGTCAATGTGTCTTGCTTCCCATGGGACGTAGAACTATTAGATGTTGTCTATGGATTATCATGTGAGGGGTTGGACATCTCTTAGTTTTTGGATGTGAATGACGGTCTGATGACCAACCATCCTCATTATAAAGGACACAATTTGGTGCTAACAGTATGTGCAGGGTTATGTTGGATGCTAATCCTTTGGTCGATCCAAGTGTTGTTATCATGTATAAGTGTAATACTCCATGACCCGTCAGAGGTAGAGTACTATATACTCTCATGTTTAAGTATTATCTCTGTTGCAGGAGGGTAGTGCTTTCACAGGGGAAATAGAATGCCCTTTCATTACTGGAATCTTCCGTATTGATTATATAAAAGGACGAAAGCAACCTAATCAGAAGCTTCATTTTTACTGTTTGAATGAACTAATAATGTATCAATGAGTTTTGTTCTATATCCACATTGACCGAGAAACTTCCACAGCTAGTAGACATTGATGATTCTATATTTGAGTAAAGCTTGTGTGATCTACAACTTACTAAAGAAATGTTTCTTTGATACATTGAAAATTGTTCTTCTCTGTTGTGATTGCGTTGTTCTTTCACTTGGTTACTTTACGACAGCAAGTTCTACCTCTACCGCTGTAAAGATATGAGATACTTGCCCTCCGGTATCAGTTATATCTTCTAATCCTTTCATATGTGTCTGTTGGGGAGAAAGGATGTTCTGATTCCACCTGATATATGTGGAAAAAAAAAGGTGGAAGAGCAGATACTAGTCATTTTCATGATCTCACATATACCAGCTCTTTCTGTTGGTCTTATGCACATATCCAAAATCTATGTTCCTATTCTAAGCAGCATAAATATCTCAAAACACTAGACATTAAGCAAGTGGAAGTCAAGCAAAGATTTAAGCTTCACCAAGCCTTCTTTGGGAAGAATGGTCATAGTTCTGAATTGGCAAAAGAAGATGATATTTCCATGGCAACATTGATATGGAGGGCAATTAAGTTGCCAATTTACTCTGTTGCTCTTGTTCCTCTCATGGTGAGCTTTTCTATACTCCAGAGATGGATTTTTCTATGCTTCATCAACAATGTCAAGTTAGTCACAGAAGCCTCTATTTTGTAGTATTCACAGTCTAACACAAGCTTGACAAACTTTGTCAGACACACGTATAATGAGAGTTTTCAACAAATGCTGAACTTAGCCAATTTTCTTTTGCCTTGGCGCGACAGAAGTACAGTCTAGAATAATGAGAAGTTAATGGAAGGATGCAGGAAGATGTGGGAACATAAAAGAAGTACAAGTTCTGGTGTATGGATGCTTCTGTCTGTGGAGATATATATTCTAAATTCCAATGTGGATTTAAAAAAAAAAAAAATCAAGTATACTGCTACACAACTGCAAATACTACTGTCAGACTGGTCCTTTTCTTGCTAACGCTTGTAAACTACAGAGATCTATAAGTTCAGTTAATTCAGTCATTTGCAGGTCTATCATAAAAGTGATTTGTCCTTAGGGTTAATGGAACAAAAAAATTAAAATGTTGTAACATAATTCTAGCTTAATGAATGTGACAGTAATTTTATATGGCCTCCCATCCCTCTCTTCCCCTGGCTTGTAATATTCCTGTGACAGTCTCTGTCCTTGGCTATTTTAGATGAAGCGTGAAGTCCACAACCTTTTGGAAGCCTTTTCAATTTTATCCAGCATGACATTGTTTTACTTTTATACCTCTTTTGAATGTTCTATTGTTGGATTATATTTTTTGAAACAGATTGGTAGTGCATCTGCCTATCTGCAGTCAAGCACTTTCCCTGCAACGCGTTACTTTGTGCTCTTGGTCTCCTCAATTCTTGTGATCACTTGGCTAAATTTAAGGTTAGTAAAGTGCTCATATATTTTGTGTTTAAACTAAGTGGTAAGAAGCAGTTTCACCTTGACTGGATAAAGATATTGCATGACTGCTCTGATATAGAGTGTTTCTTTTGGTCTGAGAATATCTTATTCACTTTCTAAATTATTAATATTTTCATGTCACGCATGAGGCAGATGCTGATTGTTCATGGTTTTTGTTCTGCAGTGTCCACAATTGCTCCCTTCTGTGGGGAACTGTGTTAACTGGTCTGACTATCTTTGAAATGATATTTTAAGTGTATTAATTGTTTTGGTTCATGCATACTCTGGCGCTTTTGGATCCTATTGGCTCGTGGTATGTGGTGGTTTATTCATAGACTGATTTTATCTTGGTCTGGGGGGACTGCAGTGTGATGTCTAATCTGAAAATTTGTACCTGAGGGTCCCTTTCTAGAAATATGTCATCATTTTTCTGAGGTACAGTAACTGCAGTGGATAAAAACCACCGAGTAGGAACTTCTGAAAAAAAGGGGAAAAACTGCAGAATCTTAAAGCACATGGGTTGCACTCAATATATCATTACAAATTCGTACCATTAGATCCAATTCCATTTCAGGTATTGAAGATCTTACATGTACTTGCGCAGCAATGATGTTTATGATTTCGATACAGGAGCAGATAAAAATAAGAGGGAATCGGTTGTGAACCTGATCGGAAGGTGATCAGTTGACTATTTGCCTTTGCATCCTTTACATGTCTGTTATCACACATTTAACTGTTGACAATTGCTTTTGTGGATACATGTGGCAGCCGAACAGGAACTCTTGTTGCAGCCTATTTGTTTCTTGTTCTTGGCTTGATGGGTATGACATGGGTATCACTAAAGGCAGGACATTTACGTGCGATGCTGTTACTGGCTTGTGCTATCGTCTATGGTTATATATATCAGGTAGGTACTCTGAGGTGTTCTTATAAACTTGTACTTTGTTTAGTTGGAGTGCTCAAGCATCTGAGCTGATCTTGTGAGGTTGAAAGTATAAGATTGATGTTCAAAGGGCAGCAACTTCGTCTTTCAAGACTCATTGCACCTTGATCCATATCAAAGACTGTTCATTCACATTTACCCAAATTTTCCCATCTGCAGTGTCCACCATTTCGATTAAGCTACCATGGACTTGGAGAGCCATTGTGCTTCGCAGCATTTGGACCTTTTGCTACTACGGGCTTTTACTGGTTAATGGGCAACAACAGGTGATTGTATATGATTTTCGTCTCAAAATCTGCTGCTCCACTATCATGACAGGTGTTGCTTATATGTTTTTATTTGACAGTAGCGTGAGCTATCTTCCCTTAACTGGAACTGTTCTGTGCGCATCTCTCCTTGTTGGCTTCACAACCTCTTTAATCCTCTTCTGCAGTCATTTTCATCAGGTACGTTCTACTTGATCCAGATTTTCTTACAATTCTTGGGATCACAACTTAAGACTCACTGTCGGTCATTTTTATCTTTCAGGTAGAAGAAGATACCAAAGTCGGAAAAATATCACCTCTGGTGACTTCTCTGTCCCTTTTATGAGGTTTGGTAAAACAAAATCAGACATTAGCGCTGCAATTTCATGTGCAGGTTAGGCTTGGCACAGAGAAAGGTTCATCAGTTGTGAAAGTGGCAGTCACAGCACTCTACTCTCTTCTACTAGCTTTCTGTCTCACCAGAGATCTTCCTTTTACTTGCATCGTGAGCATCTTGTTGGCTGCATATTTCCCAATCCTCTAGTATCTCATCATCAGGATATGTTGAAATATTCTGTGTTTTGCATTGATTTTGTTATCAATTACTCTGTTGTACAATCTACTCCAGGTACTGTGCCTTCTGACATTACCTATGGGAAACCGGGTTGTTAGCTTTGTCGAAGAGAATCACAAGGTGAGCAGAGAAACTGAAATCGCAGTATGAAGCTGAGATTCATTTGACTTTTCTATTACAGCTCAAATATATATTTTGTGCTTCGTTTGCATATTTGAGTAGTAGAGTAACGATGTTCCTTTTTCTTCAAAATGTCATCGTAAAGGACAAGCGGTTAATTTTCATGGCAAAGTATTATTGCGTGAGGCTACATGCTTTGTTTGGAGCTTCATTAGCTGCTGGATTGGTGATAGCTAAATTTGTCTGCAAGAGATATATTCCGAGGTTGATCTTATCCTAAGTTCTCGAGCCGCTTCATGCATCAAGGACTTGATGACATACGAGCTTCCATGCGGAAAGTCACGAAGTACTTGGTTGGACGCTTGCTTAAATCATTACGAGGCGTCCATGTTGCCAAGAATAGGCCACAATTTTGCAATCTGTTTGCAGTTGTACTAAAGTATGTGCTTGCCCTACTCTGTAAGATGAGCGGACTTAGGTGCTAATTCTGTTTATATATATATATATATACACACACACACACAAAAAGGAAACCAATTTATACATTATTCTTAGTTATAATGTGTAATATTAATTTTTCTCATGCATGATTATTGATTAAGTCATCACCTCATGCATGATTATTAGGCTTGAACTCCTTGTGTATTATAAAATACAATAGACTAGACGTTCAAACTATACTAGGCGTGGTACAACCCTATAAGTGGATGCTATTCGTCATATTATTCTCTAGAACGACTATAGAAGGAAAGCTAGTTTGTTAGGGTTTGCTCACTTGGCACCGCACGGGCTATTTCATAGCTAATGAACTGTTGGTTCGTGACACTTACATATTAACGTAGACCCGACTTCCACACTTGACCTTAGGTTTGTTATTAGCTATTGAATCCAATGAGTTAGAAGCGATGTTGCACTCATGTCACAAACTTTAAATTGGGCCGGCAATACCCATTAAAAATTTTCGAACAATAAATAGTTTGCTTGTCAAAAGATGCATTGCATAATTTAATTTTATATTTTTGTTGGACATTTGATTAACTACACTGTTTTTTTTTTTTTTTTTTTTGGTCGCAGATTAACTATGCTTAGGTAGTGGAAAATAGTGGTGAATTGCAGTTTTCACTCTCTAGTCTGCTAAATGACAATAACCCATGGATTCATTTAAGTTAATTCCAGCTATTATCACAACTAGACCCGTCAAATGAATGGTTCGGATTAGGTTTGGGTCGGGTCGAAAATGGGTCAACCCATATTTGACCCATTTAACCCGTTTTGACCCATATTCATGTAATGTAAATCAAGTGATCCATACCCGACCCGACCCATACTCAACCAATACCCGACCCAACCCGTATTGCTAAAAACTATTAATATTCTAGGAAAACCCACCTCTACTATATGCTAATTGGATTAAAACTTCAAATTAAATTAAAAATAGTAAATAAAATAAAAAATAGTTAAAAAAAAACTATAAATTGAAATATTTATAAAGAATTAGATCATGCACATGCTTCTCTTATTTGAAGTGAACATATCATTGAGTAACTAAAAACTGTAATATGAAAATTTTTTAACTAAACCTAAAAAAGCTCATTTTTATGATTTTTTTTTTAATAAAAAGAAGTATTGCTAAAACACTTTTATGCAATACAAATTTAATGGAAAATTTTTATAATTCTTTTTAGAATTTTTTTTAAATCGAATTTTTAATTTTTAAAATATAATTTTTAATTTGGCCATGATTCGGCCCAAAGGCCTGTCATGAGTCAATTGGCCGTTTAGGGATCGATAACCCAAAGTCCAATTATAGAGTATTCGACCATGGAAAAGTTATTCGATCATAAGGATCGGTCGTGAGACAATCACGTACCATCATGGATCAACGGATGGTCATGGCTCAATTCCATCCGGTCATCGCACTAGTCACGGGTGATTCCGCTCGGTCGTAGACTACCATGAACCGATCCCATGCGATCGTGAGTTGATACGAATCGATCGATTTCACACGATTACATGATGACTAATAATCGACCATAGATTGAATAAACTCAACGTGGTTCAATTTCGGATTGACTAGGAATTGTGGTGCAAAACCTTGGACTAGTCACAGGATCAACTACAAGACTGGTCAACTGGCCCAAGGATTGACCACAGGACTGGCCAAGTAGAAATGACCCACGAGCTAGCGCACGAATTGGTTAGAGGACCAACCGATTAGGCCAAGACCTAGCCAGCAAACCCAGTTGCGAACCCTTTTCTCAATAAAGGGGATTTCAAACTTGATTTGGCCAATCAAGCTAGGTTGCATCTAGCTTTGTTTGGACATGGCTTCGGCATGAACCTCATGCCAGACAAGGTTGTCGATCGCGATCAAACTTGATTAATCCCTACCCAATGACAAGGCCTTCAAAACTTAGATATTTTCCTAAGATGCATTCAATGCCTTTGGCTTGTAGTAAATTAATGCACATTAACTAAGGGTGGACACTTGGCATGAAAGGCTCTTGTCTTGGAAGACAAGTTTGAAACTTAGACCTTGGCTCATTAATGAGGAGGACACCTAAGCCTAATTAGGAGATCTTGGATGCCAAGAAATGGACTACACAACCATTGGAAGGAGGAGCAAGCAAGTCAAGCCTTGCCTCCTTTTTCCAACTAAGATTGCCACCTTTGATTTTCGAAATTACTGGACCTCCGGTATTTGCCAATTTTACACAGATTTTTATGGTGTGAATTTAAAGAAACTTCCTACATGAAAATTGTTCTAAACATCTTGATTTAAAACATACTTAAATTTCATATTTTTCTAAGGTAAAATGGTAATCATTCACTGTCTAGAACCTGTCCCTGTAGTGAAAACGGTAATCAAGTTACCTTCTCAAATTTTTATAAAATTTTTCCTTTCAGATTTAACCATACTTCCTTCATGAAAGTTATAAAAAACATCCATGTCCATAACATATAAAAATTTCAAATAGTTTTGTAAAGATTTGAATTTCTAAATGGGTCACTCTTTGCAAATATTGAATCTGCTTGACGGACAGATTATTGGGTTGTGTTCAATGATTTACTACTCTTTCCACAGCACGAATTTGACTTGACTTCTTTCATGAAAAATGTTATTTAAGGTCCTTTCTACAACATTTTAAAATGTCATAATTTTTCGATTCCGTTTGATAAGGTAAAGATACTAATTTCGGAAATTGGTCAAAACTATTTTTCTCAATCGAGAAGTGTGAGTCACGCCCAAGCTTGGACTCAAGTCCATAAATGCCATGTTGAGGTATCCCAAGCTACCAAGCTAAATGTTAAATCTACTTGACGGGCATATTATTGGGTTGTGTTAAATGATTTTTTACCCTTTCCACAGCACGAATTTGACTTGACTTCCTTAATGAAAAATGTTATTTAAGATCCATTCTACAACATATTAAAATGTCATAATTTTTCAATTTTGTTTGATAAGGTAAAGACACTAATTTCAGAAATTGGTCAAAATTATTTTTCTCAATCAGGAAGTGTGAGTCATGCCCAAGCTTGGACTCAAGTCCTTAAATGCCATGTTAAGGTGTCCCAAGTTACCAAGCTAAATGTTGAATCTACTTGATGGACAGATTATTGGGTTGTGTTAAATAATTTTCTACTATTTCCACAACACAAATTTGACTTGACTTCCTTCATGAAAAATGTTATTTAAGATCCTTTTTACAACATATTAAAATGTCATAATTTTTCGATTCCATTTGATAAGGTAAAGATACTAATTTCGGAAATTGGTCAAAACTATTTTTCTCAATCGGGAAGTGTGAGTCACGCCCAAACTTGGACTCAAGTTCTTAAATGTCATGTTGAGGTGTCCCAAGCTACCAAGCTAAATGTTGAATCTACTTGATGGGCAGATTATTGGGTTGTGTTATATGATTTTCTACTCTTTCCATAGCACAAATTTGACTTGACTTCCTTCATGAAAAATGTTATTTAAGATCATTTCTACAACATATTAAAATGTCATAATTTTTCGATTCCGTTTGATAAGGTAAAGACACTAATTTCGGAAATTGGTTAAAACTATTTTTCTCAATCGGGAGGTGTGAGTCATGCCCAAGCTTAGACTCAAGTCCATAAATGCCATGTTGAGGTATCCCAAGCTACCAAGCTAAATGTTAAATCTACTTGATGGGCAGATTATTGGGTTGTGTTAAATGATTTTTTACTCTTTCCACAGCACGAATTTGACTTGACTTCCTTAATGAAAAATGTTATTTAAGATCCATTCTACAACATATTAAAATGTCATAATTTTTCAATTCTGTTTGATAAGGTAAAGACACTAATTTCAAAAATTGGTCAAAACTATTTTTCTCAATCAGGAAGTGTGAGTCACGCCCAAGCTTGGACTCAAGTCCATAAATGCCATGTTGAGTTGTCCCAAGCTACCAAGCTAGATGTTGAATCTACTTGATGGGCAAATTATTGGGTTGTGTGAAATGATTTTATACTCTTTCCACAACACGAATTTGACTTGACTTCCTTCATGGAAAATGGTATTTAAGATCCTTTCCACAACATATTAAAATGTCATAATTTTTCGATTCTATTTGATAAGGTAAAGACACTAATTTCGGAAATTGGTCAAAACTATTTTTCTCAATTGAGAGGTGTGAGTCATGCCCAAGCTTGGACTCAAATCCTTAAATGCCATGTTGAGGTGTCCCAAGCTACCAAGCTAAATGTGGAATCTGCTTGATAGGCAGATTATTGGGTTTTGTTAAATGATTTTCTACTCTTTCCACAGCACGAATTTGACTTGACTTCCTTCATGAAAAATGTTATTTAAGATCATCTCTACAATATAATAAAATGTTATAATTTTTCGATTCCGTTTGATAAAGTAAAGATACTAATTTCGGAAATTGGTCAAAACTATTTTTCTCAATCGGGAGATGTGAGTCATGCCCAAGCTTGGACTCAAGTCCTTAAATGCCATGTTGAGGTGTCCCAAGCTACCAAGTTAAAGCCCTATCCTACCTTGAGACTTGGTGACTAAGTTACCTTGCATTTAATGCTTCTTGGCTCACTAATAGAACTTTCTTAGGAACATAGACCAGATGTAGGTCACGTTATTTATGCTAGATTGGGCATGTGATGCCCATTAAAGTTTGTCAAGTTTCTCCATATTATTATAGATAAATAATATGTAAACTTTCGGATCTTACATTGAAATTGCAGTATCATATTTTTTGCTTCACGGTAAGTGTATTCTACTCTATCATTTCATTATTGGCTAACAAATTATTATTGTGAACATAGGGAACCATTGACCATTTAATTAAATATAGGGCGACAATTTTTTGAGTATGGTGAAACGAATAATCCGAACAAGAGACCTAGAAGGAGAATGTTGGAAATCTGGGAACAGCTTGATTCCATTACCCAAGTATTGACATTGTATAAAACGACCGACTCTTGATGTCCACGAGCCACAAGCTAAGTTGATGAGAGCAAAGTTTAGATATAGAATAGACCCAAAAAAGAGGTTAGAGATAGAGAGGAAGAGAGTCAACTTCGCCTCAAATGGATTCCATCTCCCCAGTTGCTCCACCACATCAAGAAGCTAGTACTCCTCAGCTCAAAATAACCAGTGCTAAGACTCTAGCTGAATCTACCAACCTCGCTTCCATTCCCTCCCACTACGCATTCACCACCCCCACTTTTGGTGATCACGCCGTTCATCCCGACCACGATGACTCCATCCCCGTCATCGACTTCTCTCTCCTCTCCTCGAGTAATCCCAATCAATGGTGTAAAGCCGTCTTTGATCTTGCCAAGGCTTGTGAAGACTGGGGCATCTTCATGGTACACATGTTCCTAGCTTGTTCATTATCTGCTTCATAGTAATTTTCTTTATTTAGATTTTGTCACGAGCATCAGAAGCAAACAGTTGGTATCTTTGATGAGCTTTCGCTGGTCAAACTTGTTTAAAATACTTAAAAGGCTAGGAAAAATATAAAGTTTGGGACACTATGGGCGCATTTGGCAACTGGCCAAATAATGAAAATTTTTATTTTTTTGTTCCCGTGAGAAGATTTGGAATAGAAATCCGTTTGGTAAAATTTTTGTTTATTGAAACAAATTTCTATATTTTTGTTCTCGGAAGTAGATTTGGAGCATGATCGAGAAGTAAAAAAAATGTAGATTCTTTATTTTCGGGAACAATTCTAGAATCAAGTCAACCCATATTTTTTCTTTTCTTTTCTCTTCTTCTTTCCTTCTTGTTTTAGTGCATTTTCTCTTCTTTTTCCACCATCGCGGCCGCCGCCATCAACTGCTACTGCTGCCTCCGGTCGCTGACGATCGGTTGGGCAAGCTTTGACGAGCCTCGCTTGGCCAAGTGAGGCTTGGTAGAGTCTTGGCTAGGCTGGGTGAGGCTTGACCTCGCCCGGATCTGGTGAGGCCAAGCTCACCTAGCTACTAACGGGGCTTGACCTCACTTGGCCACCACGAAGTTGATGTCGCTCAACCAAGGCGAGGCCGACCTCGCGGTGGTGCCGCGAGATCGAGCCTTGCCCAACTACCAATGAGGCTCGGCCAATGAGGCATGGCCTTGCAAGGGGCCAACAACCCTCCGATGAGGTTGTCGGCCCTCATTTGACCGGTTGCTGGTCATTCTAAGGTCGGCGACCGGCTGAGGAAGAAGAGAGAAAAAAAAGAAGAAGAAAAAAAGTAATAAAATTATTAAAAAATTTTAAAAAAAATGATTTGTAGTAGAAATTTTGAGGACGATATCAAACACAAATTTATTCCAAGAATAAAATTTTCGACAATTATCAAATGCCTTAAATTGCTTATAAATTGTTCCCGATAATAAAATAAAAGAGAACAATTTCTAATTATAAATTATTCCTGGG
This sequence comes from Eucalyptus cloeziana, assembly GCA_014182715.1. NCBI lineage: Eukaryota > Viridiplantae > Streptophyta > Magnoliopsida > Myrtales > Myrtaceae > Eucalyptus > Eucalyptus cloeziana. The sequence goes on from CM024640.1 coordinate 9,988,153, forward strand.
AATAGAAGCATTACTAAACGCGTCCTTGGAGTGCCAAAACTTGACACAAATAGACACTTAAGTGCCAAAAGTTAGGAAAGTGACATTTAAGTACTAAAATCGGAGTAAAATAGATTAGTTAAGTACCAACGGCAAGAAAATCAGATCAAAATGCTAACATGATGATTTTCCGTCGAGTTAAGTGCAAAATAACGTCGTTTTGCACGTTCACGTGAGTAAATAATTAATATCAAAATTAATTAAATTACATTTAAAACCATTTTAAAAAAAAAAAAAAGAAAGGAGGAAGAAGGCAGCCGGCGGTTGAGCTCTTTTTTTTTTTTTTTTTTAAATGATTTTACAATTAATTTAATTGATTTTTATATTAAAATTTGAGTTGTGCAAAAACAACGTCGTTTTCGTGTTTCTTTGCTGAATCAGCCTTCTGGCAAGCCACATAAGCTAACAAAATTAATAAAAAATTGTCACGTAAGATTTTCGGTGGGATTCATCGGATGTGGCACTCAAGTGTCCCATTTTTTAAAAAAATTAGCACTTAAGTGTCACTTTTTTAATTTTTGACACTTAAGTGTTTTGTTATGCCAAGTTTTGGCACTTGGGGTATTTTTTTGCCAAAAAATATAAATTGAATTGGCTAATTCAACCCATGAATGTTCATTCATGCCGGAGCTAAAGAGAAATGATGATAAACTATTCTCCTGACATAGCATGCATGAGATTGGGCGCTGCACGTAAATCAAACCTGACAGCTTTTGTCTTTTTAAATCTATTTTTTGTAATTGGCATCAAAGCTGAAGCCAATCCTCGTCATCAGTATGACATAAACTCTTTATACATGATCCGACAGTGTGTTGTTCGCTATGTATTGATCATAGCCTTTGGTTGTATATGTGAGTAGTTGATCAACCACGGAGTGCCCAAGAGTCAAATGAAGGCGACGGTCGACGCGCTGATGGGATTTTTCGATCTGACAGAGGAGGAGAAGAATGAGTTCCAAGGGAAGCACGTGTTGGATCCCGTAATATACGGGACGAGCTTCAGAGCTTCGGTCGACAAAGTGTTCCTCTGGAGAGATTTTCTGAAGATGAGGGAGTATCCAAAGTTTCACTGCCCTCCCAAGCCAGAAGGCATGAGGTGTCCACTCTCTCTCTCCCTCTGTCGGTTTTGCGTGCAAGTTCTCAGTTTGCATATACGTACTGAAATTTCTGTTTTCTTAATACCATTTGTCTATTTCTTTATTTATTTATTTTTTGTGGGTGAGTGATCATTAGGTTACAAATAGTGGTAATAACAAGTGTATTTCCTTACTGTAGCTTTAACGCTACAGTCCAAGCAGCAGCAGAACCTTTCCCTTGGGGACAATTTTTTGGCAATCGAGTATAGAATGAAATCAAAGAATCTTGAGGGATCGAAAAATTCAAGAGTACGTATGTGGGTAGAGCAAAATAAGTTGTCACTCTGCTCACCGTATCATGCTAAAATAATGTTCAGAATTATCAATCTTTGACTTGGTACTTTGGAGTTATCAATGCATCGAGATCTTAGTGCACAGTAAAAGATTGCATCGAGATCTTAGTGCACATGGTAGTATTGTCGGGGACATCAGAAAAAAGAAAACATGATGAGGAACTTGAACAAATTCTTCTTGGTAACACAAGAATCCGAATCTTCAACTTGACTAATTCCAATCTCTGTCCGTGAATAAGACTGTCCACTTGGGTGGCAGACTTGAGTTCTGAAGTTACCTATGTACAAACATGACGTGATTTGGATACCAAAGTTGCCATATCTGCAGGAAGCACTTGACCACTCAATCAATCATGTGGGATCTGAACTTGAACAACTTCAACCCATCTGATGCGCGAGCTCTTCAGCATCTTGGGTTCCGGTTTGTTAGTTTTGTACAGTAGATCTATATTTACCTAGAAATCTGGTAGTCTTGAAATATAGCAATGGAAAGTATGCAATTCTTTTGTTAGGATACCGTTATTTTGGATCATCTTGGTGTCAAACAAGAACAATTTTGTACGCCTAGAAAAAATAAAAGCGAAGTGCGGATTCCATTTGATGGGGCAAAATAATTGGTAATACCCCAGATAGAGTGATAGAAACCTGTGAAATTCCTAAAGATGAAAAGAACTCCACCATGGCATTTCCTCTGATAAATGTGAGCAATGTTTGTTGCAGTGAAGTTTTAGCTGAGTACACTGGGAAGCTCCGGGAATTAGCCAGGGAATTGCTCAAGGGTGTATCGGAGAGCCTGGGACTTGGACCAGGCTATATTGACGAGGCAATGAACATGGATTCAAGCCTACAGATATTAGCAGCGAATCTGTATCCGCCGTGCTCACAGCCAGAACTTGCTGTGGGCCTACCCTCGCACTCAGACATTGGCCTGTTGACCATCCTCATGCAGAATGATATTGGCGGCCTCCAAGTGCACCATGGCGGGAAGTGGGTCAAAGTTGATCCCATTCCGAATGCCTTTGTGGTCAACACCGCTGATCAGCTCGAGGTAAATATACAGAAATCCACGTTTTACCTTTCTAATCTCCCTTGTCTGTCTTGCAAGAGAGGTCCAATTAATTTCAAATCTCGGTGTTTACTGTGTGCCTTGGTTTATGGAAGGTAAATTGTGATACATAGAACTATAGATGTAGATACAGTGTAGGTATTTATAGAAGGAAAATTGTCATAACATAGAAATGCGGAAACTACAGTTGTCTTAAAAAATTTGCTGAAATGTACTCTATCGTCTTTGTTTCTTTAACCGGTGTCGCGACCAATGTAAAAAATGCAAATTAAAAATAAATGCGCCTAAACTATATGCTATGCAATTAACTATTTTTTTTTTCAGGGATAAAATTAACCCCTAATTTTTTAATGCAATAAATGACTAAACGGGTCGCCAAAATTTAGGTGTCAACAGCTGCCCTTCTTTGAAGGTGAGCTCGAAGAGGTTGCATTCAAAGACAAATTGAAACCTAAATTTTGACTATGCACATGCATTGAATGATTTTTTTGTTGGAAAATAAATTCCATTTTTGAATGCAATTTATATGATGCATGGAAATGCAAATGATAAATGAACCTACCTGGAATAACTTACCTTCAAGGAGGATAGAGTAATTCGAGATAGTTAGTGTTACACGTCCAGGACCCATACCATTCTACGGTCGCCCAGAATAGTAACATGACTTTATGAAGAGACTGCTTTCCCAGGACCCGTACCATTCTACGGTCGCCCAGTATGGCAGTGCTTGATTGTGTTTAGGACCCGTACCATTCTACGGTCGCCCAGTATGGCAGTGCTTGATTGTGTTTAGGACCCGTACCATTCTACGGTCGCCTACACGAGGATTCACTTTCTAGGACCCGTACCATTCTACGATCGCCTGAAGGGGATTCACTTTTCAGGACTCGTACCATTCTATGGTCGCTTGAATAAGGAATATGTGTTGTCAAGGACCTGTACCATTCTACAGTTGCCTTGACGGAAAATTGATTTTTTTTTTTCAGGACCCGTACCATTCTACAGTCGCCTGTTAGAGCAATAAATGTTGTTTAGGACCCGTACCATTCTACGGTCGCCTAAACGGAGATTTTGCTTGGCTAGGACCCGAACCATTCTTCGGTCGCCCAGCGTTGCAACACAGATCATCTGACCAGGACCCGAACCTTTCTTCGGTCGCCTTAATCAGACTAAATTTGGAGAGAAATCTTTGAAGACAACTAAATTGAGTGTCGGTGTAAAGGACTCTGGGCTACGAAAGCACGCCAGGTCAATAAAAGAAAACCGGGCTACGGAAGCACGCCGGCTTGATAAAAGGAAACCCGGACTACGAAAGCACGCCAGGTCAATATAAATGGACACCGGGCTACGAAAGCACGCCGGGTCGATAAAGAGGGACTCTGAGCTACAAAAGCACGCCAGGTTAGGGACTCTGGGCTACAGAAGCACACCAGATCAATAAAGGGACATCGGGCTACGGAAGCCCGCCGAGTCGATGAAAATGACTCTGGGTTACGAAAGCACGCCAGGTCAGGAACTGGACAGCTTGACCAAGTCAAGTATCGATGCACTTGAGAGAGAATACCTGTACAATGACAAGTATTTAGAGTATGGGTAGAGATATACTTACCTGGTGATATCTCTTATTCTTGGGGATATGTCTTTTGGAATTTAGATATCCCGTGGAGGTCTTTCACCTCATGGTGGAGGTTTTTCATCTCCTAATATCATGAGACATTCTGAAAGGAACTTGAATTACCCGTCAGACATGGTTTAGAGCAAAAACTGATATACATTCATTAAAGAGATAGACAATTTGAGCTACTCTAGAATGCACATTTCAAAGTTCAGTGGGGCTTCCATCCATTCAATCAAGGTTTATGCATAATGACTTTACCATATTTGCATCACCCAAATTTCCACAGGAGATAATTGTCGTTCAAGACAATGACATGAATTTCCTTAAAATGCTAAATGAGAGACTTTCAGTTAGAAATGACTTTCACTCACTCTCATTTAGAATGACTATTTTGTGAGAATCACTCAATCTCAACATCATCATATCAACAAGGGTCCAAGTAGTCTCGCAAGCAATACGATCTTACCAATCTAAGAGGTCTTTAATAGGGACCGTAATGTGGGCTTGGTCAACGGCTTTAACAAAAGGGACTCTTTGAGTCAAGGCTATTTGAAAGAACAATTCCACAATCATTTTCGGATTTACAAGTCAAGAACCCTGCAAAATGAGAAATAAATAATCTTGCTCGCACTTCTTCGAGTGATGTTTATAAACATATGAACCCCTATGTTAATTCAAGTGCCATAATCTGAAGAGACCTTGTAAGGGACGTAACGTAGGCTGGGTTCATGGGTTGAAAAATAAAAGGATCATTAGGCTCAAAATGTGTGTAAATGGTGAGAGTTGGTGATTATCTTGGTATTGCCACCAGTTTTCTTTTTCATCATTGGGGATTGTCTTCATGAAGTGCCCTATTGATTGTAAAAACTCAGCATTTGAGTTCTTTGAATATTGCTCCATTGGGATTCAATTCTTGCAATTGACAGTCGCCTTATCTTGACTCTTTTTTTTCATTTATGGGCATTGGCCTTACTTTTACCAGGCACACCGCTTTTTCATACCCCTAGTTCTTAATCATTTTTTTTTTCACTATTTTTTTTATGAGCATTGGCCTTGCTTTTACCGAATTTGCTTTTTCATGCCCCTTAGTTCTATTTTGAATTGAATGCATGCGTCAAGCAATTACACTTTGAATGACACTCAAACTTTCAAGAGTTTTCATCTGCCTTTTACCTTGCCCCGGTATGGGGGATGATCACCAACTGGGTTTAAAGAAATGAAATTGCAGGCTCAAGTGGGCTATGTGACATCCCGAATTTTCGATTCTGTTTCCTTCTGATTGAATCGGGCGTTTCATTGACGTGTTTATAGGGCTATTCTTAGAACTGATCATTCTTGAGATAACTAGACTATCTGGGGAAATTATTAGGAGTTTTAATGCAATAGACTTGAGAATTCGATAAGGAATCGGCTTCTCGACCGTGTCCATCTTTAGAGGTCATTACGGCACAGTTAAAAATCGATTTGAAATCAGAGATAGACTGGATCGACTGAGATGTGTGACTAATCGTGGGTGATACCACTAAATTAGAAAATTCTCGTCGACCGGCTCTAGACTGATTTTCTTATTGTTTTGGTACCCTGTGTCCGTATTCGGATCCTCGGGATTCTCACGACAACCGAGAGTCGTCAATGAGTCGAGTGGGTTCATAGTGACTCGAAGAAAATCGACCACGCGTCAATTGCACTTAAAAATATTTGAAAGTTACCCGGTAGCCTAGGTTACGCTAAAAACGCGTCAAATAGAAATTAACCGCCAATTCGAGTCCGATTTCAGAAATTGAAGATTCTGTCATGTCACAATAAATTCTAGGAGCATCGACTCAGTCTCAGAAGATTTTTCTGACACCCGACACTTTTTGGGAAAAAGTCGTCGCCGAGTCGTTTACGTGCGAAAAAAGCCGTGATTATTTTTTATAGCAAAATTAGGAAGCAAGATGGATATATGGGTGAGGAAAAATATTGAGATGGTCGATGGATGACCGATTGATTTTATGGAGGCCAATGAGATAGAATTGAAGTGGATCAAGCCACCAATTGAAGACAATTCTTGCAAAATTCGTAACTCTCCCTTCCCCCTAGCCAAATGGACCAAAAGTGAAGTCATGAGAGGTGTTGGTGTGGATCAATGGAGGCCAAGGGATCTTACTTGGCCTAGGATGAATCTTGGAGAGCAAGATTGGAAAATATCAGCCAGCACCTCAACTCTATCTCATCTCTCTCATCTCTCTTATCTCTTCCCTCACCTCTATCCTCTCCATCTCTCTCTCCTCTCTACCATCCAAGACCCTCTCCTCTTCATTGTCGAAGCCCTCAAGCCAACAAGAAGACCAGTAGAAGGAGCTGCAACCGTCGCACGCCTCCACCCGTGCCATCGCCGGTTTCTGCTCTAGCTGACCTTTCGTCAAAGATTCGAGTCAAAAGTGGTTTTCCCGGATGAACCAGCGAACAAGCCACATATTGCCGTGAAGAGGACATCCATACCGTTCCAACAAGCCCAAAATCACCCCAAATGGAGCCGCCGTTCGTTCCGTACGGCTGCCGGAGTCCACCGCTCGCCGGACCAAATCGGAAGCTGCCCGCCGGTACTGTTTCGCGTTTTCTTGCTGTTTCGCCCCATTTCAGCCCTTCATTTGCCCATTCCATCCACCCACAAGATCCCCAAGACCCCAGGAGTCACCGGTTGCCAACCACCCGCTCGCCCAGAGCTCCGATCGGCCCGTTTTTCGCCGCCCGAAGCTGCTGCCGGTCTCCTCTCTGCGCAGCCCGCAAGCCAAACCCGCGGTTCAGCCCATTGGGATTGGGCCCAACTTCGGCCCAAGTGAACTTCAGCCCACAAGACCAAGTGGCCTAACAAGCAGCCCAAGTTGGTTTAATTTAGTTGAAGCCCAAGCCCACAAGTGCAGCCCATTAAGTGAGTCTTTGGCCCAAACAAGTTCAGCCCAAGGAGTGCAGCCCATTTTTAGTTTAATTACGGCCCAGCAAAGCGGCCCACAATTTAGTATTTTTAAGCCCAAGTGATTAAAGTCGGCCCAATCTTGAAGCCCAAAGTTTCTCGGGCTTGCGAAGTTCTTGGCTTTGGCCCAAGTTCGGCCGCCGTTGCGTCGTCGTCTCGGTGTCCCGGCCTTCGTTTAGTGCAAGTGAGTTTTACTCACTAATGCTTTCTTAGTTTGCTAATTATGCTTAGGGGTTGGTTAGATTTAATTAAATGCAATTAGGTGGTTAGATTAATTTAGATAAATTAAATTAGAGCCTTAATGATGCATGTTAGATGGTTAGAAATAGACATTAACAAGTAGGTATGCCATGTTATTTATTGAACGAGTCTCGGTAATTTTCTGGGCTCGTCTCGGCTTCCAATCATGCATTATGGGCCTAAATTGGATTTTTAATAATTATTTATTTAATTTTCGAAATTAATTATTTAATTATTTATTTTTCCAGAAATTCAACCGGGATGGCCGGTGACTGGAATTTCGTGCTGATCATCGTGGTGCAGTCCATTTATTTATTTGAGCTTTACTTAGTGCTAAAATAGATTATGAGGTGCAATTCTGTTGGCCATAGTTGAGAGGGTCGGGTGGGACCGTAAAGCCACTAAATCTTGAGAGGGTCGGGTGGGACCGTAAAGCTACTAAATCTTGAGAGGGTCGGGTGGGACCGTAAAGCCACTAGATCTTGAGAAGGTCGGGTGGGACCGTAAAGCGCCTTTGAATCTTAAGTGAGGCATCTTGGAAGAGACACGTGGGCTCGATGATTTGATGTATCGCTTTGGTGAACTAGTGCCTTAGAGAATGCACGTGTGCTCTATGACATGTAATCGACTAGTTCGATTTGTTATGAGTAGTTGGGTGCCTATTATGAATTGTACTGATTTGTAGGTGGAATCTGAGGCCAAGGTAAGTCCTCTGACCTGTGCGTGTTTAGGCAGCCCATAGTGTATTGGCTTACTAATCGAGTCTTAGGGGGTAGAACTCGCTGAGACGTGATCTCATTGGTTATTGAATAACCATTTCAGGACCCTGAGGAGGAATTGAGGAAGAGGAACCTGAGGAGAAGAAAGACCTTGGATGAAGAAGATGATCCAGAGAGGGATCTTGAGTACAACCCGGATGTGGATTGAGATCCCATCCCTTTTGTGAACCTTGTCTTAGTGTAGATAGGTGTGAGACTTGTTTGCTATAAATAGTATTATAAATATACTATGAGTTGTACTGTTAATGAAAGTGTGGTTGTGAATTTCAATATGAAAATTATGGCCTGCTTTTCTATCCCATTGTTTTATTGTTTCGGGATTCTTAACTGCTTCCGCATGCGCATAATAAATTGAAAGGGTCAGCGATATATAGTCCTGGGATATCGCACTTTAAAATCAACCAAGGTAAGGGATGGGCGCGTGCCCGAGAATCGGGGCGTGATAGGCTATGCAAAGGATATAAGTGTATAGGGTAGTGAAAGAAATGCTCTTTGTCATCTTAAGGCACTTAAATTATCACGTGAATTCAATGTAATAGCATAACTAGAAGATTGATGCAAGTGAGAGCAAGAAAATTTCAATCCATTTTCTTTACCTTATGGCACCTTACCCTCCAATTTGCCCCAGTGTGGGGTGGTTCTTGACGGGGGTAATTTAAAAAAAAATCTCCATAAGTGTATGGGGCTCAAAGGGATTAAGCAATGGATCACCTGTAGTGTTTGGGATAGAGAAATAAGATGCCCCTCATCATTTCAGTCAACATACCTTTTGCGAGAGAACTCTTTACCTTGCGGATATGGAACTTTCCTACACTCATCTCACAAGTATATAAGTAAGGGACTGTGTATAGGATAGGGCTTGCCTTTCATCATCCTGACACATCTCATTTAGCATGCTTAACCCATTCCACGTCATTCATTGAATTAGTCCATCTTGATATTCTTTAGTGGAATTGGTGGACCAAACATGTAAGAGTCATCATGCAAAATCTTTTTTAAATGAGCTCAATAGCTTTAAGCATGAAAAATTGCAAATTTTAGAACAAACAATTTATCACACTAAAAAAAAAATGCTTTCGTAAGTATGAAAAACATGATTTTGAGCATTCATTCAAGGAATTGTCCTACAAGAGGATTGTCTCAGGATTTGATGTTTTTGGATTGTCCCTGAAAATCCGCTTTTGTCCCTGCATAAGAGAACGTGCATGAATAGGATACCATGCAACATTAGAGTAAATTCAAATTGTACAACCATTTTGGCTCGGATCGGGATTTTGTCTTAGTCATGTCATTACTATAATTTGTAGTGCCTCAATTCGTCATCTGCAAGGAAAAGAACAGAGTGTTAATTCCAGAATTAATTATATTCATGAACACAATGTATCCATTTCATCCAAGACGGATTATCCTCTTTTGATTTGTTCCATTATTTTCTCATGGAAATGAGAAACTTCATTTGGCCTTTGAGAATGACATCTCACACAAATTGTTATGAGATGTGCCACATATCACACTTTGGAATCAAGATGATTTTCTTCACTCTTGGGAGATGTCATCACAATCGGCTAGGAAATGATCCTTTGCCCTCATGTCTATTTTCCTTCGGATGTATGTTCCCAAATCAACAGGTGAACTATCACTGGAAATTAGCGCATTATTTTCAAACGCCTCTCTGTTATGCTCTGAGACATGAAGTAAATGAGTTAGAAAAACAAACAAGGGTAACCTAATGCATGCTTTTGGAAATTGCTTCAAAAATGATTTTTTTTTAAGGAATATTTTGGATGAGGAAGTATGAAGAAGCCCAGTCCTCAGATTTTCTCCATGGATGATATTTTCTTTTCATTGTTGGATATCGTCACCGGGCTGATTTGGTGTACCCCATCATGTCCTTAAAACAAAACTTGTAATTTTATTGATATTTATCAATCAAATTACATTTATTGGAATGAAAAATGTGATGTTCAAGCACAGAAGAAATTGAAACCAATCCCTAAAGAGCGATAAAAATTCCCACGCAGAAGAAGGTACATGCCCTTAATTAAATGAGGAGATCGAACTACTTAGGACCATGAATCATGTGTACTTGAATTTTTCACCCTCCTTGATCTTGTAATGCGAACCCTTCAGGCGAGATATTCTTCCATCTAGATATATCGCTAGCCTCTTCATGATGGCATCAAATTCGACTACCTCAGGAAAATGAGACGGTTCGAAAGGTTTTCTTGGCTTTCTTCTTGGAGTCGCAATTTCTCACTGAAGATAGATTGCAGCATTTTTGCTTGATGAGATAAGTTCTTTTTGATCCGTCATTTTAGCTCTCGATCATAAACGGATGGATGAGCAGGATCGTTCCATAATCACCTAATATTTGAATGGGAACATGTAAGCATGAGGTGTAAATCGAAAGTCAATCCATGATAATGATCTATATCGATTTTTCATTTTTTCATGAAAAGTTCATACAAGAAGGGAATTTCTTAAAGGGAGTTAGAAAAATAGACACCCTAGTGAGATCAAATGTCATAGGCATGAATTGCAGACAAATTCTCCAAAGTTTCTTTGTTATTTTCCAAATGATTCATTGCATGGCAATTTCCTCATTTCATTTCTAATTGACAAATGAATTAAATCAATGATTGACCTAAATTGTCATGGACGGACCAAGAGTATGACAAAGTAAGTAAATTGCATTAGTATAGGGATAGAAGACTTACTTCACCAAGACAAATCGACAACAATCACATAGACATGCGCATGGTAAGTGGCTCGATTTCTAATCTATAAGGCTTATCAAGGTGGAGCCACAAGGATGATCAGACTAGCCACGGGCTTGTGGACTATGTCGGGTCCTCATGACTTCGGTTTGGTCAAAGAGCCGACCCGGGTCGCGGGCATGCGGACCGAGGTGGGTACTCTTGACACCATGAAAGAAACTTCGGGATTGAGATGGGCGACTCGTACCGCGAGCATGCGGTCGGAGTGGTATCCATCTCAATACCATCCTAAATGATCCTATGCGGCCTAGGTCCGGCGGCGGGTTGTGTGTGCAATAGTGTAGTGCTAAATGCAAAACATACACAACAGTTTAAGTCACACAACACTTCAATAATTTGAATTTAAAACATTTATCCTCAACTCCAACCTGCAAGACAAGGGTTAACAATCACTACTCCCCTTATACCTCCCATCCTGCAAGAACATTTAACACCTTAAATGTTAGGGACGTACCTGGGATCCTTGCTGCCAAGCAAAAACATTTTTTTCAAAAATTGGCCTAAGTCCACTAAGAGTATTAACTCAAGTCCCCAGCGGAGTTGCCAAGCTGTCGCGACCAATGTAAAAAATGCAAATTAAAAATAAATGCGCCTAAACTATATGCTATGCAATTAACTATTTTTTTTTTCAGGGATAAAATTAACCCCTAATTTTTTAATGCAATAACTGACTAAACGGGTCGCCAAAATTTAGGTGTTAACAACCGGATATTAATCAGCAAAAAGGTTGATACGAATCTCTGTGATTTACTCTGGTTTAGCCATTGAACGGATGAAGCTCATTGCAAATGCTATTTTTTTTTTCCTTGACACTTTTCAACTGTGCAAGATTCTGAGCAATGGGAAATACAAGAGCGCTTTGCATCGAGCTGTCGTGAACAACAAGGCTACAAGGATATCGATCCCTTTTTCCACTGGACCGTCACTCGACACTGTAGTTGTGCCAGCAGAGCAGCTGGTGGATGGCAAGCACAACCAAGCCACAGACATCTCGATGAATTACAAGGAGTACATGGAATTTAAACAAAGCACGGTACTCCAGAAAGGGTTGTGCCCGAATCAGGTAAAGATATGATTTTGTGCAGCCTACTGTTGTGTTATATTATGTAATAAATGGATGTGTGATTGTCTACTGCTTCTAGTCTATTTGGACTCCTCGGAGAGCAACCTTATGGAACATTTAATATTATGTGATGCAAGGTGCGAGAACGTACATTTAATTTTATGGATGTAAGCTGAACATTTCTGAGATGTATCTTCTTGGCATAATAAATGGAAGTGAGAACTGCATAATCTCTTATTCAACACCGTAAGATGATGGTCCGTCAGCATGAGCATGCAAATTTGCCTATCTAGATTTTCACGGAAATGGCCACTTGATTGGGTGGAAAATATCGAGTACTTGCCACAACTCGAAGAACTTGTTTCGAATATAATCTCCTCGACAAAAATAATGATCTTTTTTTTTTTTTTTTTCCTTTTAGTCTGAAATAATGACCTGTTTAGGCGGAGACAATGCGTTGACCCCTAGCATCATTGCCACAGAGGCATAGAAAATTTCAGAGTTTCTTTGAGAGGTCTGAATGAGCGTGTGTCCTCATAACGAATGATGGAGTGGTCCATTTATAGGCTCTAAAGGCTAGCTCAAATTAGAATAAGAGAGGTTGTGATAGAATTTTGAAGGCTAATGTGTACAATATGAATCAACTGTCAAGGTCAAAATGAACATAAGATGGACGGTGAGCATTAGATACGGTGGTCAATCAAAATAGGAAGATAAGATTGCAGTTTGATCCAATGGTATGTGAAGATGGGGAGAGTCAGGTAACCGACAGCAACCGCTAGATTAATTGACAACCAAGCAATCAAATCTTATCAACAATGTGTAGCATGGTAGAGGAAAATCCCACTATATGGCCGGCCACCTGAGGACTTGATTGAGCATGCGACGGTTCGCGAAATCATCCATAGGAAGGTTATGTGATTTGCATGTGAGAAAAAGCATGTGCACGGCACATGACCTCCTATGCTATGCGCTTATTCTGGTGTGTGATGGTTCATGGAGATGCAATGGAATAGCCATGCGAATGGCACATGATCTTGGCAGGTGATTGGCACATGATCGAGTCATGTGTGAGGCATGTGACCATTGACATGTGAGATGCCCATGTGACCATGAATTTCAAGGCGCTTGGATGCCCGGGATCTTGCCACGTGGTGAAATGCAATGCTGCTTATTTGTTATTGTCGCAACCCAACCTCGGTGCCCCTCCAATCTTGGCGAGTGAACAAGTGTAAAGGTAGGGTTTAGAGATGGTTAACCATAGGAGTTCCCTCGCAACATGTAACTTTAAGGATGTCATCACCTCATCCTTTGGGATCGATGCCATGAAGTCACTTGATCATGATCATGAGCTCTTCCACGCTCGCACCTTGTGTGATAGCAAGATTAGTCGTGACTCTACCTCAACGCCTCAACATATCTTGATTGACGGTTTTAAGGTCAAAAGGAAACCGCACATCTTGATCGATGGTTTTGAGCATGATAGCCCTCTCATAGTACACTATTCCAAAAGATGTCATCACCTCATCTTTAGGGATCAACCACATGAGTATATTAAATCATGATCGCGAACCTTTCCCAAAGGCTTATAGCCCTCACGACGGTTTATTTATTATCTATGAGTTGTTTAAGACTGCCACTAGCCTCATTTTTGGTGGTCAGCTAGAATATCCAATTGAGGGTTGGGCGTGATTCATAGATACATACACAACTAGAGATCTAAGATTCGAAGACTTGAGTTACGCTAATATTGCTATTAGTGTCCTTTTGATACCTAATAGTCAATGTGCTATCTAAAGTGTTCATACATTTCTTTTTTACATTTTTGTGTAAAGTATAAGAAAGAAGTGATCATGCGTGGATGGTTCTTTCATGCCATTCGAATCTATTCTAATTACTAAGGAAGTGAAAAGGAAAATCAACCAAGTAATTGAAATTGCATTGCGAGTAAGTAAACACCCAAGGGTAACAAAAGAGTACAATGCAAAGAGTCTACACAATTCTAAGAAAGACAAAAAGGACACTCGCAACTCGTTGGATGTTTATACAATGCCAAAAAAATAACCCAAGACGTATGTTGGGAAATGAATATTACAAATGAGATGTCAAATTGGATATCGTCCATTCGTCATCTTCAAGTTTTCAGGATTGCCATTTCCATGGGCTTATCCTAATTCTAGCCTAATGCTAGAACTAAATTGAAAATTCAAAAGGATGTTTTATGTTTACGATGCAAACAATAAACAAAACTTCCAAGACATTAAAAGAGAACACCGACCAATCATAAAAGGCCTTGGATTTGGCCTTTGAATTTCACACAACAACCTGTCTAGGACGCCTACCCAATTCATTTCAATGTGAGTTATAGCTATTAGCCATCATTTGTGTTTGCTCATGATGGGTAACACTAAAAGTCCATAACGCGGGTTCTAAGTGTCATCCCATTGTAATCTCATGTGATCATGTAGCGCATCTAAATCACAATTCTAAAAAATCACATGCGAAGCATGTATGAAAGCATGCATGCAGGTCATACGACCTTGTCTCTCAATCAAGGCAAGGAAATAAGTGGACTAGTGGGGGTTTACTTATTCAAACACATATGCCACCGAACATGCTCACGCAACGAATATATTCATGACAAGCAAGACAATCGATATGTAATTCATGTGGTGCCCAAAAATATATTGTGGACAATCGACAAGAGAAGACATCGTTTCAAAAGGATTTGATGAAAAGATAACATAATTTCATCAAATCATGGAACATGTATAGCCATCAAGGCAAGTTTGGGTGCATCGAGGGCACAAGTGATCAAGCTTTGTAGATGTTCTAAACGTTAACTATTATTTCGATGAAGATCATGTCAAATCTTAACTTGAGAAAAATATCAAATAGGGACATGACTTTATCAAATCAAAAATCATGTCTAGTCGTTAAGGTCAGCTTGGGTGCATTAAGAGCACAACTAGTCACCTGTCTCAAACATCCTACGTGTGAATCAAGAACTTAATAAGATCATATCAAATTATAGTTCGAAAAATGTCAAGGAACTTTTCCTGTGGGCATGAACTATCAAAACTTGGAATGATTTTGAATCAGCTTAGGAAATCAGAATTTTAGAACATCCCACAACTTTCGGATGAATGGTAGAAATATCAAATCACATTTTTATTTTGTAAAAATTTACAGTGACAAAGTAAAGCATATCACAATCAATTCTCAAGAAGACATCGAGACCTAATTCATCTCACATGATTATATAAAAATACACAAACAAAAGCATGTCAATCAGCCAAAACAAAGACCATAGAAACAGGGCATTGATGTGAAATCTATAAATGCACGATCAATGACTATCTAAGTCAAGAATTTTTATGGCAAGTAAGTCAACATGTGAGGAACAAGTTTCATGAGGTAGTACCTCCAAGTTCCTAACACATGATTTTATAAAAATCATAAATAAAACAGGACAGGAGTAGGACCTGAGTCCTAAGGCTACTCGACCCCGTCTAATGATGCTAAAAAATGGTGAAGCATGGAAATGTGGTAGTAGCTTTCTCTACTCCCATCTCATGTGGCTGTGGACACTTGGATTCGTATTCCTACAGCCAGCAAGTCCATGTGCCGCCTTATGCCTTAAAGTATCGGATCGGTCGCCGCTCTTTTGTTTCGGGAGATACCTGTGAATATATAAGTTTGTCAACTTCCTCGAGATTGGGTCAGAGACAACTTCGTCGCAACAATTATAGGCTGGGCCGCTCTGGAAGAGCACAGATACGAGCGACGATTGACGTCGCCAGTGCTGTTGATGTCATCAATGATTTAGGATTGAATACTCTTACATTCTTAGCAGTGACTGTAACAGTCATCCCGACATTCAAGTTACTCAGAGCGAGTCCTATAAGAAATACCTTTTGATTCATATTTATCTCTTTTTGTGTCGGGGCCTACCAATGGTCCTCATGCATTGACAACACGCACATGTTTGTTAATTGAGTATATCAACAGCAAGTCTAAAATTCACTATGTTATGTCAATGGGAAAGAAGAATATCTAGTGCTTAGGTCTTTAGTTAAAAGCCTGACTTCAGCAATAAAAGTTGGGGAACTGCAAGGTGCTTCTTTTAATTTCCTCTGTCCCACCTACTTAAGAGGTTGTCGTGCTATGGGCCATGGCCATCAGAATCTTTGTTTTCAACCATCCTCGATCAAACAGACCGTGCATAACTGCATAGACGGATCTTTTTTAAGTGAAAAGTTTTAAGTCTCTTATTTCAAGATGCTATAAGGATGGAGCCATGATTGGTCTAAGAGCTATTGCTTTGTCTTCAGATACTTGGTTTCTTCTTTGCCGGAGTTGTGCTCAATCAGTTTGGATTTATAAGAAATCTCACAGATGTCAAAGTGCTGTCTGAATGGGGCATCCTTTTCCTGGTAAGCTAGTTTCTCTCTCCCAATAATCTGAATTGTTGCATCATCTTTTTCTTTTTGACGCAATTAATGATGTTTCTAACTTTTATCAGTCACTATATTCTGAAAGAATTGTGACTTTAAGTGTGGCCGCCCTTGCTTTGCAGCAAAGGAACAAGTGAAAGTAGTGATATGTCACAATGTTTCTATTTCAGTCAAGCTTCTAACTTATTAATTGGATGACATGATACATTCAATAGACATCCAAGTCCCATCTATTGTTTGCATCTTGGCTCTAGGGTGTGGAGTGCGCATCAAGAAGACTCTCCTTTGCTTGATTTCACAAACTTTCACCACCATTCCTATGTCAAAAAGCTGGAATTATCCATTTTTTTGGTTTTTAACTGAAGTGTGAGCAAATTATCACTTACTCATATTCTATACATGATAGTAAGTTAGGAAATGCAGCATCAATTTTTCTGCCAAGTGGCGCATGTTAAGATCAGGAAGGACAATGATTTCCCATCTGCTGTCTTTGTTACTTGATTTGAGCCAAAAAGACTAAGGTGATATCTTGAAGAGAGATCTTGAGCATTTCTAACATAGTGATCCATGTGACTCCATTTGATGGGTGGCTTTGATTTATTATTTTCCTTCCTTTTTCCCTCTAGATAGTCGACTTAATTTTTAACCGGGGGAGCAAGATACACATGTAAATAGATATAGCTCAACTATCATGTTCTTTATGGACGTGACTCTACTCATGAAAGAACCATGCCTCTTCCTCTCCAGCTGTTTGAGATGGGATTGGAGCTAACATTTGCACGCTTAAAAGCTCTCGCAAAGTTCGCCTTTGGCATGAGATTGACTCAGGTAAAGTGTTGTAACATGCATGGATAACGGTTTGAGTTGAAATTCTGGAGATCCAATCTCTTCTACTATTTGGCATCTTAGGGGGTGTTTGTTTGTGTTTATTTTTTTTGTTCATGAGCACAATTCCTGTTTTTTTGTTCCGGAAAACAAAAAAAGAACAGAAACGCATTTGTTTGCATTTTTGTTCCAAATCTATTTTTTTATTCTCAAGAACAAATTTGGAACAGAAACAAAAAACAAAAAAAAAATTGTTTGGGTGTGTTTGTTTGTGTTTCTGTTCTCTTTTTGTTTCCGAGGAACGAAATAGAAAAAACTATTTATGTTCCGGGAATAGTTTTGAACAAAAAACACGTTTGGTAAACTTGTTTCTGAAATAAAAAAGAACAGAAACATATTTAGTAAATTTTTTTCCTTTTTTGTTTCTTTTAATTTTTTAATATTTTTATTTTATTTTTCTTTTTTCTTTTTTTCTTCCTTGTGGTCGGTCACCGGCCCTCGGCCATGGCGGCGACGGGCGATGAGGGCCGGCGGCCTGGCCCAACCACGGCGAGGCTTGCCAACCCCGGCAAGGCCGAGCCTCGCCGTGGTTGGGCGAGGCTCGACCTCACCTTGGGCGGGCGAGCTCGGGCTCGCCTAGATCCGGCGAGCGAGCTCGCCCGGCCACCGATGAGGCTCGAGCCCGAGCTCGCCCGGCCAAGGCGAGGCCGAGCCTCGCTAGGGGTCGGCGACGCTCCTGCGAGGTCGCCCCTCGACCATGGCCATGGCCGAGACCGGCGACCGGCCAAAGAAAAAGAAGAAGAAAAAAAGGAAAAGAAAAGAGAGAAGAGAGAAAAGTTGTTTTTAAAAATTGTTCCAAAATAAGAAACAACTTTTTTTTTTGTTTCTTGTTTCTATTCTTTTTTGTTCCCCGGGAACAAAAAAAAAGAGATTTGGAACAAAAACGCAAACAAACGCGTTTCTGTTCTTTTTGTTCCCAAAAAAAAAAAAAACAGAATTTTGTTCTTAAAGAGAAATAAAGAACATAAACAAGCACCCCCTTCTTGTTCTCGGATTATTTCCAAAAATAATTTTTCTCTCTCCTATTTTTTTTCTCTTTCTTTTCTTTTCTTCTTTTTTTCTTTGGCCGGTCCCCCGACCTCGGCCATGGCCAGCGACCGGCCAAAAGGAAGAAAAAAGAAAAAAAGGAAAATAAAATAAAAATATTAAAAAATTAAAAGAAACAAAAACATTATAAAGTTTACCAAACATGTTTTTTTATCAAACACGTTATTTTGTTCAAAAAATTTCCCTATTTTTTCTATTTCTGTTCCATAAAATAAATTTTGAATAGAAACGTTACCAAACACATCCTTACTTTCTTTCGCAAAAATCCTTTCATATTCACAAAAAATACACTCATCATGGAATTCCATGAAATATAATAATAAAAAAAAAATAAAAACTTATTTCAAATTCCAAAAAAAAACACAAAATATTATTCTAAATTCACAAAAGCAAAAAACTTATTTCAAATTCCAAAAAAAAACACAAAAAATTATTCTAAATTCACAAAAGCATAAAAAATTATTCTAAATTCTAAATTATAGGTTATAGGTTTCAGTTAGATTGACCGAGAACGTGAAATCTACTCGTCAAATACGGGGACCTAGAATTTACCATGCATTTATTCTACTCTTTTATATACTCATGCTACTGGGGTAAATTGCAAAAAGTTGAAAACTTGAGGGGAATGTTGCGACAACATAAAAACTTGGGGAGCAATGTGCAATTTGCCTAATTATTACGCCAACAGCCTTCCCACCATATCTGCAAATTTCAGTTGAACTCTCTCTCTCTCAATCACAAGAAAATAAAGAAATGGGCTTTGAAGCTGTCAAGCTTTCATCATCACTCTCATCCTCCACCAGGTCCATCCTCTCCAGCGCCACCACCAGCCCCTTCTCGTGCCGCCGCCGCCGCCGCCGCCGCGGCTCCGTGCGGTGGTTTCTGCTCGCCGGGCCGTTCGAGGAGGAGCTTCCGCGGCGGGGTGGTGGCCATGGCCGCGCCCGGGTCGGTCCGGAAGTCGGAGGAGGAGTGGCAAGCGGTCCTGTCGCCCGAGCAGTTCCGTATCCTGAGGCAGAAGGGGACCGAGTTAGTAATTCCTTTGAATTCTCTTGATTTTTTTTTTTTTTCTTTTATTTGGGTCTCTGTTTTACTGCTAGCTTATCTTGATTGTGGGTTTGTCGTTCTTGGTTTTTGTTTCGTTCTTGCTCTCGTTGATGCTTCACTTTCCGTACTGGGTTGGGGTTTGTTGAATTGGGTTGGTTTCGTTTGAACGTGATTGCCATGCGGTCTCCTTGAAGCTGGGGAACACCGAGCAGCGAGCTTTGAAACACATTCTGTTGAATGATGCCGTCTCGGGCCGTCAAATTATGGGATGGAGGAAAAATTTTCACAAGTTTATGCTGCAATGTAATGGGTTGAATCAGAAATGGGGTTTGAGTTTTGATTCGGCACTTTGCAACAGATTCCAGTGCATCAAGTGGTGTGTGTTGGAGGTGGATTCTTTGTGAATTACGTTTTAATAGGAGAATCCATTGAGGTAATGCAGGTTAGGATGTTCTCAGTGTTTTTCGAGCTGCTGGGGAGGGTTATAAATTTCTGGTTTTTCGTGGGAATGAGCAGTTTTAGCTATTACTGAGTTCTCTGGAACCATCCTGTGTTTGGAAAGACTTAGTTTTTATTCGGAAACATCGGCCGTTTTAGGTTCCTTTTGGGTGCTAAGGATTTGTTACTGCATGAATACCGACATCTCGGTTACTTATGAAGTCTTATGCTTTTCACTTTCATCAAAACAAAGGTGAAAAGGTGTCGAAATCATCCTAAAGTGTGAATCGTAGGGTTATCATGTACAGTTGGTGCGAACCTTTGTGCTTTGAAGAGCTTTTTCTTTAAAATTCTTGTTTCTCGAAACAACTTCTGTCTACCTGTTGTGAGGGAGTGTGATCTCCATTTTGACTTATCTAATGCTTTTGCATTGTCCTTGTAATGCTCTTTCTTAACACTCTGGATCTTGTTTTTATTCATTTTACTATGATTGTTTGAAGGGTCTCTTAATCTGTTTATGAAAGTGATGCAGAGCCAATAGTCAAGCTTCTTAACTACTAGCTCTTAGGCTCAATACATTATACACATGCAGGATATAGGAGGGATCAAAGGGCTAAGTTCCTATCCTGTTTTTAAGAGAATCTCAGAACTAAGAATAATATCCTCTTGTTACTGCTGCGGCATTTTAGAGAATGATTCATTTGTCATTCTCATGATCGTGCTGTTACCATCGATTACCTGCTAAGGCTGATCACGATATCTTAAGCTCTTATCAACCCTCTTTGTGGGGTTTTCCTGCTTTAGTAATCAATCAATCGATGGACCTCATGCACATGATGGACTACAGTTTTGGTACGATGTGTTGCTTGGGCAAAAATTTGACTAGAAAACAAGAAAGAAAACGCATGATATAGATAAATCAAATGACATTGGGAGCACAATGGTTGATTGTTTTGAAATGCTGTGTAAGAAGATAGATTCTGATTAGTTATGTTAGTATGTGCTGCAACATAGGTATACAGCCACTAGTAAAGAAAACTGTTAAAATAGGTGGATGATCACCTCATATCATGCTTTAGGTAAAGAATCCTATTCCTGTGGTTATGCATGGTATTTACTTGTTGAGGTGTTATGCACGCAAACAATCCTCTTCAACTATTTAATGGCTTGGAAGTGATCTGAGAGGACTTAAATGTTACTGAGCCTGATGCAAGTAGTTGAAGACTCATGTATATTCTTTTTGAATGCAATCTCATCCTTTTTTTCTAATTCAAGTATCAAACCAATGGAGAACAAAGGAGCATAACTGAATACTTTTTGATGCCTCCTCTACTATGTTTTTGTACAAGAAGCAACTCTTTCCTCTGGTTTGATATTGGGTATCGTGTATTATCTTCAAACAAAAAAGTGTCATCTTGATCTGTCTCGTCTGTTGCTGTTTCTCTCACATGTAGATATCCAGGCACAGGTGAATACAACAAGTCTTTTGAAGAGGGGGTGTACAATTGTGCAGGATGCGGGACTCCTCTTTACCGGTCTACAACTAAATTTAACTCTGGCTGCAGCTGGCCTGCTTTCTACGAGGGCCTCCCAGGAGCTTTAACCAGCACTGTGAGTCTCTCTTTTTATCAATTAAACGTGTGGTCACAGGTAACTAAGACGGTTCTTATCGAAGTCGATTTCTATTATGGCTTGCTATAGATGACATCTTCCACTTTGTGTTTGTTGAGCTTTCTAAACTGTGAAAATGACGAGAAATGCAAAATGAATCGGGCATGTTCTGCTTCAAATCATTGATGGGCTTGCCTTGCTTTTTTATCTCAGCCGGATCCAGATGGGATGAGGACAGAAATCACTTGCACTGCATGTGGCGGCCATATGGGTCACGTGTTCAAGGGCGAAGGGTTCCCGACACCAACCAATGAGCGGCATTGCGTCAATAGTATTTCACTCAAGTTCACTCCTGCCAACTCTTATCCTTCCCAGTGAACTTCTGCAGCTAGACTGGTCGGTCAATCACTGGACGCGACCTTCAACTTGCTGTTATCTGAGATTGTTTGCTTCCGATTTCTGCACTATGTACAATAAGCCCTTCCCATAAACCTTCCCGATCTGGATCGAAGTCGGATATTTGTTGCCGTCTCTCAAGTAAATAAAAGTTGAAATCTTTTTTCTTGTTATCCATCACGCAGATGTTTCTTGCCAAGCTGTTCTAATGTGGCATGTTGAAAAAGGCTGCTCAATGTTAAACCAGACATGACTTTGCTCTACGGTGATCTTTGTTGGCAAAAAAGTCGTAACTTAGAAAACTTGAAAAGTAGGGATGATAATTAAATGCAAAATAATATCATCTATAATACTAAATAATATATAAAATCCTATGAATAAAGAAGTAAAACAAAATTGAATCGTATCCAAAACTAAAAAGGCATAAAAAATATCAACAATATATTATATATCAAATTCCAATGATGTCTTGATTACATCCCACACCAAAATTTTAGATATAGAGTTCTTTATCATAACTTCCCTGAACTAAATGGATGCAAAGGGAAAATCATAAATATGAAGAAATCCCTATGTTGTGTCTTCTTTTAATCTGCACCCACCCGAAGGTCGACAAACTTGGAGATCTTGAGTCTTGGCCGCGAGCTTGCTGCTCGGCGTTTCCAAATCTGCTGCTCAGCCACCGGAACGAGAGAGTGGGTGGACGCAGAGGTCGGCCAAGACGTCTCCTGCTTGTTTCTTCTTCCCTCAAGCCTTTTAAGGACCACCAAAATCCAATGTTCGGTATGTAATAGGACATAAGAAATTGGTAAACAGCTAAAGACATTACCTAGTCAAACACCGACTAGTACAACGAATCAATATGGCAAAAGAGCTCCTTGGCGGCCGAACATCCGGCCTGCGACTACAAACATCTTCTGCTTGAGCTTTTGAATGAGACCCCATAAGTAAGCTGGAAAGAGCATTATCAACAATGGCAAAAAGAGGAGAAAAAGGAGAGTCCTCGGAACAACAGCAACGTGAGGAAAGCTATGGAGAGAAAGGAGAAGACCCTGAGAAAGAAAAAGATGCGGGCACCACAAGCGGTACTAAAGATCAGCAGACGAGCAATAAGTGGAATAGACAAAAAGCAATGAAGAAGAAGTGTAAAAATGATGAGAAAGATAGTGAAGGGGTGGGTATCAAATGGAGAATCATGCGTCCCTTGATATTTCAGGACAACGAAGTTAACTAGAAGTGGAACGATGAACGTGACAATTGCGTCGATATTGTCTCGCTGATTCGGCAAGAAATTTGGCATTTTTGAATGCGGGGACAGATTGAGGGAGAAACAAAGGAAGAGAGACAAAGCTGCAAGAGCAGGGCGTGGTTTTTCGGGTCTGAAAAAGGGAGGTGGGCGTGCTTTAATAAGGGGTTGGGTTCGCGGGCGAACGGAGCACCTTCTCTCTACTAGCCTCAACTAAGATTTTGAGATAATATGGCTAAGCTTTGTTCTCCTCGTCCCATAATAAGGAGAAAACATAAAACAGATTAAAGAAACAGAGCATTCTTGGCTCGAACCTCAAATACACACCAGTAGATACTGTTTTAAGTTCGGTTAAGCATTATAATGCGTATCTAAGGAGAGCATTCAATATTTCACAAGAATAACAACAAAGAAGGATTTGGAAAATTGTGGATGGACCATTTTCAAGGAACCAAGAACGAACCGATTTCAAGGATTTATCGGTATTGTTGATTTTTAATTGCCCACCGAGAATGAAAGAAACTTGGAGAGATCAAACAGCGTGGTCCTCGCCCTCAGACTGTCCGCAAACAAATATAATCTTTGGTTTGGACGGCTCAGGCATAAACACAAACAGCTAGAGGTCAGTCCAAAAAGAATGCACTCCTGGGTTGCAATACACCCTTTTCGCTGCCTTTGGCGCACAAAGAAAAAACACACAAATCATAAGCCCGAAGAACCCGATCACTGTTGTGCATTCTCTATTCAAAGTAAATGGGAGCTAGCTAAGTCTGAGAATCTTCAATTCTTTTTGCCCACGTTCGAGGACCGGCTCAATGCGGAGTCGCTAGCTTCCAAAAGAAAGATGCTTCATAAGCCCAAAAACTGTGGTCGAATGGGTGTTGCCAAGGTTGATTCTTGGCAGCTTTGTCCTGTCCTGCGTTTGAGTAGTGCGGTCAAATGGAAGGCAGGGGTGTCCTATGCAGGGACACATCCAGCCCACGGGACCGTCACACGCGTACCTCCTCAACGCCCTCTCTCCTGTGGACTTATTCCATTTTGGGTAAGGTTTGACTGCGGACTCCGTATCCATACATGATGGCTTAATGAGCATTTGATGGGGGTATATTTTTGAGTTCACACTCAGATCTATGTACTCGTAGTTTTGCAAAGAAATCTTAAGTTGGAGTTGTGGGTCAGGCAACATGGATTGTGTTTGACCTCGAGTCTTTAGCGGGACTTGTCAATGATCCTTCGTGATAAATGAAATATAGTCAATTATTTCTCGAAAAAAATGTTCCTTTAGGAAGAGAGAACCTATTGCTTTCAATTTTACTAATTGATAGATGAAATGAGTTTAGGATTGCAATTCTCATGGCGGCCAAGGATTTCCTGATGAATTTGTGGAAAATGCCATTATATTAACATTTTAGCGCTAAAATGATTTGCTGAATTCGTCCTCGAATCATTAGACATACGGGTCCCTTGTAATTTCCTTTCGTATTTTTTTTTACTGGGCACAATAGATTGTTCTTGTGCTTGTATGTTTTCAGACAGATCGAACTTGTAGTCTCCGTGTATGATGAATAAAAGTATCCCGATGGTGTTTCAGTTGGTGAAGCCACGAAAAATCTGAAAGCGAGAAAAGGAGGTGTGCTAAAAGAGCCTACGTAACATCTGGACCCCTGATAAAGATGACCTTCAAATTAGATTGTCCCGTTGAAAATGCTTTTCTCTAATGAGTTCCCATTAAATCTTCTCGGAAGAACCTCAACTTTGATCGAGGTAAAGCGAAAATGCGCACTTATCCTTGACACCAGCTTGGAGAGATGACCTCTTTCAGTCGCTGAAGCAAAAGGAGATCAAGCCCGTATCGGTCCGCAATCTTTGACCAACTATCGATCACTGTGCAATGGAAATTTCTGGGTGTTAAATCGAGCTTTATCTCGAATAGTCCCATGAAAATAATTACAGTTGCAAAAGAGAGACGGGTAAAGTGACTTCTTTTCTTAATAAATACGCACGACTAACTTGACCAAGAAAGCAAGATCGGAAATCGGGGGCAGCTGATACATTCGACAAGACTCGCGACGTTCCTGCGCAAATGCAGATGCGACACATACGAGCCCGAACAGGAAACGCCCTCGCACGATGTCATGCAACCACGCATGTCCTTCGAATTTTCTTTGCTTCTTTCCTTGTCTTCTTCCCTCTTCGTGATGCGCCCGTCTTGAATTTTCCATCATTCGCAACTTTTGATCCGACGCTTTTTGAGGCGCATTTAGCCTTATCTCGTGCTTCGTTTTTTATAAAAGGTCTCTAGAAAGTAGATGTGGCAAAATGGGTCATGGACCCATTTTGCACCCATATTTTTCACAAACAGGTTGAATGTAGGTTGTGAAGTTATAATGGGTCATGACCCACATTCGACTCAGTTTAAGTTCGATTTTATATGGATCGAAAATGGGTTAGACGTTTTGACCCATTTTCAACCCATTTTTAAAACCCAAAAGACACGAACTTCCTCAGCCGCTGACCCTTTGACCTTCACCTTCGACCTTCACCTTCGTCAGCCGCTAACCCATTTTCGACCCAGCTCTGCGGCTCGCCTCCGAGCCGCCTCCGCCACTCGCCGCCGCAACTCACCTCCGAGTTGCCTTCGCTGCCCGCCTCTGAGGCTCGCCTCCGCCGCTCCCTTGAAGGTCGACGAGCTTCATCACCCGCCTTCGCCGCTCACCTCCGCGGCTCGCCCACGAAATCGGAGGTGTCCAAGCCGACGCCTTGCGGTTTGGCCTCCAAGGCGTCAAGAGCAAGATCGTCGGATCTCACCCTCTCGAATCCGCCTACCAATCAGTAACCCCCCTTTTTTTTTCTCCCTTTCCGTTTGCGGTTTTGCTATTTTGGATCAACATGTTTTCTGCGAATTGCTTGGATAAAGAGGGAAACTTGGGGTTGGTCAGGTTCTTATGGGCATGGGAAATGAAATTGGTGAACTAGGCTTGGTGCTCGTTGTAGGTTAGGCACGGGGGAGAATTTCTCCTCAATTGCTACGTTTATCTGTGTCTAATATACTTCTGTGAGTATTCCGACACATTTGACTTCAAAAACTGGGTGGAGTTAGCTTGCAGTTTCATCGCGGTGTAGACGCTTATTTAGAGAAAATCGCTATGCCTTACAGCATTTACCTTGTCATTGTCTTGACTTCTGAGTTATGAGTAGGAGATTCTTTGCTACTCAAGACAGTTTCATGCAGAGAGAGTGCTATTTCACGGCATCTCTTTTTGTAGAAATGATGACATTATAAGAAGCTCTTCTGATGTGTTCTTTTTTTTTCTTTTCCAAGTAACATTCATTTTAATTGAACTTCATCGTGCTGGAAATCGGATGATTTGAATGTGATAGGTGGACCTCTATATTTAAGGCTGTCATAAGACAGCCATTAATTCATCTGCTAAACCTCAATGCTATGGTTTCTCATGTTAAAATAGCATCCGTGTTCTTTTCTTGGGTAGATTATACTGGATCAACCGTGTGCTTTGCCCGTGTATGAACCGTTTAATACTATTGTAGGTTCTTAACAATGTGCTGATATGTGTGTGTATGTGTGTGTGCGTGCACGGATATAGATATCCGAACATTAAATGCTGATACAACATAATAATGAAATTCATGTGCCTATTGCATTCCGTATGATGAAGTTTTGATTTGGGGTTGTAAATGATTTTACGTTATTTGAAAAGCTATAGCTTGGTGGTGCATAACTAAATGCTCTTTTGTTCTTGTTGTGTTGCTGCACATGTAAATTGTAGGCAATGCTGCAAAATCTATTGATTGCCAAATATATGAAAAGATAACTCAGCTGAAAGAACAAATTGCAACACTTGAGAAGCATGAAGAAAGGTTTGTGTTACATGATATGTTTGTTCTCAATATTCCATATTCATTGTCTCATGTTGATACAATATGGCATAGGTACACGACTGTCTTTCTAGACCCAATTTCAGTGTTTCGACGGGCATGTTGTGAGCTTTATGGGGATTTGCAAGTTGGGGAGGCATATGTAAGTAAAGTTAGGCGTTAATCAAAAGAAGAGTTTCATCTCATTGTTAAAAGATGAACTGTAATTGGTATCGGGTTTAGAATTTTCTACCTCCAGAATTGAAGATATCATCATATTTGGGACTTGGTCATGTTCCGCACTTAATTGACCTGTATGAAGTCGACTTAGTCTGGAAGCAAACGCTCAACGTCGGTTGTTGTTAGGATGAGAAGGAAGGAGACATGAAGCTCAGCTTCGACAAGGTGTTCTACGACCACTCAAAGCAAGATGATGTCTATTTGTTCCTGGCTCATCCTATTGTTCAAGGTATATTGAGCATCACCGCAGCACCTAATAGATGTGATGTCCATCATGATGTCAGCTCATTCGTGTTCATTTGTAGATCACATCATTAGGTGCTCGCGTCAACATGCACTTGAGATTAATCAAGTATTTTCATGCGAAACTGCTGCTTTCTCATCCTTTAATTGATGATTGAGATGAATCGATTAATTACATCCAGATCCACTACTTTTTCTTCTGGTAGATCGCATCACTTCCTAGTTTATTAATATATTAGTTTGTATGTTTTGTTTGAATTACAGATATAGCTATAGAATTATTTTCTTTGAACGAGCAAATGAGATTCTTATTAAGAGAAGCGTTTATTTTCAATTCCAGATTTGATGAAGCTCGAGTAAATCCGACTTGTGAAGTTGTAATTTTCAGTTGCTCAATAGTATGCTCACTTTAAATAAGAGAAGCATGTGCATAGTCTAATTCTTCATAAATATTTCAATTTATAGATTTTTTTAACATATTTTATTTTTTCTTCATAAATATTTCAATTTATAGATTTTTTAAACATTTTTATTTTATTTACTATTTTTTAATTTAATTTGAGGTTTTTATTCAATTAGCATACAGCTTAAAGTGAGCACAGGTTTTTTATAATATTAGTGGGTTTTAGCAATATGAGTCGAGTATGGATCGAATATGGGTCGGGTCGGGTATGAGTCATTATTTTTACACTACAAGAATATGGGTCAAAACGGATTAAATTGGTGAAATATATGAGTCAACCCATTTTCGACCCAACCCATACCCGACCCGACCCACCCATTTGCCACCTCTACTAGAAAGCCACCGTCGAGGACGATAAGCTTGATGTAAGAATCCAGTGCGCGTCATATGCGTTGGTTTCTTTTCACATTTTGTCCACAAAGAAGGTGCACGAATATGGATGCGACGGTATCCTTGTGTCTAAGACTTATCTTCGTCAAGATGTGGTGTGACTCATGCATAGAGTAAATAAACGATGAGGGATATTATCTAGAAGTGCTTCCTTAAAGTTTCAGTCCAATTACTATCACTATGTTAAAGGGCATGTAATCCTATATGTTCCTATCGAACTAAGCATTTCCGAAGAGAGCATGACTCGAGACATTCCTCTTCTGACTATGTCTTTGCTGCAAAAAGCCATTCCAATGACTCTCAACGATGTAGATGGATATGGAATCATATGTTCTTGTCAAACTAAGCATTTCCCGGAGAGAGCAAAACTTAAAACGTGTCTCTTCTGACCTTGTCTTTGTTGCAAAAGCTATGTCCACTTGCGCTCATGATTTGTCCTGTTCACCAAATCCAATCCCTAATGTTGTTGTAAGCGCCAGCATCATGTCATTGGATTAATTGTGTCGAGACAGCTTAAAGACGAGACAGCTTTTGGGTTCTTGGTTCGTGCCAAATCATCAAGGACTTAAACCATCCTGGTATGCATCACTCATTCAAGAATTTTCTTTTGTGGGGGTATTGGTTGATCAAGCTTGACAGATTTGCCTATCCTCTTAATTGAAAGATTTGAACTTTATGGTTCAAAGCACATTTAGGCCCTATTTGTTTGTGTTTCATGTTTTTTTGTTCCAGGGAACAAAAAAAGAACATAAATGCATTTGTTTACGTTTTTGTTCCAAATCTATTTTTTTGTTCCCAGTAATACATTTGGAACAAATTTTCTCTCTCCTCTCTTTTTCTTCTCTCTTTTTTCTTTTCTTTTTCTTTGGCTGGTCGTCGGCCTCAGCCATGGTCGTGACCCATTGCCGAGGGCCAACGACCTCACCGGAGTGTCGAGGGCCAGGCGACGCCGACCTGGCAGTGAACCGACGAGGTCGAGCCTCGCCGGCGGCTAGGGGAGCTCAAGCTCACCAGATCTGAGCGAGCTCGAGCTCTCGTAGCCAAGGCGAGGCCGAGCCTTGCCATGGCCGTGAGGCCGCCGCCCTCGTCAACCTGGTCATCGGCCATGGCCGAGGCCGGCGACCGACCAAAAGAAGAAAAAAAGAACAAAGAAAAAGAAAGAAAAAAAGGAAAAAATAAAATAAAAATATTTAAAAATTAAAAGAAACCAAAAAAGAACACACTGTTCGCTTTTTATTCCCGAAACAAGTTTTTAAACGCGTCCTTTTGTTCAAAACTATTTCTGAATGTAAATAGTTTGGAACAAAAAAAAAGAATGTAAACACAAACAAACGCACCATTATTCACTGAATATTATCATTATCTTTATTATCATTATTGTTATAGCTTTGGGAATTGTGTGATCAAGCTTGACGAATAGGCATATGTCGCGACCCGATCTCGCCGTCCCTCGTGTCAAAGGGGAAAATGTCAGGTTTAGGAGTACTTGATCATGAGATCACGAGCTCTCCCAAGCTCATACCCCGCGTGACAACGAATATTGTATGATCTAGTTGTTTATAACAACCTAAAAATAAACGGGAGTCGCCACTAACCTCATTTCAGGGATCGGCTAGAAAACCCAATCGAGGGTTGGGAGTATTCCCTCGATTCCTATGTATCCAAATATCTAGGTTCGGGACTTGGGTTACGTTAATATTTCTATTAACGCCCTTTTGGTACCTAAACAGTATGTTGTGTTTTTCCTAATATGTCCATGCGTCTCTTTTTACATTTTCTTCATCATCAATTCTATACTAAGTGATCATACTTGGTGGATTACTTTCATGCTATTCTATTTCTAAAAGAAAAATAACAAGAAGAGGAATCACACAATGAAATTGAAATTGCAAGACATGAAGTAGATAATCAAGAAAAACAGTAAATCTATCATGCAATCCTAAGGAGAAATATAGAATAGAAATGTATGAGAAAAAGAGAGAAAAACCCACAACTCGTCGGGCTTTATACAACAAATGAGCCCGCGACATATGTCGGGAAAATGAATATTACATGACAATGGTTGGGGTGGACATCGACCTCCACCATCTTCACGCCTTTCTCCATCTTCAGGGCCCTAATCTAAACCTAACCTAAGAAACAAGGATTCCTTGCCTCATCTTATATGACTAAGACAACGCATTGATATCGTTATTATAACGAATAGACATAGGCATCAAACATGAACATGAATCCAGCAAATTCAAGTCACAAATAACAATTATAACCTAGTGACAACATATTATGAATATATGCTACATTCATAGCCAAGAATACAACATGTCTAGCAAGAACAACAATGAATCCAGTAAACTTGAGCTATGTATGGTAAGAGTAGACATATTCAGCGAACTCACAATGCAACAAGTGTGTAAATTCAACAAATAGCACAAGCCGAGATGAAGATTATGCAAGCCAATAGTGACTATGTACTTGCACATAAAACCCAAGCAAGATGCTATGTACTTACGCATACAACCCAAGCAAGATGTTATTTTCACTCTAAAGTTTATAGTCTCATCTCATGTGCAAAGCGACAGAAACGAAGTATCAGCAATATCTTTGAAGAAAAGCAACAAAGGGCCATTATCCTACTAAAAAGAAATGAATTTTATGGCATTTTAGTATGTCATAAAAATTTCTAGAAAAAACACAGCAGAAAATTGCAAAAAATATAACAGAACAAGGTAAAAAAAAACAATGTATTGGAAGGGAATCTATGGACAATTTGTTCCAAGCGAATCACACAACATCAACAATATCATGGGGAACAACTTTCATGGCAAAAGTTTTCCAACGTGAGCTACATAGGAATTTATGAAAATTCAAGAATGCCCAACACTATGTCGGAAACGCAGCAAAATAGTAGGGTATCATGACACAATATCAACATATTCATATTCATAATGACCTTTTCAACCAACCCGGTTACATGGATCGATGTAACAATACGATCTTCATCTATCCAATCCAAATGGTTCAGAAATTCAGACTAACTATTCATAGCTAAATGCCTCGCTGTTGAGGAAGTAATCAGCAAATGGACCAAAAACAAGGAGAGAGACAGCTTAAATTGGAGCTGTCTTGCTCAGCAATTCAAAAGATCCAATTGAATATTTCTTTTGCAAGGAACATATTGAAATTTGTTGCAACGATGTGGAGAAGACAGCCACATAAGCACATATAAAACCTTTGGCATTGATTTTAACGTCCGTAACAGTGCATACACCAACTCCTATTACCACATCCAGAACAGCCATTTTCACTTCCCTCAAGTAATACTTATTGTGCAGGATCTACTCCATCACGCAAACAATAAGAATCATGCTCAGTTTCGAAATTTGGTAAAATTTGACAGAGTTAAGCTTCAAACTTAAGTTCATCCCCGTGATGGACATATTGGCAATAATAGAGAACCACAGAAGCTCCCACATGGGAACATATTTAAATGCAGAATAACCAGCAGCATTTGACACTAGACCAACCAAGGCAGAACAGCCAGTTTGTTTGATTAACCATGGTATGATGAGACAAACATCACATGTAGTCACCATAATCAGGAAAGCACAATGTTTAATCTTTGACAACATGTTATGGTCAAAAAACTAAAATCTCTGTTTACATTGAACACTAATTGAGTGCAGAGACATACTTATGAAGTCTCAATGCAATGAACATGAATGAGCGCTACTTAAGAGCACAGGATTTACCCTAAAAAATATCAAAGCGTGTGTGTAGATCGTAAAGTAGGATAGCTAATAATCCCGTAAAGCACACACACATGCAGAAAAAGGATAAATCGTTGACAAACATATGCCAATAATCCACCCACACTGACGAGATTGCACTGGTTATTAATCGTTTATCCCAGGGGTTATTATTGTGAAGGTGAAGCCAGATAAGCATGAACCAGGAGAACATCACCAGGAAAACTCTCCTTTTCAATCACAAAGCTGCGGTACCTACCAGCAATGAAAGGGTTGAAGCTCAGCTTGAATGAATAAACGAAGGATCGGAAGCCGTCACCGCCACCGTTGCTGTCGACGACGCTGTCTGAGCCCTAAACTTCAAGCTCCTCGACCGACCGTTCCAGCGGGTCAGATCAGGTGCGCGAGAGAGCAATCGAGAGGGAGAAAGCGTTCGAGTCAGAGAGAGCGAACGGGAGAGGGAAACCAAAGGCTAACGACTAAACGGATCGAGAGAGAAAGAGAACTCACCGATCTGGTGAGCTCGATCGAGAGAGGTTCGGGTCTGGCGAGCCTCTGCACCAGAAGACCGAGGGCCGAGCGGGCAGAGAGCTCGCCGTCGTTTTCATCGTCGTCGCCGCGGCCGATATCACCGATGTCGCCGATCTTCGCCCCAAACCGAGAGAGATCCGCCGAGAAACCTTCAGAACTACCGGAACCGAGAGCGATTGAGAGCCCCTTCGCGATATCCGACCATCGGTCTTCGATTTCCGAGGGTGATCCGCCAAACCAGATTCGCCGGCGTCGTCGCCGCGGTTGCCGTCGGCTTCGGATCGAGTCAGATCCGGCAATCAGAGGACCAGATCCGGCGAGCAGAGAACCACTGGTGTCGTCGCCGTTGCTGTAACCGCCACCGTCTTCATCGATGTCACCGCGATCGAGCGAAACAGAGAGAGAATCCGAGAGAGAAGGAGTCCCAGAGAGAGAGCGTGCCGGAGACCGGTATCCCCAGAGAGAGATCGCGATCGAGAGCCCGCGGGAGAGAGCGAATCCCCCGTTCAAAATGCCCCCTTCTTCTTTTTGTTTTCTTCTCTTTTTTTTTTTTTCTTTTTTTCTTGTTTTCTTTACTTTTTTTTTTCATTTTCATTTCTTCTTTTTCTTTTCTTCTTTTTCATTTTTTTATGTTTTCATTCATTCATTTTTTTTTTTAATCTTTTTGGCTCTTTACTTTTTTATATTTTTGCAAAAAGAATGTTTAAAATGTCGATAAAAAATCGGGTGTCATCAGCATACGTCAAGCTAAATCACACAATTATCTTTATTATCATTATGTTCGGCTGCTGAGGAAAGCTACGAAGAGAAAGGAAAAGACCCTGAGAAAGACAAAGATGCGAGCACCACGAGCAGTACTAAAGACCGGGAGACAGGCTATAAGTGGAAGGGACAAAAAGCAACGAAGAAGAAGCATGAAAATGATGAGAAAGATAGTGAAGGGGTGGGTATCAAATAGAAAATCCTGTGTCCCCTGATATTTCAGGACAACAAGTTAACTAGAAATGGAATGATGAACGTGATAATTGCGTCGATATTGTCTCGCTGATTTGGCAAGAAATTTGGCATTTTTGAATGCGGGGACAGATTGAGGGAGAAACAAAGGAAGAGAGACAAAGCTGGAAGAGCAGGGCGTGGTTTTTCGGGTTTGAAAAAGGGAGGTGGGCGTGATTTAATAAAGGGTTGGGTTCGTGGGGAAGTTAGAGAGAGAGAGAGAGTCTGTGTTTGTGTATGTGGATAAGGGGGTTAATATATACTTAGACCTCTGATGTTCCAATCTCATCGGTGAATATTTTAATGATTGGATGTCTCCCGTGAGAGCTCTTTTGAAAACAAGTTTGAAAAGAGCTCTCTCACGGGAGACATCCCATTATTAAAATAAAATATTTACGGGTTATTAATCACCATCTTGGGCACAAGCCTAGCTGCCCACTAACAAGTCAACGCGTGTCCGTTGACATGGATTAAAGAAATAAATTGAAAGCTTGTTTTTTCTCACTCCTCTGCTCTACTGCCTGCTGCATTTTCTCTCCCTTTTTCAACGAAGTGCGCGCTTCTTCTTCCCGCTTCTGCCTCTCTCTTCCTCAAGCACTCCTCTCCTCTCTGTCCCGACCCCTCTCACTCACCCCAAGCGCTCCCCTCCTCTCTATCTCGACCCCTCTCACTCACCCTAAGCGCTTCCCTCCTCGCCTCTATCCTCGTTGCCGTCATCAACTTTTGAGCCGCGGCTCCAGAAATTGCCGGCTCCTGACGGGCCTCTCAAGCTTCTTTGTCTTGTACTCCTTATTCGGTCCCCATTTTGGGCTCGAGTACATAGCCAAGGATTTTGAAGCAAAAGAGGTTTGCGAGGCTATATATACTAGTGGTGGTGCTAAGTTTTGGAGTTTCGGCAACGCCGTGACGGCCGCGAGGGATATTGTGGCGGAGGAGAGAGAGGCGTATGGTACATGAGACCTCTCTTTTTCCTTTGCCTTCTTTTTTTTTCTTTTCTATCGCCTCTCTTTCAGGAGGCATGGAGGCTTGGTGATAGTGGCTGCTTTGGCTTCTAGGTCGAGCCGGAGTCGGAGAGCTTATCAGGAGGCTGAGGAGGAGAGTTTTACGTTGGCCCTTTGGACTCCTGAAGCAAGTCGTGTCCTACCGTTCCCACTGAAGTATTTGTCATTGTGACCTTTGGTATGAAAATTTTAACCTTATTATTGTTGCTGTGAGGAAGAGTGCATGAGTGATAATTGTCCATGGTCTGCACTTGCTCCAATCAAGAGGCAGGAGGGACAACTTAAAGCAAGAAAAGCATTACTGTTTTGGGATTAAGTATGTCCATTTATAGGTCTTTCTTTTGGGCTTCGACTAAGTGCAAACATTCTAATGCTTTTCTTGCTTTCAGATTTTACAGAGGGCTTCCACTGAGTGCGTCGAGGGAGAGAATGATTTGCTCGGTTCAGTGAAAGTGGGGTATTTTGCTTAATTGCTTAAGTTTTGAACACCTGGATGTTTAGCTGGTTGCAACTTTATGAACTGATTCTTTTATACCTCTTTCTTGCAAAAGTAATGACCGGTAAATTAACATTCTGCCGGGTCGGTCCGGAAGTCGGAGGAGGAGTGGCAAGCGGTCCTGTCGCGCGAGCAGTTCCGTATCCTGAGGCAGAAGGGGATCGAGTTAGTAATTCCTTCTGTTTTACTGCAAGCTTATCTTGATTGTGGGTTTGTCGTTCTTGATTGTGGTTCCTGCTGTTCTTGATGCTTCGCTTTCCGTACTGGGTTGGGGTTTGTTGAATTCGGTTGGTTTCGCTTAGAGGTGATTACCATGCTGTCTCCTTGAAGCTCGGGAACACCGAGGTTTAAGGCACATTCTGTCCGATGAGGCTTTCTTGGGCTGTCTATTTATGTGACCTGCGAAAAATTTAAACAAGTTTATGCTGCAATGTGATAGGTTGAATCAGAATTTGGGTTTTGAGTTTTGATTCAGCATGGTACGACACATTTCTAGTGCGTCAAGCAGTGTGTGTTGGAGGTGGATTCTTTGTGAATTACGTTTTAATAGGAGAAACCACTGAGGAAATGCAGGTTAGGATGTTCTCTGTGTTTTTCGAGGTGCTGGGGAGGGTTATATTTTTCTGGGTTTTTGTTGGAATGAGTTGTTTTAGCTATTACTTGAGTTCTCTGGCACCGTCCTGTGTTTGGAAGGCTTTGTTTTTATTCGGAAATATCGGCCGTTTTAGGTTCCTTTTGGGTGCTAAGGATTTGTTACTGCATTAGTACCGACATCTTGGTTACTTATGAAGTCTTTCACATTTCACTTTTCATCAAAACAAAGGTGAAAAGGTGTCGAAATCATCCAAAAGTGTGAATCGTAGGTTTATCATGTACAGTTGGTGCGAACCTTTGTGCTTTGAAGAGCTTTTTCTTGAAAATTTTTGTTTCTCGAAACAACTTCTGTGTATCTGTTGTGAGGGAGTGTGATCTCCATTTTGACTTATCTAATGCTTTTGCATTGTCCTTGTAATGCTCTTTCTTAACACTCTGGATCTTTTTTGTATTCATTTTACTTTGATTGTTCGAAGGGTCTGTTAATCTGTTTATGAAAGCGATGCAGCGGCAATAGTCAAGCTTCTTAACTACCAGCTCTTAGGCTCAATACATTATACACATGTGCAGGATATAGGAGGGATCAAACGGCTAAGTTCCTCTGCTGTTTTTAAGAGAATTGCAGAACTAAGAATAATATCCTCTTGTTACTGCTGCGGCATTTTAGAGAATGATTCATTTGTCGTTCTCATGATCGTGCTGTTACCATTGATTGCCTGCTAAGGCTGATCGCGATAGCTTAGGTTCTTATCAACCCTCTTTGTGGGGCTTTCCTGCTTTAGTAATCAATCAATTGATGGACCTCATGCACCTGATGGACTGCAGTTTCGGTACTATGCGTTGCTTGGGCAAATATTTGACTAGAAAACAAAAAAGAAAACGCATGATATAGATAAATCAAATGACATTGGAAGCACAATGGTTGATTTTTTTGAAATGCTGTGTAAGAAGATACATTCTGATTAGTTATGTTAGTATGTTCTGCGACATGGGTATACAGCCACTAGTAAAGCAAACTGTTAAAATAGGTGGATGACCGCCTCATATCATGCTTTAGGGAAAGAATCCTATCCTGTGGTTATGTATAGTATTTACTTGTTGAGGTGTTATACACACAAACAATCCTCTTCAACTATCCTTAATGGCTCGGAAGTGATCTGAGAGGACTTAAATGTTGCCGAGCCTGATGCAAGTAGTTGAGGACTCATGCATATTCTTTTTGAATGCAATCTCATCCTTTTTTCTAATTCAAGTATCAAACCAATGGAGAACAAAGGAGCATAACTGAATGCTTTTCGATGCCTCCTCTACTATGTTTATGTACAAGAAGCAACTCTTTTCTCTGGTTTGATGTTGGGTATCATTTGTGATAAATCCTCGGACATATATATTCGTGTATTATCTTCGAACAAAAAGTGTCATCTTGATCTGTCTCATCTGTTGCCGTTTCTCTAACATGTAGATATCCAGGCATGGGTGAATACGACAAGTATTTTGAAGAGGGGGTGTACAATTGTGCAGGATGCGGGACTCCTCTTTACCGGTCTACAACTAAATTTAACTCCGGCTGCGGCTGGCCTGCTTTCTACGAGGGCCTCCCCGGAGCTATAACCAGCACTGTGAGTCTCTCTCTTTTTATCAATTAAACGTGTGGTCACAGGTAACTAAGACGGTTCTGATTGAAGTCGATTTCTATTACGGCTTGCTATAGATGACATCTTCCACTTTGTGTTTGTTGAGATTTCTAAACTGTGAAAATGACGAGAAATGCAAAATGAATCGGGCGTGTTCTGGTTCAAATCATTGATGGGCTTGCCTTGCTTTTTTGATCTCAGCCGGATCCAGATGGGATGAGGACGGAAATCACTTGCACTGCATGTGGCGGCCATCTGGGTCATGTGTTCAAGGGCGAAGGTTTCCCGACACCGACCAATGAGCGGCATTGCATCAATAGTATTTCACTCAAGTTCGCTCCTGCCAACTCTTATCCTTCCCAGTGAACTTCTGCAGCTAGACTGGTCGGTCGATCACCGGATGCGACCTTCAACTGCTGCTGTTATCTGAGATTGTTTGCTTCTGATTTCCGCACTATGTACAATAAGCCCTTCCCATAAATCTTCCCGATCTGGATCAAACAGGGATATTTGCTGCTGTCTCTCGAGTAAATAAAAGTCGAAATCTTTTTTCTTGTTATCCATCTCGCAGATGTTTCTTGCCAAGCTGTTCTAATGTGGCATGTTGAAAAAGGCTGCTCAATGTTAAACCAGACATGACTTTGCTCTACGGTGATCTTTGTTGGCTTTGATACCACCTGACTGGTGGAAGGTAATAGGAATCAAAATGTGCCAGAGAGTGAAATCTTAATCATGCACGAAGCGCAAGGTAAAGAAAAACTCTAAATTTTATCTATATATATTCAAGGGGCAAGTTTCATTACATCATGCATGAATATAAGCAAAAAATTCGTAACCTAGAAAACTCGAAAAGTAGGCATGATAATTAAATGCAAAATAATATCATCTATAGTACTAAATAATATATAAAATCCTACAGATAAAGAAGTAAAACAAAATAGAATCGTATCCAAAACTAAAAAGGCATAAAAAAAAAAATCAACAATAAATTATATATCAAATTCCAATGATGTCTTGATTACATCCCACACCAAAATTTTAGATATAGAATTCTTTATCATAACTTCCCTGAACTAAATGGATGCAAAGGGAAAATCATAAATACAAAGAAATCCCTATGTTGTGTCTTCTTTTAATCTGCACCCACCCGGAGGTCGACGGACTTGGAGATCTTGAGTCTTGGCTGCGAGCTTGCTGCTTGGTGTTTCCAAATTTGCTGCTCAGCCGCTAGAACGAGAGAGTGGGTGGATGCAGAGGTCGGCCAAGATGTCTCCTGCTCGTTTCTTCTTCCCTCAAGCCTTTTAAGGATCGCTAAAATCCAATGTTCAGTATGTAATAGGACATAAGAAATTGTTAAACAGCGACTAGTTTTTTCTTTTTTCTTTTTTGGCTAAAATCAATCACCGACTAGTACTACGAATCAATATGGCAAAAGAGCTCCTCGGCGGCCGAACATCCAGCCTGCGACTACAAACATCTTCTGCTTGAGGTTTTGAATAAGACCCCATAAGTAAGTTAAAAAGAGCAGCATCAACAATGGCAAATAGAGGAGAAAAAAGAAGAGTCCTCGGAACAACAGCAACGTGAGGAAAGCTATGGAGAGAGAGGAGAAGACCCTGAGAAAGAAAAATATGCGGGCACCACCAGCGGTACTAAAGACCGGCAGACGAGCAATAAGTGGAAGGGACAAAAAGCAATGTAGAAGAAGCGTGAAAATGATGAGAAAGATAGTGAAAGGGTAGGTATCAAACGGAGAATCTCGTGTCCCCTGATATTTTAGGACAACGAAGTCAACTAGAAGTGGAACGATGAATGTGACAATGGCGTTGATATTGTCTGGCTGATTTGGCAAGAAATTTGACATTTTTGAATGCGGGGATAGATGAGGGAGAAACAAAGGAAGAGAGAAAAAGCTGCAAGAGCAGGGCGAATGTGCAAAAGAGTGGAAAATTGGATCGAATGATGGTCGGCTGTGAGGAGTGCCTGAAGGATGGAGGGGGGATTTATACCATCATGGGACAAGAAAGTTCAAGAAAACGAGAGTAAAACATCAGAAGAACGACCTGGAGAGTAAAACATCAGGGGAACGACCTGGACAAGAAAGTCCAAGAAAACGAGAGTAAAACATCAGGGGAACGACCTGAATCCAAGTGCAGGATAACCCCAAAGGCTTGCGGGTTTTGTTTTCTACCAATTGGGGCTCCCTTTCACCTCCCCCTGATGTTTTACTCTCGTTTTCGTTTTTTGGGACTTTCTTGTCCCATGATGGCGTCTCCACCAACGAGATTGAAACATCAGGCACGGTCTTGGACTTTCTTGTCCCATGAGTACAACAAAAACCCCACTTTTTAATATCTTCAGAAAGGTTTCCTTCATTCTTCGAGGGACATACCCCCATCGACATCCGACGGTCAGCAGTCCTGACACGTGTAGAATAATGCAGTCATCCTAAGCACTACACTGATTTCTTTTTTCCTTTCTATTGGAATGCACTATGCTGATTTACTTAACAAATCCGAATAATCAAGCATTATTTCATTTATTCCGTAAAAAATTAATAATCTTAAAATTATTTTTTAAAAAAATGATCCCTCCGTAGGGTTATGTTTTCTCCTAATCAAGATTGGAAGAATATATTGTGCTTACAAAGCCAGATGAAGTCAACCTTAGTAATTATAGACTTCAATCTGAACCTTGGTATCTCTCAACCCAAGTTGTCCGACTCCAATATGTTTATTTAAACCGGACTTTTTCAAATTTCCTAGCATTGATCTGTTGCACATATTAGAGGTGTGTTTGGTAACATCTTTGTTTTTAGAAACAATTTCTGTTTAGAATTTTTTTATTTATTTCTATTCCATGAACTATTTTTTTTTAGCAGAAGAACGCGTTTGATAATTGTACAAAATTTTTAATCCTAGAATAGAGTAAGAACAAAAATGCGTTTGGTATGACCACAAATTTTTTGTTCCAATTTCTTTTATTTAATTGGAAAGAGACTTAACATTTCATATTTGGATAAAGATGGACTTTTGTAATGATTAATTGATCAAGATATCTTTAAATGGCCTAAGAAAATCCATCATAATAGTTAGTCAAAGATGGATGGCTAGAAATGGCAATAGAGAGTTTCATTGGTTTATAATTCACAATATAATGAGGTTGATATTAAATTATGGTATTACAATAAACAGATGTATAGATCCTTTGAAAAGAAGAGCAAACGTTGCTTGGAATCACCAAGCTTTCACTACCTAGCATTCACTATAAACATGATATGGTATGAACTTTCATAAATGAGAGTAGACTTAATTTAATAATAAAGTTAACCTTTTGTGGTTTTTATTAGGCCCATGGTTAGTGTAAAAAGCAACTTCTACCCGCAGTATTGAATTGTTGACGTGTGGAAGGATTTAGTTATGGTATAGAATTAATTTCAACCCCACATGTGGCTTATCGGGCAACGAATGTGTCGATAATTTATTTTTATGACGTAAAATTAATTGGATACAAATATATAATTTTCAATAAGCTTAATTATTACTAAGTACTTTTCAACTTTCGATACTGTTAATTACTAGTATTTTTTTTTCGGGGTCAGTAATAATTTTCCGTTAAAAAAAAGTAATTGCCAACTTAGGAGTTTTGCATGCGTGATTATTAACTTCTCATATAAAAAATTTTCTTCAAATACATCACTGGTCATAATAAGTAACCTTTCTAATGCGGCATATAACTTATCAAAATAAAAAAGTAATTATCTATTTATCGAAAATCAATAATTTTCTCTTTATTTAATTTATTTTTCTCATCAATTAAGTTGCCAACATACAAAACCGAAAGCCCATTCGCCCAATTGCCCAACCTTTTTCGAATTGAAAATTGATCCAACTGGCTGCATCACGTTACTAGAATTTAACGGTTCAAATCAACACAAGGGCATTTCTATAATTTCAGCAATCATGTCATTAGGAAAATTATCCAAAAAATTTTAAATCTGTTGGCACATATTTCAATTTTATCAATCGAAATTCATCCGACCAATTTTAGTTTGGAATTGACGCTGACGACAATATTTATTTTTTAATATTTTTTTTTTCGAATTTTTAATTATTTTTTCCTTTTCTTCCTTTAGCCGGTTGCCCAAAGGCTACGACTGACAAGGGTTGGCCTCACCGGCCTCGAGCTCGCTTGTGACCGGCGAGGTTGTCGTCTTTGGTCGACTGTAGGAGGTTGTGCGACCAGCCAGAGGTTAAAAAAGGGAAATAAAAAAAGAAATTAAAAACATAAAAAAATTAAAATTTTGAAAAAAAATTAATAAATTAATAAATTTTATCTACGTCTAAGATCTATGTGAGCAAATTTCAATCAGTCTTGGGCGTCATGTTAAGAAATTTTAGCCAAAATTGATCGAATGGATTCAAATGGTAAAAAGTGAAGAAATTTATAACTTAATTGATAAAATTGAAAAATTTATGACTGAATTAGGAAGAGTATAATATGATTACGAATTTTTGGACAATTTTTCCCATGTCGTTAGCACAAGTAATAATCCACGTGGCGTCCACGTCAGCCCGCCGGCCCGGGAGTGAAATCGTGATGAAGAGCGAGAATCCAAGAATCTCCTCCTCCCACGGGCGCTCGCATCTCCTCCACAATCTCTCTCTCTCACAGTCTCTTAAGTTCTTGCTGCGCGGCCTCGTCACAGCCTCACCTTCGCCACCTTCAAAGCATCACAAAGGACGACGGCGACCCAAGAAGCGTCGAGATTGGTTCTTGGAGCGGAGTTCCCGCATGCGATTGAGCTCCTCCTCGAGCTGGTCGCGCCGCCATGTGGGAGTCGCTCAACCTGTGCCACTTCCCGAGAGTACGTACCCTCTTCTGTTTCTGGTTCTGGGTTCGTCTGTCTAGGCGCGCTTGGCTCTTTCGTCCATGTTTTGAGCATTTTGTTTCGGAGTTTTTTATAATTTGTGCCAAGTGACCGCCTTTGGATTGAATGGTGTCTAAGGGTCTGTCGTTTGAAACGGCTCAGAGTGTTTTGGAAAGATGGTTATTCGTATGTTTATTCGAATGCTGAGTGCTGCTTGGGATCTCTTTTGCATACCAAGAATGCTCCCGTTTTGTAAAGTAACCCACAATTCAAATTCTTGGATTCTTTTCTACTGGGTATCCTGAGCATCGTATGGATTAGTATCATTCTTGGCTGTGACGATACCGTGATTAATTGAAGTGTATTTGTATGATTATTCGAATGCTGAGTGCTGCTTGGGATCTCTTTTGCATACCAAGAATGCTCCTGTTTTGTAAAGCAACCCACAATACAAATTCTTGGATTCTTTTCGACTGGGTATCATGAGCATCATATAGATTAGCATCATTCTTGGCTATGACGATACCATGATTAATTGAAGTGATGCTATGTGTTACCCCTTTCTTGACTTCCAGGGATCATGGCGAAGCATGGAAATGTGGTTGTAGCTTTCTCTACTCCCATCTCATGTGGCTGTGGACATTTGGATTCGTATTCCCATAGCCAGCAAGTCCATGCCATAAAGTATCGGATTGGTCGCCGCTCTTTTGTTTCGGGAGATACCTGTGAATATATAAGTTTGTTGACTTCCTCGAGATTGGGTCAGAGACAACTTCGTCACAACAATTATAGGCTGGGCCGCTCTGGAAGAGCACGGATATGAGCGACGATTGACGTTGCCAGTGCTGTTGATGTCATCAATGATTTAGG
The DNA here is from genome assembly GCA_014182715.1 of Eucalyptus cloeziana. Taxonomy (NCBI): domain Eukaryota; kingdom Viridiplantae; phylum Streptophyta; class Magnoliopsida; order Myrtales; family Myrtaceae; genus Eucalyptus; species Eucalyptus cloeziana. Next base: position 10,031,190 of record CM024640.1, read on the forward strand.
ATTGGATACTCTTACATTCTTAGCAGTGACTGTAGCAGTCGTCCCGACATTCAAGTTACTCAGAGCGAGTCCTGTAAGAAATACCTTTTGATTCATATTTATCTCTTTTTGTTTTGGGGCCTACCAATGGTCCTCATGCATTGACGACATGCACATGTTTGTTAATTGAGTATATCAACAGCAAGTTTAAAATTCACTATGTTATGTCAAAGGGAAAGAAGAATATCTAGTGCTTAGGTCTTTAGTCGATAAAAGCCTGACTTCAGCAATAAAAGTTGGGGAACTGCAAGGTGCTTCTTTTAATTTCCTCTGTCCCACCTACTTAAGAGGTTGTCGTGCTATGGGCCATGGCCATCAGAATCTTTGTTTTCAACCATCCTCGATCAAACAGACCATGCATAACTGCATAGATGGATCTATTCATGCGATGCATGAAAAATTTTCGCAAGTGTATGCCGCAATGTAATATGTTGAATCCGAAATGGGTTTCACAGTACAACACATTTCTAGTGTGTCGAGCGGTGTGTGTTGGAGGTGGATTCTTTGTGAATTACGTTTATTGGGAGAATCCACTGAGGAAATTGCAGGTGTCTCTGTGTTTTTTGAGGTGCTGGGGAGGGTTATTTTTTTCTGGGTTTTTGTAGGAATGAGCTGTTTTAGCTATTACTGAAGTTCTCTGGAACTGTCCTGTGTTTGGAAAGACTTAGTTTTTATTCGGAAATGTCAGCCCTTTTAGGTCCCTTTTGGGTGCTAAGGATTTGTTACTGCATGAGTACTGACATCTTGGTTACTTACAAAGTCTTATACTTTTCACTTTTCATCAAAACAAAGGTGAAAGGGTGTCGAAATTATCCTTAAAGTGTGAATCGTAGGGTTACCACGTACAGTTGGTGCAAATCTTTGTGCGTTGAAGAGCTTTTTATTTAAAATTCTTGTTTCTCGAAACAACTTCTGCCTATCTGTTGTGAGGGAGTGTGATCTCCATTTTGACTCATCTAATGCTTTTGCATCGTCCTTGTAATGCTCTTTCTTTACACTCTGTATCTTGTTTGTACTCATTTTACTTTGATTGTTCAAAGGGTCTCTTAATCTGTTAAAATATGATAGCGATGCAGAGCCAGTAGTCAAGCTCCCTAACTACTAGCTCTTAGGCTCAATACATTCTACACATGTGCAGGATACAAGAGGGTCAAAGGGCTAAGTTCCTATCCTGTTTTTAAGAGAATCTCAGAACTAAGAATAATATCCTCTTGTTACTGCTGCGGCAGTTTAGAAAATGATTCATTTGTCGTTCTCACAATTGTGCTGCTACCATCAATTACCTGCTAAGGCTGATCACGATATCTTAAGCTCTTATCAACCCTCTTTGTGGGGCTTTCCTGCTTTAGTAATCAATCAATCGATGGACCTCATGCACATGATGGACTACAGTTTTGGTACTATGTGTTGCTTGGGCAAATATTTGACTCGAAAACAAGAAAGAAAACGCATGATATAGAAAAATCAAATGACATTATGAGCAGAATGTTTGATTTTTTTGGAATGCTGTGTAAGAAGTTACATTCTGATTAGTTATGTTAGTATGTGCTGCGACATAGGTATACACCCACTAGTAAAGAAAGCTGTTAAAATAGGTGGATGATCTCCTCATATAATGCTTTGGGGAAAGAATCCTATTCCTGTGGTTATGTGTAGTATTAAATTGTTTAGGTGTTATGGACGCAAACAATCCTCTTCAACTATTTAATGGCTTGGAAGTGATCTGAGAGGACTTAAATGTTGCCGAGCCTGATGCAAGTAGTTGAAGACTCATATATATTCTTTTTGAATGCAATCTTATCCTTTTTTCTAATTCAAGTATCAAACCAATGGAGAACAAAGGAGCATAACTGAATACTTTTAGATGCCTCCTCTACTATGTTTTTGTACAAGAAGCAACTCTTTCCTCTGGTTTGATATTGGGTATCGTGTATTATCTTCAAACAAAAAAGTGTCATCTTGATCTGTCTCATCTGTTGCTGTTTCTCTCACATGTAGATATCCAGGCATAGGTGAATACGACAAGTGTTTTGAAGAGGGGGTGTCCAATTGTGCAGGATGCGGGACTCCTCTTTACCGGTCTACAACTAAATTTAACCCCGGTTGCGGCTGGCCTGCTTTCTACGAGGGCCTCCCCGGAGCTATAACCAGCACTGTGAGTCTCTCTTTTTATCAATTAAACGTGTGGTCACAGTTAACTAAGACGGTTCTGATTGAAGTCGATTTCTATTATGGCTTGCTATAGATGACATCTTCCACTTTGTGTTTGTTGAGATTTCTAAACTGTGAAAATGACGAGAAATGCAAAATGAATCGGGCATGTTCTGCTTCAAATCATTGATGGGCTTGCCTTGCTTTTTGATCTCAGCCGGATCCAGATGGGATGAGGACGGAAATCACTTGCACTACATGTGGCGGCCATTTGGGTCACGTGTTCAAGGGCGAAGGGTTCCCGACACCGACCGATGAGCGGCATTGCGTCAATAGTAATTTCACTCAAGTTCGCTCCTGCCAACTCTTATCCTTCCCAGTGAACTTCCGCAGCTAGACTGGTCGGTCGATCACCGGACACGGCCTTCAGCTGCTGCTGTTATCTGAGATAGTTTGCTTTTGATTTCCTTGCTATGTACAATAAGCCCTTCCCATAAATCTTCCCAATCTAGATCGAACTGGGATATTTGCTGCCGTCTCTCGAGTAAATAAAAGTCGAAATCTTTTTCTTGTTATCCATCTCGCAGATGTTTCTTGCCAAGCTGTTCTAATGTGGCATGTTGAAAAAGGCTGCTCAATGTTAAACCAGACATGACTTTGCTCTCCGGTGATCTTTGTTGGCTTTGATGCCACCTGACTGGTGGAAGGTAATAGGAATCAAAATGTGCCAGAGAGTGAAATCTTAATCACGCACGAAGTGCAAGGTAAAAGAAAAACTCTCAATTTTATCAATATATATTCAACGGGTAAGTTCCATTATATGCATGAATATAAGCAAAAAGTCGTAATCTAGAAAACTCGAAAAGTAGGCATGATAATTAAATGCAAAATAATATCATCTATAATACTAAATAATATATAAAATCCTATGGATAAAGAAGTAAAACAAAATCGTATCCAAAACTAAAAAGGCATACAAAAAGAAAAGCAACAATATATTCCATATCAAATTCCGATGATGTCTTGATTACAACCCACACCAAAATTTTAGATATGGAATTCTTTATCATAATTTCCCTTAACCAAATGGATGCAAACGGAAAATCATAAATACAAAGAAATTTTTATGTTATGTCTTCTTTTAATTTGCACCCACCCAGAGGTCGACGAACTTCGAGATCTTGAGTCTTAGTCGTGAGCTTGCTGCTCGGCGTTTCCAAATCTGCTGCTCAGCCACCGGAATGAGATAGTGGATGGACGCAGAGGTTGGCCAAGATGTCTCCCGCTTGTTTATTCTTCCCTCAAGCCTTTTAAGGACTGCTCAGATCCAATGACAGTATGTGATTGGATATAAGAAATTATGCACACGCTAAATATTTTATGGACATAACTAGTTAAACAACAACTAGTTTTTTTTTTTTTTTTTTTGGCTAAAAACATTGACTAGTTAAACACCAACTAGTACTATGAATCAATATGGCAAAAGAGCTCCTTGGCGGCCGAACATACGGACCGCGACTACTAACATCTTCTGCTTGAGCTTTTGAATAAGACCCCATAAGTAAGCTGGAAAGAGCATTATCAACAACGGCAAAAAGAGGAGAAAAAAGGAGAGTCCTCGGAACAACAGCAACGTGAGGAAAGCTACGAAGAGAAAGGAAAAGACCCTGAAAAAGACAAAGATGCGGGCACCACGAGTGGTACTAAAGACCGGCAGACGAGCTATAAGTGGAAGGGACAAAAAGCAATAAAGAAGAAGCGTGAAAATGATTAGAAAAATAGTGAAGGGGTGGGTATCAAATGGAGAATCCCGTGTCCCCTGATATTTCAGGACAACGAAGTTAACTAGAACTGGAATGATGAATGTGACAATGACGTCGATATTGTCTCGCTTCGGCAAGAAATTTGGCATTTTTGAATGCGGGGACAGATGAGGGAGAAACGAAGGAAGAGAGACAAAGATGCAAGAGGAGGGCGAATGTGCAAAAGACTTGGAAAAGTGCATCGAATGATGATTGACTGTGAGGAGTACCTGAAGGATGGAGGGGGTTTTATAGATGCTTAGACCCCTGATGATCCAATCTCATTGGTGAAGATCTAAATGCCCGTCATGGGACAAGAAATGACAAGAAAGTTTCCATCCGAAATTTACACACTTGGGGGTCAACGGTCTCCGTGCCCCCGGTGGAAATGTAAATTTCGGATGGAAACTTTCTTGTCCCATGATTAAAATATTCATTGGTTCATTGGTCCTTAATCATCATGTCATCGTGCCGCACAAGGCTAGCTGACCCACTGACAAGTCAACACGTGTCCGTAGAAGTGGATTAAAAAAATAAACTGAAAACTTGTTTTTCCTCTCTCCCGTGCTCTACCGCCTGCTGCATTTTCTCTCCTTTTTTCGACGAAGCGCGTCCTTCTTCTTCCCGCTTCTGCCTCTCCCTTCCTCAAGCACTCCTCTCCTCTCTGTCTCGAGCCCTCTCACTCACCCTAAGCGCTTCCCTCCTCGCCTCTGTCCTCGTCGCCGTCATCGACTTTCCAGCTGCGGCTCCAGAAATCACCGGCTGCCTGGCCTCTTGAGCTTCCTTGTCTTCTACTCCTTCTTCGGTCCCGATTTCGGGCTCGCGTATGTAGCTAAGGATTTCGAAGCAAAAGAGGTTTGCGAGGCTAGATATATTGATGGCGGTGCTAAGTTTTGGAGTTTCGGCAATGCCGTAATGACCGTGAGGGATATTGTGGCGGAAGAGAGAGAGGCGTATGGGTACCGTGAGAACTCTCTTTCTCCTTTGCCTTTTTTTTTCTTTTCTATCGCCTCTGTTTCAAGAGGCATGGAAGCTTGGTGATAGTTGCTGCTTTGGCTTCTAGGTCGAGCCGGAATCGGAGAGCTTATCAGGAGGCCGAGGGGGAGAGTTCTTCGTCGGCCCTTTTGACTCCTGAAGCAAGTCGTGTCCTGCCATTTCCATTGGAGTATTTGTCATCATGACCTCTGGTATGAAAGTTTTAACCTTATTATTGTTGTTGTGAGGAAGAGCGCATGAGTGATAATTGTCCATGGTCTGCACTTGCTCCAATCAAGAGGCAGGAGGGACAACTTAAAAGCGAGAAAAGTATTACTGTTTTGGGACTGTGTCCATTTATAGGCCCTTCTTTTGGGCTTCGACTATGTGCAAACATTCTAATGCTTTTCTGCCTAGTCGCATTTTTGCCTAGGCTTATGCTGCTGGGTGTTCAGCTGTGTTTTCCTTTTCCTTGCTTTTACTTCGGCTCCCTTCCACTCATCCTGCATGTTCACATCATGAGTGAAAGTTATTGGCGCCGGTTTTTGTGTATATTGGCTTTCTCTATTTATTTATACTTGCCTTTGCCAAAAAAAAAAAAAAAAAAAAACATTCTAATGCTTTTCTTGCTTTTAGATTTTACAGAGGGCTTCTTCCACTGAGTGTGTTGAGGGAGAGAATGATTTGCTCGGTTCAGTAAAGGTGGGGTATTCTGCTTAATTGCTTTAGTTTTGAACACCTTTATGTGGATGTTTCGCTGGTTGCAACTTTATGAACTGATTCTTTTACCTACGTCTTTCATGCAAAAGTAATGACCAGTAAATTAACATTCTGCCGGGTCGGTCCGGAAGTCGGAGGAGGAGTGGCCAGCGGTCCTGTCGCCTGAGCAGCTCCGTATCCTGAGGCAGAAGGGGACCGAGTTAGTAATTCCTTTGAATTCTCTTGATTTTTTTTTTTTTTTTTTTTTTTTTTTGGGTCTCTGTTTTACTGCTAGCTTATCTTGATTGTGGGTTTGTCATTCTTGATTGTGGTTCTTGCTCTTCTTGATTTTTCGCTTTCCGTACTGGGTTGGGGTTTGTTGAATTCGGTTGGTTTCGTTTAGACGTGATTACCATGCTGTCTCCTTGAAGCTCGGGAACACCGAGGTTTAAGACACATTGTGTTCGATGAGGCTTACTAGGGCTGTCTATTTATGTGACGTGCGAAAAATTTCAACAAGTTTATGCTGCGATGTGATAGGTTGAAATAGAATTGGGTTTTGAGTTTTGATTCAGCACGGTACGACACATTTCTAGTGCGTCAAGTGGTGTGTGTTGGAGGTGGATTCTTTGTGAATTACGTTTTAATAGGAGAAACCACAAAGGAAATGCGGGTTAGGATGTTCTCTGTGTTTTTCGAGGTGCTGGGGAGGGTTATATTTTTCTGGGTTTTTGTTGGAATGAGCGGTTTTAGCTATTACTGAAGTTCACTGGAACTGTCCTGTTTTTGGAAAGACTTTAGTTTTTATTCGGAAATGTCGGGCCTTTTAGGTTCCTGTTGGGTGCTAAGGATTTGTTACTGCATGAGTGCTGGCATCTTGGGACCTGTTTGTTTATTTGTGTTTCTGTTCCCGCAATAAAAATTTCCATTCTTTTGTTCTGGGAAACAAAAAAAGAACTAAAAGGCGTTTGTTTATATTTTTTCCTAATGTAAAAACAAGTAGAAAAAGTTATATCTTCTTCCCGGAACAATTCCAAGAAACAAAATTTCTCTCTCCTATTTTTTTATTCTCTTTCTTTTCTTCTTCCTTTTGCCGATCACCGACCTTGGCCATGGCCGGCGCCGGTGACCTCGCCGAGTGTCGCCGGCCCCCGGAGACGCCAAGCCACGGCGAGGCTCGTTGGGCTGAGCCTTGCCGTGGCTGGGCGAGGTCGACCTCGCCCAGATCTGACGAGGCCGAGCTCGCCTAGCCACTGGGGAGGCTCGGCCTCACCAGCCAAGGCGAGGCTGACCTCGTGCCACCCGGGCGAGGTCGAGCCTCACCGGTGGCCTCAGTGGCTAGGCGAGCCTCGCGAGGCCACCGGCGAGGCTCAAGCTTGCCCAGATTTGGCGAGTCCGAGCCTCGTCGGCCGGCGCGAGGTCGGCCTTGCTCAGATCTAGCGAGGCCGAGCCTCGCGGTGGCTTGGCGAGGCCGAGCCTCATGGTGGCTCTGGCGAGCTTGCCGGCGGTGGCCGGCAACTGGCCACAAATAGAAAGAAGGAAAAAAAAAAAGAAAAAAAAAAGAAAGAAGAAAAAAAAAAAAAAAAAAACGAAAAATATAATAAAAAATATCGAAAAACTAAAAGAAATAACAAAATTATACAAGTTTACCAAACGCATTTCTATTCCTGGAGTAAAAATTTTTTGCAGCTACTGCGCCTTCTTATACTCAGAAATTGTTCCCGGGAACAGAAACAAAAAAAACTATTTCTGTTAAAAAATTATTCCTTGGAACAGAAACGTTATCAAACGCGCCATTAATTACTTATGAAGTCTTATACTTCTCACTTTTCACCAAAACAAAGGTGAAAAGGTGTCAAAATCATCCTAAAGTGTGACTCATAGGGTTATCACGTACAGTCGGTGCGAATCTTTGTGCTTTGAAGAGGTTTTTCTTTAAAATTCTTATTTCTCGAAACAACTTCTGTCTATCTGTTGTGAGGGAGTGTGGTCTCCATTTTGACTTATCTAATGCTTTGGCATCATCCTTGTAATGCTCTTTCTTTACACTCTGTATCTTGTTTGTACTCATTTTACTTTGTTAATCCGTTAAAATATGAAAGCGATGCAGAACCAGTAGTCAAGCTCCTTAACTACTTGCTTGTAGGCTCCGTAGTTACACGTGCAGGATACAGGAGGGATCATAGGGCTAAGTTCCTATCCTGTTTTCAAGAGAATCTCAGAAACTAAGAATAATATCCTCTTGTTACTGCAGCGGCATTCTAGAAAATGATTCATCTGTCGTTCTCATGGTCGTGTTGTTACCATCGATTGCCTGCTAAGGCTGATCACAATATCTTGAGTTCTTATCAACCCTCTTTGTGGGGCTTTCCTGCTTTAGTAATCAATCAATCGATGGACCTCATGCACCTGATGGACTACAGTTTTCGTACTATGTGTTGTGTTGCTTGGGCAAATATTTGACTAGAAAACGAGAAAGAAAACGCATGATATAGATAAATCAAATGACATTGAGAGCACAATGGTTGATTTTTTTTTTGAAATGCTGTGTAAGAAGATACATTCTGATTAGTTAAGTTAGCATGTGCTGCGACATAGGTATACACCCACTAGTAAAGCAACCTGTTAAAATAGGTGGATGATCTCCTCATATCATGCTTTAGGGAAAGAATCCTATTCCTGTGGTTATGTATAGTATTTACTTGTTGAGGTGTTATACACACAAACAATCCTCTTCAACTATCCTTGACGGCTCAGAAGTGATCTGAGAGGAGTAAAGTGTTGCCGAGCCTGATGCAAGTAGTTGAAGACTCATGTATATTCTTTTTGAATGCAATCTCTTCCTTTTTTCTAATTCAAGTATCAAACCAATAAAGAACAAAGGAGCAACTCTTTCCTCTGGTTTGATATTGGGTATCATTTGTGGTAAATCCTCGGACATATATATTCATGTATTATCTTCGAACAAAAAACTGTCACCTTGATCTGTCTCATCTGTTGCTGTTTCTCTAAAATGTAGATATCCAGGCACGGGTGAATACGACAAGTTTTCTGAAGAGGGGGTGTACAATTGTGCAGGATGCGGTACTCCTCTTTACCATTCTACAACTAAATTTAACTCCGGCTGCAGCTGGCCCGCTTTCTACAAGGGCCTCCCGGGAGCTATAACCTGCACTGTGAGTCTCTCTCTTTGTATCAATTAAACGTGTGGTCACAAGTAACTAAAGACGGTTATGATTGAAGTCGATTTCTATTACGGCTTGCTATAGATGACATCTTCCACTTTGTGCTTGTCGAGCTTTCTAAACTGTGAAAATGACGAGAAATGCAAAATGAGTCGGGCTGTTCTGCTTCAAATCGTTGATAAGCTTTGCTTGCTTTGTGATCTCAGCTGGATCCAGATGGGATGAGGACGGAAATCACTTGCACTGCATGTGGCGGCCATCTGGGTCACGTGTTCAAGGGCGAAGGGTTCCCGACACCAACCGATGAGCGGCATTGCGTCAATAGTATTTCACTCAAGTTTGTTCCTGCGAACTCTTATCCTTCCCAGTGAACTTCTGCAGCAATACGGGTTGGTCGATCACTGGGCATGGCCTTCGACTGCTGCTGTTTTCTATGTACAATAAGCCCTTCCCATAGATCTTCTCAATCTGGATCGAACTTGGATATTTGCTGCTGTCTCTCGAGTAAATAAAAGTTGAAATCTTTGTTCTTGTTATCATCTTGCAGATGCTTCTTGCCAAACTGTTCTAATGTGACATGGTGAAAAAGGTTGCTTTAATGTAATCAATCACTATATACATGAAATGAACTGAACTTCTTACATGAAAGTGAACTTCATTTAGTTATAAAGTTAACCTTTTGTGGCGCTTGTGTAAATAATTTATTTTGATGATGTAAAAATAAATAGGATAAAAATAAATAGTTATTTTTCCTTTTCATGCAAGTGATAATTTTCCAGGAGAAAAAAGTAATTGCCAGCCTAAGAGTTTTGCGTGTGGTTATTAATCTTTTGCATTAAAATTATGTCAGAATACATCACCGGTCACAATATGTAACTTTTTTGACGTGGCATATAGCTTGTCAAACTACCGATTTATTTACCAATGACTCAAGGTTCTTTCTCTTTATTGAAGTTATTTGTTTAAGGAAAAAGCGGCGAAAACCTTAACCCATTCATGCTAAATTATTTTTAATGACACCAAAAACCTGAAATTTATACTTGTGTGACGTATTTACCGTAAAATCTTTCCTATGATAATAAAAATCTCAGACTTTTACCTATATGACATATTTATCTTGAATTTCTTTTTTGGTCGGTATAAGTTTTAGGTTTTTAGTGCCATAAGAAATTTGAGATAAATTTTTTATGTCGCAAAAAATAATTTTGGGTGAATGCATCACAATAAATATAATTTAGAGCTTTTTGTGGGCTTTGCCATTTTTCTTATCATTTAAGCCTCCAATCTACAAAATCGAAATTGCATTTACCCCATTTCCTTATTTTGTATATTGGAATTTGATCCAACGGCCCACATTACATTATTAGAATTTAATGACTGAAATTACACACAATACCAAAAAGTCAATAATTCAAATCAATAAAAGCGCGTTGGCGTAAATTACACTATACCATAAAATCCATGATTCAAATCTATACAAGGGTGTTATTAGGGGTGAGCATCGGTCCAGGGTTGACCACAGGGATCGACCTGGACTGGCCCAACCTTGTCGGTCCTGGTCCGATTCCTAGGGAATTGGTCAGTCATTGGTCTTAAGATTCCTGGACCAACATTGTGCGGATTGGTCCTCGATCTTGAGAGTTCAGGGTCGGGTTGGCCCTGGCTATATATATATATATATATATTATTTATAATTTTTTTTATATAAAGAAAACCTTAAAATAAACGGCGTCAACAACATTAAACAACTATTTAGTGAGTAATTCAAGTAATTTTATATTGTTATTTAATAACTTATATTTTTAATATCTTTTACGGTATCAACAATCATAATTTATGAAGAAGGAAAATGTTTTTGTGAGAAGTCCTCACGGCGTCCAAAATTGCATAAATAGCTCCTTATGGCATCCTTCTCTAGTACTCATTATTTTCTGTCTTATTTGTCTTTTTAGTCTTCAATTTGCCAAAATCAAGAGAAATAACTTCTCCGCTCGCCTCGCTCGCTTTGGGTCACTCGTGCCGCTTGTCGCTCGATGCTCGCTTGGCTTGCTCCCCGCTCGACATTCGATGCTCATTTTGTTCGACGCTCACCACACTCGACCCTCATCACTCGCCTTTCTTAGCTGACCTCGCTCTTCATTGAACCCATTGGATTTGTTCGATCCTTGGTTACCATTTTAAGGAGTACAAAAAATGAAATAAAAAATTATTGGTTGGTCTCGGATTGACCTGGTCCTCAATCGCTTTTTCAATGAGTATTAAAAATGAAATAAAAAAATTATCGGTTGGTCCCAGGGTTGATCCTGGAACCGGACTGAAAATCGGACTGAACCCACTGGGTCGGTTCGGTCCTCGGTTCCAAGCTCAATAGGGTCGGTCCTTGATCTCAAAAATTGAGGATCAGTACTGTGCGGATTGGTTCTAGGGTTAGGGGGTGGACCGGCCCAACCCGGATCATACTCACCCTTAGGCGTTACCATAATTTCAGTAACCACGTCATCGGCCCATGTAATAATCCATGTGGCGTCCAAGTCAGCCCGACGGCAGTGAAATAGTGATCCAGACAAGAAGTTCAAGAATCCAAGAATCTCCTCCCCCCACGGGCGCTCGCATCCCCTCCACAATCTCTCTCTCTCTCTCTAAATTCTTGCTTCGCGGCTTCGTCACAGCCTCACCTTCGCCACCTTCAAAGCTTCACAAAGGACGGCGACCACCCAAGAAGCGCTGAGATTGGTTCTTGGAGCGGAGTTCCCGCATGCGATTGAGCTCCTCCTAGAGCCGGTCGTGCCGCCATGTGGGAGTCGCTCAACCTGTGCCAACTCTTATCCTTCCCAGTGAACTTCTGCAGCTAGACTGGTCGGTCGATCACCGGACGCAGCCTTCAACTGCTGCTGTTATCTGAGATTGTTTGCTTCTGATTTCCATGCTACGTACAATAAGCCCTTCCCATAAATCTTCCCGATCTGGATCGAACTCGGATATTTGCTGCCGTCTCTCGAGTAAATAAAAGTCGAAATCTTTTATCTTGTTATCCATCTCGCAGATGTTTCTTGCCAATCTGTTCTAATGTAGCATGTTGAAAAAGGCTGTTCAATGTTAAACCAGACATGACTTTGCTCTCCGGTGATCTTTGTTGGCTTTGATACCACCTGACTGGTGGAAGGTAATAGGAATTGAAATGTGCCACAGAGTGAAATCTTAATCATGCACGAAGCGCAAGGTAAAGAAAAACTCTCAATTTTATCTATATATATTCAACGGGCAAGCTCCATTACATCATGCATGAATATAAGCGAAAAAGACAGTAACCTAGAAAACTCGAAAAGTAGGCATGATAATTAAATGTAAAATAATATCATCTATAATACTAAATAATATATAAAATCCTACGGATAAAGAAGTAACAAAATTGAATCTTATCCAAAACTAAAAAGGCATACAAAAAAAAGCAACAATATATTCTATATCAAATTCCGATGATGTCTTGATTACAACCCACACCAAAATTTTAGATATATAATTCTTTATCATAACTTCCCTTAACCAAATGGATGCAAATGGAAAATCTTAAATACAAAGAAATCCCTATGCTATGTCTTCTTTTAATCTGCACCCACGCGGAGGTCGACGAACTTCGAGATCTGGAGTCTTGGCCGCGAGCTCGCTGCTCAGCATTTACAAATCTGCTCAGCCGCCAAACGAGAGAGTGGATGAACGCGGAGGTTGGCCAAGACGTCTCCCGCTCATTTCTTCTTCCCTCAAGCCTTTTAAGGACTGCTCAAATCCAATGTCAGTATGTAATTGGATATGAGAAATCACCCTAAATATATTATGGACATGACTAGTTAAACAACGACTAGTTTTATTTTTATTTTTTGGCTAAAAACATTGACCGGTTAAACACCGACTAGTACTATGAATCAATATGGCAAAAGAGCTCCTCCTTGGCGGCTGAACATACAAACTACGACTACAAACATCTTCTGCTTGAGCTTTTGAATGAGACCCCATAAGTAAGCTGGAAAGAGCATTATCAACAACGGCAAAAAGAGGAGAAAAAAGGAGATTCCTCGGTACAATAGCAACATGAGGAAAGCTACGGAGAGAAAGGAGAAGACCCTGAGAAAGAAAAAGATGCGGGCACCACGAGTGGTACTAAAGACCGGCAGACAAGCTATAAGTGGAAGGGACAAAAAGCAATAAAGAAGAAGCGTGAAAATGATGAGAAAGATAGTGAAGGGATGGGTATCAAATGGAGAATCATGTGTCCCTTGATATTTCAGGACAACGAAGTTAACTAGAGTTGGAACGATGAACGTGACAATGGCGTCAATATTGTCTGGTTGATTCGGCCAGAAATTTGGCATTTTTGAATGCGGGGACAGATTAGGGAGAAAGAAAGGAAGAGAGACAAAGCTGCAAGAGCAGGGCGAATGTGCAAAAGACTGGGGAAGTGTATCGGATGATGGTCGGCTGTGAGGAGTGCCTGAAGGATGGAGGGGGGGTTTATAGATGCTTATAGATCACAATCAGATAAACGTCTCCATAGTTCTATAGAGAATTTTTTGATTGTGGTAACGAGCAAAAAAGACTATAGAACTATGGAGACTTTATCTGATTGTGGTCTCTATAGAGACTTTATCTGATAGTGTCCCACTATAGAGACTTTATCTGATTAAAAATCAGACAGTCAAATCCGGATTCGGAATGGAGGCTTTCTTTTTCCATGAGTACAACAAAAACCACACTTTGTCGTATCTTCGGAAAGTTCCATTTTCCTTTGTTCTTCGTCTAAAGCCAGGACGTCCCCACATGGTTAGCAGTCCTGACATGCGTAGAATAATGCAATCATCCTAAGCACTACACTTGATTTCTTTTTTTCTTTCTATTGGAATGCACTATGCTGATTTACTTAACAAATCCGAATAGTCAAGCACTGTTTCATTTATTTCACGAAAAATTAATAATTTAAAATATACTTTTAAAAAAAAATCCCTTCATAGGGTTATGTTTTCATGTAATCAAGATTGGATGAATATATTGTGCTTACAGAGCCAGATGAAGTCAACCTTAGTAATTATAGACTTCAATCTGAACCTTGGTGCCTCTCAACCCAAGTTGTCTGACTCCAATCTGTTTATTTAAACCGGACTTTTTCAAATTTCCTAGCATTGATCTATTGCGCATATTAGAGGTGCGTTTGGTAATATCTTTGTTCTCAGAAACAATTTCTCTTTGGAAATAGTTTTATTTTATTTTTATTCTCTGAATTATTTTTTTAGCAAAAGAACGTGTTTGGTAATTGTATAAAATTTCTAATCCTAGAATAGAGCAAAAACAAAAATGCGTTTGGTATGACCACAAAATTTTTATTCCCAATTTCTTTTATTTAATTGTAAAGAGACTTAACATTTCATGTTTGGATAAAGCTGAAATTTTATAATGATTTAATTGATCAAGATATTCTAAAATGGCCTAAGAAAATCCATCATAATAGTTAGTTAAAGATGAATAGCTAGAAATGGCAACAGAGAATCTCATTAGTTTATAATTCAAAATATGACGAGGTTGATAGTAAATCTTTGATTATTACAATAAACAGATGTATAGATCTTTTGAGAAGAAGAGCAAACGTTAGCTTTCACTACCTGGCATTCCCTATAAACATGAGATGGTATGAACTTTCATAAATGAAAGTAGACTTAATTTAATAATAAAGTTAACCTTTTGTGATTTTTATTAGGCCCATTGTTAGTGTAAAAAGCAACTTCTGCCCACACTTTTGAATTATTGACGTGTGGAAGGATTTAGTTATGGTATAGAATTAATTTCAACCCCACATGTGGCTTATCGGGCAATGAATGTGTCCATAATTTATTTTTATGACAGTAAAAATAAATTGGATACAAATGTATAATTTTCAATAAGATTAATTATTAGGGTTAATACCCTAAAAAACCCCAAACTGGTACATCTGTGACAAATGTACCCTAAACTATTTTTTTGACCACCAAAAACCCAAAACTGGTATACTTTTGACAAATTTACCCAAAACTGGTACACTTGTGACAAATTTACCCTCTGTTAGTTTTTGTTAAATTTTACTGTCAAATTATTAAGTTAAATGACACGTGACAGTTGATTAGTATACAAATTTGGGATTTTACGCTCCGTTTATCACATTTTAGAATTTTTGTGATTTTTTTTGTGGAATTAATCCAATTTAGCGGAGGGTATATTTGTCACAAATATACCAGTTTGGGGTTTCTTGCAGTCGAATAAATTAGGTTGGGATAAATTTGTCATGAATGTACTAGTTTGGGGTTTTTTATTGTCAGTCGGGGTAAATTTGTTACAATTGTATCAGTTTGGGGTTTTTTATGGTAAAAAAATAGTTTGTGGTAAATTTGTTATAAGTGTACCAGTTTGGGGTTTTTCAGGATATTAACCCTAATTATTACTAAGTACTTTTCAACTTTCGATACTGTTAATTGCTATTTTTTTTTTTTTTTTTTTTCGGGGTCAGTGATAATTTTCTGTGAAAAAAAAAGTAATTGCCAACTTAGGAGTTTTGCATGCGTGATTATTAATTTCTCATATAAAAAATTTTCTTCAAATATGTCACTGTTCATAATAAGTAACCTTTCTAATGTGGCATATAACTTATCAAAATAAAAAAGTAATTATCTATTTATCGAAAATCAATAATTTTCTATTTATTGAATTTATTTTTCTCATCAATTAAGTTGCCAACGTACAAAACTGAAAGCCCATTCGCCCAATTGCCCAACTTTTTTTGAATTGAAAATTGATCCAATGGGCCACATCACGTTACTAGAATTTAACGGTTCAAATCAACACAAGGGTCGTTTCTATAATTTCAGCAATCATGTCATTAGGAAAATTATCCAAAATTTTTTTAAACTTTTAGCACACATTTCAATTTTACCAATTGACCTCATCCGGCCAATTTTAGCTGAAATTCGCTAATGTAGATGCTGGTTGTCTTATGTATCATGACGATAATATTAAATTTTATTATTTTTAATATTTTTTTTTTCGAATTTTTAATTATTTTTTATATTTTAAATTTCTTTTCTCTTTTTTTCTTTCATTTTCTTCCTTTGGCCGATTGCCTAGAGGCCACGATTGACAAGGGTCGGCCTCGCAGGCCTCGGGCTCACTTGTGACTGGCAAGGTCGTGGCCTTTGGTCGATTGTCGGAGGTTGGGCGACCAACTAGAGGAAAAAAAAGGGAAAGATATAAAAAAAAAAAAAAAAAAAGAAAAAATTAAAATTTTGAAAAAAAATAAAAAAATAATTTAAAATTTGGAAAAAAATTAAAAAATTTATCCATGTCAATGCCGGCCCACGTCGAAATTTCAACTAAAATTGATCAGATTGACTCAAATGACAAAAAATGAAAATGTTTATAATTTAATTGATAAAATTATAGCCGAATTGACAAAAATGTAATATGCTTTACCACTTTTTGGATAATTTTTTCCCGCATCATTAGCACAAGTAATAATCCACGTGGCGTCCACGTCAGCCCGCCGGCCGGGAGTGAAATCGTGATGAAGAGCGAGAATCCAAGAATCTCCTCCTCCCACGGGCGCTCGCATCTCCTCCACAATCTCTCTCTCTCTCTCTCTCTCTCTCTCTCTCTCTCGCAATCTCTAAATTCTTGCTGCGCGGCCTCGTCACAGCCTCACCTTCGCCACCTTCAAAGCATCACAAAGGACGACGGCGACCCAAGAAGCGTCGAGATTGGTTCTTGGGGCGGAGCTTCCGCATGCGATTGAGCTCCTCCTCGAGCTGGTCGCGCCGCCATGTGGGAGTCGCTCAACCTGTGCCACTTCCCGAGAGCAGTACCCGCTTCGGTTTCTGGTTCTGGGTTCTTTATCTATGCGCGCTTGGCTCTCTCGTCCATGTTTCGAGCATTTTGTTTCGGAGTTTTTGATAATTTATGCCGAGTGACCGCCTTTGGATTGAATGGTGTCTGAGGGTCTGTCGTTTGAAACGGCTCAGAGTGTTTTGGAAAGATGGTTATTCGTATGTTTATTCGAATGCTGAGTGCTGCTTCGGATCTCTCTGGCAAATCAAGAATGCTCCTGTTTTGTAAAGCAACCCACAATACAAATTCTTGGATTCTTTTCAACTGGGTATCATGAGCATCATATATATTAGCATCATTCTTGGCTATGACAATACCATGATTAATTGAAGTGATGCTATGCGTTACCCCTTTCTCGACTTCTAGGGATATGGCACGACATCCTTGGTGTGAGCGTGGATGCTTCTGAGGCTGATATTAAGAAGGCGTATTACCTGAAGGTACCTATGACCCGGGTTGGGAGTAAGGTTGTGCATATATGATGAACTTATGAAATTTTCATGTTGTCTTTCAGGCGCAGCTGTTACAACTGGATAAGAATCCTGTAGATCCAAAAGCATACAACCGGATAAGAATCCTGGAGATCCAAAAGCAGCAGAAAATTTCCAGGTCAATTTGATTCTTCAGCTTTCTTGGAACAAAAATATATTTTGTCGTACTTAGGGCGTGTTTGGTAACGTATCTATTTTCAAGAATAATTCTTGATCATAAATGATTCTTTTTTATTCTGTTCTCGGAAACAATTCATAAGCAAGGATGTCTGCTGGTGAGGGAATTTGAGAACCGCCGGCATAGTTAAGCTGAGCACGATTGGTAGAGGTTATGGGAATGACATAGGAGACTCCCAAGGATGCGAGGGAACTATACGGCTGGCCACTTAGGGACTTGATTGTACTGGCGACGGTTCGTGGTTGCACCCACAGAGAGGTCATGTGATTTATGCTAGGCACCTATTCTAGTGTGTGATGGTTCATGGAGATGTAGAGGAATAGCTGTATGAATGGCACGTGATCTTGGCACGTGATTGGCACTTGGTCGAGTCATGTTCGAGGCATGTGAGCATTAGTCATGCGAGATGCACATGTGGCCATGAATAAGGAGATGTGGCCATGAATTTCAAGGCTTGTGGATGCCCATGATTTTGTCATGCGGTGGCATGCAATGCTACCTTATTTGTTAAGTCATAAGTAGCACCGACACGGACATGCGATAACCGACGCGATGCGACACGAGACGTTGTTTCTCAAAAAATAGAGAATTCCGACATGTTATATATTATATACATATTTTATTTATAAGTAATAAATTATTATTTTTATGATTATTTCAATCAAATTAATCTAATTCAAATTCACAAATAAATAAATAATAATAAAATCTTGTAATAAATTTATACTAAAAACATTAATCCATCATTTATTAATATCCTTCATTGTTTTAATTTGTCAAATTCAACTCTATTTCAATAAATCCATAAAATTTGGAAAGAAAAAAAAAGGTAATCCACATTCTAAACTTGCGTGTCAGAGATGTCGAAAGGGAAAAAGAAAAAAAAACTCGAGGGTAAATTATGTATCACGGAAAGTGAGGATCAAAAGAGAAGATAATGAAATATTAGGTTTTTCTTCTTTCTTAATTTGTTATTTTTTTTTTCACATATATATTTCCATATTTCATTTATTGAAATTTTTAAAATTGACCTCGCATATCGGAATCGTATGTTGGAAACTCGTATGTCGAAATTCCGACTCGAGTGTTGAAGAGTGTCGAAAAAATTGATCAAATGTCAGATTTTTCGACACGTGTTGACTGAGTGTCAGAGAGTGCTCGAGAGTGTCGAAGAGCGTCGGACATGTGTCCAAGTGTCCGACACGACACGAAAACTCCCGGAAAGTGTCGGTACTTCCTAAATCAAGTCTAGACCTTATCCGTCTCTCATAATCCTGAAATCACTCAAGTTATTATCCGAGACCCGGGGATTCTTTGGAAAGCGTATTCTCAAGTTCATTGAACTGATTTTGAGCTTTCTTGTCCCACGGGGCCCAAACATTAAATTTTTCACGATATTAAGCACATAGCTCGATCAGAAGTGGGACTTAACTCACAAGCTCAAGAGACAAAAATCGTAAGCTTATGGCCGCCTAAGAACTACTCTTTATCATTTCTTAAAGTAAGATACGTTGTAATTTTCTTTCTTCGGGTTTTTTTTTTTTTTTTATCATTTTCCACACACCCACACATATTTTATCATCATCATCATTATGGGACATATATATTCTTACCTTTTTGGATATTTCTCCTCTCTTCTTTACTAAATACTCTTACCAAATTTCTCAAATTACATAAACACAATGATAAACGTGTGATCTAATCATTTCTAAATTTAGCAATAGCATTGTATTCATAAGGAAGTGTTTTTCCTTCCCTCCTTTCATAAGATTTCTAAATTTTATGTAAATGTAAATAGAAGTCATGTTTTTATTCCATTTTGCCAAAAAAAAAAAAAAAACTGGACATGTTTTATTTCTTTTTATACGGATAGTCAATTTTCTAATACGAATTTTACTCATAAATGACAATTGAAATTGAATACGAATGAGTCACGTGCAAATGCAATTATGCACGTGCACCAGCACTCCAACATTATCCTCATCAGCAGAATTAAGATTACAGCAGATATGGATATGCTGCTCTCTCTCTCTCTTCTAAGCTGTCCCGGACATCATCTTTTGAGATTCTATGTGGCAGAACTAAGAACCCAAACGGTGAGTCGAGCTCTTCCTACTCTTCCATACTTTCGGTTCCTGTTCTGGTCTAGTGCCTCTGTTTTCCCATCTTCTTCATCCGGCTACGTTTGCCAAGCGTTTCACCTGGTATGCAAATTTCAATGTGTAATTCATGGGAATGCGTGTCTGCTTCGTATTGTTATATCGAATAGGTGATCTTAAGACAGTTTGTTTTCAGTAGGCAGTCGCAGTTGGAAAAATGTCTCGTGAATGATGCTGATGGCTGCCTCGTTCTGTGATGTCAACCTGGGCTGTGGTCTTCGCAAGCTCCATGACTTCCACTCAACCAGGAATGGGAAGACAAGGTGCCATTTCCTCTTCATTTTGGCTATACACCCCGTGTGGCTGTTGAATTATACTTACGAAGAAAGTCAATGTGTCTTGCTTCCCATGGGACGTAGAACTATTTGATGTTGTCTATGGATTATTATGTGAGGGGTTGGACATCTCTTAGTTTTTGGATGTGAATGACGGTCTGATGACCAACCATCCTCATTATAAAGGAAACAATTTGGTGCTAACAGTATGTGCAGGGTTATGTTGGATGCTAATCCTTTGGTCGATCCAAGTGTTGTTATCATGTATAATTGTAATACTCCATGACCCGTCAGAGGTAGAGTACTATATACTCTCATATTTAAGTATTATCTCTGTTGCAGGAGGGTAGTGCTTTCACAGTGGAAATAGAATGCCCTTTCATGACTGGAATCTTCCGTATTGATTATATAAAAGGACGAAAGCAACCTAATCAGAAGCTTCATTTTTACTGTTTGAATGAACTAATAATGTATCAATGAGTTTTGTTCTATATCCACATTGACCGAGAAACTTCCACAGCTAGTAGACATTGATGATTCTATATTTGAGTAAAGCTTGTGTGATCTACAACTTACTAAAGAAATGTTTCTTTGATACATTGAAAATTGTTTTTCTCTGTTGTGATTGCGTTGTTCTTTCACTTGGTTACTTTACGACAGCAAGTTCTACCTCTACCGCTGTAAAGATATGAGATACTTGCCCTCCATTATCAGTTATATCTTCTAATCCTTTCATATGTGTCTGTTGGGGAGAAAGGATGTTCTGATTCCACCTGATATATGTGGAAAAAAAAAGGTGGAAGAGCAGATACTAGTCATTTTCATGATCTCACATATACCAGCTCTTTCTGTAGGTCTTATGCACATATCCAAAATCTATGTTCCTATTCTAAGCAGCATAAATATCTCAAAACACTAGACATTAAGCAAGTGGAAGTCAAGCAAAGATTTAAGCTTCACCAAGCCTTTTTTGGGAAGAATGGTCATAGTTCTGAATTGGCAAAAGAAGATGATATTTCCATGGCAACATTGATATGGAGGGCAATCAAGTTGCCAATTTACTCTGTTGCTCTTGTTCCTCTCACGGTGAGCTTTTCTATACTCTAGAGATGGATTTTTCTATGCTTCATCGACAATGTCAAGTTACTCACAGAAGCCTCTATTTTGTAGTATTCACAGTCTAACACAAGCTTGACAAACTTTGTCAGACACACGTATAATGAGAGTTTTCAATAAATGCTGAACTTAGCCAATTTTCTTTTGCATCGGCGCGACAGAAGTACAGTCTAGAATAATGAGAAGTTAATGGAAGGATGCAGGAAGATGTGGGAACATAAAAGAAGTACAAGTTCTGGTGTATGGATGCTTCTGTCTGTGGAGATATATATTCTAAATTCCAATGTGGATTTAAAAAAAAAAAAAATCAAGTATACTGCTACACAAACTGCAAATACTACTGTCAGACTGGTCCTTTTCTTGCTAACGCTTGTAAACTACAGAGATCTATAAGTTCAGTTAATTCAGTCATTTGCAGGTCTATCATAAAAGTGATTTACCAGAAATACTGGGGTTTGAGAGTGTCCTTAGGGTTAATGGAACAAAAAAATTAAAATGTTGTAACATAATTCTAGCTTAATGAATGTGACAGTAATTTTATATGGCCTCCCATCCCTCTCTTCCCCTGGCTTGTAATATTCCTGTGACAGTCTCTGTCCTTGGCTATTTTAGATGAAGCGTGAAGTCCACAACCTTTCGGAAGCCTTTTCAATTTTATCCAGCATGACATTGTTTTTACTTTTATACCTCTTTTGAATGTTCTATTGTTGGATTATATTTTTTGAAACAGATTGGTAGTGCATCTGCCTATCTGCAGTCAAGCACTTTCCCTGCAACGCGTTACTTTGTGCTCTTGGTCTCCTCAATTCTTGTGATCACCTGGCTAAATTTAAGGTTAGTAAAGTGCTCATATATTTTGTGTTTAGACTAAGTGGTAAGAAGCAGTTTCACCTTGACTGGATAAAGATATTGCATGACTGCTCTGATATAGAGTGTTTCTTTTGGTCTGAGAATATCTTATTCATTTTCTAAATTATTAATATTTTCATGTCACGCATGAGGCAGATGCTGATTGTTCATGGTTTTTGTTCTGCAGTGTCCACAATTGCTCCCTTCTGTGGGGAACTGTGTTAACTGGTCTGACTATCTTTGAAATGATATTTTAAGTGTATTAATTGTTTTGGATCCTATTGGCTCGTGGTATGTGGTGGTTTATTCATAGACTGATTTTATCTTGGTCTGGGGGGACTGCAGTGTGATGTCTAATCTGAAAATTTGTACCTGAGGGTCCCTTCCTAGAAATATGTCATCATTTTTTTTGAGTTGCAGTAACTGCAGTGGATAAAAACCACTGAGTAGGAACTTCTGAAAAAAAGGGGAAAAACTGCAGAATCTTAAAGCACATGGGTTGCACTCAATATATCATTACAAATTCGTACCATTAGATCCAATTCCATTTCAGGTATTGAAGATCTTACATGTACTTGCGCAGCAATGATGTTTATGATTTCGATACAGGAGCAGATAAAAATAAGAGGGAATCGGTTGTGAACCTGATCGGAAGGTGATCAGTTGACTATTTGCCTTGGCATCCTTTACATGTCTGTTATCACACATTTAACTGTTGACAATTGCTTTTGTGGATACATGTGGCAGCCGAACAGGAACTCTTGTTGCAGCCTATTTGTTTCTTGTCCTTGGCTTGATGGGTATGACATGGGTATCACTAAAGGCAGGACATTTACGTGCGATGCTGTTACTGGCTTGTGCTATCGTCTGTGGTTATATATATCAGGTAGGTACTCTGAGGTGTTCTTATAAACTTGTACTTTGTTTAGTTGGAGTGCTCAAGCATCTGAGCTGATCTTGTGAGGTTGAAAGTATAAGATTGATGTTCAAAGGGCAGCAACTTCGTCTTTCAAGACTCATTGCACCTTGATCCATATCAAAGACTGTTCATTCACATTTACCCAAATTTTCCCATCTGCAGTGTCCACCATTTCGATTAAGCTACCATGGACTTGAGAGCCATTGTGCTTCGCAGCATTTGGACCTTTTGCTACTACGGGCTTTTACTGGTTAATGGGCAACAACAGGTGATTGTATATGATTTTCGTCTCAAAATCTGCTGCTCCACTATCATGACAGGTGTTGCTTATATGTTTTTTATTTGACAGTAGCGTGAGCTATCTTCCCTTAACTGGAACTGTTCTGTGCGCATCTATCCTTGTTGGCTTCACAACCTCTTTAATCCTCTTCTGCAGTCATTTTCATCAGGTACTTTCTACTTGATCCAGATTTTCTTACAATTCTTGGGATCACAACTTAAGACTCACTGTCGGTCATTTTATCTTTCAGGTAGAAGAAGATACCAAAGTCGGAAAAATATCGCCTCTGGTGACTTCTCTGTCCCTTTTATGAGGTTTGGTAAAACAAAATCAGACATTAGCGCTGCAATTTCATGTGCAGGTTAGGCTTGGCACAGAGAAAGGTTCATCAGTTGTGAAAGTGGCAGTCACAGCACTCTACTCTCTTCTACTAGCTTTCTGTCTCACCAGAGATCTTCCTTTTACTTGCATCGTGAGCATCTTGTTGACTGCATATTTCCCAATCCCCTAGTATCTCATCATCAGAATATGTTGAAATATTCTGTGTTTTGCATTGATTTTGTTATCAATTACTCTGTTGTACAATCTACTCCAGGTACTGTGCCTTCTGACATTACCTATGGGAAACCGGGTTGTTAGCTTTGTCGAAGAGAATCACAAGGTGAGCAGAGAAACTGAAATCGCAGTATGAAGCTGAAATTTATTTGACTTTTCTATTACAGCTCAAATATATATTTTGTGCTTCGTTTGCATATTTGAGTAGTAGAGTAACGATGTTCCTTTTTCTTCAAAATGTCATCGTAAAGGACAAGCGGTTAATTTTCATGGCAAAGTATTATTGCGTGAGGCTACATGCTTTGTTTGGAGCTTCATTAGCTGCTGGATTGGTGATAGCTAAATTTGTCTGCAAGAGATATATTCCGAGGTTGATCTCATCCTAAGTTCTCGAGCCGCTTCATGCATCAAGGACTTGATGAGATACGAGCTTCCATGCGGAAAGTCACGAAGTACTTGGTTGGACGCTTGCTTAAATCATTACGAGGCGTCCATGTTGCCAAGAATAGGTCACAATTTTGCAATCTGTTTGCAGTTGTACTAAAGTATGTGCTTGCCCTACTCTGTAAGATGAGCGGACTTAGGTGCTAATTCTGTTTATATATATATACACACAAAAAGGAAACCAATTTATACATTATTCTTAGTTATAATGTGTAATATTAATTTTTCTCATGCATGATTATTGATTAAGTCATCACCTCATGCATGATTATTAGGATTGAACTCCTTGTGTATTATATAATACAATAGACTAGACGTTCAAACTCTACTAGGCATGGTACAACCTTATAAGTGGATGCTATTCGTCATATTATTCTCTAGAACGACTATAGAAGGAAAACTGGTTTGTTAGGGTTTGCTCACCTGGCAACGCACGGGCTATTTCACAACTAATGAACTGTTGGTTCGTGACACTTACATATTAACGTAGACCCGACTTCCACACTTGACCTTAGGTTTGTTGTTAGCTATTGGAATCCAATGAGTTAGAAGCGATGTTGCACTCATGTCACAAACTTTAAATTGGGCCGGCAATACCCATTAAAAATTTTCGGACAATAAATAGTTTGCTTGTCAAAAGATGCATTGCATAATTTAATTTTATATTTTTGTTGGACATTTGATTAACTACACTTTTTTCTTTTCTTTTTTTTATCGCAGATTAACTATGCTTAGGTAGTGGAAAATAGCGGTGAATTGCAGTTTTCACTCTCTAGTGCGCTAAATGACAATAACCCATGGATTCATTTAAGTTAATTCCAGCTATTATCACATTATCACAACTAGACCTGTCAAATGAATGGTTCGGGTCAAGTTTGGGTCGGGTCGAAAATGGGTCGACCCATATTTGACTCGTTTAACCCGTTTTGACCAATATTCATGTAATATAAATCAAGTGACCCATACTCAACCAATACCTAACTCAACCCGTATTGCTAAAAACTATTAATTTTCTAGGAAAACCCACCTCTATTATATGCTAATTGGATTAAAACTTCAAATTAAATTAAAAATGGTAAATAAAATAAAATAAAAGTTAAAAAAACTATAAATTGAAATATTTATAAAGAATTAGATCATGCACATGCTTCTCTTATTTGAAGTGAACATATCATTGAGTAACTAAAAATTAATAAGAAAATTTTTTAACTAAACCTTAAAAAGCTCATTTTTATGATTTTCTTTTTTTTTTTATAAAAAGAAGCATTGCTAAAACACTTTTATGCAATACAAATTTAATAGAAATTTTTATAATTCTTTTTAGAATTTTTTAAAATCGAATTTTTAATTTTTAAAATATAATTTTTAATTTGGCCATGATTCGGCCTGAAGGCCTGTCATGAGTCAATTGGCCGTTCAGGGATCGATAACCCAAAGTCCAGTTATAGAGTATTCAACCATGGAAAAGTTATTCGATCATAAGGATCGGTCGTGAGACAATCACATACCATCATGGATCGACGGATGGTCATGGCTCAATTCCGTCCGGTCATCGCACTAGTCATGGGTGATTCTGCTCGGTCGTAGACTACCATGAATTGATCCCATGCGATCGTGAGTTGATATAAATCGATCGATTTCACACGATTACATTATGACTAATAATCAACCATAAATTGAATAAACTCAACGTGGTTCAATTTTGGACTGACCAGGAGTTGTGGTGCAAAACCTTGGACTAGTCACAGGATCGACTATAAGACTGGTCAACTGGCCCAAGGATTTACCACAGGACTGGCCAAGTGAAAATGACCAACGAGCTAGCCCACGAACTGGTTAGAGGACCAATCGACTAGGCCAAGACCTAGCCAGCAAACCCAATTGCGACCCCTTTTCTCAATAAAGGGGATTTCGAACTCGGTTTGGCCAATCAAGCTAGGTTGCATCTAGCTTTGTTTGGGCATGGCTTCGGCATGAACCTTAGGCCAGACAAGGTTGTCGATCGCGATCGAACTTGATTAATCCCTACCCAATGACAAGGTTTTCAAAACTTAGATATTTTCCTAAGGTGCATTCAATGCCTTTGGCTTGTAGTAAATTAATGCACATTGACTAGGGGTGATCGGGTCCAGGGGTGGGCCGGGTCTAGACCCGACCCCCGTTCCCTACCCTCGTTATAACGAGTTCCATTTTTGAACCATGTATTCCCTACCCCCCGTTTGACGTTGGACCATTCCCGCCCACGTTTTTTCCGGTCCGGGAACAGGGTTGACCCTGTTTATATTGGAACCTGTTTTGCATAAAAATTGTTGTATCTTTATATTAACCTTAGATAAGCAAGTATGGATGAGTTATATGTTGAAACAAAAATGCCGGACCAAGCACATCCTTCGACCAAACTTATTGGGAACATGTATAAAATTTGGAACCCCCTTGAAAAAACAACCACGTGTATAATTCGACCATCTCGCATCCCCATATCCCACAAGGTACATCAAGTTTCTCATATTCCAATAATATACAAGCTAGCAATTTAGCCAATTAACTAGTTGTAGTACAATTTCCTTCATGTGCTCGATCTTCTTCTCCTTCACGTGGTACAAAATCTCTAACAAAAACCTAAAATTCATATATAAAGAAAAATCAACAAGAATCCATACTTTAGAGACATGCAAAAGTTATGATTTAATAAAGTCTATTTACTTACCACAAAATCGGAGTTTCGACAAAATGAAGTTTATTTTCCAATGATAATGTCCTTGGTAAGACAATCCAAATCTATAAAAAAAAAAAAAAAAAAAAAAAAAAAAAAAAAAAAAAAAAAAGAGATTAAATAGGGCATGCACTTAATAGATAGTTATGCAAATGAATTATAAGATAGAAAGAAATATATATAACTTACCCGCCTCAAATTGTTCCGCATTCTCGATGCACTCTTCAACATTAATTGGCACGCGAACAGCTCTCAACCAATCTTGAGTACAAATTAAACCTTCCACCACTCTAGGAGTCAAAGAACTTCGAAAGCCATCAAGTACACGTCCCGATGTACTAAAAGCCGACTACGAAGCAACGGTAGTCACGGGAATAGACAAAACATCTCGAGCCATCAAAGATACAATTTTATACTTTGACCCAGTACTCTTCCACCACATCAAAAGATCAATATTAAGGATATCTTCACTTTCAGCTTCAAGATATCGATCAAGCTTAGATTTGTTTTCATCCAACACTCTTTTCTTCGCATGGAGAAAGCTTTTGTGCCAAGCATCGATTTCACAATCATTGTCATCAATATCAACATTAGAAGCACTACTACTATTACTCACACTTGAATCACCAAATTTTCCTTCACTAGAAGAGCCAACAAAAGATCGCTCATAAGATTTATACAAATTCTCCAAGGCGACCTTCACTTTATCATGCATCTCATCAATTTTTGCTTCATCATCATAGATTTGTTCAAAACAGAACTTTACATAAGTCAACTTCTTTGTAGGATCCAATGCAACCGCAATCAATGCCATCATATTAACTTTATCCAAACTCCCATAATACTTGTCAAACTTCTCTTTCATTTTTAAACCCATAGCTTGAAGCTTTGGGTCTAAAGAATTCATCGCATTATTCAAATACTTGTACAACTTAGCTATCTCCTCAAAATAATGATTTGAAGTAACATATGAACTACCCGACATCCTTTTGGTTGCATCATAAAACCGTCTCAGAAATTTAGAAATAATGATGGCATTTTCCCAATCTTCAGCTTCAGGAGGATCATTGTCAATTTCCCTTAAGAAATATGAATCTTCATCTTCCATTCTTTTAAAAGCTTTCTTGAATTTTATGGCGGTGTCTAACATCATGTAAGTGGAGTTCCATCTAGTGGCAACATCAAGACAGACCGAACCATTGTATGCAATCCTCTCATTCTCAATGCAACCTTTGAATGTCTTAGCTCTAGCCGGAGAACTCCTCACATACCTAACTATGTTTCGGATGCGTGCAATAGAATCACGCACCTCATTCAATCCGTCTCTTACTATCAAGTTAAGTATGTGAGCAGTGCATCTCATATGTAAAGCATCACCATTCAAAATCAAAAATCCTTCTTCTGAAAATTTTTCTTTCAAATAACTAACGGCCACATCATTTGAACTTGCATTATCCACTGTTATTGTGGACACCTTCCTTTCTATTCCCCAATCATAAATGCATTTCCCCACCATTTTACCAATCTCCTTACCCTTGTGACTATGCATCATCACGAAATTGATTATTCTTTTTTGCAACTGCCAATTTTCATCAATATAATGTGCAGTAAGACACAAATAGTTCAAGTTTTGAATGGAACTCCACATATCCGTTGTGAGTGCAATCCTAGATTTAAGCTTACCAAAGTAAGCTTTCAAACAAGTCCTTTCACTTAGATATAACTTCATACAATCTCTTGCCATTGTAAATCGTGAAAGATGATGGAAAAGAGGTTGCAATTCAGTAACAAAATCCCGAAAACCAACACGCTCAACCATGGAAAATGGCTGCTCATCAATAATAATCATTCGAGCAAGCATATGCCTACAACGTTCTTGATCAAACTTCCATGTCGTCAAGACACTATCACTAGTAGTATTTTCCCCAACCTCGCCAATCACACTTTTGTCACGTGATGCAAACAACATTTGCTTTTTATCTGTGCGAGGATACTTTTTGCACTTTCTCAAGTGCTTCCACATAGTAGAGGTTCCATGATCAACATTATACACATAATCCATCCCGCAATGAATGCACTTCACCTTAACTGTTTTCTGTGTTTTCTAATCTATAATTCTCGAAAAATGATCCCAACAATCTGATTGATTAGCTCGCTTTTTACCCGAAGCAGTATGAGAGTTAGGTACCCTCACCTTGTTTGTCGCGCCCATGGTTGCAGATTCCACTTCATCAGCTCCATGGAATGGCAATTCCATGAGTGGACTCATGGAATTATGTCCCTCTACCTCCATTGATATGTCTTTGTCTTGATCCATTAACTGAAAACTGAAAAAAAAAAAAAAATTATATAACATTAGGATTCTACAAAAACATATTAGTTTTCATAGTAAATCAAATCTCTCAACATAACTTTAGGACCCTATTTATATTGGAACCTGTTTTGCATAAAAATTGTTGTATCTTTATATTAACCTTAGACAAACAGGGTCTAATACTCTTAACCTATAGAAACAGATTAAACAAAACACCACCTCACAAATAACCCGCTTGGATCCTATGCAAATCAAGGACATCCAACCAATGATTCATGAGTTGAATATGTTGTGTGTTCAGTCAGAGAATCTGTTTTGTGTGTTCAATTTCAATTCCTCTAGCTCACAATCTAGTAAAATCGCAGTCAAAAGAGAGCTTGTCATATTGAACTGGAGAATCCCTGCAATCTCACTTTTCAAGCAAAAGATTTGCAAAAAACCTAGACCGGATATGCAGATGGGCTTAATTTGGGTCTTACTATGGCCTCGCGGAAACACCAAGGAGTTCAATCCAGATGTGGGTCTTACTATGGCCTCGCGGACCTAGGTCAGTCGACAACATCAATGAGCCCTTATAACAAAAATTGGAATCGGCTCAAAGTCACCTAAACTAAGTCTAGCCCAAACTTTCTAAAACCCAAAATACCCTAATATATTCATCCCTCTCAGTATCTCCTTCGATCTGCAAACCAAGACCACATAACCAAATATAGAAGTTCCAGGAAATTGGAAGTCTTCAATGGAGGTTAACTAAATTTATACTGCTCCGCCGGCAGTCTTCACCGGTGACCACCTCCATTGGCCGCGAGACCACCACTATCAGCCACAATCAAAGAGTTGCAGAAATTTAGAGCGTGGATAGGAAAAAACAAATTGAGATGAATGCTTCTGGAGATCCACGCTTAAGCCATCAACTCCCAATCATTTCTCTAGCAACTTATGTCAGCCAACATCAGGAGTTCAATGCACAAAACAGAGCAACACAACAAACAGCGATGTTATTCTCGATTTCATGTTCAAGTTTCGCGAAACAACAATGATATATATGAATCTAAAATTTCTATTGATATATAAGCATTAGTGAACCTTTCAGTCAACAGATATAATCAACTCTCTCTCGAGAATACATTTTGCGGCTTCATGGACACATTTCAACAAAAACTTGCATGCAACGAAATTACTAGTCTAATTATGGCATTGAAATGGTTTCTCGTCTAAAATCAGCATTAGAACAACAACGCCTTCACAGATCGTTAAAAGAAGTCTCAGATTAATTCAAATTCTTGATGATTTATATTCAAACAACATGAATACATCTCAATTTTGTGAATCACTAAAACAGAGCAATGAAATTACCTGTTCATGAAACGATAATGCAGAACAGTCCAATCAAAATTAAACAATACATAGTGAAGACTTTCTGATTCAGGCATGATCTTTGTAAATTTTACTGGTCTGGTATTTAGGGCATACCGTGAACTAGCAGAGCTGGGCTGTCGGCGGCAGGGGCGTCGCTCAGGAGTAAGCTCGGAGGAGCAGATCTGTCGGGCGTCGACTTCGAGCAGAGGAGGACCTAACAGCAGGGAGGCGGTGGTGCGAGCGCGAGGGGTGCGACGAGGGAGGCACGGGTGAGCAGAGGGGTGACTGGTGCAGGCGTCGGCGGAGGAGTCTTGCGGACAGAAGGCGGGCGACGCTCTGGCGCGGTGGCGAGTTCTTTGCGGGGGCGAAGGGAGCGTTGAGTCTCCTCGGAGCGGCTCGCCGGCCACTGCGGCGTCGCTCGATCTCGTTGGTGAGCGGGGGCTCGGACGAATGGGCCGAGGACGGAGTCACGGCGAACGACGGCTTCTAGCGTCTGGTCAAAGCGGCGGTGGCGCCCAGAGGTGGAGAGCGAACCAGCAGACGTCGGCAACAAGGCTCGGGCGGGCTGCGGCAGCTTCGCGAAGGGGGGCGAGGAATCGCGAGGTCGCGGGTGAGAGAGAGAGAGGTAAAGAGACAGAGAGGAATCGCGAGGTCGCGGGTGAGGAATCAGTGATTAGGGTTTTGGTGTTTTGTTTTTTTAGGGGTGGACCGGTTCTCCAACCGGTTCCCAAACCGGTCCGGGCGAACCGGTTCCCGGGTGGGAAATCCCTCGGAACCGGTTCCCGGACCGGTTCAAACAGGGTCTCAGTTTTGGGAACCGGTTCCCGGACCGGTTTCAACCGGAACCGGTTCCCGACCCTGTTTTCCGGGTGGGCCGATCCGGGAACCGGGTTGACCCGGTCCGGTTGCACACCCCTAACATTGACTAAGGGTGGACACTTGACATGAAAGGCTCTTGTCTTGGAAGACAAGTTTGAAACTTAGACCTTGGCTCATTAATGAGGAGGACACCTAAGCCTAATTAGGAGATCTTGGATGCCAAGAAATGGACTACACCATTGCAAGGAGGAGCAAGCAAGTCAAGCCTTGCCTCCTCTTTCCAACTAAGATTGCCACCTTTGATTTTCGAAATTACTGGACCTCCGCTATTTGCCAATTTTACACAAATTTTTATGGTGCGAATTTAAAGAAACTTCCTTCATGAAAATTGTTCTAAACATCTTGATTTAAAACATACTTAAATTTCATATTTTTCTAAGGTGAAATGGTAGTCATTCATTGTCTAGAACCTGTCCCTATAGTGAAAATGGTGATCAAGTTGCCTTTTCGAATTTTTATAAAATTTTTTCTTTCAGATTTAACCATGCTTCCTTCATGAAAGTTATAAAAAACATCAATGTCCATAACATATAAAAATTTCAAAGAGTTTTGTAAAGATTTGAATTTCTAAATAGGTCACTCTTTGCAAATGTTGATATGCTTGACGGACAGATTATTGGGTTGTGTTCAATGATTTACTACTCTTTCCACAACACGAATTTGACTTGACTTCCTTCATGAAAAATGTTATTTAAGGTCCTTTATACAACATCTTAAAATGTCATAATTTTTCGATTCCGTTTGATAAGGTAAAGATACTAATTTCGGAAATTGGTCAAAACTATTTTTCTCAATCAAGAAGTGTGAGTCATGCCCAAACTTGGACTCAAGTCCTTAAATGCCATGTTGAGGTGTCCCAAGCTACCAAGCTAAATGTTGAATCTGCTTGATAGGCAGATTATTGGGTTGTGCTAAATGATTTTATACTCTTTCCATAGCACGAATTTGACTTGACTTCCTTCATAAAAAATGTTATTTAAGATCCTTTCTACTACATCTTAAAATGTCATAATTTTTCGATTCCATTTATAAGGTAAAGACACTAATTTCGGAAATTGATCAAAACTATTTTTCTCAATAGGGAGGTGTGAGTCATGCCCAAGCTTGGACTCAAGTCCTTAAATGCCATGTTGAGGTGTCCCAAGCTACCAAGCTAAATGTTGAATCTGCTTGATGGGCAGATTATTGGGTTGTGTTAAATGATTTTCTACTCTTTCCACAACACGAATTTGACTTGACTTCCTTCATGAAAAATGTTATTTAAGATCCTTTCTACAACATATTAAAATGTCATAATTTTTTTATTCCTTTTGATAAGGTAAAGACACTAATTTCGAAAATTGGTCAAAACTATTTTTCTCAATTGGGAAGTGTGAGTCACGCCCAAGCTTGGACTCAAGTCCTTAAATGCCATGTTGAGGTGTCCCAAGCTACCGAGCTAAATGTTGAATCTACTTGATGGGCAGATTATTGGGTTGTGTTAAATGATTTTATACTCTTTCCACAGCATGAATTTGACTTGACTTCCTTCATGAAAAATGTTATTTAAGATCCTTTCTACAACATATTAAAATGTCATAATTTTTCGATTTCATTTGATAAGGTAAAGACACTAATTTCGAAAATTGGTCAAAACTATTTTTCTCAATCGAGAAGTGTGAGTCACGCCCAAGCTTGGACTCAAGTCCTTAAATGTCATGTTGAGTTATCCCAAGCTACCAAGCTAAATGTTGAATCTACTTGATGGGTAGATTATTGGGTTGTGTTAAATGATTTTTTACTCTTTCCACAACACGAATTTGACTTGACTTCCTTCATGAAAAATGTTATTTAAGATCCTTTCTACAACATATTAAAAAATGTCATAATTTTTCGATTCCGTTTGATAAGGTAAAGACACTAATTTCGGAAATTGGTCAAAACTATTTTTCTCAATCGGGAGATGTGAGTCACGCCCAAGCTTGGACTCAAGTCCTTAAATGCCATGTTGAGGTGTCCCAAGCTACCAAGCTAAATGTTAAATCTGCTTTACGGACAGATTATTGGGTTGTGTTAAATGATTTTCTACTCTTTCCACAGCACAAATTTGACTTGACTTCATGAAAAATGTTATTTAAGATCATTTCTACAACATATTAAAATGTTATAATTTTTCGATTCCGTTTGATAAGGTAAAGACACTAATTTCGGAAATTGGTCAAAACTATTTTTCTCAATTGGGAAGTGTGAGTCATGCCCAAGCTTGGACTCAAGTCCATAAATGCCATGTTGAGTTGTCCCAAGCTACCAAGCTAAATGTTGAATTTGCTTGATGGGCAGATTATTGGGTTGTGTTAAATGATTTTCTACTCTTTCCACAACACGAATTTGACTTAACTTCCTCCATGGAAAATGTTATTTAAGATCCTTTCTACAACATATTAAAATGTCATAATTTTTCGATTCTATTTGATGAGATAAAGACACTAATTTCGGAAATTGATCAAAACTATTTTTGTCAATTGGAGGTGTGAGTCATGCCCAAGCTTGGACTCAAATCCTTAAATGCCATGTTGAGGTATTCCAAGCTACTAAGCTAAATGTGGAATCTGCTTGACAGGCAGATTATTGTGTTTTGTTAAATGATTTTCTACTCTTTTCACAGCACAAATTTGACTTGACTTCCTTCATGAAAAATGTTATTTAAGATCATTTCTACAACATATTAAAATGTCATAATTTTTCGATTCCGTTTGATAAGGTAAAGACACTAATTTCAGAAATTGGTCAAAACTATT
This sequence comes from Eucalyptus cloeziana, assembly GCA_014182715.1. Classification (NCBI taxonomy): domain Eukaryota; kingdom Viridiplantae; phylum Streptophyta; class Magnoliopsida; order Myrtales; family Myrtaceae; genus Eucalyptus; species Eucalyptus cloeziana. Next base: position 10,065,245 of record CM024640.1, read on the forward strand.
TTTCTCAATCGGGAGGTGTGAGTCATGCCCAAGCTTGGACTCAAGTCTTTAAATGCCATGTTGAGCTGTCCCAAGCTACCAAGCTAAAGCCCTATCTTACCTTGAGACTTGGTGACTAAGTTACCTTGCATTTAATGCTTCTTGGCTCACTAATAGAACTTTCTTAGGAACATAGACCAGATGTAGGTCACGTTATTTATGCTAGATTGGGCATGTGATGCCCATTAAAGTTTGTCAAGTTTCTCCATATTATTATAGATAAATAATATGTAAACTTTCGGATCTTACATTGAAATTGCAATATCATATTTTTTGCTTCACGTTAAGTGTATTCTACTCTATCATTTCATTATTGGCTAACAAATTATTATTGTGAACATAGGGAACCATTGACCATTTAATTAAATATAGGGCTACAATTTTTTGAGTATGGTGAAACGAATAATCCGAACAAGAGACCTAGAAGGAGAATGTTGGAAATCTGGGAACAGCTTGATTCCATAACCCAAGTATTGACATTGTATAAAACGACCGACTCTTGATGTCCACAAGCCACAAGCTAAGTTGATGTGAACAAAGTTTAGATATAGAACAGACTGAAAAAAGAGGTTAGAGATAGAGAGGAAGAGAGTCAACTTCGCCTCAAATGGATTCCATCTCCCCAGTTGCTCCACCACATCAAGAAGCTAGTACTCATCAGCTCAAAATAACCAGTGCTAAGACTCTAGCTGAATCTACCAACCTCGCTTCCATTCCCTCCCACTACGCCTTCACCACCCCCACTTCTAGTGATCACGCCGTTCATCCCGACCACGATGACTCCATCCCCGTCATCGACTTCTCTCTCCTCTCCTCGAGTAATCCCCAACAATGGTGTAAAGCCGTCTCTGATCTTGCCAAGGCTTGTGAAGACTGGGGCATCTTCATGGTACACATGTTCCTAGCTTGTTCATTATCTGCTTCATAGTAATTTTCTTTATTTAGATTTTGTCACGAGCATCAGAAGCAAACAGTTGGTATCTTTGATGAGCTTTCGCTGGTCAAACTTGTTTAAAATACTTAAAAGGATAGGAAAAATATAAAGTTTGGGACACTATGGGTGCGTTTGGCAACTGGCCAAATAATGAAAATTTCTATTTTTTTTTGTTTTCGTGAGAAGATTTGGAATTGAAATCCGTTTGGTAAAATTTTTGTTTACTGAAACAAATTTCTATATTTTTGTTCTCGGAAGTAGATTTGGAGCATGATCAAGAAGTAAAAAAAAAATGCAAATTCTTTATTTTTAGGAACAATTCTAGAATCAAGTCAACCCATATTTTTTCTTTTCTTTTCTCTTCTTCTTTCCTTCTTGTTTTAGTTCATTTTCTCTTCTTTTTCCACCACCGCCGTCGCCGCCATCAGTTGCTACTATCGCCTCCGGTCGCTGACGACCGGTTGGGCAAGCTTCGACGAGCCTCACCTAGCCAGGCTCGGCTTGGTAGAGTCTTGGCTAGGCTAGGCGAGGCTTGACCTCGCCCAGATCTGGTGAGGCCAAGCTCACCTAGCCACCAGCGGGGCTTGACCTCACCTGGCCACCGCGAAGTTGATGTCACTCAACCAAGGCGAGGCCGACCTCGCAGTGGTGCCGCGAGATCGAGCCTTGCCCAACTACCAATGAGGCTCAGCCAATGAGGCATGGCCTTGCAAGGGGCCAACAACCCTCCGACGAGGTCGTCGGCCCTCGTTTGGCCGGTTGCTGGTCATCCTAAGGCCGGCGACCGGCTGAGGAAGAAGAGAGAAAAAGAAGAAGAAGAAAAAAAAGTAATAAAATTATTTTAAAAAATTAAAAAAATGATTTGGAGTAGAAATTTTGAGGACAATATCAAACACAATTTTATTCCAAGAATAAAAATTTTCGACAATTATCAAATGCCTTAAGTTGCTTATAAATTGTTCCCAGTAATAAAATAAAAAAGAACCATTTCTGATTAGAAATTATTCCTGGGAATAGAAGCATTACTAAACGCGTCCTTGGAGTGCCAAAACTTGACATAAATAGACACTTAAGTGCCAAAAGTTAGGAAAATGACACTTAAGTACTAAAATCAGAGTGAAATAGATTAGTTAAGTACCAACGGCAAGAAAATCTAAATGCTAACATGATGATTTTCCGGCGAGTTAAGTGCAAAATAACGTCGTTTTGCACGTTGACCTGAGTAAATAATTAATATAAAAATTAATTAAATTACATTTAAAACCATTTTTTAAAAAAAAAAAAAAAAAAAGAGGAAGAAGGCGGCCGGCGGCTGAGCTTTTTTTTTTTAAATGATTTTACAATTAATTTAATTGATTTTTATATTAAAATTTGAATTGTGCAAAAACAACGTCCTTTTCGTGTTTGTTTGGCTGAATCAGCCTTCTGGCAAGCCACATAAGCTAACAAAATTAATAAAAAATTGTCACGTAAGATTTTCAGTGGATTCATCGGATGTGGCACTCAAGTGTCCCATTTTTAAAAAAAATTAGTACTTAAGTGTCACTTTTTTAACTTTTGACACTTTAAGTGTCTTCTTATGCCAAGTTTTGGCACTTGACTTATTTTTTTGCCAAAAAATATAAATTGAATTGGCTAATTCAACCCATGATTGTTCACTCATGCCGGAGCTAAAGAGAAATGATGATAAACTATTCTCCTGACATAGCATGCATGAGATTGGGCGCTGCACGTAAATCAAACCTGACAGCTTTTGTCTTTTTAAATCCATTTTTGTAATTGGCATCAAAGCTGAAGCCAATCCTCGTCATCAGTATGACAAAACTCTTTATACATGATCCGACAGTGTGTTGTTCGCTATGTATTGATCATAGCCTTTGGTTGTAAATGTGAGTAGTTGATCAACCACGGAGTGCCCAAGAGTCAAATGAAGGCGACGGTCGACGCGCTGATGGGATTTTTCGATCTGACGGAGGAGAAGAATGAGTTCTAAGGGAAGCACGTGTTGGATCCCATAATATACGGGACGAGCTTCAGAGCTTCGGTCGACAAAGTGTTCCTCTGGAGAGATTTTCTGAAGATGAGGGTGTATCCAAAGTTTCACTGCCCTCCCAAGCCAGAAGGCATGAGGTGTCCACTCTCTCTCTCCCTCTGTCGGTTTTGCGTGCAAGTTCTCAGTTTGCATATACGTACTGAAATTACTGTTTTCTTGATACCAATTGTCTATTTATTTATTTATTGTGGGTGAGTGATCATTAGGTTACAAATAGTGGTGATAACAACTATATTTCCTTACTGTAGCTTTAACGCTACAGTCCAAGCAGCAGCAGAACCTTTCCCTTGGGGACAATTTTTTGGCAATCGAGTATAGAATGAAATCACAGAATCTTGAGGGATCGAAAAATTCAAGAGTACGTATGTGGGTAGAGCAAAATAAGTTGTCACTCTGCTCACCGTATCATCCTAAAATAATGTTCAGAATTATCAATCTTTGACTTGGTACTTTGGAGTTATCAATGCATCGAGATCTTAGTGCACAGTAAAAGATTGCATCGAGATCTTAGTGCACATGGTAGTATTGTCGGGGACATCAGAAAAAGAAAACATGATGAGGAACTTGAACAAATTCTTCTTGGAAACACAAGAATCCGAATCTTCAACTTGACTAATTCCAATCTCTGTCCGTGAATAAGACTCTGTCCACTTGGGTGGCAGACTTGAGTTCTGAAGTTACCTATGTACAAACATGACGTGATTTGGATACCAAAGTTGCCATATCTGCAGGAAGCACTTGACCACTCAATCAATCATGTGGGATCTGAACTTGAACAACTTCAACCCATCTGATGCGCGAGCTCTTCAGCATCTTGGGTTCCGGTTTGTTAGTGTTGTACAGTAGATCTATATTTACCTAGAAATCTGGTAGTCTTGAAATATAGCAATGGAAAGTATGCAATTCTTTTGTTAGGATACCATTAGTTTGGATCATGTTGATGTCAAACAAGAACAATTTTGTACGCCGAGAAAAAAAAAGCAAAGTGCAGATTCCATTTGATGGAGCAAAATAATTGGTAATACCCCAGATAAAAGATAGAGTGATAGAAACCTGTGAAATTCCTAAAGATGAAAAGAACTCCACCATGGCATTTCCTCTGATAAATGTGAGCAATGTTTGTTGCAGTGAAGTTTTAGCTGAGTACACTGGGAAGCTCCGGAAATTAGCCAGGGAATTGCTCAAGGGTGTATCGGAGAGCCTAGGACTTGGACCAGGCTATATCGACGAGGCAATGAACATGGATTCAAGCCTACAGATATTAGCAGCGAATCTGTATCCGCCGTGCTCACAGCCAGAACTTGCTGTGGGCCTACCCTCGCACTCAGACATTGGCCTGTTGACCATCCTCATGCAGAATGATATTGGCGGCCTCCAAGTGCACCATGGCGGGAAGTGGGTCAAAGTTGATCCCATTCCGAATGCCTTTGTGGTCAACACTGCTGATCAGCTCGAGGTAAATATACAGAAATCCACGTTTTACCTTTCTAATCTCCCTTGTCTGTCTTGCAAGAGAGGTCCAATTGATTTCAAATCTCGGTGTTTACTGTGTGCCTTGGTTTATGGAAGGTAAATTGTGATACATAGAACTATAGATGTAGATACAGTGTAGGTATTTATAGAAGGAAAATTGTCATAACATAGAAATGCGGAAACTACAGTTGTCTTAAAAATTTTGCTGAAATGTACTCTATCGTCTTTGTTTCTTTAACCGGATATTAATCAGCAAAAAGGTTGATACGAATCTCTGTGATTTACTCTGGTTTAGCCATTGAACGGATGAAGCTCATTGCAATTGCTTTTTTTTTTTCCTTGACACTTTTCAACTGTGCAAGATTCTGAGCAATGGGAAATACAAGAGTGCTTTGCATCGAGCTGTCGTGAACAACAAGGCTACAAGGATATCGATCCCTTTTTCCACTGGACCGTCACTCGACACTGTAGTTGTGCCAGCAGAGCAGCTGGTGGATGGCAAGCACAACCAAGCCACAGACATCTCGATGAATTACAAGGAGTACATGGAATTTAAACAATGCACGGTACTCCATAAAGGGTTGTGCCCGAATCAGGTAAAGATATGATTTTGTGCAGCCTACTGTTGTGTTGTATTATGAAATAAATGTGTGATTGTCTACTGCTTCTAGTCTATTTGGACTCCTCGGAGAGCAACCTTATGGAACATTTAATATTATGTGATGCAAGGTGCGAGAACCGTACATTTAATTTTATGGATGTAAGCTGAACATTTCTGAGATGTATCTTCTTGGCATAATAAATGGAAGTGAGAACTGCATAATCTCTTATTCAACACCGTAAGATGATTGTCGGTCAGCATGAGCATGCAAATTTGCCTATCTAGATTTTCACGGAAATGGCCACTTGATTGGGTGGAAAATATCGAGTACTTGCCACAACTCGAAGAACTTGTTTCGAATATAATCTCCTCGACAAAAATAATGATATATATACATATATATATATATATTTTTTTTTTCCTTTTAGTCTAAAATAATGACCTGTTTAGGCGGAGACAATGCGTTGATCCCTAGCATCATTGCCACAGAGGCATAGAAAATTTCAGAGTTTCTTTGAGAGGTCTGAATGAGCGTGTGTCCTCATAACGAATGGTGGAGTGGTCCATTTATAGGCTTTAAAGGTTGTGATAGAATTTTGAAGGCTAATGTGTACAATATGAATCAACTGTCAAGGTCAAAATGAACATAAGATGGACGGTGAGCATTAGATACGTTGGTCGATCAAAATAGGAAGATAAGATTGCAGTTTGATCCAATGGTATGTGAAGATGGGGAGAGTCAGGTAACCGAAAGCAACCGCTAGATTAATTGACAACCAAGCAATCAAATCTTATCAACAATGTCTAGCGTGGTAGAGGAAAATCCCACTATATGGCCGGCCACCAAAGGACTTGATTGAGCATGCGACGGTCCGCGAAATCATCCATAGGAAGGCTATGTGATTTGCATGTGAGAAAAGCATGTGCACGGCACATGACCTCCTATGCTATGAGCTTATTCTGGTGTGTGATGGTTCATGGAGATGCAATGGAATAGCCATGCGAATGGCACATGATCTTGGCAGGTGATTGGCACATGATCGAGTCATGTGTGAGGCATGTGACCATTGACATGTGAGATGCCCATGTGACCATGAATTTCAAGGCGCATGGATGCCCGGGTTCTTGCCACGTGGTGACATGCAATGTTGCTTATTTGTTATTGTCGCAACCCAACCTCAGTGCCCCTCCAATCTTGGCGAGTGAACAAGTGTAAAGGTAGGGTTTAGAGATGGTTAACCATAGGAGTTCCCTCGCAACATGTAACTTTAAGGATGTCATCACCTCATCCTTTGGGATCAATGCCATGAAGTCACTTGATCATGATCATGAGCTCTTCCACGCTTGCACCTTGCTTGATAGCAAGATTAGTCGTGACTCTACCTCAACGCCTCGACATATCTTGATCAATGGTTTTAAGGTAAAAAGGAAACCGCACATCTTGATTGATGGTTTTGAGCATGATAGCCCTCTCATAGTACACTATTCCAAAAGATGTCATTACCTCATCTTTAGGGATCAACCACATGAGTATATTAAATCATGATCGCGAACCTTTCCCAAAGGCTTATAGCCCTCATGACTGTTTATTTATTATCTATGAGTTGTTTAAGACTGCCACTAGCCTCATTTTTTGGTGGTCGGCTAGAATATCCAATTGAGGGTTGGGCGTGATTCATAGATACATACACAACTAGAGATCTAAGATTCGAACACTTGAGTTACACTAATATTGCTATTAGTGTCCTTTCGATACCTAATAGTAATAGTCGATGTGCTATCTAAAGTGTTCATACATGTCGCTTATCGAAGCAATGGATGTGTCAATAATTTATTTTTATGACGTAAAAATAAATTGAATACAAATAAATAATTTCAGTATGCTTAATTATTACTGAGTACTTTTCAACTTTCACTACTATTAATTACTAGTTATTTTTTCTTTTTGGGGTCAGTGATAATTTTCCATTAAAAAAAAAAGTAATTGCCAAGTTAGAAGTTTTGCATGCGTGATTATCAATTTCTCATATAAAAATTTTTCTACATCACTGGTCATAATAAGCAACATTTCTAATGCGGCATATAACTTGTCAAAATAAAAAAGTAATTATCTATTTATCGGAAATCAATAATTTTATCTTTATCTGATTTATTTTTCTTATAAATTAAGTCACCAATGTACAAAACTGAAAGCCCATTCGCCCAATTGCCCAACTTTTTTGAACTGAAAATTGATCCAACAGGCTGCATCACGTTCAAATCAACACAAGGGCGTTTCTATAATTTAAAATTATCCAAAAATTTTTAAATCTATTGACACACATTTCAATTTTACCAATTAAGCTATCCGGTCAATTTTAGTTGGAATTCGCTAACGTAGATCTTAATTGTCATGTGGCACGGCAGAATCTTTGAAATAGATAAAATTTATTATTTTTAATATTTTTTTTTTTTTTTTCGAATTTTAAATTTTTAAAATTTTTTAATTTATTTTCTCTTTTCTTCTCTCTCTTTTTGTTTTTTTACCTTTTTTCTTCCTTTGGCCCATTTCCCAAAGGCCACGACCGACAAGGGTCGGCCTTTCAGGCCTTGGGCTCACTTATGATCGACGAGGTCGTGGCCTTTGGTCAATTGTCAGAGGTTGGGCGACCAACAAGAAAAAAAAAAGGAAAGAATAAAAAAAAAAAAAAAGAAATTAAAAACATAAAAAATAATTTAAAATTTGGAAAAGAATTAAAAAATTTATTCACATTAATGCCGGCGTTCGCGTCAGCAAATTCCAACAAAATTGATCAAATTGACTGTGAAAATGTTTATAATTTAATTAATAAAATTAAAAGATTTATGACTAAATTGACAAAAAAATATAATATTCTTTATCACTTTTTGGATAATTTTTTCATGCGTCATTAGTACAAGTAATAATCCACGTGGCGTCCACGTCAGCCCGCCGGGAGTGAAATCGCGATGAAGAGCAAGGATCCAGGAATCTCCTCCCCCACGGGCGCTCGCATCTCCTCCACAATCTCTCTCTCTCTCTCTCTCTCTCTCTCTCTCTCTCGCAATCTCTAAATTCTTGCTGCGCGGCCTCGTCACAGCCTCACCTTCGCCACCTTCAAAGCTTCACAAAGGACGACGGCGACCCAAGAAGCGTCGAGATTGGTTCTTGGAGCGGAAATTCCGCATGCGATTGAGCTCCTTCTAGAACCGGTCGCGCCGCCATGTGGGAGTCGCTCAACCTGTGCCACTTCCCGAGAGTACGTACCCTCTTCGGTTTCTGGTTCTGGGTTCGTCTGTCTATGCGCGCTTGGCTCTTTCGTCCATGTTTTGAGCATTTTGTTTCCGAGTTTTTGATAATTTGTGCCGAGTGACCACCTTTGGATTGAATGGTGTCTGAGGGTCTGTCGTTTGAAACGGCTCAGAGTGTTTTGGAAAGATGGTTATTCGTATGTTTATTCGAATGCTGAGCGCTGCTTCGGATCTCTTTTGCATACCAAGAATGCTCCCGTTTTGTAAAGTAACCTACAATACAAATTCTTGGATTCTTTTCTACTGGGTATCCTGAGCATCGTGGATTAGCATCATTCTTGGCTGTGTCGATACCATGATTAATTGAAGTGTATTAATATGATTATTCGAATGCTGAGTGCTGCTTGGGATTTCTTTTGCATAGTAAGAATGCTCCTGTTTTGTAAAGCAACCCACAATACAAATTCTTGGATTCTTTTCAACTGGGTATCATGAGCATCATATAGATTAGCTATGACGATACCATGATTAATTGAAGTGATGCTATGAGTTACCCCTTTCTCGACTTCCAGGGATATGGCATGGCGAAGCATGGAAATGCGGTTGTAGCTTTCTCTACTCCCATCTCATGTGGCTGTGGACATTTGGATTCATATTCCTATAGCCAGCAAGTCCGTGCGCCGCCTTATGCCTTAAAGTATCGGATCGGTCGCCGCTCTTTTGTTTCGGGAGATACCTGTGAATATATAAGTTTGTCAACTTCCTCGAGATTGGGTCAGAGACAACTTCGTCGCAACAATTATAGGCTGGGCCGCTCTGGAAGAGCACAGATACGAGCGGCGATTGACGTTGCTAGTGCTGTTGATGTCATCAATGATTTAGGATTGAATACTCTTAGCAGTGACTATAGCAGTCATCCCGACATTCAAGTTACTCAGAGCGAGTCTTATAAGAAATACCTTTTGATTCATATTTATCTCTTTTTGTGTCGGGGCCTACCAATGGTCCTCATGCATTGACAACGCGCACATGTTTGTTAATTGAGTATATCAACAGCAAGTCTAAAATTCACTATGTTATGTCAAAGGGAAAGAAGAATATCTAGTGCTTAGGTCTTTAGTCGATAAAAGCCTGACTTCAGCAATAAAAGTTGGGGAACTGCAAGGTGCTTCTTTTAATTTCCTCTGTCCCACGTACTTAAGAGGTTGTCGTGCTATGGGCCATGGCCATCAGAATATTTGTTTTCAACCATCCTTAATCAAACAAACCATGCATAACTGCATAGACGGATCTTTTTTAAGTGAAAAGTTTAAGTCTATTATTTCAAGATGCTATAAGGATGGAGCCATGATTGGTCTAAGAGCTATTGCTTTGTCTTCAGATACTTGGTTTCTTCTTTGCCGGAGTTGTGCTCAATCAGTTTGGATTTATAAGAAATCTCACAGATGTCAAAGTGCTGTCTGAATGGGGCATCCTTTTCCTGGTAAGCTAGTTTCTCTCTGCCAATAATCTGAATTGTTGCATCATCTTTTTCTTTTTGTCGCAGTTAATGACGTTTCTAACTTTTATCAGTCACTATATTCTGAAAGAATTGTGACTTTAAGTGTGGCCGCCCTTGCTTAGCAGCAAAGGAACAAGTGAAAGTAGTGATATGTCACAATGTTTCTATTTCAGTCAAGCTTCTAACTTATTAATTGGATGACATGATACATTCAATAGACATCCGAGTCCCATCTATTGTTTGCATCTTGTCTCTAAGGTGTGGAGTGCGCATCAAGAAGACTCTCCTTTGCTTGATTTCACAAACTTTCACCTCCATTGGTGACCATTCCTATGTCAAAAAGCTGGAATTATCCATTTTTTTGGTTTTTAACTGAAGTGTGAGCAACTTATCACTTACTCATATTCTATACATGATAGTAAGTTAGGAAATGCAGCATCAAATTTTTCTGCCAAGTGGCGCATGTTAAGATCAAGAAGACAATGATTTCCCATCTGCTGTCTTTGTTACTTGATTTGAGCCAAAAAGACTAAGGTGATATCTTGAAGAAAGATCTTGAGCATTTCTAACATAGTGATCCATGTGACTCCATTTGATGGGTGGCTTTGATTTATTATTTTCCTTCCTTTTTCCATCTAGATAGTCGACTTAATTTTTAACCGGGGGAGCAAGATACACATGTGAATAGATATAGCTCAACTATCATGTTCTTTATGGACATGACTCTACTCATGAAAGAGCCATGCCTCTTCCTCTCCAGCTGTTCAAGATGGGATTGGAGCTATCATTTGCACGCTTAAAAGCTCTCACAAAGTTCGCCTTTGGCATGGGATTGACTCAGGTAAAGTGTTGTAACATGCATGGATAACAGTTTGAGTTGAAATTCTGGAGATCCAATCTCTTCTACTATTTGGCATCTTACTTTCTTTCTCAAAAGGCCTTTCACATTCACAAAAAATACACTCATCATCAAATGCTATGAAATATTAAAAAAAAACATCAAAACTTATTTCAAATTCACAAAAAACACAAAAATTTATTCCAAATTCACAAAAACACAAAAACTTATTCTAAATTCTAAATTATAGGTTATAGGTTTCAGTTCTATCAACCGAGAACCTATAATCAACTCGTCGAAATACGGGGAACCTAGAATTTACCATGCATTTATTCTACTCTTTTATATACTCGGGCAACTGGGCTAAATTGCAAAAAGTTGAAAACTCGAGGGGAATTTTGCAACAACATAAAAAACTTGGGGAACAATGTGCAATTTGCCTAATTATTACGCCAACAGCCTTCCCACCATATCTGTAAATTTCAGTTGAACTCTCTCTCTCTCTCTCTCTCTCTCTCTCTCTCTCTCTCTCTCTCCATCACAAGAAAATAAGGGAATGGGCTGTTCTTGATGCTTCGCTTTCCGTACTGGGTTGGGGTTTGTTGAATTGGGTTGGTTTCGTTTGAACGTGATTGCCATGCTGTCTTCTTGAAGCTTGGGAACACTGAGCAGGGAGCTTTATGCCGCAATGTAAAAGGTTGAATCAGAAATGGGTTTTGAGTTTTAAAAAGGCACAGCAGAACACATTTTGAGTGCATCAAGCGGTGTGCGTTGGAGGTGGATTCTTAGTGGATTACGTCTTAATAGGAGAATCCATTGAGGAAATGCAGGTTATGATGTTCTCTGTGTTCTTCGAGGTGCTGGCTGGGGTTATTCTTTTCTGGTTTTTTGTGGGAATGAGCTGTTTTAGCTATTACTGAAGTTCTCTGGAACTGTCCTGTGTTTGGAAAGACTTAGTTTTTATCCGGAAGTGTCGGCCCTTTTAGGCTCCTTTTGGGTGCTAAGGATTTGTTACTGCATGAGTACCGACATCTTGGTTACTTATGAAGTCTTTTACTTTTCACTTTTCATCAAAACAAAGGTGAAAAGGTGTCGAAATTATCCTTAAAGTGTGAATCGTAGAGTTACCACGTACAGTTGGTGCAAATCTTTGTGCGTTGAAGAGCTTTTTCTTTAAAATTCCTGTTTCTCGAAACAACTTCTGCCTATCTGTTGTGAGGGAGTGTGATCTCCATTTTGACTTATCTAATGCTTTTGCATTGTCCTTGTAATGCTCTTTCTTAACACTCTGGATCTTGTTTTTATTCATTTTACTTTGATTGTTCGAAGGGTCTCTTAATCTGTTTATGAAAGTGATGCAGAGCCAATAGTCAAGCTTCTTAACTACCAGCTCTTAGGCTCAATACATCATACACATGTGCAGGATATAAGAGGGATCAAACGGCTAAGTTCCTGTGCTGTTTTTAAGAGAATCTCAGAACTAAGAATAATATCCTCTTGTTACTGCTGCGGCATTTTAGAGAATGATTCATTTGTCGTTCTCATAATCGTGCTGTTACCATCGATTGCCTGCTAAGGCTGATTGTGATAGCTTAAGTTCTCATCAACCCTCTTTGTGGGGCTTTCCTGCTTTAGTAATCAATCAATTGATGGACCTCATGCACCTGATGGACTGCAGTTTTGGTACTATGTGTTGCTTGGGCAAATATTGACTACAAAACAAGAAAAAAAACACATGATATGGATGAATCAAATGACATTGGGAGCACAATGGTTGATTTTTTTGAAATGCTGTGTAAGAAGTTAGTAATGTTAGTATGTGCTGCGACATAGGTATACACCCACTAGTAAAGAAAGCTATTAAAATAGGTGGATGATCTCCTCATATCATGCTTTGGGGAAAGAATCCTATTCCTGTGGTTGTGTAGTATTAAATTGTTGAGGTGTTATGCACGCAAACAATCCTCTTCAACTATTTAATGGCTTGGAAGTGATCTGAGAGGACTTAAGCCTGATGCAAGTAGTTGAAGACTCATGTATATTCTTTTTGAATGCAATCTCATCCTTTTTTCTAATTCAAGTATCAAACCAATGGAGAACAAAGGAGCATAACTGAATACTTTTCAATGCCTCCTCTACTATGTTTTTGTACAAGAAGCAACTCTTTCCTCTGGTTTGATATTGGGTATCGTGTATTATCTTCAAACAAAAATAGTGTCATCTTGATCTGTCTCATCTGTTGCTGTTTCTCTCACATGTAGATATCCAGGCACAGGTGAATACGACAAGTGTTTTGAAGAGGGGGTGTACAATTGTGCAGGATGCGGGACTCCACTTTACCAGTCTACAACTAAATTTAACTCCGGCTGCGGCTGGCCTGCTTTCTACGAGGGCCTCCCCGGAGCTATAACCAGCACTATGAGTCTCTCTCTTTTTATCAATTAAACGTATGGTCACAGGTAACTAAGACGGTTCTGATTGAAGTCAATTTCTATTAGGGCTTATGACATCTTCCACTTTGTGTTTGTTGAGCTTTCTAAACTGTGAAAATGATGAGAAATGCAAAATGAATCGGGCGTGTTCTGCTTCAAATCATTGATGGGCTTGCCTTGCTTTTTTATCTCAGCTGGATCCAGATGGGATGAGGACGGAAATCACTTGCACTGCATGTGACGGCCATCTGGGTCACGTGTTCAAGGGCGAAGGGTTCCCGACACCGACCGATGAGCAGCATTGCGTCAATAGTAATTTCACTCAAGTTCACTCCTGCCAACTCTTATCCTTCCCAGTGAACTTCTGCAGCTAGACTGGTCGGTCGATCACCGGACACGGCTTCAACAGCTGCTGTTATCTGAGATTGTTTGCTTCTGATTTCCGCACTATGTACAATAAGCCCTTCCAATAAATCTTCCCGGTCTGGATCGAACTCGGATATTTGCTGCTGTCTCTCGAGTAAATAAAAGTCGAAATCATTTTTCTTGTTATTCATCTCGCAGATGTTTCTTGCCAAGCTGTTCTAATGCGGCATGGTGAAAGGCTGCTCAATGTCAAACCAGACATGACTTTTCTCTCCGGCGATCTTTGTTGGCCTTGATACCACCTGACTGGTGGAAGGTAATAGGAACCGAAATGTGCCACAGCGAAATCTTAATCATGCACGAAGCGCAAGGTAAAGAAAAACTCTCAATTTTATCTATATATATTCAAGAGGCAAGTTCTATTACATCATGCATGAATATCAGCAAAAAAGTTGTAACCTAGAAAACTCGAAAAGTAGGCATGATAATTAAATGCAAAATAATATCATCTATAATACTAAACAATATATAAAATCATATGGATAAAGAAGTGAACAAAAATTGAATCGTATCCAAAACTAAAAAGGCATAAAAAAAAATAACAATATATTCAATATCAAATTCCGATGATGTCTTGATTACAGGTGCATTTCGTTAGACCTTTAGGGAAAGATTTTGAGAAAATACAAATGACTTTAAATTAAAGGAGTTTTCTAAAATATAAAGTGTGTTTGGCAAATTATATTTTGTAAGTCCATTGGGAAGTACTTTTGAGCAAAATAGTATAGGAGAAATTTATATTTTTAAAGGACTTTTGTGATTAAAAAAAAAATTTGTTGGCTGGCGAAGGATAGGCGACCATTGGCGACACTCGAAATCTATCTCTGGCGATTTTTAGCCCGTATGTTATTATTTCAATTTGTATGAGGGCTTAAAAGATTATAATAGAGAAATGCATGTTAAATGATCTATAATAGTGTTCAATTATCAAAAATCGTTTCCAAAAAATTGGTTGATTAATAGTATTCAGATAAAGATTCTATTTCCTTTTTGCTCTAAACCGAGAAATAAAGAGCAAAAAAAATTATTTTTGTTTTTTAACGGTTTGGGAAATGGAAATTGAACTTTCTCGTGGTTCTCTCAAAAAAACTAAGTTCATTTTTTGAACCCATTTTTAAAGAATTCAGAAGGAAAATAATAAAATTACAAAAGAATTCTCTTTTAGTTATACAGGTTTGAAAAGAAAGAATAATTTATTTTTTTTTAAAACCTTTCAAAAGTAAGAAAAAATAGCATGCATGTCGGGACAACGACATCTTCTCCTCCGTCTTCTTCTCAACCGCAAGTCCTCCTTCATCTGCTGCTCCTTCCACGGCAACGAGTCCCACCATTGCGAGTTCCTCCGCCCCCTCCGCACCGAGCACCTCCCCACCGCCCTCGCTCTCTGCCCCAATGCTGTCGCCCTCGACACGTCCCTCTGCCCCCGCGTCACCGCCCGCCTCCCTCGCCGTCATCGCCGTCATCGCTGCCGCCCGCGAGGACGCCCTCTGCTCCCTCGCCCTCCGCGTCACCGATTCTTCACCGCCCGCCTCCCTCGCCGTCGTCGTTGTCCTAAATCTGGGTCGTGGATTGCGATGACCCAGATCTGGGCCGCCGCGGCTCGCCGAGGGTCGCGCGACCCAGATCGTCGAGGATCTGAGCCGCGGCGACCCAGATCTGGGCCGCCGTGACTCGCCGGGGCGGCCCCTCGCCATGGTCGCGGGGCGACTCAGATCTGAGTCGCCGCGACTCACGAGGGGTCGTGCAACGCCGCGACTCGCGGAGATCGCCCGACTCTCCGACGACGATCGCCTAGGTTGTCGCGACCACGCCGGCGTCCCTCTAGCCGTCGCCGGCCCCTCGCGGTCAGGTAGAACTAAACCGGCTACGCTCAACGGAGAATATGAACAGTTTCTCATGACAAGGGCAAAAAACGGAAAAACAAAAAGTTCGTGAGGACAATTTCGAGAAAAAAAAAAAGAGTGGGCCTTGGGCTTTCAGCTTTCTCCTCCAATAGGGTTTGCAAAAATTTTGCCAAACACTCAATATTTAGCCCAAAGAATTTTGAGTGTCCAAATCCCTTCCAAATACTACTCCCTAACGCATCTCACACAAAATTTTAGATACAGAATTCTTTATAATAACTTCCCTTGACCAAATGGATGCAAATGGAAGATCATAAATACAAAGAAATCCCTATGTTATGTCTTCCTTTAATCTGCACCCAAGTGGAGATCGACAAGCTTTGAGATATGGAGTCTTGGCCGCGAGCTTGCTGCTCGTCGTTTCCAAATCTGCCACGACGTCTCCTGCTTGTTTCTTCTTCCCTCAAGCCTTTTAAGGATTGCCAAAATCCAACGTTCAGTATGTAATAGGACATAAAGAAATTGTTAAATGGTGACTATTTTTTTTTTTTTTTTTTGGCTAAAAACATTGACTAGTCAAACACCGACTAGTACTACGAATCAATATGGCAAAAGAGCTCCTCGGCGGCCGAACATGCGAACTGTGACTACAAACATCTTCTGCTTGAGCTTTTGAATGAGACCCCATAAGTAAGCTGGAAACAGCATTATCAACAATGGCAAAAAGAGGAGAAAAAAGGAGAGTCCTCGGAACAATAGCAACGTGAGGAAAGCCACGGAGAGAAAGGAAAAGACCCTGAGAAAGAAAAAGATGCGGGCACCACGAGCGGTACTAAAGACCGGCAGACGATGAATAAGTGGAAGGGATAAAAAGCAATAAAGGAGAAGCGTGAAAATGATGAGAAAGATAGTGAAGGGATGGGTATCAAATGGAGAATCCCGTGTCCCCTGATATTTCAGGACAACAAAGTCAACTAGAACTGGAACAATGAATGTGACAATGGCGTCGATATTGTCTCGTTGATTCGGCAAGAAATTTGGCATTTTTGAATGCGGGGATAGATGAGGGAGAAACAAAGGAAGAGAGACAAAGCTAAAAGAGTAGGGCGGATGTGCACAAGACTGGGGAAGTGTATCGAATGATGTTCGGCTATGAGTGCTTGGAGGATGGAGGGGGGGTTTATAGATGCTTAGACCCCTGATTAGACCCCTGATGTTCCAATCTCGTTTGTGGAGATCTAATAAAGCCTCTACAAAGGTACTGAACTTTATCTAATTCTCTTATAAAGTCTTTACATAGGCACTGAACTTTATTTAATCCTCTCATAAAGTCTCTACAGAGGCACTACTGAATAGAATCAAATAAAGTTCAGCTCTTATAAAGTCTTTACATAGGCACTAAACTTTATCTAATCCTCTCATAAAGTCTTTACATAGGCACTAAACTTTATCTAATCCTCTTATAAAGTCTTTACAGAGGCACTACTGAATAGAATCAAATAAAGTTCAGCTCTTATAAAGTCTTTACATAGGCACTAAACTTTGTCTAATCCTCTCATAAAGTCTCTACAGAGGCACTGCTGAATAGAATCAAATAAAGTTCAATGCCTTTGTAGAGACTGTCTGATTTTTAATCAGACAGTCAAATCCGAGACTTTCTTGTCCCATGAGTACAACAAAAACCCCACTTTTCCATTTCTTTTCGGAAAGTTCCATTTTCCTTCGTTCTTCGTCTAAGTTGGGACGTCCCCACGTCGACATCTAATGGTCAACAATCCTAACACATAAAATAATGCAGTCATCCTAAGCACTACACTGATTCCTTTTTTTTTTCTTTCTATTGGAATGCACTATGCTGATTTACTTAACAAATTCAGATAGTCAAGCACTATTTCATTTATTTCGCGAAAAATTAATAATTTTAAAAAATACTTTAGAAAAAATGATCCCTTCATAGGATTATGTTTTCTTCTAATCGAGATTGGAAGAATATATTGTGCTTACAAAGCCAGATGAAGTCAACCTTAGTAATTATAGACTTCAATCTGAACCTTGGACGTGTCAATAATTTATTTTTATGACGTAAAAATAAATTGGATATGAATAAATAATTTTCAATATGCTTAATTATTACCGAGTACTTTTCAACTTTCGCTACTGTTAATTACTAGTTATTTTTTCTTTTGGGGTCAGTGATAATTTTCCATGAAAAAAAGATAATTGCCAACTTAGGAGTTTTGCATGCGTGATTATCAATTTCTCATATAAAAATTTTTCTACATCCCTTGTCATTATAAGCAACCTTTCTAATGCGGCATATAACTTGTCAAAATAATAAAAAAAAATAATTATCTATTTATCGGAAATCAATCATTTTCTCTTTATCTAATTTATTTTTCTTATAAATTAAGTCACCAATGTACAAAACTGAAAGCCCATTCGCCCCAATTGCCGAACTTTTTTTGAATTGAAAATTGATCCAACGGGCCACATCAGGTCACCAGAATATACATGATTCAAATCAATACAAGGGCGTTACCGTAATTTCAGCAACCACGTCGTCAGCACGTGTAATAATCCACGTGGCGTCCACGTCAGCCGGCCAGCAGGTGAAATCGTGATCCAGACAAGGGAAGAGCAACAATCCAGGAATCTCGTCCTCCCGCGGGCGCTCGCATCTCCTCCACAATCTCTCTCTCTCTCTCTAAATTCTTGCTTCGCGGCTTCGTTACAGCCTCACCTTCGCCACCTTCAAAGCATCACAAAGGACGACGACGACCCAAGAGGCGTCGAGATTGGTTCTTGGTGCGGAGCTCCCGCATGCGATTGAGCTCCTCCTAGAGCTGGTCGCGCCACCATGTGGGAGTCGCTCAACCTGTGCCACGTCCCGAGAGTACGTACCCTCTTCGGTTTCTGGTTCTGGGTTCGTCTGCCTATGCGCGCTTGGCTCTTTCGTCCATGTTTTGAGCATTTTGTTTCCGAGTTTTTGATAATTTGTGCCTTGTGACCGCCTTTGGATTGAATGGTGTCTGAGGGTCTGTCGTTTGAAACGGCTCAGAGTGTTTTGGAAAGATGGTTGCTCGTATGTTTATTCGAATGCTGAGTGCTGCTTCGGATCTCTTTTGCATACCAAGAATGCTCCCGTTTTGTAAAGTAAACCCACAATACAAATTCTTGGATTCTTTTCTACCGGGTATCCTGAGCATCGTATGGATTAGCATCATTCTTGGCTGTGACGATACCATGATTAATTGAAGTGTATTCATATGATTATTCGAATGCTGAGTGCTGCTTGGGATCTCTTTTGCATATCAAGAATGCTCCTGTTTTGTAAAGCAACCCACAATACAAATTCTTGGATTCTTTTCGATTGGGTATCATGAGCATCATATAGATTAGCATCATTCTTGGCTATGACAATACCGTGATTAATTGAAGTGATGCTATGTGTTACCCCTTTCTCGACTTCCAGGGATATGGCACGGTGAAGCATGGACATGTGGTTGTAGCTTTCTCTACTCCCATCTCATGTGGCTGTGGACATTTGGATTTGTATTCCTTTAGCCAGCAAGTCCATGCACCGCCTTATGCCTTAAAGTATCGGATTGGTCGCCGCTCTTTTGTTTCGGGAGATACCTGTGAACATATAAGTTTGTTGACTTCCTTGAGATTGGGTCAAAGACAACTTCATCACAACAATTATAGGCTGGGCCGCTATGGAAGAGCACGGATACGAGCGACGATTGACGTTGCCGGTGCTGTTGATGTCATCAATGATTTAGGATTGGATACTCTTACATTCTTAGCAGTGACTGTAGCAGTCGTCCCGACATTCAAGTTTCTCAAAGCGAGTCCTGTAAGAAATACCTTTTGATTCATATTTATCTCTTTTTGTGTCAAGGCCTACCAATGGTCCTCATGCATTGACAACACGCACATGTTTGTTAATTGAGTATATCAACAGCAAGTCTAAAATTCACTATGTTATGTCAAAGGGAAAGAAGAATATATAGTGCTTAGGTCTTTAGTCGATAAAAGCCTGACTTCAGCAATAAAAGTTGGGGAACTGCAAGGTGCTTCTTTCAATTTCCTCTGTCCCACCTACTTAAGAGGTTGTTGTGCTATGGGCCATGGCCATCAGAATATTTGTTTTCAACCATCCTCGATCAAACAGACATTGCATAAATGCATAGACGGATCTTTTTTTAGTGAAAAGTTTAAGTCTCTTATTGCAAGGTGCTATAAGGATGGAGTCATGATTGGTCTAAGAGCTATTGCTTTGTCTTCAGATACTTGGTTTCTTCTTTGCCGGAGTTGTGCTCAATCAGTTTGGATTTATAAGAAATCTCACAGATGTCAAAGTGCTGTCTGAATGGGGCATCCTTTTCCTGGTAAGCTAGTTTCTCTCTGCCAATAATCTGAATTGTTGCATCATCTTTTTCTTTTTGTTGCAATTAATGACATTTCTAACTTTTATCTTTTTTTTTGGTAAAGACGTTTCTAACTTTTATCAGTCACTATATTCTGAAAGAATTGTGACTTTAAGTGTGGCCGCCCTTGCTTAGCAGCAAAGGAATAAGTGAAAGTAGTGATATGTCACAATGTTTCTATTTCAGTCAAGCTTCTAACTTATTAATTGGATGACATGATACATTCAATAGATATCCAAGTCCCATCTATTGTTTGCATCTTGTCTCTAAGGTGTGGAGTGCGCATCAAGAAGACTCTCCTTTGCTTGATTTCACAAACTTTCACCTCCATTAGTGACCATTCCTATGTCAAAAAGCTGGAATTATCCATTTTTTGGTTTTTAACTGAAGTGTGAGCAACTTATCACTTACTCATATTCTATACATGATAGTAAGTTAGGAAATGCAGCATCAAATTTTTCTGCCAAGTGGCGGATGTTAAGATCAAGAAGGACAATGATTTCCCATCTGCTGTCTTTGTTACTAGATTTGAGCCAAAAAGACTAAGGTGATATCTTGAAGAAAGATCTTGAGCATTTCTAACATAGTGATCCATGTGACTCCATTTGATGGGTGGCTTTGGTTTATTATTTTCCTTCCTTTTTCCCTCTAGATAGTCAACTTAATTATTAACCAGTGGAGCAAGATACATGTAAATAGATATAGCTCAACTATCATGTTCTTTATGGACATGACTTTACTCATGAAAGAGCCATGCCTCTTCCTCTCCAGCTGTTCGAGATGGGATTGGAGCTATCATTTGCACGCTTAAAAGCTCTCGCAAAGTTCGCCTTTGGCATGGGATTGACTCAGGTAAAGTGTTGTAACATGCATGGATAACAGTTTGAGTTGAATTTCTGGAGATCCCATCTCTTCTACTATTTGGCATCTTACTTTCTTTCTCAAGAGTCACTTCACATTTTGACATTTCATTTGTTTTCACCTTAAAGGTCTTCTTATCCACTCTGGCCTTCACGGCATTTGAACTTCCACCTAATGGAGCTATAGGGACAAAAATTCTAGAGTTCCTTTTCCACTCAAGGTCAGATTTGGTGAGTATGTTGTCGACCAAGTAGCACTTTATTGCATCTACCGCAAGACGTGGCTTCATTCTTGTGCTTGTATATTGTGTCTTAATATCATCTCACTTGTCATGAACATTCCAGCACAATATTTCGCTCACATATATATCTTGCTATGGGTCCTTAAATGGGAAATGTTATCCCATGTACTTAAATTTCGAAGATTTCGTTATTATGCTCACCGAAGGTCTCCTTTGAACTGGAAGCTTGTAATGCACAATTTTGAAAGGTAGGCCTGAGTACTTGCTCAGCAGGCTGGCTGCTTATTATGGGCGCTCATGCCTATCTACTTACAAAGCCAGTTACCTAGTAGAATATTGAGATAGTGCTCCATCTTAAATAACGCAGATTCTTTTAATGCACCATTGCTGAAGATTGCTTTGGCTTGTAAATTGTAAAAACTATCGCACTGGGATTGCCCAAGGTCCATACTGAAAATCCTTGTGTTGCTTTTTCATTGACCAAACTTTGTAAATTGCAGGTTAACATCAGAAGTGTGGATGAGGCAGTAGTGATTGGTGCTGCTCTCTCTCTATCTTCTTCTGCTTTTGTCTTGCAGGTAGTTAAATTTTCAGAACTCATGATTTATTTGGTATTTGCACTTTTCGTTATTCATACAGGTGGACTTTACCCTACTTTTTGCCAATTATGAGATTATAGTTGGATGAATACATAGAATAGTATGGCAATATAGAGACCTCACTAAATAGTTATCACTCAAAAGTGTATTCGAAGATGATACATAGAGTTTAATGCGTGAACTTGTTAACCCTGTCCTATGCTCTTATTCTTTTTCTTTTTTTCGTCCTCTCAGTGCATGACAATAGAGTCATTCTTTTTACCGCTGATGGCAGATTAATACAGATTTTATTCATCTCGTGAGCATTTGCTCATAAAAAATCATTCACCAGGATTCAAGAGTTTACTAAACATAATGTGTAGCTTCTTGCAGAGAAAGGTGAGCTGGCAACGAGATTTGGTTCCGCAACTCTGGGGATACTTCTTTTTCAGGTTATATTTGGTTCTAATGATATGAAATTTTCTTTGCTGCTAGTTTAGCCTGCGACTAGTTATTTCAATCTTTTACTTCACAAGCAGGATATTATGCTAAGTAGAGGAGCATGACTTTTTGGATTGAATGACTTGTTTCTTTGCAGGATATTGCTGTCGTCCCTCTTCTAGTTATCCTTCCGGTGCTGGAGAGCCAGGTTCTCTCTCTCTCTCTCTCTCTCTCTCTCTCTCACACGCGCGGTGTGTGTGCGCTTGTGCGTGCGTGCGTGCGTGTGTGAGGTCTTACTTGTGCACGATGAGGAGGCGGCATTTACTCAGGGAGGGAGGGGGGGATAAGTTTAGGGGCGACACAAATTTTTTTTTTTTCAGAAGTCCTTTGGGTGGTGCATATGGGTACATTGCTTGTCTGGCTTGATTGTTTTTATTTCTAGGATTTACTTGTGTGGAATCTTCATATCGTAAAATACAAACAAATAGTAAGAACTAGCATTCTTTCCAAGAGCAGAACTCATAGGCAAGAAAATCGATTATAGATGGAAGCATTATAGGTCGAGATGCATGAGATAGTATAATAAATGGTTGAAGACAGCCTTTTTTCTTTTCTCCCCTCTTTTTGATGTTTTGCATTAGTTGATTTTGTTGTTTTAGTTGATTGAGAGTGTAACTCAAGTCTTTTTTAGTGTCCTCACTGTAAACACTGGGGATTCAATGGTTTCAGATACTTTATTCAGCTTATAAAACCTTCACTCATGGTCATCTGACTCTTCTTTTGCAGAATTTGGTTGAGGAAAGCATCTGGCCTGTGCTTGCTCAAGAAAGTTTAAAGGCTTTAGGTGGTCTTGGAATACTTTCTCTTGGAGGGAAATACCTGCTTAGGCGAGTTTTTGAGGTGTGCTTCAGGTTTCTTCATTCATAAGAAAAATTGAAATAACATTTATTCTTAATTAACTTCATTACATCAGGTTGTCGCAGAAGCAAGGAGCTCAGAAGCTTTTGTTGCTCTTTGCCTGTTGACTGTTTCTGGGACGTCCCTTCTCACCCAAATGTTAGGCTTCAGTGATACTGTTAAGTATCCCTACCCGCAGGATGCCTTGTACTCTGAAGTGACTTCCCTTTCAGAAATTTTTATGAGATGTAAACATTTCATGTGCAGCTTGGAGCTTTTTTGGCTGGGGCATTGTTAGCTGAAACTAACTTCCGGACACAGATTGAAGCAGATATCAGACCATTTAGAGGCTTACTGCTCGGATTGTTCTTTGTGACTACAGGGACTTCCATTGACATGGAGGTGGGAATAAGTTCTTTTCAACACTATTAAACTTTGGCACCAGCTTGACCCAATCATAAATTTTCTTGTGAGAAAATCAGTGGACCTTGGTACTTTTTCTGTGAGAAGATGAGAAAATTTTAGGGTTTTATGAGTTGAGTAAGCGTTTTGATCATATGTTTGCATTGCTTGTTCTGCGAAAATTAGAAAGACACCAGCCATTAAAAGAGCATTGTAACAATAGCAAGCATGTTTTTTTTTTAATGCAACAGAAAATTCTACTCTTTGCAGGTGCTTTTGCGAGAGTGGCCCAATGTGCTTGCTCTCCTGGGAGGTTTGATCTTCATCAAGACCATGATTATAACAGCAATAGGTCCCCGTGTTGGACTTACTTTACAAGAAAGTGTAAGAATAGGATTGCTCTTATCACAGGGAGGGGAGTTTGGATTTGTTGTATTCTCCTTGGCAAACAGGTTAGTTATGGGTACTTGTTGGTTGTTTCCTTAAAGTCATTGGCTCACGAAGATTTTTACCGTCTGGCCAGGCTTGGGGTGCTGCCACTTGAGCTGAACAAGCTCCTTATAATAGTTGTTGTGTTGTCAATGGCATTGACACCTTTGCTCAATGAAGTTGGAAAGAAGGCTGCCGATTTTATTGATGACAAGTTCGAAACTGAGGAAGTATGTTTTTTTGTCATATATAAAGTTTGTTGTTTATAAGAACATCTAAAGTAGTCTTTCTCAGTGGCCTTTAGTCATTTGGATCAATCAATTAATCTCATGACCAGTGCATATTCATAAAACTGCAACTTGTGCATTATGCCTTAGAAAATTGACCTTTCTTTATTGAACTATTAAAAACTATATTTATTGAGTTAAAAATCTTAAAAACAAAACTCAAGGAAGAAATTTATATGAATCATCTCATAGGCAGCATTCATACGCTTTTTGAGCCCTTAAGTCAGTCTCATGTCTTGACTAAAGGTGGCAAAAACTGATCTGACCTCAGAAATTTGCCCAAAATTCTGATTTGATATTAAAGCAATTTGACCATTGTGTCAACTGCGTGACACTCGATTTACCTGAAAGTGCGATAACCAAACTTGACAACAAGATGATATCCCAAACTAACCTGATTCCAATGCGAAAAACATCTCTCTGATAGAACCATAGATTGAAGTACAACAAATCATAATCAAGAATTATTCCAAATATTTGAGATCCTTGTCTGATCAGTTCCTAAAAATGCATATTATTTTGCAAAATCTAAATTATGAAATTTGTGAAACTGAGGCTCTGCAATCAGAACTTGAAACTAACTTGTATCTAGTAAACTGAAACTAACCCTGCATCTCGAACTAACTCAACCTGCCAGAGTGCCAGCTTTAGTCTTGATGGTTTCATTTACATAAATCACTAGTCAGCTGAGTGAATAGCCTGGGCTAGCTTGTTTAGCTCGCTGAATGAATTTCACAAGTTGTGCTGCAGATTAACTCTTACATGTATTCTTGCAGAAAGCCGTGGAGATTGCGAACTTTGATGCTAGGGATCCTGTTGTAATTCTTGGATTTGGACAGATGGGTCAGGTGTGATTTGAGCATCAAGTTCTTCCTTTGATTGAATTAGCGCTTTGACTGCTTTTTTACACCACAATTGTAAATTCTATCCATTCAGGTCCTTGCCAATTTCTTGTCAGCTCCATTGGCTTCTGGAATTGATGGTGACCTGGCTGGTTGGCCTTATGTTGCTTTTGATCTCAATCCTACTGTAGTAAAGGTTAGTTAGACCTTTTCATAATTTCCCTGTTTTAGTAAATGCCGTTGGGCTTGTGCAGCTGCTTGGTGTTTGCTGTACTTGTTCAGGTCACATTACCTAGAGCCAGAATGAAATACTGAAGTTGGTAGTGCTTTGATACTATTTTAGGTAAGTTCATCTTGTT
This sequence comes from Eucalyptus cloeziana, assembly GCA_014182715.1. Classification (NCBI taxonomy): domain Eukaryota; kingdom Viridiplantae; phylum Streptophyta; class Magnoliopsida; order Myrtales; family Myrtaceae; genus Eucalyptus; species Eucalyptus cloeziana. Next base: position 10,090,402 of record CM024640.1, read on the forward strand.
TTATTGAACTCTCAGGCATCTAGAAAGCTTGGTTTTCCTATTCTTTACGGGGATGGATCACGTCCAACTGTGTTGCAATCTGCTGGTATCACTTCCCCGAAAGCTGTCATGGTGATGTACACTGGACGGAAGAGAACAATAGAGGCTGTTCAAAGGCTTCGACTTGCCTTTCCAGCTGTAAGCTCTCTCTCTCTCTCTCTCTCTCTCTCTCTCTCTCTGTGCGTATGTGTTTTGAGGTAAATGCATTTGATTTGTCCGAGTTCACACCTACATAATTATTTGTACTACCTTTTGTTCTTATGCCCCTATAACAAAAATAATGAAGCCAATATGTGTACCTAGCCTCTCAGAGTTTTTAAATGGAGGAGTTAGGCCCCTCTTCTTTTTTTATGTTTGTTGAAATCAAATTCATGAACGTGGGTTTCAAGGAACAAGAAAGAAAATTTCTAGATCTTTAGACAATAACTCTCGTGTCAATATAAAAGCTTCTTTAATATAGTTTCCTCCTAATTCTCAGTTTGTGGACATCATATAATTTATGCATATATTGTGCTTGCCTGTTGTAGTCACTTCTGAAGTTAAGATATTTCTTTGTCCCACATTAGTAGTTGTCTCATTTTCTGCTTCAGATTCCGATATATGCGAGGGCTCAAGACATTACTCATCTTTTGGATTTGAAGAAAGCAGGAGCTACAGATGCTATCCTAGAAAATGCTGAGGTAACTAGTAATATACTTTGTATGCTTTTGACTATGGTGCAAAAAATTAATTTAAGTCAAGTTTGATTTGTTCCTGCAGACAAGTTTACAGCTTGGCTCTAAGCTTTTGAAAGGGTTTGGTGTTATGTCCGATGAGGTAACATTTCTGAGTCAGCTTGTTCGAGACTCTATGGAGCTACAAGCTCAAGATGAGGTCAGGCAAAATGATGGTCGAGAATCTAAAGTGATGAAGCCACTGCAGGTACTTAAACCTCACGTGTTTTGCAATCTGTTTGACTTGCTGCACTGAATGGGTGATGTCAATGTGATAATAATCTAATGCAGTGGTTTGTTAACGATGAGAATTCACTACAAAAGCCTTGAGCAGTCTTAGACCAGTATATTTAGATGCCCTAGTTCTTGAGTTCAGGTTAATAGGAATGTTTGAAAATCATTTTGCACCACAATAGCGCTGGAAAGTTGACGGTCTTACATGGTGGAGTTTCAATGGTGGACCTAAAAAGGATGTAGTCCCAAGACTGTCTAAGCTTTCATTAAGTTGTTGCTAAAGATCGAGTTTTGTGTCTTTTGCCTGTTTCTAGGCAATCTTACAGTTGACTTTCTAATTGAGCCACTAAGAGCTTTCATCATCAGCTCTTGGCCAAGTACCTCTTTACTAGAGTTATTTTTCCAACACAAACCCATATTATGTCACTCTAAGGTGTAAAAGTTCAAGAGATTACAAGAGTGGATATGCATTTTACTAAAAGGATCAACTACCTGAACAGTGGGCGATTGTTACTCTTTCCGTGATAAACATACTCTCCGATCAATGTCACAATCTTCACCTTTTAGCATCAAAATCAGATTTTTAAGTGCTACCCAGATACCGTCCAAAGCGTTTGCATTCTTTCACAAATGTTATGATTTCACCATTTGTCAGGTAAAAGTTGGTGACTTAGTCGGGAAACAGAAATCCTCTATATCATCTGTCGCTGAAGAGAAAACTTATGGAAAGAACCTGGAAGAGGCCGCAAAAGGAATTCACTTCAAAGAGAAAGAAGCCCGAGCAGGACATGATAGAGAACTTCAGATGTCCGAGGATCTAGACAGTCATGTTATAAGTTGTGAGCAGGAGCCTGAGAACGGTACCCTTGTTGGGAAATCCACTGGTGCTACCTCTGCACAAGATGTAGCAGACCCGGACTGCAAGTGAAGACCACTGAAGAAGCTAGAAATTTTGTAGCTGATGCACTTCGGTAGGAAACAACACTCCCAAAATTACTGAGAAAGTTCTGGACAGCTTCGAAGTAGAGGATAGCGTGTACGTAATCAAATCTCATGCAAACAAAATCGAGAGGGAAAATTGATCTGTTTTGAGTGATGTAGCTTTCTTTTCATACTTCTAAGGAGCGAATGGAGCTTCGAAACAGAAGTCGGCAATTACTCTCCGAGCTGGCGGACAGTTATTCATCTTGCTGCTGTGTTGGTTGGGAAAGGTCTTGGAGGTGATGATGCATCATGTTATGCTCGATCTTGAAGGGTCGTCCAGCAGTTTCATTCGTGTATATATTCATTCAATCATTAGGAACAAGATCTTATTATTTGCGCACCACGCCACCATATTGAACTTATTTTGCGCGTTTAAATTCGCTCTGACATGACTATTCATTACATTTCAAAGAGGAATGTGCTGCTTCAATGCATCATGATCCCTTTGAGCATCTTGATTTGCAGGGCAATTTCAGGATTGCAATCCTCCTCAGTACTGGAAAAGGGGCGTGTGGTCATCGTTTCCAGAACCAATACGGTTCTTATCTCATCTATTTTTCAATGGATTTTGTTAGAAAATAGTAAGAAAATATTGCAATTTCAATTTACCTAACATGGGCAATCAATCCTTTGACAATCGAATGTTTTCTCATTTAGGCTCCATCCCTCTTTTATCACATTTATCTTATTCTGTCGTTTATAGCTGTTATGTAATAACAGTAACGGATGAAAAGCAAGGAAAGTGATGAGAAGATCAAGCAAATTTTGTGGTCTAAGCCTATGAAATGTGAAATTCTTGCAGATGAAGCTATCAAAGGGAACAAAATTAATCCTTTGAAAATCGGATGTTTTCTCACTTAGGCTCCTTCCCTCTTTATCACATCTTATCGAGTGCCGGACATCTGGAATGCCAAAACTTGGCACGGAGGACACTTAAATACCAAAAGTTAGGAAAGTGACATTTTAAGTGCCAAAATCAAAGCAAAATGGATCACTTATGTGTCAACGGCGAGAAAATTCGGCCAAAATGTCAACGTGACAATTTTTCGGCGAAGTAAGTGCAAAACGGCTTGGTTTTGCATGCTGACATGACAAAAAATTAATATAAAAATTAAATTTAATTTAAAACTAAATTTATTTAAAAATTTAAAAATAGAAATATTAAAAAAAAAAAAAAAAAAAAACCAAGGGAGGCAGCGGTGGCGAGGGCTCAGCCCTCAGCCACCTTCTTCCCCTTTTTTTTTTTAAAAAATTATTTATTTTATTTTTAATTAATTTTTTATAATTTAATTTAATTAATTTTTATATTAATTTAATTAATTTTTATATTAAAATTCAAATCCACGCCAAAACGACGTCGTTTTTGCAGTTCTTTGCTGAGTCAACGCTCCAATGAGCCACGTGAATGAGAAAAATAATAAAAAATTGCCATGTAATATTTCTGACGAGATTCGCCAAAAGTAGCACTTTAAGTGTTCCACTTTAAAAAAAAAAAAAAGTGACATTTAAGTATCACTTTCCTAACTTTTGACACTTAAGTGTTCATTCATGTCAAGTTTTGACATTTGGGATGTACTTCTTCCCATTTATCTTATTGTGTTGTTTATAAGTGTTATGTAATAATAGTGATGGATAAAAGCAAGGAAAGTGACGAGAAGATGGAGCAATTTTTATGGTCTAAGCTTATGGAACGTGTCCTAACTGAAATTCTTGCAGATGAAGCTATCGAGGGGAACAAAGCCTTTCAGCACATGATCATTGACGCATTTCTACAAATCATGTTGTACATGAAGTGTTGTTCTCTTGAGTTAAAAGGAGTTATTTTCATAACACATGTTCACCTACTTAAAAGTGGAGACAGATTAATCTCTTTTATGAAACTGTGCAGAAAATAAGTAGAAGTCATTAGCATTAATAAGAAGTTCAGACTAGTGGTCCCGACAGAAATGAAGTGAAAGTCATTTTGTTTTCCTAAGCAAAGGATGACAAAATCATAAATACGTTTTGCTTAGTTACGCTGCCAAAAGACTCAAAAATATTAAAATACTATTAAAAGTTGTTCACGTCAGCGCCAATCAAGCCACGTCAACCGGCCGACGTCCAGTCAGCAAAATCCGGCCAAAATTGGCCGAAAATAACTTAATTGGCACAACTTAAAAAGTTTAGGACTAAATCAGCATAAAAACAAAAGGTTTATGACTTTTTTGGCATTTTCCCCCATTCTTCCTTATTACTTTTTTATTGTTAGAATCGGATGACTTTTTTATAGCATGGATTTTATTACGCCAGTTTTATGTGTCCTCTTCATATGAGTCGAAAGTTATATTAAGTGTATATTCACAGGCTATAATTGACCTATGGCTCACTTTTTTCAAAATTTGATGTTTCAGCTAATGAATAGCGCATATCTTTTCAGAAAAAGGTCTATATTACGAAAAACTCCAACAAATTTATCCTAAATTAAAAAAATTTACTATAAAAACTCCAAATTGTTATATTTGTGACTAACGGGAAAATTTCGAATAAAGATTTGAAGTGTTCTCATTTTCTCAAATAAAGATCCAAAATGGACATTATTTCAAATGAGGACTCAAAGTAGCCAAATCATCTTAAATAAAGGGTTGAAGTGGAATTTGTTTTAAATAAAGGTCTGAAGTGAGCATATCAATATCGAAAAAAGGCCTAATCTTTCTAGTCGAAGGGCATTTTCGTCTTGTACCTTTTAATTGTTTTCCTTTATTCTTTTATTTTTCTTTTCTTTTTTCGTTTTGCTTATTCCCTCCGCCATAGCCGACGGAGGGAAGCCGGCCCTCACTAGCCCAAGCGAGGGTCACCCTCACTAGATTTGGTGAGGGATGCCCTCACCCGACTTAGGCAAGGGCCACCCTCACCCTCGCCCCACCCTCGCCAGCCTAGGTGAGGGTAGCCCTTGTTGGATCTAGCCTAATCAGCTGTCAATGACCATGTCTAGGAAAGGAAAGAGAAAAAAAAAAAAAATACAAGAAAAGAAAAAAGAAAAAAGGATGAAAAAAATAAAAATTTTAAAAAATGTAGTTACATTTTTTTACCAAAATACCCCTTTCTTGATAGTTGGACAAGTCACCGCCGACCAAAGGCCATTATTTGAAATGATTTGACCACTTCCTGTCCTTATGTGAGATAATTTGGCGACTTCAAGTCATTATTAAAAATAATGTCAATTTTAAGCATTTATTTGAGAAAACTATGGTGCTTCAGATCATTTTTTTAAATTTTCCCATGACAAATTTACCCTCCATTAATTGTTAAATTGAATCAAAATCATGAAACAAACTGATATATTTATGACAAATGAAGGGTAAAACCCCAAATCGGTATATTCGTCATCTAATTTGACAATTTAACGGTAAAATTTAAGGGAAATTAATCAAAGGTAAATTTGTTATAAGTGTGCTAGTTCGGAAATTTTTGTTTAAAAAATTAGTTTAAGATAAATTTATCACGCATGTATTGATTTGGGATTTCTTATGTTATTAGCCTTCGAAAAATAAAAACTTATATTTTTTTTTCCAAACGACCAAAAATAATTATCAATTCATTTTTAGCTTTCGGCCAAAACCAGAAAACAATTTTTGGAAAACACTTTCCAGTTTCCAGTGATGTCAATTTTCTGTAGGACAAGTAAGCGAGCTAGTCAAGGACTGCTCGCGAGCAGCACAATTTTACTCCATGAATCCCGTCATGAGGAGGGGAGTCAGGGCCTTGGCAGAGCAAGGAAGCCGCATCTTCGACCAAAACTCGAGGATCGTCCAGCTGGGTCGATCGGCCGGTGTCGAGGAAGCCGTCGACGTCTTCTCCAACATGACCCAGAGGAACACCGTGACGTACAACTCCATGATCTCCGTGTACGCCAAGAACGGGAGAATTCACGACGCGCGGAAGCTGTTCGACGGAATGCCGCACCGGAACTTGGTTTCTTGGAACACCATGATTGCCGGGTACCTGCATAATGGTTGGACCGAGGAGGTTTATGGGCTGTTCGAGAAAATGCGTAAGAGGAACCGCCACACGTGGGCTTTGGTTATAACGTGCTTGACGCGGAGCGGGCAGCTCGAGAGAGCGAGGGAGCTGTTTGATGTGGTCCCTGATAAGGAAGATGTGGTTTTGTGGAATGCCATGATAGCAGGCTATGCGAAGAAGGGAAAATTCAATGAGGCTAGGCTGCTTTTCGATGAGATGCCGGTTAAGAATTTGGTTTCGTGGAATTCGATGCTTGCGGGGTATACGAAGAATCAGGAAATGCATTCGGCATTACGATTTTTTGATGAGATGATGGATAGGGACATCGTGTCGTGGAATTTAATGCTGGATGGATTTGTTCAGCTGGGTGACATGGACTCTGCTTGGGACTTCTTTAGAAGGATTCCAGACCCAAATGTCATTTCTTGGGTGACTATTTTATGTGGGTTGATGCAAAATGGAAGGGTTCTGGAGGCCAGGAAGCTCTTCAACGAGATGCCTAGTAGGAATACAGTTTCATGGAATGCAATGATTGCAGGGTATGTTGATAATTGTCAAATGGATGAGGCCATGAGCCTATTTATGGAAATGCCAGACAGGGACTCTGTGTCATGGACTACTGTGATTAATGGATATGTTCGCATTGGTAATCTTGACAAAGCAAGAAACCTTTTAGAAGAAATGCCCTTCAAAAACGTTGCAGCCCAAACAGCAATGATACGTGGATATGTGGAAAGTCAAAGAATGGATGAGGCTACTCAATTATTCCATCAGATTGAAACCCGTGATGTTGTTTGTTGGAATAGCATGATTGCAGGATATGCTCAAGTTGGAAGGATGGACGAAGCCTTGGACCTGTTCAATCAAATGTCAAAGAAAGATGCAGTAACTTGGAATACCATGATTACGGGTTATGCTAAGGCTAGACAAATGGATGATGCATTTGCAATGTTTAAGGAGATGAAAGAGAAAAACATAGTTTCATGGAATTCTTTGATAAAAGGTTTCCTTCAAAACAATTCATATTTGGATGCTCTGAAGAGTTTTGTGTGCATGTGTAAGACAGCAATAAAACCTGATCATTCAACCTTTGCATGTGGACTCAGTGCTTGTGCCCATCTTGCTGCAGTACAGATGGGCAAGCAACTTCACCAACTTGTAATAAAAGTGGTTATGTTGGAGATGTGTTTGTTTGCAATTCCTTGATCACCTTGTATTCTAAATGTGGACATATGATCTTTGCTCAACTGGTATTTGAAACTATGGACAATCCTGATGTTATCTCTTGGAATTCCCTGATCATTGGATATGCTTGGAATGGTCACGGAAATGAGGCTGTTGCACTTTTTGAACAGATGCTTCTGGAAGGGGTTACTCCCGACGAGGTGACCTTCATCGGAGTTTTGTCTGCTTGCAGTCATGGTGGCCTGATTGATCAGGGAACAAAATACTTCAGAAAAATGACGGAAATGTTTGCCATCAAACCTCTAGCTGAACACTATTCTTGCATGGTGGATTTGTTCTCAAGAGCAGGAAAATGTGAAGAAGCATTTGAAATAGCTTGTGATACAATCACTAAAGAAAATGCTGGATTGTGGGGCGCACTGCTTGGTGCTTGTCGGAAGCACCAGAATCTAAGAATTGCCAAATTAGCAGCTGAGAAGCTCTTAGAACTTGAATCCAATAAAACCTCGAACTATGTACTCACATCCAACATTAATGCCGAGGTAGGCAATTGGGATGAAGCGGAGAAAGCAAGGATATCAATAATGGGGAGTGGAACAGAAAAGCAAGCTGGCTGTAGCTGGATTGAATTGGGAAATCAGGTTTATATATTTGTATCCAATGATCAAGCGCTGCCCAAACCACAAGAGATCTACACAACATTGAACTCTTTAGCTGCAAAGACTTTTGTCTCATGCATGGCATAAAAACCAGGTTCCATCTAATTTTCCAAAGCTCTTAACATTTTAAAGGAAATGGATTATTGATCATTCTGTTGCTTATCATTATTAATGTCCCATGCTTGGCAAACTGTATAGTACTTCACTGAGATAAGTGTTCTCTCTCTTTCCTTTTTTGACAGATTGTACATATGCAAGTTGACATCTGTTTTTATGCTGTTGAGAAGCCTTCCATTCTGTGCAAATTCTTCAGAGGGGTTTATGGTGCAAATTTTCTTCACATGCTTCAAGAACAAAAGATTTTGTTGTTCAATATATCTCAGTGGGCAATAGGAGTCGGATACAATTCTGGGTTGACAATTGTGGAGACAAAATTCTTAAATATTGGTTTCCCAACCTTTTTGACATCACCAGAAACGAGGGGCCATGGACTCTGATTTTGGAGAAAATCTGTCCCAAGTCGTTATCCTTAAGATGGCCTGAGCTTCATCTTATCTGTCATACTTCTAAGATGAGGTTTAAGAGGGTGCAAGGAGACATCGCGCATTAGAAGACATGCATCCAAGCTTCCTACAGGATCTGAAGCATTGTTTAGCAGGTTGCTATGTCTTGGGAACCTAGATTGCAAATGACTGGCAGAGGAAGCTATTCAAGGTTCAGGAAATTCATTTAAATAGGCAGAGCCATGGGGTTGGGGTGCATAGTTGTGCTGATGTGAGCTGCTATTTTGGGAAATTCAAGTCTGGAGTCAAGCATGGACTTGGGTGTTCCTATTTCAGGTGAATATTTTTTTTCTGTACTTTGTTCTGAATGCTTTCTTGCCTCTGATTTGGATGTGATCATGTTGATTTTTTGTTGGGTTCAGTCTCTTTTGATTATTGTAGAGATAGAACATTACAATTTGATTTCTATCTGCGTAGCTCTGCGATGGGTGGTATGCTTAATTTGCTGTTTGAGCGAAATATATAGTTTCTTTTGTGATTATGAAGTTGGTGATTGTTTTTTATCCTGTCATGTCCAAATCTGGGTTTTTTACCCAATGGATTCAACCTTGTGATATGTGTGTCCTCAACAGATTTTGGGTATGATTTCTCAAGATCATAGAGTGAACCTTCATCATCATGTGCTCTGGTTGATGATCTACACACAAATGCGTACACAAATGCTGGGAGTTCTGTTTATTTTTCAACTTAGAAGATCTGAGGACAATAGAGACCAAAACCATTGGGCTAATTTAACGCTATCTTTAGCTCTGTTGAGTACTGGGTTTTTCTTGTGTCAGTGATTTGCTGGTATTATAGGAACAGAGACAGATATGCTAGAGAATGTTTTGGCGATGGTATTCATGGATTCGGTGTCTACCGTTTTTCCAATGGTCATTGTCACCAGGGTTCTCAGCATTATGGTTTGAAGCAAGGCTATGGAATGCACACTTTCCAAAATGGTGATTCAAATTGTGGTGAACAGGACTCTGGTTCCCTCAACAAGTCTTTACCCCCACTAGCTGAGACAGTTCTTCGAGCAAATTTAGGTAGTTGAGCTTTCAGCCCTCATTTCTATGCAATGCTGATTACTAAATTCATGTGAAATTGATGGTAGAATTGGCAGTTGGATATCTGAGCTGATAAACACTCCAACTGATGAGTTTTGTCGAATTTTTTTATCCTTTTTGGCAACGGCCCTAAAGGAGCCTATCTCTTTTAGTATTCTGTTGTCTCATTCTTTGTTTTGTTAATTCCCAATTTCATTGATTTTTGACACACTTTCTTGCCTTCTAAACGCAGGCTGCAAGAAAGGGCAGCTGAAAATGCAATTCACCTTTGCCGAGTCGACGAAGGGGCTGGAAGTAGAGCTGCAACTGCTGCTAGAGTTGTGCAGAACCAGATGGAAAGCAAGTGTTGCGACATAGAATCTTGACCTGAGGGTGGCTTTAGGTTTTGGCTGAAAGTGTACATTTCACTAATCTTTATGGGCAAGGAAGTCATCAGCCCGGCGAGCACAAGCTCCTCGGGAGGTCGAGATCTCCTGTTTCCTCGTTGATTGCAGAACGTGACTCATTTCATGAGCGACGTGTATCGATGGAAATGAGGAATGTTCTTTCTGAATATTGCTCCTGCTCTTCAAAGGATTGGATGATCTATTCTTGTGGGGCTTGCTTCAGGATCACTCCATTGTCATGTTCTCTTGCAATAATGAGATCATGGGCTTGATCCCAACTTGTCCCTTTGCACCATTATCTTCCATGGAAAGTCAAAGGACCTGGGAAATCTCATCTCCCACATTTGCTTCTTTGCTCAAACGTGCTCTCCCAGATTGCTGCTAATCAGTTATTTTCACAGTGAAATTCCACAATAATGATAGAATAAAAGAAAAATACGCGATTTTGAATGGTCACTGAATTTTTATATTTTGCATTGAAGTTCATATTATTTTTAGGAAAATATTTTGCTCATGTGTTTGAAAATATTTTCCTAAGGCAAAAGTTCTTTTCTCACACCTTAAAATTTGGAAATTATTCCTCCCCTTTATTTTTAAAGTTTTTCTTTTTTTCATTCGAATTATTTTTTAATTTTCTTTTTCTTTTTTATTTAACGAATTATTTTTAATTTCCTTTTTCTTTTTCTTTTTTTTTGTTGAAGAGTGATTTTCTTTTTCTTTTTTTTTCATGATTTTGGAGAAGGTATTTGTATGATATAGAACAACATTTCGAGTATAGAAATTGCAGCTTAAGCGCATAATATGTGAGTGAAATTAAACCAAGAAAAGGCAAAAAAGAAAAGAAAAAAAAAGAAAGAATTGCAAGCATATTGAAACAACAGTGAATGGAAGAGATTTAAACTCACGTTTAAAATGCGAAAGATCAAAAAATTTATTCGATAATTTTCTTATTTTATTTAACTATATTTTGTCCATTTATTTCCAATATGGAATGGCAATTTTCATTTTTGTTAGCGCGTATGTGCTGATAAAAGCCTCTGGGTAAAATCTACGATTGAACATTATGCCGTATTTGCTTTTATTCATACAATGGGTAATATATTTATACATTTTTTTTCAATATTCATGTGTAAAGACTTCAAATTTTCTACATTAAGTAAAAAGTCAAATTCAGAGATCTTAAAAGAAACCATTTGAAAGTAAAAAAATACTCCCAAAAAACTAATCGTAAAGCTTATTTATTTTCAAGCTATATTAATATAAGGAAAATTGTCCAAAAGTTTTAAAATCATTGCACAACGGTCAATTCAATTTTAAAACCTTTTAATTGTATGAGTTTAATCCCAAAATTTCAATTTTGCCAATTTAGTTATGAATATTTTGATAATTCATTTTAACAATTTATTAATTTAATTCTTATGATGAATTTTGGTTGGAAAGTGTTGATATGGCGATCTAGTCAATGTTGACTGTCTAAGTGCTTATGTGGATAAATTTTGTAATTATTTTTAATCTTATAATTTTTTTCTTTTCTTTTTAAATATTTTTATTTTTATTTTTACCTTTTTACCTCAATTGACCATCACTGGGCCTCATTGATGGTCGGCGGTTTGCTTGCCTCAAGTGAGGGTCTAGGTTGGTAAAAGCCATCCTTACTTGAGGTTGATACCAATTAGATTAAGTCATGGGTGACGTAAGGAAAGGGAAAAGGAAAAAAAGTAACAAAAAAAAATTCACAAAATTTCTAAAAATTGTAAAAATTATCAACATCAATATCGGCCATATCACATAAAACAATTGACATTGACTAAATTTTCATATCGTCATTAAAATTTTTGATCAAAATTAATTGCCACGTTTGCTATTTTTGAAAAGACTAGATTGACAAATCATTAAAATATTTAAAATTATATCAACAAATCATGATAAAAATTTAGGACTAAATTAATTACCACGTTTGCTATTTTTGGCCAAAATTAGATGAAAAGGCTAGATTGACAAATCATTAAAATATTTAAAATTATATCAATAAATCATGATAAAAATTTATGACTAAATTGACACAATTGAAAAATTTAAGATTAAATTAACAAATTATTAAAAGTTTTAATATTAAATCGACGCAATTAAAAGATTTATGGAATTGACAATTATTTAATAGGTGCAGGACTTTCTTTTTATAATTTTCTTCACATATATACGTATGTGCGTGCATGTTTATGTGTGTGTATATATATAATACAATGAGAAATCCTTTAAGCTGAAAATCCTTGGCATCTTACTCAAATTCGAATCCTAGGATACCTCTTGTCGTCTAGCGTGAGAGAGGGAATATTCGGTATAATCATTTTCTCTACCGTTACTTAAATATCTATATCCGACGATGACATAGTTTGTTCGTTTCTTTTCTTTACTTTTTTAGGAATAAGCGTATTCGAAATTCTAAAATTTATCATGAAAATATAATTGAGTCTAAAATTTTCAAAAATATAATTAAATTTTTAAACTTATCATAAAAACGTAATCGTCCTTAACTATCAAAATGTATAAATAAGTCCTATAACTTATCACGAAAGTAAAATTAAATCTTAAAACTTTTAAAAAGTGTTGTCAATTTTTGATAAATTTTAGAATTTGATTACACTTTTTAAAAATTTTGTGACTCGATTACATTTTCATGATAAGTTTTTTTGAGCTTAATTATACTTTTTGAAAATTTTAAGATTTAATTATACATTGTTGCTAAGTTTTGGAACTTTGTCATGTGCTTATCCTTTTTTAATTATTTTTGTTTGCTTCTTGGTTTGTCCCTTCCTTCCTCCCTCCTCCTCCTCCTCCCCTCCTCCTCCTCCGTCAACAACTACCATTCCACCATTGCAGGAGTCCAAAAGCCGATGACTCCCAGTCCCGTCCTCATCAAATTCTGAGCCGAGCCAAGGAGGAGGAGCTCGGAATCCCGCCGCCGCCGCCGACGACGACGAGCAGCTTCTGAAGTCCGCCGCGAGCGACGGACGATCTCGCTCGAGCCTGGAAGTAGAGAGGGAGAGGGAGGGAGACATGGCGGGGGTTTCAGTGTCGCAGGCTCCTGAACATCCGTCGTGGTTCTCGCCGAAAATGTACGCCCCGATCGCTCCTCCCTTCGTTTCCGTTGCTTTTTCGGTAGTTGTTTACGCGAATTGCGGAAATCGGGAAGTTCGGATTGCGCGATCGCCGCGCGGCGCGTCGTTGCGGGGGAAAGTTAGTTCGGAATTGGAACGTCGCCGGCGAAGTTTTGGTTCTTTCGTCGGGTGAGCGTGGCCGGATTAGCCGTTAGCTTGAGAGGTTCGAGGTTTTCGCCAGCTGTTGGGGGAGGTGATGAGGATGGAGAATCGTGGCGCAGTGATGATTTCTTCTTGCTATGTTCTTTGGTAAAAGCTGAGTTCGAATAGGCAGACGCCGTGGCGCGACTTCAGCTAGTCTGTTGAAAAGCTGTTGAATTCTGTTTGCGAATACAGCAGCTTAAGATAAAGAATTAGTAGTTTTATCTGTAATGTCTCGCGCATGTAGTGCGCTCTGCTAAGAGAAGGATATATTTGAGATAGAGGAGAAAGTGCGCCGTCCTCCGAGGATCCTATGATGTGGCAGGGGTTGCACTGGTGAAGATGTTTCATTTATAGAAGACATCTCATTTTCGAAACCTTGAATGGATTGCTTGAGTCTTAACTTTGAAGGCTTTGAAAATATGATCTAAATATAGAAAGAATGCAGATAGCAAAGATCTGGATAGCCAATTTGAAGACTATGACTAGGCAGAGGCAAAGCAAGTTATTTTAGCTGTTCCTAATTACACATGTGATGCCCGGTCAAGGATAGGTGTAAGGAGGACAAACAATGGAAATGGAAGGAAAATATGTATTTGTTAAAGTGATTAACTTTATGTTTGTTAAAACAACTACTTTGCTAAGCATCATCGTTTTATGAATTTGTAGATTGCTTACCATGTTTTGCATAATCAACATGCTGACCTACATTGACCGTGGAACTATAGCAAGCAACGGTGTGAATGGAAGCAGCGGAACGTGCACAGATGGTACTTGCACTGCCGGTAGTGGAATACAGTAAGGCTGTCAGAAGCTTTTGTTTCACATGAGTAGCCAAAAATATATTGCTCCTGATATAAGATGTCATTTCCTTCATTTAGTTGGTTCATCTCCAGCAGTTTCAGAGACTTGTTATCTTCCTTTCTCATTTTGTTTGACAGTTATGTTTGGTACATATTCTCCAAATTTTCAGATGTCTTTTTCTACTGGATTTATCCCAGTGAATGACCGCATGTAACACTCTGTATGTGCATGTGGAAAGATGTGCGCGAGTATTCCCCTTTTTAACTTATATCATGGGTCCCCAGAGAACTATCTGCTATAATTCTGATGACTCATCAAGCAGTATAAATTACACCTGTTGCTATGTGTGTGTGTGTGTGTGTGTTTTTTTTTTTTTTTTGCATTGAGATTGCTCAAGTTCCTTTTTGTATGCAGGGGTGAGTTTGACTTAAGTAATTTTGAAGATGGATGTCTATCATCTGCATTCATGGTCGGACTTCTCATTTCTTCTCCTGTATTTGCAACATTAGCAAAGAGGTAATAAACTTCTGCTATGATGTTGGTCATTGGGAAAGCATGAAAGTAGTTGGTTGAAGTAAAAATACATCATGTGGTAATCTGATGGAATTCTTAGATAAAAAGAGCATCAATGATAAGGCAATACATCAGATAAATCACACAGCATAGAAAAAAGTTAAGGGAACTTGAAGGGGAAATTGGTAGCTCAAAATGTCTTTTCAGAAAAATATACACTTACATTGAAATTTGCCCAAGCTTTCCTCTCTTGTACATCTTCAGCAATGCTTATTTTTTCAAATTACTATTTCTTGCTTTAGGCGAAGTGGTAGGTTGCCCTGTTAGAAATAGTAGCTCTTTAACATTCTAAAGCGTGTGCTGTAACTACATTTTGAGCAAAGCTTTTGATCTATTCCCTGGATGTGTAGTACAGTAAATTTAGCAGAGCATCCATAAGTTATTGAAATTCATTTTGAGATAAGTGAATTTGTCATGTAGGATTGATTTTCACAAAGAAAAAGGATTTTTGGACCCTATGCTACATCATAATCTTCCTTAATTTGAGTGAACAATGAAACTCGTGTCTGTTCTTTTGCATTAATTTCATTGTCACAATCATTTGAACATGCAAGTTTTGAGTTGCCGTAATGATTCCATTTTCTCTGATCCATTCTTATGTACCTTTTCTTTTGCAGCGTTAACCCATTTAGGCTCATTGGGTTCGGACTTTCAGTATGGACTTTTGCGGTGATTGCTTGCGGCTTCTCATTTAATTTTTGGTCTATTACAATCTGCCGCATGTAATGCTTTACATTTTCCCCTTGCTTTTATGATGTTGACTCTTTGGATTGTTTTGTAATAGCTCATGGCAGCGCTTGATTCCGTATGGTTATCTTTACTAGTGATCATGTTGTTGGTTAGGTTTGTTGGTGTTGGCGAAGCTTCATTTATCAGTCTTGCGGCCCCTTTCATCGATGACAATGCCCCGGCTGCTCAGGTTTTGTCTCTAATATTTGTGCCACGCTATTTTCAAACGTCACCAGTCTGTTAATTCAGTTGTGCGGCTAACATTAGAAGAGAATTAGTTCCTGTGAGTTCTAAGTCGGTTACCTGTCCATGATGTCCCTTTTTGACCTTCATAAATGGATTTTTTTTGTTCTTTTTTTTTTCTCCCCACTTGTGATGGTGTTTATATTGGACCTATCAAATAATTTATAGAGTTCCTTACTTTTAAACAGTTTTACCTTTTTTATTTTTTTATTTTCCCACTTCATTCTAAGCTCTGGTTTATGCCTTGTGAGATCTCTGTCTAGCATATGAGCCTCCATATCGATATTGACATCTTAAGTGTGGAGAAATAGGTGTTAGCACTTTCATTTAGCAGTATAGGGTACTAGTTTTAAGTTTTGTTGATGAGGCTATTGTTGTCCATTTATTCTGTCTATCCGAGAATATTTGCTGATTGGTCAAGAGTATGGTACTAATTGTGATTGTCGCAAAGATTCTACTGGTCCCTTTCTGCAGAGTGACAAGTTTAGTGGGTGGGAAGGGAGCAATCATAAAGCAAGATGACCCGTGTCGTTAACTTTATCTTTTTTACATTATTTGATGTTGTTCGATTTTCCTTTTGTTTTAGTGTACACACCTCAATTCATTGCGAAGGTTTGTCTAATAGTTGAGAGAAGTTCAACCAAATAAAGACTGGAGCTGATACATGTTTTCTTGAGTGTCGAGATCCCCTACCTGTAAAATGTTTTCATTCAGAATACCGACATTTGTTAATTCCTTTCAGCCACTATTCAGAATAAACAATTAGAAGGTAACAACTATTTGCAGTCGCCTAAAAAGTTCCTGCATTGTTGTGGAACGTCAAGTAGTTGTCATGATTGGATATGTTTGTGTGGATTGTCTCGCACTTTTTTAATGGTCTGACTGAAACTTATGATTTCTCATGCTGACTCTGAGTTGTAGCTGAAGGATGACAATTCTGCATTTTTTTGGTATTGAATCCACTTTTTCAATATACTTTACTAACCTACTCCATTTGCTTTGTCTCTGTTATGAATGACCTACTTAATGACCCTTCTGTTTTATGTTTGCCCCTGCATTGTGTAATAACATAATTTTCTGGTGATACCCTGTCTTTATTGCAGAAAACGGCTTGGTTAGCTACATTTTACATGTGCATACCAACTGGCTATGCACTTGGATATGTTTATGGTGGACTAGTAAGTTTATATTTCATGATCTTCTGATGTTGTAATTAAAGTATTAAGGAATCTTAGTATGTGACAGTTTGCACCTTTTGTTGTCTATCATGAAGCTGCTGAGGAGTAGTTGTGATTACTAGCATAGGTGTCTATAGGGGCTTATAGTAAAGCTCAACCAGTCAGTCTGATATTTCTCTCTTGTTCTTCTACATTGGCAGAGTCAACTTATTGTTTATGTCAAATTTGAGCTGGGCATTATAAATTATTAGGAAACCTCACTATGTACAACAGTTTGCTAGATAACCACAAAAATTAGAAACCTTAGCCCGAACTTCACTTAGACGTATATCCTAACTTGATATTAATTGTTGTCCTCATCTTGTAACCGTCCCTTTTCTTATGATTCCATAGGTTGGTAGTAATCTTAATTGGCGTTATGCATTCTGGGGGGAAGCAATTCTGATGCTTCCATTCGCCATCCTTGGTTTTGTTGTGAAACCTTTGCAATTGAAAGGCATGTGTTCCATATGAATTCTGTTCTCATATTGCCGGCTACTTCAGCTGCTTCTCATATAAGACTTTTTTAAATTCAGGCTTTGCTCCTATTCGATCAAAAGAAGGACCGTCGGACATAGAGACGCCTTCCTGTGAAACTCAAGGTTCTCCTTGTTATGAATTACTGTTTGGAGACATATCACTATGTTTATGTCTGCTTATTATGTCAACTGATATCTCATAGAGCAATGGCAAGATTTCAGTATAATTGTTTGCTGTCGTCACCAATTAACGTGTTTGTTCTCTCCCTCACTTTGCATATTCTGTTGGGATTGGGGTGGGTGGTCAGTGTGGGTATAGTCTGTGGAGGTTATATTTTTCCCTTTTGTTTGATTTTCTCACGTTTTAAATGATTTGAACTTGTGACTAGATAAAAAGGCTTAAGTCACTATGTATAACTTTTTATCTCACCTTAAAGTGCAACTGCTGTCTTGACTCAAGTAATGTTTATCTACATCCATTATACTCTTGTTGGATTGTTCTAATGACATTTTCCATAATTGTATTGTACTCCTTCAGAGCAAATATCTCTTGGCACTTGATTGATGTAGCAGAGGGTTAAGTTCCAAATGGAAATTTATCCTGTCAGTCTTATTATTAGTTGTTGAACGCAGATGTGGAGGTCAAAGATGGCAAAATATCCATGAAGGATGAGTGCACAGGCAAATGCTCAAGTATATCATCCAGGTACTTCAAGTATCTTCAGGTTGAGAATAATTGGTTTAGTGAAGTTGTACTGAATCTCATGTCAATAGAATAAAGTGTAGTTTTTTGGATTGTCGCCTGGTCTGTTACATAAAAACTCAGAATAAGTTACTTATCCAAGGCATATTTACAGAAGTTTACATTGCGGATACCAAATAGTGAGTTAGATTTGTAATTTGCGTTGCTGCAGCATTTTACCCTTAGGTCGCCATGGCATTTTGGAAGCATAAGGGACATTCAAGCTGTCAAATTCCCACTTAATCTCACTTAAGTAGATGCTGTATGAATTGACTTGATGCATCATGGGGCACCTGCTAGTTGTACGTGCTTCCGTATGATTCTTGGGCCAATGGAAGTGATGTATCCTGTTTTTTATCATAGTACAGAAGCTTCAAACTGGATAACACTGATGATATAATTTTCATATGAGCTGGATATAGGGCAAAGTCGGTGAAGTTCATGTCAAATTCTAATTTTCATATAACGATTCTTTTTTGATTCAGGTTGATTGGCTCCAGCCATTGGGATCATTTGTCAAGATTCGCTAAAGATACTAAAGTTCTATTGAGCGATAGAGTATATGTTGTCAATGCTTTAGGTAATTCTATTTCACATATTTACCTAGTTTATGTTGGTTCTGCACAAGATGAAGAGGCAACTGCCTAACTATCTTTCTTTGCCTCGATAGGGGGTTGATGATTAAGAGAATCTATTATCACGATTATTAGGTGTCTGATATAGGAGTGGCGATTTTTTTTTTTTTTTTTGGGTCGGTAGATGGGAGTGGCATGTCATTTTGATGGTTTGTGTCCAACTTTTCGTGTCATACCAGCTGAGGATATGCTTGTAAACGAGTCAATCTGAACATTGCTAGTAGCATTAATTGTGCGAAAAGCCTCGACCCCAATATATCCTGTATATATAATCAATAACACAAATCAAATTATCTTGTAATCCAATTGTGTCTCTGCAACCGAAAATTCCATGTGATACAATTGTTGCAGCTATTTGATCTATCTGTTGCCTTTTACTCATGGTAAGGCTTGGAAGCTTCTGGAGCATTCTTTATACAATCTTTATTTTCTAAGATTGTATATTATCAGAAAGTTGTGAATAATAAGACAGATTTCAAAAAAGTTTTGTGGAAAAATCAACAAATTTGTGAGCTTCACTTCCTTCTCTTTTGTTTTTGTTAGAAATACAAGAACCTCAAAGATAGGAGATTACTTTGATATAATAGTAGATTTATGAGATAGAACTAATACCAGATATGATAAATGCTCAAACTCAGTTATGTTCTGGGAATATTTAGCATGACGTTCTATTAAATTGTTTACACAGATTTATTTTGGGTTTAACTGATACGATCTATTTACTTAAATGTCTTTGTCCAGTTTTTCTTGTGTTATGATTTAACTTCTCATCTCATGTTAGACTTAAAAATTATTGCCTTAGTCTCTGGTGGCTTATGGATGAAATATCAATACAATAGTCATATGCGGATACAGTTCTGCTCGTTCATTATTCTGCTGCTTAGCTGTATCTCTTCCAGTAACAGTTTACATGGCATCTGGCTGCTTCAGGTACCATAGCATACAACTTTGTCCTTGGTGCATACTCATATTGGGGACCCAAGGCTGGCTATGAAATTTACAATATGGTACTTTCTTATACTTGATTGGCATCTTCTGTATCCACTGGTCTTATATTTAATTATGCAGCAGAAATCCTGCATGGCTTCACTAAGAAGCTGAACAAGCATTTTATTGAATTTCTCCACCTAAACTTAGGTGGGCTGCATTTTGTAGATGTTATCTTATAGATTCCACCTCTTTGCAGACTGATGCAGACCTGATATTTGGAGGGATGACAGTTATCTGTGGAATAGGAGGAACTCTCGCGGGAGGTTATATTCTCGATTTTATGTCTTCCACGATCCCAAATGCATTCAAGGTAGTGGATGCTCTTGATCTTTCAGATTAATATTGTCTTATTTGTCTGAGTATAGGTGTTCTTTTTCTTTGAATTGATGCATTTTCTCCCATTTTCTTTTTCTGGATTTGTCAAAGAGAAGCAGTTGTTTACTTGGATACTTAAAGAATCTGTTTAATATTGAATTTTATAGGACAGAAATGAGGGCAGCAATCCTTTATGGCATGCAATGTTGACTGCTCCATCACTTACAAATTAAGCTTGAATGAAGTGATAATAATCTGATGGACACATGAGTACTTTAAAAAGATAAAAATAAAAATTTGTAATTTAGAAAGGTTTGAGCGTGGAAAAATTCAGAATTACTCCTATGGCTCCTTCAATTGAAATTGATAGTTAGAAATGGTGCTGTTGTTGAGGGAATGTAATTTATATTCAGGAGGAGCTTGTAAATTAGACAGACCGATGGATGAAAGTTGAAATTGTCTCCGATGTAGTAATGTGCCCTTTGTGAAAGAACAGAATGAATGTGCATTGTTTTTCAGCATATGCTGCAACAGGAGTTGTGGATTGGTGACTGAGGAAAGTTGAAGTTAAAATGTGGCGCCCTTTTTACTATTAGCGTAACTTGCAACCTATTATCTGTGTTTAAACTTCTTTTCCAATGTTTCCTACAGCTCCTTTCAGTATCAACATTCCTTGGGGCAATATTTTGCTTTTCTGCCTTTTGTTTCAAGAGCATGTACCCTTTTCTGGCTTTTTTTGCTGTTGGTGAGCTGCTGGTGTTTGCTACGCAGGTACTATATCTTATCACCAGTCAATATACTGTTTCATCTAGGTTTTCCATTTTAATTTTGCTTCTGGTGGGTAGTACTTTAATATAGTAGTCAAGTCTCCTTGAAATTGTACATTCAGAATGGCCTTAGATAAAAAGTGTATTTGTTGAGCAACAAAAGATTGATTTACTGGATCCCTGAAACGAAGCAAAATCTGGAAGCCATTTATTTTTCAGCTGTGTATTCTACATTTTCCACTTTTCTCTTTTTCCATCTGGAAATTATTACAATTAATTGTCTTCAAACATCAGTATCAGGCATACATTATCTACTTACTAACATTAGCTTCCCCATCATTGACCCACCAATCGTATCTCCTCAAATAATGTTTGCTGAGACAACCATTTATTTGCCACTTTATTTCTGCACAATGCTACAGTTTATCTAGTGTATTTTTATCTTGTTACTGTCTTTTTTCAAACTGCAAGATAGTTTTTCATGTAAAAGATGAAAATTTCTCGGGCAAGGAAATTTCTGCAGTTTTGTTGGATATGAATGTGTGGAACATAAAAAAAGTAAATAATTTTTAGGCCAAGAAAAAAAAAAGCAAAAAATTTGGAGTGAAAGGCCAAATATAGGAATCAATCTCATTTTCTGTTTGACTCTATATCCATTTAGCCTGCCATCGTTGGGATACAAATTTTTCTGCCTAATAGTCGTGACCTGACTCAAATGCTTGCTACTTTTTATTCTGCAGGCACCTGTAAATTATATAAATCTTCACTGTGTTAAACCAAGTATGAGACCATTATCTATGGCAATTGCAACTGTTGCACTTCACATCTTTGGAGATGTGCCATCATCGCCCCTAGTTGGTGTTCTCGAGGTTAGATAGTGATCTTTTTGTCCTTGTTCTGAATGTAATTATTGTTATTTGGTGGACCGAGACCGATATTAGTGAAAAATTTGGAATGCATATCTTGTCTGTAAAATTTCTGAAATCACAGCATGCCAAACACATTTTATTCTTGAAGCCAAATAAACTTAGGTTTCTTTTAAACACAGATTACCACTTTTGAGATTGATTTAGAGCATATTCCTGAATGAATTGGTAAAACTTCTGTAAATTACCCGTTTCAAGGTAGAGTATAGTTCACAAAGGCTTTTATAACTAATAAATCTTAGGCTAGGCGGCAGACCTGGTAGTACTGATCATGTTAAGAAACAAATATCTTTAAAAACATATTAGACAGAGGACTTTGCAATAAAAAAACTGGCTGACTAATTTGAGCTGCCACTTTCATTATGATAATCTGTATATCTTTGCTTGCGACTGAAATATTTTGGATAGGCATGACAAGGATTTTCAATTTAGCATCAGAAGGTATAACAGTCCACATATCAGAGGATGTGCCTCTTATTTGTCTTGTTTATCCTAAGACTATTGACAGTGCTTCTTACAAGTTGGAACTAATTGAGAGATTGTGCAGGACTATCTCAATAATTGGAGGGAGACTGCTCTCATTCTGACGGCAATCTTGTTTCCTGCAGCTGCCTTTTGGTTCATTGGTAAGGATTCGATTATACTTATATATTTTTTCTTGACCTGCATTTATCTATTCCAAAGATGATTTTATTGGAAAGGCTGAAGAAAATGAAAATATAAAAAGTAAAACACACTCTTAGTTAGAGGGCTCTGGGCGCTGGGACCAATTAGTTAGAAGAAATAATTTTAGGCATAGGATAAAAAATGAAAATTTGATCCTTTCCAGTTGCATTTTTTCTTGACTTTGTTTAAATCTCATTCTCTTACCATTGGCGCTCTTAACTTAGTGTGGCCATGCATTGTGATCCTTCAATGATCGTATGTCGTTAGTTCCTTTGTCAAAATGCTGGTATGGCTTTCCTTAAATTGAATTATAGGAATAATACGGTAAAATGACATTAGAGTAAATGCATCTTCCATTGGCTATTTGTTCATCCGACTTTTGTCGAGTCCAATACATTCCGCCAAGTTTGACCAAGTTTATCTTTCCCTTGTTAAATGGGCTCCCTAACTTCCTTGTGAAGATCAGATTGAAAAAAGTGTGACGATTTTAGAGGACTTGAGTGAACTAGATGAATAATTTGCGGGACAAATTTTGAAAACACTATTAAGTTAGGGAGGCCAACTTAGACTTAACCATAACGATCTTTCCACTTTAAGTAATTTCACGTGAGACATGCCGCATCATTGTTTCGGTGGAGCATATGATGACCGATGAGGGATGGTCAGATTGCTCAAGCCGTGTTAAGGGGACTCAACTGCAGAAAAGAAAAAGGTTGAAGGACGATATGGGAAAATAAAACTATAATTTAAAAGACAAAAAGTCTGCTTTCCTTGGTATTATATGGACAATTTGGATATCACTGTCATACGTCAAATGGAATAGTTGTTCTGCACGGTTATGGAAGGGGACAGGAAGAGAAGCTTGGCATTGATGTATAAAATTCAACCTGGAAAATATATTTGGACGGGTCATGCTGCTGAGTGAGACCTGACAATTGGCTCGGGTTCGGCATTTACAGCCAATCCTTACTAGGCCTCAACCCTATTCTTCTGTGTGCCTCCCGTTTCACTTACAAGAATTATAACTGATGCAGTTACTTAAAATGTGTGCAGGAACTTTTCTGCCCAGTGTCGATAGATTCAACGAGGAAAGCGAGTCTGATATCACCGCGACCCATGAGTCAAGCACGACGCCCTTGCTGGAAGGGAAGACAGAAACGACGGAATCTACTACGTGACAGTGAAACATCCAGATTCTTTCCTTCCTGTGCATAACACTAGTCCACACGTTTTCGGATGTCCATGGAAATACTTTATTGACAGTCCATCGATGGATGGAAGTAAATCCATGCTTGTAACAAAAGAAGAAACAGAGAAAAGCAAACTGAATAGTTTGGAAGCCTGTTTTGTAAACTAAGTGATGTGTATATACATGATCTGGCAATATAGCTGGTTAATTTGGTTCCCAAAGTCGACCCAAAGTGGGCCAACTCTTGCCTATCAAAATGGGGAATCTCTCTGCAGGATGACCACTTTCTCAGTAGCAAGCGATCTGCATCTAGTAGATTTTAAGACTACTTTGGTCATTATTTTGTAGTCGATATTCCCTCACAACCTCCATCAGACACCTTAACGTATCTCTCTGGTGATCATCGGAGTTTGATGGTGAAGTTGAGAGACACAGTAACGAGATAATCAGTTTGTTCCTAGACTGACCTGGGTAGGTACTGGTGTGTCAACGGTCGGATCATGTTCGAGTTTCGGGCCAATTTGAGCAAGAAGTATGTGTTTATTGGGACCAAACCGAAAATGAGGACGCTCCTGAGGACAACACAAATGGATTGGAAAAATTGTCCGAAAAGTTTAAACTTATTGCATTTTTACCATTCAATAATATACATTTCATTTTTCTAATTGAGTCTTATACTTTTGACAATTTGTCAATAAAGTCAATTCTATCAATTTTAGTTGGCAATCGCTAATATGGATGTTGCTCGTGCTACATAGGTCAATCAATGGTGACAGATAATTTTTATAATTTTCTTAAAAGTTTCTAAATTTTTATTGTTCTTTCTCCTTTTTTCTTTTCTTTCCCATTCTTCCTTCCAATCTAGGGCTGATGAGAGTTGGTCAACGACACTTGTTAGGCTTGGAAGAGCAAAACACAAAAGAAAAAAAAAATTATTGACATCAATGTCGACCATTTGATGTGACATTATCGACCGGTTAAAATTAGTGAATAGGCTTTATTAACAAAATATTATATTATTTATGACTCAATTGGTAAAAAAATTGATTATGCATGTGGCCCAATTGGTAAAGGGATTAGGGGTGGGGCTAGAGAGTATCGAGTTTGGAGTTCCATATTCAAGCATCGCATACACATGTATATGGAAGAGAGGAGTGAGACAAAATAAAAAGATAAAATCAAAGATTGAGGACACAATTCACCAAACTGTAATATATTTAGAATTTTTGGATAATTTTTCCCGAATAATCCTAGGATGTTTTGCCCGGATCTCAATATTAATCATCACCAACCCATCATATTCTCCCACGCATTACCAGACATGTAAACGCCCACAGTTTCAGGCTTCAGCCTGTTTCCACCAAACCTCTGTCTGTCTCCCAAAATATTCTTTTTGTAACCTACAAAGCTTCTCTCTCTCTCTCTCTCTCTCTCTCTTCTCCATCAAGAAATGGCACCGACTGCTGCAATGCTGATACTCCCCTACCAAGAGAGAACCACTTTACCATCACCATCCCCTCCACCTCTCTCCCAAACTCCATCGCCACTCCAAGTCAAGTTCTCAGCCACGGTGAAACGTTTCTTGCAAGACCATCCCTCCATGAGAGCCAAAGCACCAATGGACCAGACGACGGAGGATGCATGCACGTCTCGCCGGGCTTCTCCTCCGCCGCCACCGCCGTCGGAAAGGGAGCTCGAAGAAGCTTTCCAGCTCAGCTGCTGCTAGGGTCTCCTCACCCAAGTCTAGTCTTTCCAATGTTTTTCCTGCTTGATACGTGAATCAGAATTTTAGCTATGAATGTGTACATTCATCTACGGTCAATCTCCTGTCATTCTTGTTCAAGAAAACCCAATGATGTCTTCTCTTTTTCTCCTCTCTAAAGCTCTTATGTATGCACCAGTTGGCTTAGAGGCGATCCGTATCTTGTACGGTGGCGTAGGATATTTCTGTCGTTCGTTTTCCCTTCTGCAAAGTCGAATTGGATCTGGGTACAAATTTCCTAATGCGTCACGTCGGCACCATATGTGAACAATCCAGCACCACTTGACTTATATTTTGCTCATTTGTCTGTCGGTTTAAGAAATATTTATAAGAATTTTTTTAAATTTTTTTATTTTATGTTTCGAAGAATTGATGCTCTCTACAGACTATAGACTAGATGGGTGGTGGTGAATATCCTTTTTAACTAGGGGTGAGCGGTTCCCGGTTCCTCACAGGTTCCGCTTGGAACCTGGAACCTACCCTCGGGTACAGGTTCCAAAAAATTTGGAACCTGGAACCTACCCGTCGGAACCAAGAACCTGGAACCTACCCTGTCACAGGTTCCGGGGTCGGTTCCAGGTTCCAACAGGTTCCAACAGGTTCTTTTTTTCATTTTTAGTTAAAAAAAATGCTTCTATTGGAACTTACCGAATGATTAATTAGCCGAGCTTTATTCCCTTTATTTGTGGCATCGATTACAAGTTCTTCACTGATCTTGAAGAGCTGCACAATGTCTTATCATGTTTAGAAGACAAACTGACAGATAATGCAGATCATGATGAACCTGATGAGCCAAAGAGACAAAGCTTTGGGAGGGAAAATCATGAAGAAACACACTTCCTCAGCAAGCAACGAGTACATGGATCAATTAAAATGTGAAAATAGTGATGGAGATCCTGGACACATTTCGCTTTAGAAGAGCACAAACATGACGGGCAATACTCTACTTGTGTAACAGAGCACACCATGTCATACATTTATTATTGACACCAGAACTATCCAAGTGAACACTTCTCAAATATATTATATCAAACAGAACTGTACAAATGCAAAAATTCCATCAGGTAGGCTCAACCGCTCAAGGCTGGAGCTCAGTTGTAAGTCAAACTTGAATTTTCTTAAAACTAAAATGAAATGGCAAACTGCAGTGCACACAAGAAGGAATTTTAGTCTTACACAACAGTCTTTTCCCTCTCTACGATAAGTTGCCTCTCTAAGATCTGCCACATTGTGTCTCACCTGCTCATCGCGGTATTCAGCAACCTATAAATGAACAAGTCTAGTGTCAATCTCATGTCTCTTTTAAATAGGCATATGGCACTGGTATAGTGGTACTCTCATATGATTTCTCAGATAGAGCTGAAAAGAGCACACCATAGCAGAGGAGACAGGTCTTAGGGAATAGCAAAACATAAATAAGATGTACCCAATCTTCTAAGGCCTCCACAAAAAGTCCACTCTTTATGATAATGAAAAAACGAAAAATATTGAGAATATAAATCGCTGTACTCGTCTCTTTTTATCATGTCCTCCATTTCCAAGAATAAATGAAAAGCATGATGACAAATACGGCATTTCTGTCCAACTAAAGCATAACATGCAAATAATGAGGTACTTTTCACAAGAAAGTACCATTTCTCCTTCCTGATAATTTCTTCGAGCAAAGAGTCCCCATCCATGTATACCAGATTTACTGAAACATATTCGATGCTTTTCTGTCCTCTGAAACAGTAATTTAATATTAGCCATTATGAAAGACACATCAAGCAAAATGCGACAATAAAAATTGGAGGAGCAAACGTACTTGTAAGAGGTGAAGCCGTTCCTTTAATGAAGTAAAAATTGTAGAATCATTTTGTTTCTGCAAAAGAAAAGAAGAAATCTGTAAAACACTACTATGACCATCAATATGTAAAGTAGAGAAAAAAGGTCTCCAACTAGAAGGGGTTGTTATAGTAGAAAAATTACTTCCAAATTACACACGCTAATCACTTCTTGAAGAGAATGATGCGTTGGCCCCGTTGGACGGACGATGAGACACTGGTTCTTCATTTCTCTAAGAAGTGAATGAGCACACATCACAACTCAAATAGACCATAGTTGTTAAATCTTCTAGGCAATAGACTTAACAAAACGGCTCTGGACATGAGATTGAAACAGAGAATTAAAACATGTAGACAAGGGGAACCAATCTAACCTATGATCGGCGCAATATATCAACTTCTTTGTTATTTGACTCCCACTCTTCTCCAGGCAGTGTAATTGAAAACAAAGAAATAATCAGTGTAAACTTACCTGAGTATCTATCTAACATATCCTTCCTTGAACAATGGAAAATTGATTCTGATGCCATGTTAAACTGTCCCACCCAAAAGCGAACCATTTAGGTAGAGCGAAACTACATGTAAATAAGGCCCATCCAAAATCCATATTCAAGTGATGCGGGGCAACACTTTACCATGACCTATTGGTATCTTAAGTCTTTATCAGGGTTGGAGCTTCTCTCATGTGCAGTAACGGAAATCCAAGGACTTGGAAGTCTCTCCTCTTTGGAAGCATTGTTTATTTCTCACTGCAAGCTTGAAAAGCTAGATGGTCTCGAATGCTTGCCATCCCTGACAATATTGACCATCTCATACTGTGATTTCCTTCAAGGACTGCCAGATCTGTCGAACTTGAAGCAGCTGAGAGAACGTAAAATCCAACATTGCCAGAACATACCTTAACAGGACAGCCACTAGTGGTTGAGCTCCACAGAAAGGCCAGAGATTTGCAAAGTTCATGGCAGCCAACTGATCTAAATCAAGACTTGGGACAGATCCATTTCTTGCTTCCTTGAGCAAGCCTGAAGTTTCTAAAGCAAAGGTACATTCTAAAGTTTGTCGCTCAATCACATTTCAACATGTTATGGGCAAAGCAAGTAAATTGTCATTTTCAGCTATCAATTTTTCAAAGACGTTTTTCCACTAACCTCTTCTACTTGCTTATTCCTGTAAAAGAGGATGCTGAGGTTATAAAGCAAGGCAAACAAAAATTTCAGCCACTGAGGTTGAACCCATTCGCTTACAATGACATAATCTATCAAGTGCATATTCTCCTGATAAGAAAAAGAAAACGTGTCAATCCCATTGCCACATGTATAATGCCAATATGTTGGACCAAGAAGCATCATGAGTCACAAAGAAAATGGAATGGCAGCATTACATGGGAAAGGCATAACCTGCAAGTTGAGCTTCGTCACAAAAGAGAGAGTGAAAGCAGCCACCAATATTGCTAGTACTGCTTTACTGTATTCTTCATATCTATCCATGTCCTTCCCATATTTGCTACTGCACAAAAAAGCCTCAACTGTCAAAGGCCCCCTTTTATGGAAGTATGATGTACTAGACTTGAAAGACAATACTAACAAAACAAAGATGAAGATCATAAATCATCTTCCACAGTGATCTGACCTACTACAAATCCACTAAAGCATAAAAGCGAAAGGTGCATCAAACAACTAGCTTTAATGGATGAGTTCTTGTCAACAAGTAACCCATCATGACACAATGAAAGAAAAAAACCAGAGAAGATAAAAATGGATCCATGACTCCGTAAGTTCTGCAGAGAAAAGTTCAACTTGTGCTGTAAATGCTATCTTCATAGCCAGAATCGTGTATGGTACTACTAATTTTTTAGAAACTTAACAATCTACCATTTTGTGACACCATTTGCTTAGAAGAAACCAAGAAGCTAAGGCTAGAATAATCACCAAGGAATTCAACACCCATGTTTCAAATGATATAAGCAAGATTTACATACCTTTTAAAGAAAACAAAAAATCCAAGAAATGATTGCAAACCTGCATGGCACAGAACTGGGGATAAGCAGAATCGACATCACTTCCAGCAATTATGTGTTTCCTTTCTAAGTTTATCAATTCAGCAAGCAGCTGACATAAAAATTTCAATGCACTTAAGTAAGACACAAAATAAGTCTCATTGCCTCTCTCCTCAAAGGATATAGAAGTGCCAGAGTCAAGATCTATCCTTGAACATGTAAGGCTAAAAGAATCCTCAGATAGATCATTGGATGATGAATAATTTCTTTTGGACTCGATGTGGAAGTAACTTCTCAATAAACTGAATAAAAATGGTAAAGAGTTGAGTCTGTGCCCATTGCCTAAGAGTATTAACATTGTAGAGCCATCTTCCTCAACTTTGGAAGTTCTCGAACCACCATCTTTTGGTTTAACCTTGCCATCAAGTATATACAGACCAAGAGCATAAAGCTTCAAAATCAAACTAATAGGTATTGAAACCTGCCAAAATTTTTACAGCGTCATTCCACAATAAGGCCACTGACAAAGCAAAACTCTGAGATTTCTCTTCTGATATATAAAATTTTGAAGGGGAGATCTTCTCAATCTTTAATCCCAACCTGAACAAACATAAAATTCCACAAACAGTCAGATTTGACTTCCCTCAAGTATGAAGGTAGGGATCTCTGCGCTGTCATATTAAACTAGGCCCAGAATTAATCACATTCTGACATAAATTGAGTTTTTTCCTGTGTAGATGAACTATTGACCTCAAATCACTCCAATAACTCTTAGCTCATAGCATTTCAGTTACTGCTAAATGACTTTAGTAAATCAAGTCATTTTGAAGTAACACAATCCATTGTATATTGTGATCTGGTTAGATTGATAATACAGATTTCCGAATGAAAAATGGGCAGAACCAAAAAGCATGTACATAAGGTACAATAATGTGTTCATAGGGCAGAAATGAAAAGCAAAGCAGAAACACTTACATTTTTGCTGGTAAGATACCATGAACAAACAAGAATGTGCATGCCACGAGAAGAAGCTTCGAAAGAGCAGTGATGAAAGTTGACACCGAAGCAATAAAGTTGTAGTAGATGGTGCTGTCAAGGGCGAGAGGAGGTGGCCTCGAGCAGGGGTCAGCGCGCGGTGGCGTCGAGGGCGAGCGACGGTGTCATTGAGGGCAAACGGCGAGCCAGGGGTCAGCCGTGGTGCCGTCGAGGGCGAGCGGAGGTGGCCTCGACCCTCGAGCAGAGATCAACGGCGGTGGCGTCGAGGGCGACCGACGGTGGCGTCGAGGGCGAGCAGCGGTGGCGTCAAGCAGAGGTGGAGAATGGACGGGCGAAGAGAGAGAACCGTGAGTGACAAAAAGTTGGAAGAAGTGAGTGAAATTTTGCTTTTGGGTTTCTTTAGCCCTAACCTAACTCGACTGATTTGGGGTTTTTTAGCCCTAACCGGACCGGTTCCGGTTCCGGTTCCGGTTCCGGTTCCCGAAAAAAGGAACCGGGAACCGGAACCGGCCTCTTCAGAACCGGGAACCGGAGGACTCCTCCGGTTCGGTTCCGGTTCCCGGTTCTACCCGGAACCACGCTCACCCCTATTTTTAACGTCATTATTATTGTGGCTGCTGCTGCTGCTAAAGCGTGAATTCCTTCAGCAATGATAAAACTTCCTCTTGTCAAATCATGCAGCACTTTCATGTCGAGATCAGAAGCTCTTGTACGGCATGTAAATGCACAGGCACAAACTTTGACTCAACACCCTTGACCTAATTAATCTTTTATTTTTTCAAACTGTGACTTTCTGTTTAGTCTTTAAGGACGTCTGGAAATTGAAAATTAGAAAACTATTTTTGTCACTCAGATTGCACAGATAATCACTTTGCCCTCTGTACTTTTGGTGCTTGCATTTGCCCTTAATCCTTACCCTTGAATTTTTTCTTTCATGGCTAAGAATACATTCGGTCCTTAAAGCACAAGACATTGGAAAGGAGGGGAAAGATGCTCAAGGAACATATCATTATGATGGTGGAGGATACCGCGACATGAAAAACTCCAAGAGCTAACCCATACAAAAGGAAAATTCCAGAGAGTAACATTAGCCTGAAAAAGGACCCATTTGTATTCTTGGCTTTACCCATTTTCGTGTTTTTATCGGCCGAGTTCTGTTGCTGCCATACACAAGGATACGTATTCGTGCCCAAGATGCAGCATCTCAAGAAAGAGGTTGTTTATGGCACATTTGATAACGTTTCTGTTTCGGGAATAATTTTTGAATAAAAATAATTTTTTTTTTCTGTTCCAAGGAACAATTTCTGACCATAAGGAACAATTTCTAATAATAAGAATGCGTTTGATAACTGTAAAAAATTTATACTCCACGAATAGAAACATGCTTGATAAACTGTATATTTTTTTTTTTTGTTTCTTTTAATTTTTTAATATTTTTATTATACATTTTCTTTTCTTTTTTTCCTTTTTCTTTTTCTCTTTGGCTGGCGATGCCGGTCAACGTCCGGCGAGCTTGCCGGAGACCAGCCTAGTCTCGACAAGTCTCGCCAGGCCACCGACAAGGTCGCTGGCCCTTGTCTGGCCGGTCGCTGGCGCCTAGGCCAAGGCCAAGGCCGATGACCGGCAAAAGGAAGAAGAAGAAGAAGAAAAGAAGAAGAAAAATGAAAAGATAAAAAAGTATTTCTCGGAAGTATTTTCAGGAACGAAATAAATTTTTTCTACTTTTTGTTTATGTTCCAAATCTATTCCCGGGAACAAAAGTATAAACACACATTTCTGTTTTTTTTTTATTCTTCGAAATAAAAGAACAAAAATTTATGTTCTGAGGAATAGAAACAGAAATAAACACGCCCTGGTGTTTGTGATTGTACATATAAAGACAGTCTTAGTGTTAGGGTGTTTGTGATGGTAAATTAAAAACAGTCATGACATTACGCACTTTCAATCCTGACATCACCTAAAAGGACGTGGCGGGTGAAAGATACATATGACTCGAATGCTCCATATGAATAAGCAGCCAGAATTTCACACGGGTTAAATATCCAAAAGAACACACGAAGTCTGAGCTTTTTCAGAGACAACTCCACATGAAGAGGGAGGGTACTTTCGCTTTTTATCTAATCTCAAATCTCAAGCGTTCAGAGCTAAATACTATCTGGATACAAAGAATTCCCAACATTAGGATTTACTGTTCTATAATACAGTACAAAAACTTCAGTTCCACAAGAAAGACTTGAGGGGAGGGACCACAGAACCTCCATTGCTCCAACACTTGTCAAGCAAGAAAGACTTGGAAGGGGAAAAAACCCTTCATTCGCTGAAATTAGTCATTGCTCCATGCAACAGGTTAGCACGGGAATTTCCGTAATCACCAGGCATTTCACTGCAGTTGAAGCTCAGATTGCTCTTTTAGTCATAATCAGACTACTTTTCTTCGACAAGCCTCCAAATGGGAGAATATGAGCCTAACTGCAGCAAGGAAAAAGCGAAATCATAGATTTGTAAGCTGGTCTGACAAAAATTTGGTTGGCCTGTTACACATGCGTTCTAGTCAGATCACAAATTGTATGCCCTAGTCCTAGACAAGTGTCAGAGACCAATACAATGCTTAACAAGTATACGAGCGCGCGTACCATTTTCATGTGAAAAAAACAAACCATGTGTGTTTGTGTGTGTGTGTGTGTGTCATCCATGGCGAGTTAATAGTCATGAATTACAGAATTCTCACCAAACAGGGACTTCGTTGAAGAAACCACAGACATAGAAGCTGTGTGTCTTTATGTATCTCCTGCCTTTCTTTTTTTGTTAGGTTCTGAGGCAGCCTCTGAGTGGGGCTGACCAAAAACAGATCTGCTTAAAAGGAAAAAAATCGAGTAAACTGACCAAAAAAGACAATCTGCACAGCCAGGCTGTGAGAAAATTCATAAACTCTTGCTAGTGCCGGAAAGAAAACACCATGTCCCAATTATGGGAGAACAATGGGTCCATTCATACTGGGGCCATTCATACTCAGGATTTGGTCAATCCGAGCCTTTGCACCACCATAAGTAATTGTTATTATTATCCAAGTTTCAGAAAACTATGAAAAATTAATATGTGAATTTACGTGCTAATATTGATATATAGTGAAAGTTTCACATGTTTGGGGTTAAAAATGTGTGTCACAAAATTTCACTCGAGCAAAATGTAAAAAGTAAAAATCTATCCAGACACGCCCTTGTCCATTTTGGTCAACTACAAATACTTGAGAAACAGAAACAAAGAGCTATAGTGTAAAAAAGAGGAAAATTATCATGAAAACACAATTGAGAGATCAAATCACTCACCCACAGGTTGAACATTTCTTGTGGTGCTTGCAGAATATAGACAAGCATACAGAACAGATGTAGCCCATGTCAATAGTTTTTTTATGACAAAAGCACCTGCACATTTCAAAGTTCCATTAGATGCACTGAGACTTCAAAAATATAAGAGGTCTATGACACAACTCGTTCATCCCTCCCAAAAGATGAGAGTTAATCAGAGATTTCTAAAGCATAGAAGTTTGCAAGCTGCTTGTCACAGGTCATGGGATTGCATGAGTACATACAAAACTGTAGATTAGCAGAATCCAGAGATCAAACTAATACGCCTCATGCTTATTGTCAAGCATTCCCAGGAACCATAATTAGACAGATGATAAATGCCATAAAATTAGCTGGCACCACCAAAGTCACTCTTGTCCAGGCACAATAAACTAGCAACATGACGTCCGTTTTGTACAAGAAGTTCCAGCAGAACAAGAACTAATATTGAGCAACAGAAAGTAAGAAGAAAAGGCAACCTGTAAAATCTTATCCTTCCTCTTATTATATGCAGATCAAATTACTGAAATTAAGTCCTTTCACTCTTGCAAACCCATTTAAAAATGTGGCACATCCTTAAAGAAAGCAATTCCTATTTTCCTTAGTCAACCATCCACCAAGAGCAAATGAGAACCACGAAGCTGGAAGTTTAATATGTTTTCTCTATGGTTAATTGTCCTTTTTGACCAAACATGGTGGAAGAATGACCACCAAAAGCATTAGATCTAATGCCCACATCATATTCGTTTGAGTCAATGAGAGAATTAAACACAGAGTTACTGAACATATATTCTTGTGGCAGAAACAGAAGAAAAAGAAGAAATGAAAATTTAGAGGAAGAGAACAAGAAAAAAGCAGATGGAGCACACAATCCAGAGAAAGCTGACGTACGATGCGCGAAAATCAATACCAACTGACTTAGGCAATTGCAAGAATCCCGAGAATGCAAATCAGTGGCAAAAACTGTCTGCAAGATCCAGTAAGATTGCATTAATGCAGGGAGAGGAGCCTGTTGATGAAGAAAATAGATACCAACAAAAAACCACAATATTGAAATAAAAGGACATGCTAAGATGAGAGGATGTGTTCACTACTAAAATGTTAATGTTCAATTCTTTTTCCGGTTTAAGGTTTGATCATTGCTTTTTCAAACTGTCGGGCTCTTCTATGACAAATGGCTCATGCTCGACTTTTTGGGTCACTGAGATTAAATCGGGATGTCATCTAATCTTAAAATTATTAAGCCTCTATAGTCTATTCTATATAAACAGGAAGGAGATTGACTAGAAAAAATGGAAAAGATAGAGGACAGATCAATCTCCAACTCAATTAACTTCCTAATCTTAGGCATGGGTGATCAATCTTGTAAAGCCACACAGCAGTCACGATCTCAATCTCGCACATGAAGGAAAAACAGTTATAGCCAGGGTCTACATTCAAATTAATTACCGCCACTTCAGCATAAAAAACACCAATGTCTCAGAATTGGCCTTGCAGAAGTAGAGATTTCAATTGAGAGCATGAGAAAGGAAACAAAATTTAACAGATAACTCATTTTTCAACCAACATCCAACAAAAGGAAAACCTATGCTAACGTCAGTTACTTAAGCATCATATCTTAATTCTGGTCCCTTTATAACATGAATTTTTTCGCCGATTAGCAAGAAGAAATTGAGAGCTTTTAATTTCCCATGGCAGATAAACAAGGTGCATAGTTAGAACTTCATTGTGCGCCAGTCAGCAGAGCAAAATTAACTCTAAAGTAAATTAAGCACGGGAGTACCATATAAAGGTGTTAGCTTATAAATTCATTAAAGATTACTTTGAACATGAAATTTCAATATGATCACATGCAAGGGGCGATCAAATAGATGGATTCATAAAAGTACAAGTGCTTCGTTGAAACTCTTTTTTTTTTCCAACAAGTTTCTTCAGCTCAATTATTACAAAACTTTACAGCCAACTTAAGTTACAGAGCAAAACGAATACCCCAAACTAACAACTTGATGTTGCTTCCTTGATAAGAAATATACTTATCTCATACCGATAAATACTGAAATGTTCCCTCCAATAGTTGTGGCTTCAGATATACGCCACCAGTAATATAGGAAGCCTGATCAAGTGAAACCAACATCAACAGGAGGTAGTGCAGACAGAAGCCCAACATCAACGAAACAAACAATATAATACTCTTTGACCGCAAAGTTAAAAGATGCTAAACTGAGAAGAAAAAGATCTGGATTTCATTTTTGGAAAAAAAAAATTACCTGCTGGAGAAAGGCAGAATTTTGAGCTCCAATGAAACAGGAATCAATAGGGACCTGCAGAAACAAAGTTTCACGACATTACACCCACCCTATAACCAGACCAGCTTGCATATGAAAAATTAAAATTGACATTGACGCCAAAGCACAAGGGAGTTAGTCTTGGAAACAATCGTCAGCAAAAAGGGTTGACATAAAATTTGTGATGGTAGCTTCAAAGCAGAGTAGAACTAGACGAGAACTATATCAAATTTAGATAAAAAGTAAGAGAGGTATATTTGTACTAAATCCTATGCATCAAAGGCCAGCTGTAACTCTAATACTACAAAGTTCCAAGATTAGAATCAAGGACAACCCAATATGTAGGAAGTTGTCCCCACAAAAATGAATCTTGTACAGTTAAGGTAATATTGAAAAAACAAATTCAGGGTCTTGATCTCAAACTGAGGATCTTCCTTTTAAAGGCCGTTATCTGCTATAGGGACCAATCAGAAAACTGGTAGCAATAATTGGCAGTTGCAGAGTGACGTGTGGCAAGAAAATAATGATACTGCCATGATGTAGTTTATTTGTTTCCTTTTGTGAAGAGTAGATTAGTCATCATTTAATTATTTTGCACGAGATAGAAAGTACATAAACACATACCATCGAACGCTGTGCAGAGAATATTGCATTCATGATGGCAACATATCTGAAAGGAAGAGAAGGTCTTTGAGTAACTTATCCACAACGAAGATACACAAAAACGAAATGGAAAAGCAGCAAACTGAGCACATACTGTTCAGGCCCATCCTGAGATCCATGCAAGCATAAAATCTGCAACCAAGAAAATCAATATCACGAGAAATAAACCTGGTCAAAGAACATAAAGCCACTAGACGACAGGCGTGGATAAGAGAAACAATGCCAAAATGTGAAGTCCAAAATTTTTAAATGTACCCAGGGAGAAACCCTATACATCTGTGCCATTGCTGTGTTACAAGTGTTTGAATTCAAAATTTACAAGAAAGGTATATTGATGTATCCACTTGATGCAATATCTTCTCTGATAATCCATGGCCAATGTGCTCAACAAGTGAGCCTTTAAATATAGCGAAGTCCCCATTTGTATATGAGAACATTGCAGACTCAAGTTCAGCAAATTCACTCTATTCTTGAGCACCACAATGACAGGAAATCATAGTGATAGGATGAAGGAACAACTACATTTGAACCGTCTATAGTTTTGTCTTCTTTTAATGAAGAATTAGTCAGCTCTTTGCTTCTGAACAATTACTTCCCTCTTACCCACATGATGATTATGCATATTATATTTAGAAAATATTGGTAGGAGAAAAAACAAGATCCTTATCTATCAAAAGGATAGCCGTCTCAAACCTATGTCATCATATTAGAGTCTGTCAAATTAAACCACAAACTAAAGATACTCATAAGGCTTGGTTGCTATCACCAGTACTTCTGTTGTAACTTTCTCAATGTCATAAAATGTAATAAGCTCGTAGGTTGACATAGCAGAATAGAACAGAAAAGGTTATGACCAACCAAAACCAACATCACCTCTGTAAAAGCACTGTACTTCCCTTCGGTCAGGTATATATTAACATTACAAATTCATCACATGCTAGTCCTTTTCTAATACAAATTTACAAAATATAGGGGATCAAGTGGGAACCCCACATATAATAGATATCGGCATCTTTTGTATTGGTTCAGGTACTACCCATAGATTCAATACTTAACTTCACAATAAAAACTGGACCTCTCAAGAATCTGACTGTGGCAGCATCAGTAAATATCTCCAGAAAACTTTTTGCCACTGTTCAATTTTATTGCTTGCATGGGAATAACTGGACATTTCAATCATCCAAACCTAAGAACAGTTAGCCAACTTATACACCTGCAATATCTGCAACCTCTAAAGGAAGTATGAACTCCTAAATTCTATCAAACCAAGCTACCATAAGCAATCTACTTTCAGGTGTGATACTAATATCACCTTACCATGGCATTCCTAAGATAGATCCACATCAGGAACTTAATGCATGGAACCACAAGAACTCAGAATCTTGCTACGATGGAACTTCAAAATCCAGTTATAAACTCAATTGATGCATTGTAGACGAAAGTAACTTCAGGATGTATAATACTTACTCGAGGATGTGGATGTAGCGGTCCTGAACGAAAAACCCTCTGAATGTCTATTGGTCAAATCAAATCAAACACATTTTCCACAAGTCCCATAAATATATCTCACTCTATCTGCTAAAGTATTTGCTAATTTGTGAATGACCCCAAAGCCGACTCCAGTCCCTATTGGTACAGAAACTACGACATCAATAGGAAGAAGTACCGATTTTTTCCACCAATTGCAACTTTCAAAAAAGAAAATTCAACCTTTTAGTACAACAAAAGATAAGACTCATTTCATTTCCACGACATCATGAGGATCACACCACCCACAACTCTCAAGCAGTCACATTTGCAAAGGATACAGCAAAGCGCCATGGACAGCGACCCGGACAACAGCGAAGACGCTATCGACCCGTCCGGCTCCTTTTTCAACAACTTCTCATCCCGAGCCACGAATTCATCCAACTTCTCCAGAAGATTCACGGACAGGGCCGACAACGTCCCCGTCCCGGCCGACCGGTTCGCCGGCGAGGAAGAATCATACACGTAGTCGCAGCAGTTGTGCCCGGTAGCTATCACCACGATCTGGTTCAGCTGGTTGAGCAGCAGGATCGAATTCAGGAACGAAATCACCTACACAAAGTTCCCAAGAAACGATGACAACGCGAAAGAGACAAATGGGTAAGCTCCAAAAACGAAATTAAAGTCACGGAGAAGGAGAAGGGGATCGAGGGTAGGCTACGTGAGAGATGAACTTGGAGAAGGGGAGGGAGGAAGCGCTCCAGAAGAAGGGGTTCGTGTCCAGCAACACCACGAGGAGGCTTACGTCATCTGCGACAAACCCAGATGATCAGAGAAGAAAAAGCGCCGCAAAACAAGCGTCAGCCTGAGGGGGATCAGTGGAGAGAGGAACCTGCGTATAGCTTGGAAGGAGCAGACGCCATGGGAGTGAGCTTGCTCCGCTCTGTAATTTAACGATGCAGCGGGACGATGGTCGGAGGTACATGACCTGGGTTTCGGGTCTTTGGATCTTATTTATAATATTTATTACTTTACATGGTATTACTTACAATTAAAGTAGACCTATCATCATAAACGATAAATCATTAATCTATTTATGATCCAAATTCTCGGAGAGGATGAAGTGGGACCGATTAACGTTTTAAGAGTGGGTTTCAATTTGCCCGCAAAAGCAACAATATAAATTTGTAAAATAGGAATGACTAAAAAAAAAAAAATCAATTTATGACCAATTTGTTAACAATATAAATTTATTGACCCATATCAGATCCGACCCTTATAAAAAATATTTTTATATTTAACTAAATCTAGAAATTTTTTATTTTTTATGATTTAAAAAATTATATTGTTAAAACAATTCCCATACAAAATACAAATTTAATAGATAAATTTTATAATTTTTTTAAAATTGAGACTTAATTTATTTAACGAAAAATATGGTATTTTTGAAAATTATAAAGATAACTTAGAAAATATTTTCTGCTTAGCATAAAAATCTGATTTGATTTTCCAAGCACTCCTTTTAAGTATTTTTATTTTTCTAAAAAATATAATTTTTTTTATTATTTTTATTTTATTAAATGACTTCACTACAATGGTTCAATAGCAAGTCTAGCCTTGCTCAAGCCTGAGCTTGGTGAGGCTTCACCTCTCTAGATCCAATAAAGTCGAGCTTACCCTACCATTGGCAAGCTCAATCTCACCAAAATGGGCAAGCTCGACTTCGCCTAAGGCTGGGGAGGTAATGACCTCGCCCTATCATCAAGCTTAGGGTTCACTAGTGCAATTGGCAACTCAGCAGGATTGGAAACCTTGCCCACTATTTGACTAGGGCTTTATGACCCTTGCTCAATGGTAGATTAGGGCCGCCACATTTCGTAGAGAAAAAAAAAAGTAAAACAGAATGAAAAGAAAAAATAAAATAAAATAAAACATTATTAAAAATCGAAATTTTTTAAAAAATATACAAATTATAAAAATTGATCAAGAGGATGATATCTCATTAATTGGTTAACTCAACTAATAAACCTTATAAATTAAATGGGTTTTGAGATAAACTCATTTACAATCCATGTATCATTAGACCTACATACAACCCAAATCCATTAACAATCCATTTGTTAAAACTTAATTAACCCATAAATGGGTTTTCAACCTATTCTGACACATCTAATTTAAAGTAAAGCAACATAGTGTGCTATCGTTCTTCGTAATTAGAATAGAAAGGGGTGCTGGTAAATCCATAATAAATTTATTTGAATAAATTGAGTAAAGGAAAAAAAAAAAAAATTTCTCTTAAAAATTTGACAATTCATTTCCTTATTCATCATCCATTTTCCTCTCCTATCCCTCTTTTTTTTTTTTTTTTTTTTTAAGTATAATTGTGGGCGGCTGTGAGGATATGGTCCTCAAAATTACCTCTTTCGATTTAGTTTTATTATCTACTTTTTCTCCTTCATTTATTATTTTTTTCTTAAAATAAAATAAATTGTAAAATGCATATTTACATTAAGAAAACCTAACTAATATGATTAGTGATAATTTTTTTAGTTAGAGAGACCAACTCAATCAATGCACTTGGAGAATGGAAGAGAAAAAATCTCAGAAGAAAGGTTCGTGTCCGGTAATCTATGGATGAAATTTGTCCGGTAATCTATGGATGAAATTATCATATACGAACCCTGGATGCAAACTAGTACTAGCGAACTAGTAGTAGCAATTGATTATATCCTTCACCAATTAATTATAATATTTGTAAGGTCATCTTCTTCTTTTGAAAGTGAGCAACAATTAATTATAGCTGATATTATAATATTTATTGTTTTGTGTGAATTCTCACTTGTTTTGATATGTATTTAAAAGTGTGCAGCCTCATCATTACTCATAATTAATGAGACGAATGGCAACTGATAATTAAATTTATTTGGATATATCGAGAAAAAGGAAAAGACAAATAGAATTCTAAATTTCCCTCCTACTCCAAATTTTTTTTGACTATTTAGGGTGCGTTTGGTAACATTTACGTTTAAAAATTATTCCGGAACGAAATAGAAAAAAGTGTTTTACATTAGGGGAACAATTTTTTAACAAAAAAGGTGTTTGGTAAACTTGCTCAGGAAATAAAAAATGAACAAACAAGTTTGGTAAAATTGTATTTTTTTTTATTTCTTTTAATTTTTTAATATTTTTATTTTTATTTTCTTTATTTTTTATTTCTATTTTTTTTTCTTTTTATTTTTTATTTTTTTCTTTTGGCCGGTCGCCGGCCTTGGCCGAGGCCGACGAGGCGGCGGCCTCGCCCGGCCACGACGAGGCTCGCCGGCCCCGGCAAGGCCGAGCCTCGCCGTGGTTGGGCGAGGCTCGGCCTCGCCTTGGCTGGGCAAGCTCGAGCTCGCCCGGCCTTGCCTCAAGCCGGGCGAGCTCGAGCTTGCCCCGGATCCGGCGAGCTCGAGCTCGCCCGCCACGAGGCGAGCTCGGCCTCCGGCCACCGCTGTGCGACGCCGGCTGGAGGTGGCCGGCGAGGCCGAGCCTCGCCGGGCTGGTCAAGCGAGCTCGGCTCACCGGATCCGGGCGAGCTCGAGCCGCCAGCCTGGCCTGAAGGCGAGGCCGAGCCTCGCCGGGGGCAGCGACGCCCGGCCTCGCCGGGGCCGGCGACGCCGGGCCGCCGGGGGCCGGCGACGCCCGGCCTCGCCGGCGGCGACGCCCGGGCGAGGTCGCCGGCCCTCGACGGCGGGTCGCCGGCCATGGCGAGGCCGGCGACCGGCCAAAAGAAAAAAAGAAAGAAAAAACAAGAAGAAAAGAGAAGAAAAGAAGAAGAAGTGTTTCCGTTCTTTGTTCCGAAACGAGAAACAAAATTTTTTTTCTTTTTATTTACATTTCACATTTGTTCCTGGGAACAAAAGAACAAAAAGGAACAAAACGCACCCAAACGCGTTTGCTTTCTTTTTTGTTCCTGAGAACAAAAAAAGAAAAAGTGTTTAAAAACAAAAAAAAAAAAAAGAAGTGAAAACAAACGCAGCCTTAGTTCCCTTTCTTTCCCTCCCTTCCCCTCTTTACGAAACAAAGAATAAATGGAATACTGAAAATGTGAACTTTTTCAATATCTAGAGCACTAAAAGTGATGCCAAGGGATACTAATCAATCAATCAAAAGTTAACATGTGTAGCATAAAGAAAGCACCGCTTTTCATATATGTATGGTTATCCATTCTAGGTTTCAATCAGCATAGATCTTGACAGTTGTGCAATCCTCCAAATTACTTCTTTACCCGATGTTTTAGGGTCGCGTGTGGTAATGTTTCTATTTTAGAAAATAATTTTTGAGTATAAGAATGCGTTTGATGATTGCAAAAAAAAATTATACTCTAAAAATAGAAACACGTTTGGTAAACTTGTATAATTTTTTTGTTTCGTTTAATTTTTTAATAATTTTTTAATATTTTTCATTTTTTTCTTTTTTTCTTTTTATTTTTCTCTTTGGCTAGTCGCCATGGCGGCGATCGGCTGGGTGATGTCCGGCGAGCTCGCCGGAGGCCAGCTTGGCCCCAGTGAGCCTCACCGGGCCATCGACGAGCTCGCCGGAGGCCAAGCCTCGAGCGACCACGGCGAGCCACGGCAAGGCTCGGGGCGACAAGCCTCGCCGTGGCTCAACCTTTATGGGGGCCAGTGATGCTCCGGCGAGGTCACGGCCCTCGTCCGGCTAGTCGCCGATGCCGGCCATGGCCAAGGCCGATGGCCGGCAAAAGGAAAAGGAAGAAGAAGAAGAAAATAAAGAGAAAAAAAATAAGAAGAAAAATGAGAAGAAAAAAAAAGTGTTTCTTGGAAGTGTTCCTAGGAGCAAAAACAAGTTTTTTCTATTTCTTGTTTTTGTTCCAAATCGTTCCAGGAACAAAAAAATAGATTTTTTGTTTTAACAAAAGATAAACAAACGCGTTTGTTATTTTTTTCTTACCGGAACAAAATAGCAAAAATTTGTGTTCCGATAACTGAAACGAAATAAACAAACACATAAATTAATGTCTACTTTTGTTTTTTCTTCATTTATCCCTTCTTTTTGGAAAGAAAACAACTCATCAAATTGCTTATTTATGGTCCGTTCGTTTCGCGGAAAATATAATATTTCTGGAAAACATTTTCCTGAAGTTATTTTCCTAGAAAATGACTCTATTTTCCTAGGTGTTCGACCAAAACCTAAAATTTGAGTGGAAAATATTTTTCACGGTTCGTTAGCTCATTTAATTGTTTGGGAAAAATTATCAAAAATTGAATTTTAAAATTTTTAATTGACCAAAAATTAATTTTATTTTTATATATTTTTTAAAAAATGAATTTTTAATTATTTATATTTTAAAAAATCGAAAATTTTATTATTTATTATTTTTCTTTCTTTTTCTTTTTTCTTTTCCTTCCTCCTTCCTCCTCCTTCTTCCTCCTCCTTTCGCCGCCGACGCCTCCTTCGTGCTCGATGATGGCCGGCCGCCTAGCGGCCAACCAAGACCGTGTGGCCAAATCCCAACTTGCCGGATCTAGCGAGCTGCAAGCTCCACCCAGGCTAGTCAGAGCTCCGCCCAGGCCGGCAAGAGCTCCGCCTCGCCTGATCTGGCGGAGGCCTGATCTCGGCTTCGCCAGATCGGGCTAGGTGGAGCCTCGCCGACCTAGGGCGAGGCCGGCGAGGTCGCCGACCACCGGCTTGTGGTCGGTCGCCAGACGCCGCCGTGGCCGGTCGCCGACACCGCCAAAGAAGAAGATGAAAAGGAAAAAAAAAAAGAAAAAAAGAAAAGAAAAGAAATTAAAAACTTGATTTAAAAAAAAAAAAAAATAAAAAGAAAGCATAAAAATAAAACGCAAATGTATTAATAAAAAGAAGTAAGAGGGAAGAAGTCAAAGTGGAAACGTTTTCCTCATTTTAAATGTTGTTTTTTTCAACGATGAAAATAGTTTCCTGACTAGTTTATTTTCCGAAAAGCGAATCTTGGAAAATCTAAAACATTTTCCCTGTCGTTTTTCCGCGAAACGAACATGGAAAAACCCGACCAACATGACTGATGACAAATGTTTCAATTGAAGAGACCAAAATATAACAACGGCAAGAGCGGATGATCTAGTAACGGGACCAATTCCTTGGTTCTTGTTCTCTATGTTCGTGAAAGTCGCCGTCTCCATCATTCGTCGATATGTTCCCTTCACCAAAAAGACTGGCAGCACTGAAGTTTCTTGCAGGGCTAATCGCTGCATTACCAGTGGTCCTAGATAAAACTACAGGAGAAGCATGCCGCTCCCTACTTGCATCATTTGGAATAAGCTCAAATACAAAATCAGCATGTTATGCATTACCAGTGGTCCTAGAGATGAATGAGCTAATTTGCTGGTTGGCTTAGCATGTGTTTGTTGGGTGGTCTTGGGCCAAGTATAATTACTGATAACATGTATATCTGGTGTGAGATTATTTCAATTACCTTACATTTGGTTGTTTAGATTTCTAATCAACATAGGCATAGTAAAATATGAAATTAAAAAATTTTACTATATTTTATCAACTGTTAGTTAAATCGAAGTAATAAAATAAAATATATTCATATTATATTATATTATGTATGTTATTTGGTATACAACGATATGTTAGTGTAAATGAATCTAAAAGTTCATAAACAGAGATGGTAAAATCTCTTATGACAATCTAGCCTACATTATTTTTATTTGCTTTTTTTTCTCTCTCTTTTTTTTAATTATTTTCTTCTTTGGTTCTTTTTTCCCCTTCATCATTCTCTAACAAAATTTTATTGAATAGTATACTATGTAATAATAATAAATATATATTTATATTTATATTTTGAATTTATATTATAAGATATAATTAATTTCGAATTTATAAATAAAATATAAATTGAATTAAAAAAACTAAATTGTTACTTTTTGTTATTTTGAATTTCTTATATTGGAATTCAAAGGTTATTTATATTGAAATATAATTTTA
This sequence comes from Eucalyptus cloeziana, assembly GCA_014182715.1. NCBI lineage: Eukaryota > Viridiplantae > Streptophyta > Magnoliopsida > Myrtales > Myrtaceae > Eucalyptus > Eucalyptus cloeziana. The sequence continues at coordinate 10,135,095 of CM024640.1, forward strand.
ATTTTATTAATCTAAGAAATTTGTTATTCAAGAAAAATAACTTTTCTATAATGAATCTTAAAAATTCTATTTATCTTTATCTCACATTTCCTATTTGATAATGTTTTTTTTGTGTAATATCCCTAGCAATCACCAAACGTAGAATACACTAAATTTTATTTTAACTACCAAATGCAGTCTAATTGTTTAAGGAAGATGAAACAATTAAAATTAAGAAATCAACTGGCCAATTTTTATTTAAGAAATTGCACTCGATAAAATTCCCTGGTTGTCATTAAAGTGCAATTACCAACTCTATGTGAGATAAATATTATTCCATGACCTTTTGGGCCTCTGGTTCTGGGCTTTTAGTTAAAGCCCAAAGTCCAATTGTGATCCCGAGCCCAATTCGGCGTTACTTCAACGCCGGCCGACTCGGCTTTACTCGCAGCTCGCGCCACCCGCAACGCGCCGTCGAGCAAAGCGGTTGAAGGTCAGCCCCGGACGACAACGAGCAACCCTCCGATGGAGGAAGACGACGGCGACGACACGTTCTGCGGAATCTGCCTGTGACGGAGAAGGGAATGAGCCATCGGAGGCCAAACTCGGCGCGGTGTCTGTCGAGGGCTCACAAGATGAATGGTTTCTGCTGCTCTGCGATCTCCGCGATTCGGCTGCTCATTCTTATCGTGTGCGCTGAAGTGTCACTGTGTACTCCAAGGGCATTGGTTTTGCCATGACCGTGCTGTTCCTAGGATAGGACTGCAAATCGGGCATGCATCGAAGCCACGTCGACCGAGCCGCGAGTTTCCATGCAGGATTATTGCAAGAGATAGCAGTGCCTCCGACGTCGCGGGCGGCCCGCAACCGGTGTAAATAGAAGTGGCGACAGTGAATGTGCAGCAGCTTTGCAGCATGAGGTCAGTCACGTTGCTGAAAATCGTCTAAGCATGATTCCCCCAGGTTATCGAAAGGCAGAAACTGGAAGATATCCGGGATCACTCAAATAAATCTGCCAGGACCGTCGTCGCCGTGCTGCGTTACTCATCGAGAAGACGATTGCCGAGCCCTTCCGCGGCGTCTTCGGCCGCTTCGGCGCCGGGATCTCGTAATCCTTCTTCTGCCACACTTGGGGGCAAGCGTTGCTTGCCACTCCAGAAGGGATAGCGAAATCCGATCTCCTCTTGTCGAGCTCGGTTCGAAGTTGCTTAGCCGTCGTAAACAGCCATGCTCGTCAAGCGACCTTCTGCTTATTCATGGATTGCAGTCGGTGAATAGATACGATGACACCGACACCTCTAAGGGCGTAATCTTGATTGAGTTTCTTCGGCATAACATAGTTGCACACAGCTTAATTTTCGTGACATATTTAGTTTTAAGGGTTAATACCTTAAAAAATCTCAAATTGGTACACTTGTGACAAATTTATCTCAAACTATTTTTTTTGTCCCGGATGTATCGGTTTAGGGTTTTTCGGGTATTAAGTATTAACCCTAGTTTTTATTAGTGACATATTCATTCGTCTCAAGTTTGTTTTCCTTTTTTCTTTTTATTTTTTGAGTGGCATGTCTCGAGAAAAAATATTCAATTAGTCTTAAAAGTTTTCAATTTTTATTCAATTTTAGTCCTAAACTTTTGTGTGAAATTTCAATGTAGTCATATCAACTAATCTATGCTGGAAATGGCGGACGTGACAGTCCAATCATTACTGCATAGAAATTTCAAGAGATGGTTTAGGACTAAACTTAGCAAATTTGACAAATTTGGGAATAAATTAACATTTATACAATAGATCCATGACTAATCGGGGCAAATTTCCCCGCGTATCTCGGACTTATGTGCATGTGGACCCTAACAATTCATTGATCATGTTTGTGGGTCAACGCTAAATCTGCCAAGAGAAACTCAGGAATAATTTCGAGAGGACATGCCTACCTAAACTGAACCTGAAGCGGACACGAACAGAGGAAAGAAAGGAGGACACCCACTTCCAGCGCTTGCTCTAGCTGGGTGACTATGTTGTTGAATTGGACATTGGCTTTGTCTTTTTTCTTTTCTCCTCGTGCAAAAGGTTCCCAAAAGAAGAAGAAGAAGATGAATGGAGCACATGGTTGCTTATGTGGACAGAAAGTTAGGTGTGGGGTCAGTTGGTCTCTATCTCAACTTCAACGTCAATCATCTCTTGTCAGCGTTCAACTGCTTGTTGGCATTTCTGTTTCCTTTCTTTGACCTCGTTTGTTTCCAAACAATGATTGATTTATAAAATATATGTATTTTTAAATAGAATTAATATCCTGAAAAAGCTCCAAACCGATATCTTTTGTGATAAATTTACCAAAACTATTTTTTTTACTAGAAAACCCTAAACTCGTACTCGTACACCTATGACAAATTTACCTGATTGTATATTAAGTACATTTATGAAAAATTTATCCTAAATTAATTTATTCGATCGCAAAAAATCCCAAACAGGTTAATTTGTGACAAATATATTATCCGCTAAATTTGATTAATACCATAAAAAAAATCAAAAAAATTGTAACGTGACAAACGGAGCGTAAAATATCAAATTGATATACTGAATCAACCATTACGTGTCATTTAATTTAATAATTTGACAATAAAATTTAACGAAAACTAATAGAGGGTAAATTTGTCACAAATGTACCAGTTTGGGGTTTTTGGTGGTCAAAAAAATAATTTGAGGTAAATTTGTCACAGGTATACCAATTTGGGGTTTTTCAATGTATTTAACCCTTTTAAATAATCACTTATATCAATCCATAAAAATATATTAGATATAAATTATTGTCAATAGTGAATAATTTTCATTGACTAATTATTTCAAGCAATACAAGCGATCATTTTTAAGAAAATAATTTCCAAATCATTCACTTTTCCTGTCAAATAAACAAAGCTTATATGTTTATAGATTCCTCCTCAGTCTTAACACATTCCTCTCTAATTTCACGCTAAGTCCCTCCTTCACAGTTGTTTTGATCGTGCCATCTAATTTCTTGTCCGCAAGCTATCTCGGTTTTTGCAACCAACTCCTTCCGTTAGTGCAGAGAAGGGTCCGGACATTTCAGCATTTGAAGGGCCGCCACCGGATTGTGCGGTGCAGTCACTTCTTATTCGCTTAAGTGTCTTAATCTTTATTGCTTGGTTTATTTTTCTCTCACTTGTTTTGACTTTGAGCGCTTTCCCTGGTGGTCAAACTTGGGTCCGGTTCAAAATCCTAGAGAGAGAGAGAGAGAGAGAGAGAGAGAGAGAGAGAGAGACAGCTCAATTTCAGCACGGCATTCATCCATGTCCTTTGGACTGTCTTATCTTGTCATAGGGATGTGAAATCCTGTGGAGACCGGCCTTCCACAGGCGAGAAGGCTGGAGGAGTCACCGGCGGTTCAATACGCCAGCTGAACCTAACCTTCGGATTCTTGGACGGAGGAGGACGAGGAGGAGACGCGTTTTGGTTGGTGTAGCTATCAAATTTATCACATGGTTCGCATGGCTTATCATCATATGTAAGGGCAAACATTAGCTCGAATCATGGGGTGGATTGTTCTCAGAGGTCATATTCTAACTTGTAATTTCACACTCGATTGCCCAAATTTCAAGATCTTCAATCACCTATCTACCTATCTAAAGGTTTTTAGCTTAAGTATTGTAACTATCTATGTTGAATCATCGGTTAGCTGTACTTATCTTGGCTTTTAGGCTTTTTTCTTTTTCCCTAAAAGATGAATGATTTTGAAAATATTTTTCTAAAATCAATCATTTGTATCGGTTGACATAATTAGTTAATGAGAAATTTTTTTTATTATCCACAACAATTTATGTCTCAAAATTTTCATAGATAATGATAATATTTTTCGTTTGTTCATTTTCATACTCAATAAAATGATCGTTGTTAATTTTTTTTTTCTAATTACTCATTTGCCCTGAAACACAGGGAGCCCTTAATTTTTGCCCATTAGTTAGTATTTTTGTTGTTTGAAAATTAACGATTTTCTAACATTAGAATTCACGGGTTCTCCTCTTCGTCTCTTCATGTTTTCTCTATATTGGTCATCACTTCAAGGCTTGAATCGTTGTTCGGTTGGTATTTCGAAACTTTAAAAACATAACATGTATCATAAAAACTACAAAAAAAAAAAAAAAAAACTACGTAATTTGAAAAAGTAATGTATCTTGAATCGTGATCGGGAAAGTTATAAAAAAGATCATAAATCTAATGTCTTATGTCGATTCAAGATCTTAAATTTTTCATTTGATCAATTTAGTCCTAAATATTTTATCAATTTGCCAATTAAGTCATTTCAGCAGGTTTTTGTTAGAAATCGCTAACATAGACAATTTTGATAATTTTTAAATTCTTTTTGAATTTCCCTTTTTCTTTTCTTTTTTCATTGTGCCGGTGAGGGTCACTGTCAACCACATTGGCCTTGGGAAAGGCCATCAACGTCTCGCTGCGAAGGCCTTGGACGAGGCCATCGTAGCACGTGATTCATCCAAGTTCTCTTGATTCTCTTATATTGTGACAGAGATATGAAATCCTGTGGAAAACAGCTCTTCCGCCGGCGGTTCAATCCGCTAGGTGAACCTAACCTTCGGATTCTTGAACGGAGGAGAAGACAAGTTTTGTTTGGTATAACCATAAAAATTGTGATTTTATATTAAATTCTATTTTATCGTATGGTTCTCATGGCTAATCCTTTAATGAAGATCAAATCCAAACATACATTCCAAGCATGAGGTGTATTGCTCTAAGAGGTCATATTCAAGTCGGAATTTCCTATTAATTGTCCCGATGCAAAACCTTTGAAAAAATTACCAATTCAATCCTCGACCTATTGTACAGATGAATGCCATTTCAATTATAAAATTTCCAATTTTGTTAATATAATCCTAAACCTTCATGCGAAATTTCAATAGTCTTTTTGACCAATTGCTATTGAAAAATCATTAACGTGGCAATATCCTAGTTGTTAGGGCGACCGGCGACAACTAGACGCCACATTGGTGATATTCGGCATTAATTGATCGGAAGGACTACATTGGAATTTTGTGGAAATATTTAGGACTATATCGACAAATTTGAAAAGTTTAAGACTGAATTGACATCCGTATAATAAATTTATAGCTAAATTGTTAATTATCCCATAAATCTTCAATCACCCGTCAACTTAGCTAAACTGAATCACCAACTTTGCGGGGCATTTTTTTCTAAAAAGGATGTATTGATTAATTTAATTTATTTTTGGAACCAGAGCTTTGAATTGTCGAGTACTTATCTTGTCCTTTAATTCTTATCCATTACTTAGTTTATTGCGGTTTCCAGATTTAGCAATCTATATTGGAATTAAAATATTACCTACCAAACGGTTGCGTCCATTAGTTTCATTTTCATGAAAAAATAAAAATAAAGAGAGCACCATTAATGTTACTTATTTTCTTTTCTCCTCTTCGTCTTCTTTGTGCTTTCTTTATATTGGCAGTCTCTTCAAGGCTCGAGTCGCGTTCATCGGAGCCAATCGAATTGAATCGCGAAGTCGGTCGAAGAAATCACTTGTCTTTAAGACAGTATTATCGATTTGCCTTATTTAGAAATTTAATCTCTTTCCTAAATTCCAACGGCAAACTTAGCTTTGTAGTGGAAGAAACAAAACTCATTCAACCATGTGAAATTGTGATTGTCGAATTGAGATAAGAGTATAGTCAAGTCGAAATATCGAGCTTATGGATGAAATAATTGAAAATGGATCCGAATTGCATAACTAAATTAGACTGAAAGTCGCCCTCTCATTTCCACGTTTAAATTGGCGGTGTACCAGGTGGAATGTTAGGTAACGGAGATTGTCGGATTTCCATGGCCAGCACGTGTTGTAATATCATATTGTACTCTTCCAATGGGCCCCACACATCGTGTTGTTATTACATTCCGAGGGGCGGAAAATAAACAAAAAATTAGAAAAAATTAATTAAAAGAAGCAAAAGATCAAGGAAAAGCACCCCACGTTAGCCGAAGCGGCGGAACGGATGCTACACAAATGCAAAAGACCGGTAGGACTGAGGATTAACATGAGATCCGAACCGGAGAAAGGCAATTGAAATTTTGTTCTCTTGGCTCAAGACCTGAATTCGAGGAGCAGGAATTAGATCCTCTAGCAAATTAGTGTTATTGGCTTGGGACGGGTGCACCTAGTGGGAGATCGATCAAGTGATCAGAGAGACTGGACACTCTGTAATAAGTGAAGATGCCCGTAAAATTAACTTGGGTTTGCTGTAAATATTGCCAAAACTAAAGTTATTAGATAAATGCGTAACACTCATCTCAAAGTTAGATTTTAACTTAAGTATAGAGCGTCAAAACTTAGGGGCCTTAAAAGATTTGAAGTCATGATCTTTTGATAGTATGAAAGATTTTGTGTTGATTATTCTAAAAGTTTAAATTATTATATGAAGATATGATTTAATATTTAAATATTTTAACAGTTCTCGTGTATCATGAGCATGCAAGTAAAGCTCCACATACATTGGATGATATTGTTATGAACTGAACCATAAGCTTTGGATTTTGAACATTCATGCGGGAGAGATATAGAGAGTTGAAAGTGAGTTAGACCAACTCGCCTCACAGGCTAACACCTAACTTTCTCTAGCAAGGCCCACGGACAAGCGCATTGATCCCCCTATCCCTGCGCTCCATTTAAGATTTCCTTTTTTTCCTACTTCAATCCTAGGTTGAACTTCCCCCCTCTATCCCCTTCTGTTGCAGGGGATGGCAAGAAAGTGAAAGCACAGAGAGAGAGAGAGAGAGAGAGAGGAGGGAGAGAGAGAATGGCTGTGCAAAAGGCAATGTTGAACTCAAGAAGCAAAGGCATTGAGAAGAAATGGGTGTGCATTTTGCTTGTGCTGGCGTCTGCCTCAGCTGCTTCATCTCAGCACATTGTGGAGACACTTCCCGGGTTTCCTGGAACACTACCTTTCAAGCTGGAAACCGGGTCAGTTTGGATTCTTTCATGTCATCTCTCTCTCTCTCTCTCTCTCTCTCGACAGTGATTTGAACTGGAGTTGCTTCATAAGTTGCGATCCATGACACTTTATATTGGACTGCAACAAAAATGAGCCGACTTAGGGCAGTCTGCGACCGGAGGTGTCGTATCACGGTGGCGCCATTCATGGAATATGTGATTGCTTTTTCACCAACAGTTTCTTTGAGATAAGCATTTGGTGATGCATGATGGTGCTGAGGTTGCAGAATTTTAAAAAAAATGAAAACACACCAGCTAAAGGGAACTTTGCAGTTTAGTCCCTACAATTTATGACTTATCTCAACTGGGTCCTAGAGTTTCTGATTGCATCTATAGAAGTCCTTCCACGGTTCTTCCGTTCAGCAGAGTCCTTTCTAATCTTGGAATATAAACTGATAGAAGATTTTGAGAACAATTCTGACCTTGCAGCAAAATAACTGCCAAAATTGCATACTTTTCTTTTGAAGGGTGATGGTTCGACAGATAAAATCGACAGGATTAAAGTGAGACAAGTAACAATGTCTAAGAACAAAATGTGTAAAATAACTCTGATGACATTGGGTACCCTGTAAAGTTATTGATAATTAGCTTGCACAAATAATCACTTATTAGATGAATTGATTAGATGTTGATCACAACCCATTCGATTTTCTAGTGCATATACGCTAACGTTGGAAATGTTTTGCATAAGAGTTCTTCCTTCAAGCAAGTAAAATTATGTTCTTTAGAGGATGAGAATGCCCACCTAAATTCCTGGTGTGTACGAGCAGATAAGTCTAACTCATTTTGATGTACTTACTGGCATACATCAGCTGCACCAGAATTTTCTCTACCCACTATGCTTTAGCCATCAGGTTCTCCTAACTTTCCATAACAACAACACTCAAACTCACTGCAAATGACCAATCTTTCAAAGAATTTTGTTGACCTATGTTTGGCTCCTCCCAACAATATTGGAATGCCAGCATGAACTCTCTAACAATGGCTTGTATCAGTCCAAGCAAACTCGACTCCACTTGCTTTTGCAATCTCTTTCTCTGTTTCTGTACCTTTCTGGCTCTGCATTTTCTAGCTGGATTGCTAAGGAATTACTGGTTTATCCCGGTTTGGTTCTGCTAACTCTTTAAACAGGGTGAACTAGTGTTGCGATTGTACTTCTTATTTCAAAAAGCAGGGATGGATTTGACTTCTTCAGCGATCTTAATAGGGTATGTTGGTTGATGCAGGTACATAACTGTTGGCGACGTTGAGTTCTTCTACTACTTCGTGCAGTCTACCGGGAATCCTGGAGCTGATCCTCTTCTGCTTTACATGAATGGAGGTCCTGGGTGTTCGGGTTTGAATGCCTTCTTGTTCCAGCTCGGTCAGTTTCTTATTCAACACAATCCCTCCTATCATGTTATCACTTTCATTATGATGCTGCAATTGTGTCCAAGTAGGTGTTAACGTGTAGTATCTTGATGTCATGCAGGTCCACTTAAATTCAATATTACTGATTATACTGGGGGTTTGCCGTCGTTAATTTACGAGCCAGATGCGTGGACTAAGGTAAAGTGTGATGTAACATATGTGCCCATGATTTCGGATTATTTAACAAAATACTGAACCTCAATTTCATCGAAATCTCATCCTCTTATTGAGTTCATACTGACTTTTCACCCCCCAAATCTATCAGACAGCCAACATTATATTCATAGATGCACCAGTTGGTGCGGGTTTCTCCTATGCGACAACGGCATCGGCATACGCTTCGACAGACACATTGAATACTGCGCAGATGCAGGCCTTCTTAAGAAGTGTGAGTGAAATTCTTCACAGATCATGGTGGTTGTATCATGCAGGTTTGAAACGAATGCTAATTTGTGTATGCGATGCAGTGGTTGGCGGAACATCCGAGTTTCCAAACCAATCCGGTGTTTGTTGGTAGCGATTCTTACGCCGGTGTATATACTCCCATGCTTGCTACAGCGATTCTACAAGGTATCAAATCTATTCTATTCGCCTGATTGAATGGGATAAAAATGCACGTTTTCTTCTTTCCTCAACTATCGATGGTTATGAAGTATGCATTTTCGCTTCTTGTTCCAAAATCTGCAGGGAATGAAGCTGGATTTAAACCATATGTCCACCTTAAGGTGTGAAAAAGCTTGCTCCTCATCCTAATTTTTCCTTCTTGAGTTTGACATAAACTGTACCTTGGGTTAATATAATGATCCTCTCTTTGTTGAATCATTTTCAGGGGATGATATTATCATGTCCCCACACGTTCACCGATCTTGAAACGAACTCAAAAATTCCATTTGCTCATAGATTGGCCCTCGTCTCAGATGCACTTTATGAGGTAAATGAATGAAAAATCATGTGTGGACTTATTGATGCGAGACTAGTTGAGCATTTGTGATTCCTGGGTATGACAAAATCTTATCCCTTTATCAGTCTTTAGAAGAAAATTGCGGTGGGAATTTTGTGGATTCAACGAACACGACCTGCACGGAGGATCTGGCAGCATACGATGAGGTTAGAGAATGTGCATCCTTGATGGATACTTATGAAGTAGACTTGTTCTTTTTCCTCACCAAAACTCTTGTTTGGTTTGAGATTTATTGGACAAAAAGTTTGAGCAGAGATGTTTGGTTCTTTCTGTCTTATTTCCAGCTAATCGAATTGATCAGCAAGCAAAATGTTCTTGAACCTGATTGTGCTTTCCTCTCACCAAAATCGAAAGAAGCTTTCAAATCAGCAATGTCAAACCAAGAGAAGCACAGGAGGTCCATCCAAGAGTTCACCAAGGATTATCTTGTGTCACTGCCGAGACCTCGCGATCTTTGGTGCAAGGTCTCTCTCTCTCTCTCTCTCTCTCTCTCTCTCTATCTCTCTAAATCTGTTTTCTAATTCTTTCATTGAATGTTACAGAATTTCGACTATCTACTTTCCGATATTTGGGGTAATTATCCAGGCGTACAAGATGCTCTTGGTGTTCGACAAGTATGTACATGTTTTGCCATGAGTCTCTCATTCAAATTTGTTCGCTCTTGAGAAAACTGACCGGATAGTCTTATCTTTATCGTGTCAATTTGTAGGGAACCGTCAGCGAATTTTTCAGGTGTAACATTTCCTTATCCTACACGGTAGATGTCGACAATGTGCTTGATTATCATAAGAATCTCACCAGTCTGGGCATGCAAGTTCTAGTTTTCAGGTAAAATCTGATAAAACCCATGTTGACAATATTTTAGGGCAGATGTGAAATTCAGCAAAAAGAAAGAATACTTCGTTCGACCGGTGATGAATAGCTCTTTCTTCGCAGTGGCGATCATGACATGGTTATTCCACATAACGGTATTGAAGCCTGGATAAAGTGGCTTGATTTGACGACAGATGTAGATTGGAGACCATGGTTTGTCGATGGCCAAGTTGCGGGGTAAGCTCATGAAGAGTTTGGTCTATCGCAAGCTTTCGGTTGAACTTATTCTTCATTCTCCCTCTCGTTTGACCTTGATGATTTAAGAGCTTCCAAATTCACCATGTTTTAACAGGTACACGGAGAAGTATACAGATGGCGGATATCGATTGACTTATGCGACGTTGAAGGTAAGAACTCCGACTTCAGTGCCGTCTCTTCCTTCTCTTCGAGTTGTTTTTGGTGCGGTAATACTTTTGTTCTTCTGTTAATGTTTTTAATACAGGGATCGGGCCACTCGCCCCCAGAGTACAAACGAAGAGAATGTTATGAGATGTTTCACAGATGGATTCATTACTATCCTTTGTAGATTCACACGTTCAAGAGCGGGTGCTATAATAAGGTTCTGTTGTTTAATTATCAGAAAAACTGTATTCATGAGTCGTTTAGCCTCATCTTGATTCATGTAATCGGAAGAACATCCATTGAGTCACCGGAATAACCGACATATATTAGGCCAGGTTTGGAAGGTCCACTGAGCAACGGTTACTACCTTTCAAGCTCGGGTCTTAAGTCCGTGTCGGAAATCGATTACTTCATTTTGCATTCAAGAGCACTTAGAATGTGACCAATGATATGATGATATGACGATCTACGTAAAATGACCTAGTAGACATGTATATAAACATAAAATCTGCAGTTGCTGTATCAACTGAAGAAGAAGGAATGCGCAATTATATGTTTGTAGAACTAAAGCCAGGAGTCATCACTATCACATCGATGTCTTTCTCGTAAGATGAAAGAGATTTCTTTTTGGTTGCCCTAAAGTTGAAGGCGGAGCCACAATGAGACTGAACCACCCTCCTCGATGAAGTTGTAGTCATTGGACAGTACCAGCTACCTAAAACAAAGAAACCTGCCCAATTAGCGCACAGATTTGCCCTTACCTCAGTCTGAGAAACTGATCTCACATCATCTGCTTCCTAAGACGTGATTGAGAGAACGCCCTCGCCCTGTGGCAAAGCAGGGGAATCGATGAAAGACAGCGAAGCCAGCAGTACCTCATTAGAAACAAAACATAATACCGTTTGATAAACTACAGATGCACATCACACATGAAAATAGAGCCAAAAGTTGACATGCTTTTTGTGTAACAATTCCCACACTAACCCAGAAAATGCACAGCAAGGCAAGAGGAGGATCAAGAAAGACCCGGCAATAGATTTATCCATCCCTACACACTAATCTACACAAACTATTGACAACATAATAGAGAATCTTACATGTTTGTCAATCAAAACTGTGATAGCCCGAGCGGCGGTGCGCGGGGAGGAGGGTTGGCGGTGTGTCCGCGCCTCATTCCCCGGACGTGCACAAGGAAGGGGTCCTTGTCCCACATTATCTAGGGAGGGAGTTCTGGGCCACCTTATAAGGTAATGGGCCCTCTAACGGTACATACGCGTTTTCTTGAAGTAGTATGGGCTGCCTCGAGAAGAACAAAACCGTGAAAATTTAGTGTCCAAAGCAATATATGTATAGTTGAGACGGGTTCTCAATGTCCAAAGCAATATATGTACAGTTGACTCCCGACCTCACAGGAGGGACCTTGTGCGCAAGGAAGGGGTCCTTGTCCCACATCGCTTAGGGAGGGAGTTTTGGACCACCTTATAAGGCAATTGGCGGACTGTACTCTGTTTTGCCGCCCAACTTCCCACGCATTGACCACCACCAGTCCCATGCTCCGTCATACCGCAATGAAAGCATATGTTCTCCTGGACTTCGAAGTCAATCCTCTGCGTTAAATCCCCGAACCTCACCCCAGCGGCTTTGTGAAGTCAACTTCCATGCACTCTCAAAAAGGGCCTAAAAAGGGCCTAAAGCACAAATAAATTTGTTTCTTAACTGCATATTAAGCCAATCTTATTTGATGCATGGTGTGTATCTCGGGTTTATTCATCGTGCCATGTAATTTTTGTGGTTTGTGGTGATGCAACCTTCAGTAGCAGCATACCTTCAGCTAAAATTGAACCCTCTTATCACCAGCAAGGATGGCCCAGTAGACGTGCCCTCATGCATCCAAAGGATCGTGAGGTAGAGCCAGGGGTGAGGTAACTTGCTTCATCTCTACCAGTCACCCACATCTGCCCTGTTCCTTCGACATAAGGCCATGAACTGCACTTGCAGAGGGATTCTCAGAAATGTGATATTATCATCAATACAACTGTAAAAAAGCCACAACTGTTGGAGACATTGATCTTGTTGAAGATATGTGAGCAATCCTGTGTTGATGCAGATTCTTCATCAGCATCGAAAGAACATTCATTCGTCTGTGCACAACTTTTCGAGCAAAAATTGTATTCCCCTTTCCAAATTTGAATGCAAGTGTGGATATATATACTGGGGATATTATAAATACATCTGTGATGCATAACATTCTTTGGGTTTGTGCTCTGCATGTGAGTGACCAGCAGCTCGCTGTCAAAGGGCAACGGATAATGCTTACCTTAAAAGGGGGCATAAGTCTATTGGTATCCGCTACTTGAATACTTCCTTATGCACTCATTAAAACATGATATATAAGAAGCCTGTAGGAGCTTTGGGTTGAAAATGGAGGGAAAAAAGGGGAAATTACTTAAGACTTCCCTTAAACTTCGTGGACAATATAGTTTTGCCCCTGTACTTCGATTGTTACACATTACCCTCTAAAGTTTCATTTTGTTACGGTTGTTATGCTCCGTTTGTTTAACGGAAAATGACTTTCGAAAAAATATTTTTTGAATTTTTCAATGTTCATTTCATGGAAAATGAATTAGTTGGGCAAAATATTTTCTATTAATGGGAAAAAGTCTTCTAAAATAAGGGAAAATATTTTCCACATTTCAAATAAAGGGAAAACATTTTCCATATCTTCTTTCATCTCACTTTCTTTCATCAAACACATTTTCCTTAATTTTTTTTTTATATTTTTAAAATTGAGTTTTTAATTTTTTTTTTTTTTTATACTTTTTAGTTTCCTTTTTCTTTCTTTTCCTTCTTCTTCCTTGGCCTTAGCCGGTTGCTGGCCATGGCAATGGCTGACAATTGGCCTTAGGTGAGCTCTAGCCTCCCCATTGGTTGGCGAGGCTTGGGCTCGCTCGACTCCGGTGAGGTCGAGTCTTGCTGATTTGTGGCAAGGCTTCGCTTTACCCAATCTAGTGAAGCGAGTTCGCCAGCCTCAGGCGAGCTCAGGCCTCGCTCGATCCAACGAGGCTTGACTTTGTCGGAATTTGGTGAGCTAGAGCCTCCCCAGCCTATAAGGAGATTGGAGCTTCGCTTTACAATCTTTTAGTTCATTTTTAAATTTTAGTCGAACACTAGAAAATATGAAAAAAAAAAAAAAAAAAAAAAGATTATTTTCCTTGAAAATGGCTTTCCAGAAAATAATTTCTAGAAACGTCACATTTTCCGCGAAATGAACAAATTACTCTTTCCTTTTTTTTTCTTCTAAGCATGTGCAATGCACGTGATTGGTAAGGAGTTATATTGTATTTTTATATCATTTTTCGAAGGAAATCTCTCCTTTACCTTTAATTTCTATATAAAAAATGAAAAAGTAAAGAAAATACAGAAAACTAAATTGACCATGACATTAATAATAGAAAAATAAATATCAATAATAATATGACCTAGTAAATATATGATGAATATATCAATAGAACTAAGCAACATATTCTAATAAAAAGCACAATTGATTTAAAAGGAAAAACAGCCTCAATAAAAGAAAGATCAAATTAAAAAAATTCAATATTGATTATGTATCCTTAAATGGTCAATTAATGCAAAAATGCTTCATCAATAAAAAAATATCTAAAAAAATTGAAAAAATACTAAAGAAGTCCTAAATTTACTGCAATTGTGTCAATTTAGTCATATTTTTTTTTTCCTTTTTGCTAATTGAATCTTAAAAATTTTGCATTTGTGTCAATGTAGTCCATCTGGTCACTTTTTGTTAAAATGGTAATTAACTATGTGGTGAGGCTGGCGTTATCATGGAAATTTTTTAATAATATCTTATTTTTTTTCAAATTTAATTATTATTTATTTATTTATTTTTCTTTCTCTTTCTTTTTGGGATAAGTGCATTACAAATCAAAATTTGTTAATAAAATGTAATTTAGTCTTAAAACTTTCAAAAATTACAATTAAGTCCTAAAATTTATTACGAAAATGCAATCGAGTCCTAACACTTTTAAAAAGTGTAATTAAGTCTTAAAACTTATTAAATTGATTAAATCAAGTCCTTTTTTTTATAGTACTTTTTGAAAATTTTAGAACTCAATTATATTTTCATGATAAGTTTTAGACTTGATTGTACTTTTTGAAAGTTTTATAACTCAATTATACTTTCATGACAAGTTTTAGAATTTAATTGTATTTTTTGAAAGTTTCAGGATTCAAGTGCACTTTTCGTCACAAGTTTTTGGACTTCTAGGGTACTTATGACAAAATTTATGGAACAACAATTAATTATATTCCCTTGACGAGTTTCTGAGTAAAGAAACACATTCGATAACGACTCAAAATTTTTGTTTTTGGAATAGAAATCCGTTTGATAACAGAATAAAATTTCTATTTCTAGGGGGTGGTGGCTGGCGTTTGGCATCTGGCAGCAAGCGGTGGGTGTTTGGCAACGAGTAGCGGCCGGGTGGCGTTAGGTGTTCGACGGCGAGTGGCGGGCGTGCAGTGAGTGGCGGGTGTCTAACAAGCGGTAGTGGGCAGTGGGCGGCTGGCATTTGACATCTTAGGGACAACGAGTGGGCAGTGAGCGGTGACGAGAGTGAACGATAAGAAGAGTTCTAATTTCTTACTTTTGTTTCAAAAATAAATAAATAAAAGTTAAAAGTTTTAACTTCTTATTTGTGCTCCAAAATTGTGTTATCAAACGAATTTCTGTTCTAAACCTATTCCAAGGAAAAAAAGAAAAAAAGAAATAGAGAAATAGAAATTTAGTCATGTGCCTAATGCCCTTATCCCCTTTCTTTTTTTTCCTTCCCTTCTTTCTCTAGTTGTTCGTTGGACTTTGGCAATTAGCCAAAGGCGAGGGTTAACGAGGTTGACCTTGTTGGCCTTTGGTGAAGCTTGCCTACCCTTGATGAGGTGAAATTTCATTGTTGTTGGGTGAGGCCAGTCTCGCCATGGCTGGGCAAGGCTCAACATTGATAGTAATTGGCGAGGCCGACCTCACCCAGTGACGGTGAGGGATTTGGCGAGGTCAAGTCTTGTCTAGACACTGGCGAAGGCATTGAGTGATGCTCTACTTCGCTAGATCAGGTGAGTTGCCTCGTTAGGGTTAGGTAAGGCTTGCCCTCGCTAGTAGCTAGTTGGGGAGAGCTTTGCCAATGGCCAGTAAGGTTGACCTTACTAGCTCTCGCCTTTGGCCGGTCACCGAGTTAGAAGGAATGGAGGGAAAAAAAAAAAGAGAAAGAAAAGAAAAGAAAAGAAAAATAAATAAAAGTTAAAAAAAAATTAAATATTATTAAAAATTGTTCACATTATCCTTTGTTGTGTCTAAGATGATTGATGTATAAGTCAATAATTTTTGGTTAAAATTGGCCAAGTGAACTGAATTGGCACAAATACAAAATGTTTAGGATTCAATTGGTCAAGAAAAAAAGGTTATATGATTGAATTGGCATAGATTTCAATTATTTGGTAATTTTTCCAAAAAGATCACCTGGGATTCTGGTTAATAGTTTTTTTCTTTTGTGAGTTGGGGACATCATCTCATATAATTTTTCAAAATAATCTAGTTGATCATATCCACTTTTAACATTAGTTATCCTTGTAAAATGCATATTGAGTAACCAATTATGAAATGAGGAGTCAATTGATCATGAAGTAGATACTACGGACGCGTTTGGTAACAATTCTGTTCCGAGGAATAATTTTTTATTAGAAATGGTTTTTTCTGATTTTGTTTTTAGGAATAATTTTCGAGCAAAAGAACACATTTGATGATTTTCCAAAATTTATATTTCTGGGATAGAAATACATTTGGTAGGATTCTTAGATTTTTTTAATTCTTTTATTATATTTTCTTATTTTTTCCTTTCTTCTTTTTCCTTTTTCTTTTTCTCTTTGGCCGGTTCTTGACCACTTGCCGTGGCCAACAACCGGTTGGGCAAGGTCTGGTGAGCTCGCTGGAGGCCAGCCTAGCCATGGCGAGGCCAAGCCTCGGCTGGTGGCCAGTGAGCCTCGGCCTCACCCAGGCGGCGTGAGGTCGGCCTCGCCGTGGTTGCGCGAGGCTTGGCCTCGCTGTGGCTGGGTGAGGTCGATCTTGCCCAAATTGACGAGGCTGAGCTCACCTAGCCATAGAAGAAGAAGCCTCGGCCTCGCCCAAGTGGCGTGAGGTCGGCCTCGCTGTGGTTGCGCGACGGCGTGAGGTCGGCCTCGCCGTGGTTGCGCGAGGCTTGGCCTCGCCGTGGCTAGGTGAGGTCAATCTCGCCCAAATCAACAAGGCGCCGTGGCTGGGTGAGGTTGATCTCGCCCAAATCGACGAGGTTGAGCTCGCCTAGCCACAAAAGAAGAAGAAGGGAACAAAAATTTAACCAAACAAGTTTCTATTCTTTTTTCGTTCTCTAGAACAAAAGAAAATTTACCAAATAGGGCCTACATGTACCGGAGGCACTTGTCATATATGCCAAAAGAGACCTTACCCTATGCATTATCTCTCTTCATATATCATGATGTTAGAATTTAATGGTTTTCTAATCCTTTAATAGTTCTCTTTCCTTTGTTCCTTCTCCTCCTCTTTGTCTTCTTCATGCTTTCTCTATATTAGTTACCCCTTCAAGGCTTGAATTGTGTCCATCCTTCATTTGGTATTTTGAAACTATCAAATTATGATAGGGAAAAATACTAAAAAAGTCATAAACCTATGGTATTGGTACTTATTTAGTCCTAAACCTTTTAATTGGATTAATTTAGTCTTAATTGGTATTAATTTAGTCCATCTGATCAATTTCCTCTTTGTCTTCTTCATGCTTTCTCTATATTAGTTACCCCTTCAAGGCTTGAATTGTGTCCATCCTTCATTTGGTATTTTGAAACTATCAAATTATGACAGGGAAAAATACTAAAAAAGTCATAAACCTATGGTATTGATACCTATTTAGTCCTAAACCTTTTAATTGGATTAATTTAGTCGTAATTGGTATTAATTTAGTCCATATGATCAATTTTGATAGGTCGGCATTGACGTGGCAATTTTTAAATAATTTTATATTTTTGTTCAAATTTTTTATTAATTTTTCTTATTTCTTTCTCCTCTTTTTCCTCCTTTGGCTTCTTCTTGTAGTGGCCGGCGAGGCTCTAGTGACAGTCGTAGCCCTTGCCTGGCCTTGCCTAGTGGCTGGTAAGGCTCTAGCCACTGGGTGAGTCTTCAGCCACTGTTGGGAGAAGAAGGCCAAGAGGAAGAAGAGGGAAAAGAAAAGGAAAAGGAAAAGAAAAAAAAATTAATAAAAAATTTGAAAAAATATAAAATTATTTAAAAATTGCCATGTTAGCATTCACTTGCCGGTCGACTGGTGTCCATGTTAATGCCTGCCGGCCAAAATTAGCCGGACTAAATTGGTATCAATATGAAAAAATTTATGATTAAATTGGTCTAATTTGAATGTTTATGATTGAATTGGTACTAATACCAAAGGTTTATGATTTTTTTGGTACTTTTTCCAATTATGACAAGTAATAGATATCGAATTGTGATTTGATGCTTTTCATATTGAATTGTTAGCTTTTAGTGGTGAATCGATAAAATTACTTGTTATCGAGCATTACCAACATTGACCAAATGGGTAGTATTGCTATGGGAAAGAAAAGATGTTGATATAGGTCAAAGTTAAAGATTAAATTAAATTAATAAAAAATCGATAAGATATAAACTCCACGTGAGGTGATCGTGATTTAAGGGCTTGTTGGTTTTGGCTTAAGGAAAGTAATTTTTGTCGTTCCTAGAGAATTTTCAAATGAAAAGTGATATGCTTCAAGGTTGCGAAAAATTAGGACAAAAAATTCTGGATGACTTTATGTATGTTGTGATCGTGATCGTGATCTGATCGTGATCTGATCGTGATCGTTGTGTGTGTCAGCTTCAAACGATAAGATTCCTTTTATCATCTGTCAACATGGGAACTGAGACGTTGACAAATTCACTCTCTCATTTCCACGTTTGAGTTTGCAGCGTATCAGATGGAACGTCAGATTGGACCGTTAGGTAACAACTGTCATAGTCAGCACGGTTATATAACTCCTCCAGTGGGCCCCTCAAGTTAGATTGTTACGTTTATTTTTGGCTTGGTGTGGATCATCGGCAACAAAGTGAAAGCAAAAACTAGAGAGAGAGAGAGAGAATGGCAAGGCAAAAGGCAATGTTGAATTCAAGAAGCCAAGCCATTGAGAAGAAATGGGTGTGCATTCTGCTTGTGCTGGTCTCTGCCTCAGTTGCCTCATCTCAGTACATTGTGGAGACGCTTCCTGGTTTTCCTGGGAGACTTCCTTTCAAGCTCGAAACCGGGTCAGTTTGGATCGTTTCATGCCATCTCTCTCTTTGTGTGACAATGATTTGAACTAGATTTCTTCACGCATCAATTTCTGACACTTTTTATTGCGACGAAAACAAGCCTATGTACAACGGTCCACAACCAGAGGGCATGGTGCCCCAGTGATACCATAGATGGGAATATGTGATTGATTTCTGATATGTACATACTTGTCTTTTCAAAGGTGATGGCTCAATAGTTGCAGTCAGGATTAAATGTTGCATATTCTCACAAGCTCATCTGTTTTTGCCATTATATTGGAGTTCTGACTTCCTGATATTTGGTAGGTAAAGCAATTCTGAGTTCTGATAAGTACTTATCTTTTCTCCTCTTTTTATTTCCATATTTTTCTTCTATTTTGCCATTTAAATTCGCTGATAAGAACATACTCACCCCTGCCACTTTGGCTTCCATTCACTCGTTTATCCCTTATTAGTTACTTTAACCAAACTGACAAAGAAATAATATTTTTGGCTAGATTGGTTTTATTTTGGAAATACATTATACTCCTATAATCAAATTCTAAAGCTACCTTCATAATCAGTGTCGACGAGCGTTCTTCAAGCTATTAAGTTCATCTATAGTTACATTGTACGGGGAATCAAAGGGATGGATTTGATTTATTACATGGGTGTAATGTGACTGTACTACAAGTGAAATTGGTTCCGAAATGCAGGGATGCATTTGACATTTTATGTGATATTAATTGGGTATTTTGGTAGATGCAGGTACATAAGTGTTGGTGAGGTCGAGTTTTTCTACTACTTTGTGCAGTCTACCGGAAATCCTGGAGCTGATCCTCTTCTGTTTTTCATGAATGGAGGTCCCGGGTGTTCGGGTTTGAATGCCTTCTTGTTCCAGATCGGTCAGTTTCTTCTTCATTTTTCCTCCTATTATGTTACCACTATTTCATTATGATGCTGCAATGGTCTTCAAGTAGGTGTTAACATGTTGTATTTTGATGTCTGCAATATGCAGGTCCGCTTAAATTCAATATTACTGATTACACTGGGGGTTTGCCGTCGTTAATCTACGAGCCAGATGCGTGGACTAAGGTAATGCGAGAAGTAAAATATTTGCCTTTGATTTCTGATTATTTAACAAATTGCTGAACCTCAATTTAATCGAAATATTGTCCTCTTATTGACTTCATACTGACTTTTCACCCCCGAAATTATTAGACAGCCAACATTATATTCATAGATGCACCAGTCGGCGCAGGTTTCTCCTATGCGACGACAGCGTCGGCGTACAATTCCACAGACACATTGAATACTGCTCGGATGCAGACCTTCTTAAGAAATGTGAGTGGAATTCTTCACAAACCACGATGGTTATATCAGAAAAAAGAAATTGGGTGGGAAATGAATATTTATATATGCAATGCAGTGGTTGGTGGCTCATCCAAATTTCGAAACCAATCCGGTATTTATTGGTAGCGATTCTTATGCTGGTATATACAATCCCATGCTTGCAACGGCAATTCTACAAGGTGAGAAATTCCTTTTTATAAACATGAATGAATGGGATAAGCATACGTGTTATCGCCCTTTCCCATCTGTTTATAAATTATCAAGTACACATTTTTTCTCTTTTCTTGTTGTAAATATGTAGGGAATAAAGCTGGACTTAAACCATACGTCCACCTTAAGGTATGCAAAAGCTTGCTTCTCATCTTAATTTTTCCTTCTTAGATTTGACATAAACTGCATCTTATGTTAATGTACTGTTCTTCTCTATGTCGAATCAATTTCAGGGAATGATACTATCATGTCCCAACACGGACAGCCATCTTGAAGCTAACTCAAGAATTCCATTTGCTCATAGGTTGGCCCTTATTTCAGATGCACTTTATCAGGTAATTGATTAACAAATCATGTGTGAACTCATTGACAGAAGACTAGTTGAGCATTTGTAAGTACTGGGTATGATCAATTTTTTATCTTTCATTATTAGGCTTTAGAAATGGACTGTGGTGGAGAATTTGTGGATGCGACAAATGCGAACTGCACAGAGGATCTGGCAGCGTATGACGAGGTTAGAGAATGTGCTACTTGAAGAGTTACTTTTGAAGTGGACCTGTTCTTTTTTCTAACCAAGGTCGTTTTTGGTTTGAGATTTTGTTGAACATAAAGTTTGAGCAGAGATGATGGGTTCTTTCTGTCTTATTTCCAGCTAGTTGAATTAATTAACAAACAAAATGTTCTTGACCCCAATTGTGCTTACCTTTCACCAAAATCGAAAGAAGCTTTCAAATTAGCAATAGCAAACCAAGAAAAGCACAGGAGGTCCCTCCAAGAGTTCACCAAGGATTATCTTGTGTCACTGCCGAGGCCTCACGATCTTTGGTGCAGGGTCTCTCTCTCTCTCTCTCTCTCTCTCTCTCTCTCTCTCTCTCTCTAAAAATGTTCTCTAATTCTTTCATATTCTTTCATTGAATGTGATAGAATTTTGAATATCTACTTGTCGATATATGGGGTAATTATCCAGGCGTACAAGAAGCTCTTCATGTTCGACCAGTATGTACATGATTTTCCATGAATTCCTCTTTCAAATTTGTTTCTCTCAGGAGAAAACTAACCAAATGGTTGTATGTTATCGTGTCCATTTGTAGGGAACTGTTAGCGAATTTTTCAGGTGTAATATCTCCTTGGCCTACACTGAAGATGTCGACAATGTTCTTGAGTATCATAAGAATCTCACTAGTCTGGGCATGCAAGTTCTAGTTTTCAGGTAAAAACTACTAAAACCAATAATAACAATCTTGTCGAAACATTTTGGCAAATGTGAAATTCAACAAAAAGAAAATTTGCTTCGCTAGAGCGGTGATGAATAACTCGTTCTTTGCAGTGGTGATCATGACTTTGTTATTCCACATAATGGTATCGAGGAGTGGATAAAGTGGCTTGATTTGACGGTGGATATAGATTGGAGACCATGGTTTGTAGATGGTCAAGTTGCAGGGTAAGCTCACAAAGAATTCGGTTGAGAAAATTGTTTAAAAAGTCCTAAATTTATTGCATGGCAGCGATTTCAGTTCTAAACCTTTTAATTATCCTGACTCAGTCTTAAACTTGTTGTATGGTAGCTAATTTAGTCATAAATTTCAAATTGTAATTCTAAACATTTTAATGATTTGTGAATTTAACCCTTAATCTTTTAACAAATTGTTAATGTAATCTTTTCGGCTAATTTTGGTAAAAAATAGTTGACATGGCAGCCCAACCAACCCTGGCTATCCCACAAGGCACGGTTGGTGTAGATGTAAATAATTTTTTAATTTTCAAATTTTTTTTTCAAATTCATTATAATTTTTTTTTCATTTTTTTCTTTTCTAGCTCAAGGCCCGGCCCTTGAACAAGGGTTGGCAACACCCGCTGGCCCTAGCGAGGGCTTGCGAGCCCTCGTTGTGGCCGGCAAGGGCTTGGGTGAGGGCTTGCGATGCCCTGGTTGGCCATAGAGAGGGCTCGTGATGTGACCCTTGACTTGTGGCGGTAAGGGTTTTGTGGTCCTTGCCTAGGCTAGCATATTGAAGAAAAAAATAAAAAAGAAATGAAATGAAAAAAGAAAAAAAGGAAAATGTTTTTAAAAAATTATTAATGCCAATGTCGACTGTGCCACGTAGATTGGTTGGCGTTGATTAGATCAACACGTTAGCAATTTCCTACCCAAATTAGTCATAAGGACTACATTAGCAGTTCATTGAAGGGTTTAGGATTAAATTGATTGATTGTTAAAAGATTTAGGACTGAATCGGTACAATCAAAAGGTTTTTACAATAGAATTGATTATCATATAATAGGTTTAGGACTTTTTTGGACAATTTTTCTGAGTCCGGTATCTTGAAAGCTTTTTGTTGAACTTCTTTTCGATTCTACCTTCATTTTGTCCTCGATGATTTAAGAGCTTCTGATTTCACCATGTTTTAATAGGTACACGAGGAAGTATACAGATAATGGATATCGATTGACTTATGCAACGATAAAGGTAAGAACTTAAGACTTCAATGCCGCCTATTCCTTCTCTGCGTGGTCTTTGGTGTCATAATACTCTTGTCCCTCTCTTAACGCAATTGATACAGGGAGCTGGTCACTCACCTCCAGAATACAAACGCAGAGAATGTTACGAGATGTTTCATAGATGGATTCACTACTATCCTCTGTAGATCCAGACGTTTAAATGTGGCTCCAAGATTCATTACTATCCTCTGCTACTTTAATATCGAAACAGGGATGTGGTGTCTAGCCCGTAGCGTATAGAACGTTGTGAGATGTTTCCCGGAGGGATTTATTTCAGTCTGCTGTAGATCCACGAGTTTAAAAGTTGGTTATGGAATAAACTAGTTGTCCCTCGACTATCAGCAAAACCTAAATAAACAAGTTATTTAGTCTTGTCATGATTCATGTGATCATACAGCAGATCCTGTGGCTCCCACGAAATTCAACGGCGGTAATTACCAGGGTTTTGGCAAGAATTTCCCCATACAACACACTAGAAAGAAACTGTACGTGAGAACGTTAATAAACCACAGTTGATATGCATGACACGTAAAAAACCAGAAAATAGCTAACTTTCTTCTTCTTCTTTTCTTTTCGAACCAGTATAACCGAAACTACCAATGGATGCCCAAGCTTACACCGCCACTTACTGCCGTTGGATCACACCATCAACTGCCGGCTATTTAAACCGATCAGCGTCTGGCACTTTTGGCCACTCACTCTACGATCACAAAAAAAAAAAAAAAAAAATCAAACAGAAGCTAACCCTAGTAAAATCTGGCATTTATAGTGATCAAACAGTCATAAACGTGCTCAGAATGAAGAATAATGCTGACTTGAACAGCCTAGAACCGTGATAGTTACTGGCGCCAGAATGTTGGCTCCAGCAAGGGGAAGGATCCATGAACGACCGACTCAGACACGAATTTTTCCACCAAATCACATATGAACACAGAGAGAACACTAAATGCAGACATGATTCGACTAATACAGCGACAAACACGAATCGATCTTGAGTTTAATAGTGAACTAACATTACCAAGTCATTAACCTCGAAGTGTCTTGGATGAAATTTTTTATGGAACGACTTTGCTACCTGTTTTTGACAGCATTGGCCATGACATATGGCTTGAAGCTCTTTTTATTGATTGTGTTTAGCTGTTCATGCCTTTATTGTATCCACTCAATCTCATTGACTTTCAATTGTGAGAGAATCCTTAAGGAAGGAATCTCGATTTCCATGGGTTAAACCGCTTCCATTCCATATACTAATGAAAAGGGTTTGTCCCAGTTGAGGTGTGAATCAATGTCCAAGGTGCCATCAACACATATAGAAGTCTTTCGTGCCAATCACGGTAGTTCCTAGCAGTTTTTGACAAGATCTTCTTTATGTTCTTGTTTACCGCTTCAACTGCCCCATCCATTAGGGACAATATGATGATGAATTCAAATATTGAACCTGAAACCCATTAAGTAATTCATTGATGACCTTGTTGTTTAAGTTGGAGTCGTTGATGGTGATAATCACCTTCGGGACTTCATAATGGGCAAGACTTCCCACACATCCTTCAAGAAACTCACATGCAAGACTTCCCACACATCCTATCATACATGCAAGCTAAACTCATCCAAAGATCTAGCTCCTATAACCCAAAAATCCACTAGATCGAGCTAAACCACTCTCAAGCGTCGAGAGGATGTCGAAGTTTAATACCTAGCTTATTCCCTTACCTATTTTAGGACTCAAAGACTACTTTCTCGAGCTCTCTTGAAGGCTGGCTGCTTCTCTGGTCGCTGGTCCTTCAAAGAATAGCAAGGAAACAAGATGGAAATGAGAGAGGGGGCGTCGGGCATGTGAGGGGAAGAAGGCAGAGGAAGAACAAATGGGAGGGGAAAAATTGAAGTAGAAGCTGGGGATAATGATTACTTTCTTGGAAATTTTTCCCTTGCTGTAGCCATGCAAGGGAGGAGATTGGCTGGGGAAGTTTTAGGGCCATCATGAGGTTTGGGGGTTGAGGTTTTCGGTTGGGGAAAGAGGGTAGAACCAAAACTTGCATGGGGAAGCTAAAGCCAAATGCAGAAAATCCTAGATTTTCTCATTTTCCCCTTGGCTTACCTGCCCTAACAAAGTTTAGTCTAAATGAAATATAACTAATCCTCTTCCTAGTCCAAAGATTTCGGCCACCTCTAACACTAGGCACAAATAAAACTTTATTCCAAGATCCTCCATTATTAGCGTGACCAACAACTTAGTAGGATGGCACAAACCTTCAAGTCCCGATTTCTAATATCTAAGGATCTTACGTCCACAAATAAATTTCACATGCATCACAACGTCACTAATTAAGTTATAAGAAAATACCATCGGAAATTCAAAATCACTCGAATTTGCGCAAGACAAACATTAGAAAAAAAATCTCTGCATTCATTCTCCTTAATCGGGCCTTTGGTATACGTCCAGCCCATGGGCCTTTTCACGGTCCACCATTCTCTCTCTAGTCCGAACTTAGCCCAAAAGTAGGCCCACTAGGCCATCACACGCCTAGCCCACACACAAAGCCCATCGGGCAATCCATCTATCCCAATTCTTCTTCCATCGACTAGTACAAGCTTAAGCGGAATTTTAAGGTTAAAATTTCGGGATGTCATACAAGCTCTTTTTGAACTTTGTAATTATAGTTTTTAGATCTTATTCTTCCTTCAGCACTAGGATCTCCTTTTATACTCCTTGATTTTCAAGTTGACTGTTGGACAATTTTTGTAAGGATCATTCATCCAATCAACCCTTTGATTCTGCTTGGACCTAAATGATCTGAGAAGATCTAATTGTTGCTTAGATCGCAAGATTAAAAATCTCCCTTTAATTTTGTTACCCATACAATAGAGGTTGGGTTTCCATGAATAGAGTTCCTTGTTAGGAAAGAGCATCTCGTCTCTAGATGATTGTCATATGAGTCATGAATCCTTAACAAGTTGAGGATGGTTGATATACATCCTTCTTGAGTAGTAAAAAAATCAACATATATAAGGATAGAAATTCGTGCCAAATTACTAGCCGTTGCACTGCAATAATCCAAACTGATTATGAAGTTTTGAATACTTCTTGTAATCTCTAAAGATGCATCTCATCTTGACAACACTCATACAAGCTTTAATGTTGTCCTCATTTAATTTAAATTGACATGAATGTCTTTTTACAAAGACAATCAAAACATCTTGATCAGACAAACAAGTCTCTGAGTCTAATGAAGTTTACACTAAATTGCTTCAAGAGTCATAAAACACTTATAGAAGGTTTTGTCAATCTTCAAAATATATTGGGAAGTTTTCTCAATATATGTTGACCGCAATCGAACTACCTGGTCAGTCAATAGTAATCGAGTTGCTCCCCTTCATATATCTCCTTCATTAAATGATTAGCTTCTTTGGCATCCACACATCTTGGTAATACTTCGTCTGGTATTTTCTTTAGAGAAATTAGATGTTGCTATCACTCTATACACTTGATCTTTTACACAATTACAAGCCAGCAAGAATGCCAAAGTGAAGATCTTAAGAGAATGAAACACATTTCGTTAAGAATACAACTTTAAATAAATTTCTAGATTTTATATGTTGCACATCTAATAATTTGGCTATAAAGATTTGCTCTCATATTGTCATCTTTAATCTTCGTATTTGAGAAGTTTCATAGAAGCAAAGAGCTGTTAGAGACTTCTTGGTGTTACTGTCCACAAATAGAACTATCCATATAGTCATTTTTCCTAAACATTTGCGAGCTAGCCTGAATTGGCTACTACCATGTCTTCACTGATGGCTCTAACAAGTTTGTTAGAAAGCCTATTTTTAACGCTAATGTGTTTAAGTTCTTTTGACGCGTGTCTCTAGGCAACAACGACTATATTGGACTTCTAGAACAATAATCTAACACTGTTGCCACTCCAACATCATCGATGAAATATCTATAGCATTGACATAAATATTGTCATTAGCTGATCTTCTAGTCCATTAGTATTGTTTACAAATAGAACAAATTCGTGATCCTTTTCTTTCATAGATATGATTTTTCTCTTTTATATAATATGAAGAACATCTGCAAACATTATAGTGTCACAACCTACATTTTCCATTTGAAGGGAAAAAGACATAGTTTTAAGGCTCCGTTCGTTTCGCGGAAAATAATTTCCGAAAAAATGTTTTTCGGGTTTTCCGGCGTTCGTTTCGCGGAAAATGAATTCTTTGGGGAAAATGCTTTCCATCAAAGGAAAAAAGTCTTCAAAAGTAGGGGAAAATGTTTTCCACTTTTCAAAAGTGGAAAACATTTTCCTTACTTGATCTCTCTTATCTCACACCTTTACAAATCCTCACTTCCTCCTCTCCTTTCTTCTTCTTCTTTTCTTTTTTTATTCGAATTATTTTTTAATTTTCTTTTTCTTTTTTAATTTGAATTATTTTTAATTTCCTTTTTCTTTTCTTTTCTTTTTCTTTTTTTCTTTACCATCTTCTCCTTTCTTGGCTAGTCGTTAGACTAGGTAAACCTCAAGCTTGTCGATCTCAAACTCGCACTCGTCGATCTGGCGACCTTCAATTGACGCTTGTGCTTGCCAATCTGGCAAGCGGAAATTATTTTCCTTACCAAACACCAGAAAATGTTTTCCGAAATATTTTCAAGTTTTAGCCGAACACCAGAAAATATTGTCATTTTCCTGGAAAATGACTTCTGGGAAAATATTTTCCGGAAATGACCCATTTTTCGTGAAACGAACGGACCCTAAGGGTATTGTTTAAAAGACGGGCTCATGACCCTTGTTTAAACGCGAGTTCTCCCAAGCCCATACCTCGCACAACATTAGGGTATTTAATTTTAGCTTCAAATGACACTATTAGGTTTTTTAATTGGGAGTCGCTACTAGCCTATTGAGTTGATTAGAAACCAAGTGAGGCATGAGAATATACTTCACTTCTTATGCAACCAAAACATCTAGGTAGTTTGGTACTTAAACTCGCTCTTTTCAAGAACACATTTTTTCAGGTAGTCTGGGTTGATTTTAAGCCTGTCCACTAACTTCTGAGGCGATTATGTGGGTGCGCAATCATTAAAGTAACAACTAATAACCAAGGAAGTACTAAATAAATTGCAAGGCAAAGTGAGAATCTAACGCTAAGAAATAAATAAAAAAAAAATGTCATTCATAATTAGGTTAAAGGGAAACCACAGTCAATATATTGAAAATGTGCAATTAGTTGAAATAAAAATGCATAAACAACAACTTAGCATTCGTCTCTAAGAACATTCAAATCCTCTTGTAAAGCCCCAAGGGCTCATTCAATTTTGATCACAATTTTATTTTATCAAGGAGTTTCACGCATATTAAGAGAAAATACTCAAAAAATAATTTTTTAGCTTTTTCATAACTTTTAGAAAAAAAAATATTTTTAGGAATTTTTTACTAATAAATTTAAAAAATTAATTTTTAATATGAAAAATAGGGAACTAGGTCGGGGTCTCCAGATCTAGCCTGAGTTGCCAAAACCCTAGTCGGACTGGGGTTGACATGCGAGCTTAGTCCAACTCAAAATTGAACCCACCCAAAAAAGAACACCTAAATAAGTAAGTCCAGCCCATTAAAAAAAAAAAAAAAAAAAACCCAAACTCGGCCCAAAAACTACAATAAAATTTGTTGGAATTTATTTTGAAAAACAATGAACATGTGTATAGGTAAATTGAATAAAAAATGATTTATGGCGGAAGCAAAAATGTCCATACATGTATCTCATTGACATTGTTTGTGCATTTTAATAAGAAGCACGTAGAAATAAAAAGGAGGCTAATCAAAGTTCCCTAGTGCCATGCTCCAAAAGTTTGGTTCTAATGTTCTTCAGATTTTGTCCATGAACATTTGATGTTATCGCAGCTTGGTTCTAACATACTCCGGTTATGATGTTTTGTAGTTACAGTATCATAAATGTCGAATCTCTAGTTTAGATACACTACCAATTTCCTATTGAATGGTAGAGAGAAATTGAGAGAGCCCACCATTGCAGTTGTGCTAACAATTGCTTGTGTGTGACTACTTTAATTGATCACTATCATCTTTCGCTATAATTTCTAGATTCATTCTCTCAACGCCTCTTATAAATAGTCTTAGATCTCATTAATTTGACTCATTAACTCTAAAATAGTTTAAAGCATTAATTCAGCCGTAACATCTAAACTCGCTTGAGAATTTGAATCTGAAGGTAAGTTTTAAAACTATTTTAGAGCATTAATTCAAGCATTAATTCCGTAAGCATTATAGGGTATTATTATGGGCATTAATTTGCAACCAATACAAAATTTTATTCTGGATATTAACTTTGTAATCATTACTAAACCTTAATTTAACTGTTAAGTCTGAAGTCCTTTTTGAATATTAATTTCATCATGGGAACCTAAAATTGTTTGAGATCATTAAATTGCTCATTGATTCTGAAACCATTTCAGATTATTAATGTGGTCGTTAGATTTGAAACCGTTTCAAATATTAAATTTAGCCATTAAGTCTGAAATAAGATATATGATTTGACCATTGATTTTAAACTCAATTCAAATCATTAATACAACCATTAATTTTGAACTTACTTTTGATCATTAATACCGCTATTGATTCTAACTCACTTTAGATCATTAATTTGGCTATTGAATTTGAACACGTTTCAAATCTTTGATTCGCTTGTAAAGTCTAAAACCATTTCAGAATTTATATTTTCAACCCAACTCAATTCGATTGCCTCAATTGCAAACACATTCGTAATATCGTCTCTCTCGTTCTAATGTCATTCCAGATTGGTTATAGTGTGTGACATATCTTGGTTCATCACTAAACTGACAGTAAAACTTGTACTAACATATTAGCACAACCGAAAGAATTGACCATTCGAATCAATCTCCTGTTTCTACAAATCATGAATGACATCTAGCAATATGTCATGACTATTCAAATAGTTTGAATATTTCATGAACATAATGAACTTGTAGCTTCAACGACTACGTAATTCAATCCTTCTATCGTACTATGTTCCAATCGAACAAAGACCATAAAATTGTTTGTCAAGCTATCAATTCGATCATACGCCCAAATCTAACTGGCATGTCTTTCTACGAGACACAAACCATTCATTCTCGTTTACAACCCTTGTTGAGGATTTCAATACAATATCACGATTAAATCGCATAAGACATTAATCTTAGATCTTTTATATCTACATATATAATGAGAAGACAAATAGATTCTATATTGTGCACGCATGTACCTTCGTATGTGAACAAAATGTGACCATCAAATACAGAGATAGTTTGACGAAACGTCAACATGCGCAGTGTGAACCATAGCCATCCAACATACAAGTCAGTATCGTGTATCAGGTCTAAGGATTTTACACAAAACTAAAGCATGAATGATTAGTCATGGACCCCACTAACAGCTTCCAAGTTGCTAATCATTCTATGCATGTCATGTTCAATGAACTTGTCTAAGACAAGCACTTGCATTTTAGCTTGAATGTCACAATACCGTATGACTTGTGACCCATCCTCCTCTGAGGTATCCAATACTCAACGGTGAAACTTAAGAACACACCAGTCTCAATGGGATCATCAGTATCCTCTTAATGATCCACTATTGGGAACTTTTTAAAGATTCAGTTTAATTATAAACCCGTCACACATATTCTTAACACTTTAAGAATATGTTGAGTTGCAATTGATTATATGGACTCATTCATATAAATAGGATATTAAATGAATATTTCTTCGCCATTAAATAAGTAACATAACTTAAAGTTCTAATACGTAACTATTACATGATGCTCTAGGGCATATAGTTAACAAAACTAACCTAAAATAAGCCAGCCCTCAAGCAATGCAAGCCCAAGTCGCTTTGACAAGCGATTTAGGCCAACACCATTGGTGTCTCCCCCCAAGCCCGCGGTAATTTCATCGCGATGGAATGGTCGCGGTGAGTAATGTTGCTCGTCTACCTTTGGCTAAGGGTGTCTCCAATTTGTCAGCCCAGCCAACTCGGGCTAAACACTCTCCCCCAGCCTGGCCGGCAACACTTCGATGATGGCCAAAACGGACGCCACTTGGGTGCCCATTTCGGGAGAACTAGGGAAACGTTCATGAATGACCACAATGGTGGCCATGAGCCGAGCAACAACGTAGCCATCCTGACTACAAAACCTCGACAGAACGAGGCCAAGCATGGTCGACTCGGTTTCGGCCAAAACAGGGAACAAAAACTGGATATCACTGGGGCATTTTATTGACAGTTGAAATGTGCTATTGAAACGAGGGATCCCTGGCCTGAACAAAAGCGGAACCTGCATCGGCGCCGGCACTTTCGTCAACAAACCAGAAGATGCACAACGATCTAACAATGTGCCCAAAATAAGACACTTGGTAAAGGGAAAAGAAACAGGGGCGGTTGGTGGTGCACCCCACCTGGCTTGGCGGCGGTGAATAGGGCCAATTGGACAGATCAGCCTATGTGCAGTCGTCTTGCACGCCTTCAAGCCAGAATCTTTGGAAAACGTCCACAATTTGGAAAAGAATTAGGAAAAAACAAAATCGAAACCTACCATGGCTTTAGCACGGGGAAAAGGACACGACAACGGGTTGTTAGCCGCCGTCAAGGCGTAGGGGCCACCCTTTGGCTTGCTATTTTTCTTTGCCCTCACTCCCACCCTCTCAAATCTCTCACTATTTTCTCTCCAAACGAACCCCCTAGTCTCACACCCCTCTCTCCCTTAAAGCTCCCCGACTTGCATGACTTCCTACCCTACGAGCTGCCATTGCCGGCCTGCCATCGACCAGACTTCTTTGCGCAACGTTCCCTGCGACTGTCCTATTCCCTGTCACGTCAGTGTCCTCGTTGCACCGCAAGGGGCGAGAGGAAAAAAGAGGGTCGGGCCGAGTAGGGAAGGAAAAAGGAAAAGAAATAGGGGCCTGGAAGGCCCAGCGTAGCCCGACCCCGCTATGTTTCTTTCTTCTTTTTTTTAAGTACAAATATAATAAATAATTATTTTTAAATTTTTTTAATTTAACAAATTTTTATGAATTTTATCACTGCTCAATATAAATACTTCCAATGTCTATATGCTATGCAATTTAAATGAAAATGAATTTTTATAGATTATAAAAATTAATTCATAATTTTCTTAGGAATTAAATCATAAATAACTTGCCAAAATTTAGGTATCAACACACAGTAAACATTATACTAAGAATAGTTTGAGGTCATAAAAAAAAAAAAAATTGAGATGTTTATCTAACAACTTTGCTTAGAAAAACAATGTGAGAATGTTAACGTGGAGGAGGACGCCATGGAGTCTAAACCCTTACCTTAAAAGTCGCATAGGTCAACGGATTTCTGCTATTTGTGTACTTTATATTATTTCCTGTCTAATTTCATGTTAAGTCCTTCTGTAGTAATTTCGATTGGCATCTGTCAATTTCCTAACTGCAAGCTATCTTGTTCTTGTAATTAAGTCCTTTCATTACCATAAAGAGGAGTCGG
This sequence comes from Eucalyptus cloeziana, assembly GCA_014182715.1. Lineage (NCBI taxonomy): Eukaryota > Viridiplantae > Streptophyta > Magnoliopsida > Myrtales > Myrtaceae > Eucalyptus > Eucalyptus cloeziana. Next base: position 10,167,642 of record CM024640.1, read on the forward strand.
CATTTTGTGTTGAGGGGCCTAAGCACATTTAGTATTTTGGGGTAGACCCTTAATCTTTTTTATTTTGGTCGGTAGGGTAGACCCTTAATCGATAGTAGAAAGGATGGCCACCCCTCACCTAATCTGCGGGCTTAACTTAGTGATAGCATGTGGGCTACCTTAGGGGTCCTCCATCTATATTCACTTAATACCGTTATTTTATCATACGGTTCTCATGGCTAATTATACTTTGGCTTCTTGAGAAGAACATTAAAAAAAAAAAGTAAAAACATATGGTCTTTGTCCATTTAATGAACTTTAGTCTAATGCAAGCAGTAAATGCGAGCATTAGGTGTATTTCTCTAGGTCATACTCAACTCTAAATTTCATGCTAAGAGTAAGGGCCAAGATGTAGATCTTCAATAGCCTATCAACCTATGTAAAGTCTATTGCTAGCTTTGTTGTGTATTGGTTATTTTAAATTATTTTGTGACCGAGAGCGTTAAGTTGTCTAATAGTTACCTTGTCTTTCAATTCTTATCCATGAGTTTGTTGCTGTTTAGAATTTAAGCTCCTTTGATTTCTTGAAAAATAAATGATTTAAAAAATATTTTCTTTAAAATAATCACATGTATAGCTTGAAATAATTAGTTAATAAAAAAATTATTATTGAGAATAATTTATGTCTAATCATTTTCGTAGATAAGGAAAATATTCTTTGTTCATTTATTTTTATAAATGATACAAGCTATTGATTTTAGGGAAACTTTTTCCAAATCAATCATTTTTCACAACACAAACATTTTCTAACTTGGTATTCAAAGGTTGTTAGTAAACAATTGCGTCCATTAGCGTGTGAGTCAATTCCTTTATCTATTTGTCCATAACTTCTAGAAAAACAAAAATGAAAAGAGCACCATAACCTTACTCTATCCTCTGTTCCTTCTTCTCCTCTCCGTCTCCTTCATGCTTTCTCTATATTGGCTATGACTTCAAGGCTTGAATCGTGTTCATCCTTCTCTTTGTATTTTGAAACTGTCAAAACATAACGTGTACCATTAAAATGACAAACTACTTCATAATTTGACAAGTAATATATTGATGCATCTCCAATTGAATGGTTAATTATAATGGGGACTCGTTAAATTTACTTAAGATTTGGCATTATATACACTAACCAAATAGGTAGTATTGCCATGGCAAAGAAAATAAGTTAGTATAGGTTAGAATTCAAGCTTAAACCAAATTAATCGAAAATAGATAGATATGGACCCGCGTGAGGGGATCGTGATTTTAAGGGCTTGTCAATTTGGGCTTAATTCGACCAAAAAAAAAAGTTTTGGCTTAAGAAAATTACTTTTTTTTTTGTGTTCCTCGGAAACTTCAAAACGAAAAGTGATATTCTTCAAGATTTTGAAAAAGTCAGGACAAAAATTCTGATGACTTTGTGCACTTAGAATTTGTGTATGTTAATGATTTCCAATGTAAAACTTATATCGAGTCATATTGCTATTGCTACAAGAAAAGAAAAGGTTAAAAAAAAAAGAAAGTAAAAGTCACTCCAAACGTATCGAAATGAGTTGAATTTCGAATGCATTACAAGTGTGAGCTTTAATTTTGACCCATTACATGCGTGAACGTCCGACGATTAGATTATTGTATCATCTGTCAACATGGGAATTTGCCACGTTTAAATCTGCTGTGGTTAGATATGGAGATTTGGGTAGCATTAACTGTAGGGGGTATCATAGCTAGCGCGTGATATGATATAAACTCTGCCCCCACCCATTCTATTATTAAAGAAGTTCACTCTCGTTTCTGCTTTTAGATTTACAGTTTAATAGGAGAGTGTCTATTAAACACAGAGATTTGGGTAATAGTAGCCGGCTGATTTCATAGCTGATATATATAGGGGGTGTCATTGGCACCAAAGTGAGCAAAAACGAGAGAGAGAGAGAGAGAGAGAGAGAGAGAGAGAGAGAGAGAGAGAGAGAGGCACCAAAGTGAGCAAAAACGAGAGAGAGAGAGAGAGAGAGAGAGAGAGAGAGAGTGACTGGCTAGGCAAAAGGCAATGTTAAATTCAAGAAGCCAAGGTATTACGAAGATGTGGGTGTCCATTTTGGCTGTGCTATTGTCTGCATCAGCTGCTTCATCTCAGTACATAGTGGAGACACTTCCGGGGTTTCCTGGTAGACTTCCTTTTAAGCTTGAAACCGGGTCAGTTTGGATTCTCTCATGCCCTCTCTCTCTCTCTCCCTCTCCGTGACAATGATCTGAAGTAGATTTCCTTAATGTAATGCAATTTGCAACACTTCTTATTTGACGGTCCACAAATGGAGGGCGCGCAGTGTCACTGTGGCACCATTAGATGGAGTAGGTGATCAATTTCTGATAAGTAATTACCCTTCTTTTGAAGGGTAACAGTTCAATAGATGCAATGAGATTGGCCGAGGGAAAAGGAATTTTCAATTGATTGCTTGTGTGTTATTACTTTCAGATGGTGTTCACTTTGAATGTCGTAATTTTTCAATTGTTTGAGTGTCGTAACTTTTAAATTAGTATGAGTGATAGAAATCTAATCTGACGTGACACTTGTGTGAATTTTTTGGAAGTCATCGCACTCAAATAAAAAAAATTTTAATAGTCATGGCATTCTTGTGATCGATTGAAAATTATCATACGCACTCGAAGGGATAATTGTCCAAAAATTCTTATATCTATTGCACAATAGCCAATTCAATCATAAACTTTTTCAATTGTATCAATTCAGTCCCGCATCTTTTAACGGTTTGCCAATTTAGTCCTAAATCTTTTGAAAATTTGTCAACTTAGTCCTAAACCTATTATTAGGATATTTGGCCAGAATAATTACATTGGCAAATTGTGGGAAGGTTTACGACTAAATTGACGAATCATCAAAAAATTTATAATTCAATTGTCATAATTGAAATGTTTAAGACTAAATTGACAAATCGTCAAAAAGTTTAGGATTAAATTGAGACAATTGAAAGATTTATGATTGAATTAATCTATGTATAACAAGTTTAAGACTTTTTGGACAACTTTATCGCAATTCAAATAAGTGCCATAGAAAAGTTATGGCACTTATGACATTTGTATTCCGATAAAATAGTGCAGATTATATTGGACTTCTGACTTGAGGATATATGGTTGGTAAAACAACTCTGAGAATCAAAATCTTAGTTATAAGTTCCATAGGCACATTCCATCTTTTTTTCTTTTCTCCTTTTATTTCCATTTCTTTCATCTATTGTCTCCATTGCCGACTCTTGGTGGATAAATATCTCTTACACGGTACCTTCCATTCATTCTTTCATGGCTGCCTACTTACTTTAACCAAACTGACAAACAAAATGCTCCATAGTTTCTGCTACATGAATTAAATTATCACCTTTTGGACAAAAACGAAATTGAGTTGTTAAACTTTCTGGCTCTGCATCTTCCAGCTGGATTGTCGAGGAATTGCCGGGTTATCCCGGTTTGCTTCCGTAGTAATGTCACTATACCACAAGTGATATGGGTTTGAAAATGCAGGGATGGATTTGACCGTTTAAGTTATCTTAATTGGTATTTTGGTTGATGCAGTTACATAAGTGTCGGTGAGGTCGAGTTATTCTACTACTTTGTGCAGTCTACTGGGAATCCTGAAGCTGACCCTCTTATACTTTTCATGAATGGGGGTCCTGGGTGTTCAGGGTTGAATGCCTTCTTGTACCAGATCGGTCAGTTCCTTCTTCTTGTTCTTCATTATTCCTCTTATTGTATTATCATTGTTTAATTATGATGCTGCAAATATCAAGTAAGTGTCAATACACAGTATTTTGATGCAAGCAATATGCAGGTCCACTTAAATTCAATGTTACTGATTACACTGGGGGTCTGCCGTCATTACTCTATGAGCCAGCTGCATGGACCAAGGTAAAGTGAGAAGTAATAAATTTACCATCTAAATCTCGTTGTCTTATTGAGTTCCTACTGACCTTTTTAAACCCCAAAATTACTAGACAGCCAACATTATATTCATAGACGCACCAATAGGCGCCGGTTTCTCCTACGCGATGACTGCATCAGCGTACAATTTTACAAACTCATTGAATGCTGCACAGATGCAGACCTTCTTAAGAAAAGTAAGTGAAAATTTTTTTTACAAATCAAGATGGTTGTATCATGATATAAGAAAAAATTGGGTATAAAATGAAAGCTAATTTTTATATATGATGCAGTGGTTGGCGGCTCATCCAAGTTTCGAAACCAATCCGGTGTTTGTTGGTAGCGATTCTTATGCCGGACTATATAATCCCATGGTTGCTACAGAAATTCTACAAGGTAATGAATTATTTTCTGTAAACCCCATTGAATGGAATTAACATAGACAATTTTGGCTTTCCACATCTATTGATGGACTTTGAAGCAAACATTTCTTTTTTATTTTCCTTATTGCAAATTTGCAGGGAATGAAGCTGGACTTAAACCATATGTTCACCTTAAGGTATGAAAAAGCTTGCTCCTCATCTTATTTTTCCCTTCTTAAATTTGACTTAAACTGTATCTTATGTTAATGTATTGTTCTGCCCTTTGTTGAATCATTCCCAGGGAATGATACTATCATGTCCTCACACGGACGAGAATCTTGAAGCAAACGCAAAAATTCCGTTCGCTCATAGGTTGGCCCTCATTTCAGATGCACTTTATGAGGTAACTGAATGATAGATCATGTGTGAACTCGTTGACACAAGGCCAGTTGAGCATATGTGAGTCCTGGGTATGATCAAATTATATCCTTCATTATTAGGCTTTAGAAAGAGATTGTGGTGGGAATTTTGTGGAGTCGACAAACGCAAACTGCACAGAGGATCTGGCAACGTACAACGAGGTTAGAGAATGCGCATCCTTAATGGATTCATATGAAGTAGACGAGTTCTCTTTTTCCCTTCAAACTCTTTTCTGGCTTGAAATTGATTGATCATGAAGTTTGAGCAGAGATGTTTGGTTTTTTCTGTCGTATTTCCAGCTAATTGAATTGATCAACCCAACAAATGTTCTTGACCCTGTTTGTACTTTCATTTCCCCAAAATCGAAAGAGGCTTTCAAATTAGCAGTATCAAACCAAGAGAAGCAAAGGAGGTCCCTCCAACATTTCACCAACGATCATCTTGTGTCACTACCGGGACTTCGCGATCATCAGTGCTCAGTCTCTCTCTCTCTCTCTCTCTCTATCTCTATCTGTTCTCTAAGGTAGCGCATGGCAAAATTTCTGAAACAGAAATTGATTTCTGGCCGTAAATCAATTTCTCAATTTCTATTCCCAGCCAATTTCGAGTAAAAGCAACCCGTTTGATAACGACTCAAAATTTCTATTTCGAAACAGAAATCCGTTTGATAACAGAAAAAATTTCTATTTCTATGAATCATGTTGTCCCCATCCTTTTACTTCACTCTTCTTGGTGCTTGTGATGGTAATTTAATTTGATAAAAGTTGGTAAATCACTTTAATTTAGGGAGAAGTGCCAAAAAAGTCCTAAACCTTTTGTCTTTGTGCGGATTTAGTCCTAAACCTTTTTTTGGTACCGATTTAGTCCTAAACCTTTCTATTTGGTGCCGATTTAGTCCTTCCGGCAAATTTAGCTCGGAAAATGCCTACGTGGATACAAAGCCGGCGCCGACCGTCCTACGTGGATGGACCGGCGCCGACATGGATGCCTGAAAACAAAACGACGCCGTTTTATTAAAAAAAATTAAAAATTAAAAAAAAAAAAAACCTAAAACCTAGTTTAAAACCTCCTTGTTTTATTGAGAAAATAAAATTTGGCGTCAAACCCGACACCGCATTTATTTTCTATTTTCTTGCCCTAACCACCCTTTTTGGAAATAATCTCGCGCAACTTTTTTTTTTTTTCTCTAAAGCTTTCGGATTTATTTCGTACGGGAGCACGTACGAATTTATTTCCGAAAGCTTTAGAAAAAAAAAAAAAAAAAAAAGTTGCGCGAGATTATTTCCAAAAAGGGTTGTTAGGCAAGAAAATAGAAAATAAATGGGGTGTCGGGTTTGAACGCAAAATTTTATTTTCTCAATAAAACAAGGATGTTTTAAACTAGGTGCGTGCAAAGTTTGATCGATTAATTTTGAGTACGGGAGCACGTACAAATTTATTTCCGAAAGCTTTAGAGAAAAAAAAAAGTTGCGCGAGATTATTTCCAAAAAGGGTGGTTAGGCAAGAAAATAGAAAATAAATGTGGTGTCGGGTTTGGATGCCAAATTTTATTTTCTCAATAAAATAAGGAGTTTTTAAACTAGGTTCTAGGTTTTTTTTTAATTTTTTTTTTAATTTTTTTAATTTTTTTAATTTTTTTAATTTTTTTTTAATTTTAATTTTTTTTAAAATAAAACGGCGTCGTGAGGAGAAGGAATGGGGAAAGCACGATAGTGAGGAGAGGAGAGGAGTCTGGAAGGAAGAAGTGGAGAAATAGTTTTCTATTTCTACTTCGAAAATAGAGAAGCTACAATTTCTAGCTTCTCATTTCTCCTCCAAAACAATTTCTGAAACAGAAATCAGTTTCAGAAATAGAGAAATCAGTTTGTGTTATCAAACGGGTTTCTCCAATTTCTCTGTTCCGGGGAACAGAGAAATTGAGAAACTGAGAAATAGAAATTTTACCATGCAGTACCTAATTCTTCCATTGAATGTAACAGTATTTCGAATATCTACTTTCCGATATATGGGGTAATTATCCAGGCGTACAAGAAGCTCTTCACGTGCGACCGGTATGTAAAAAAATTGCCTATGAATTTCTCGCTCAAATTTATTCCCTCTCGAGAGAACTAACCAAATAGTTGTATTTTACCGTGTCAATTTGTAGGGAACCGTCAGCGAATTTTTCAGGTGTAACATTTCCTTATCCTTCACCGACGATGTCACCAGTGTTCTCGATTATCATAAGAATCTCACCAATCTAGGCATGCAAGTTCTAGTTTTCGGGTAAAACTTACTCAAACCAATGATTACAACGTTGTAGGAACATTTTGGCTAATGTGAAATTCAACAAGGAGAAAAATTACTTCAATCTAGCAGTGATGAGTAACTTGTTCTCTGCAGTGGTGATCATGACATGTTTATAACGCATAACATCCTTGAAGACTGGATAAAATGGCTTGATCTAACGGTTGATATAGATTGGCGACCGTGGTTTGTAGATGGCCAAGTTGCGGGGTAAGCTCCGAAAGTGTTCCGTCTAATGCAAGCTTTTCAGTTGAACTTCCTTTTCCATTGTCCCTTTCTTTTCGTCCTTGATAATATTAGAGCTTCCAATTCCGCCATATTTTAATAGGTACACGAGGAACTATAAGCACACCGGATATCGATTGACTTATGCAACAATAAAGGTAAGAACTCAGACTGCAATATCGCCTCTTCCTACTCCTTCAATAGTCTTTGGCGTCATAGTACTTTTGTCCCTAACTTAACGTCATTAATACAGGGAGCTGGTCACTCGCCTACAGAATCCAAACGCAGAGAATGTTACAAGATGTTTGACAGATGGATTCATTATCATCCTCTGTAGATCTACGCGTTTTTAAGAGTGGGTGCTAGAATAAAATTCTGTTCCTAAATTATGAGGAAAACTAGTAGACATGTGTAGGAACATAAAGGATGCAGTTTCTGTATCAACTGAAGGAACATGCAATTATTTGTATTAAGAACTTAAACCGGTACTCATCGCTGGGAGACATCTCACACTGATGTCTTTGTTTTAACATGAAAAGGGATTTCTTTTTGGTTGCCTTAAAGTTGAAGGCAGGGCCACAGTGCGACTGGACACGACCCCCCCGGGGATGAAGTTATAGCCATTAGACAATGCCCGCTAATTAGCACCCGGATTTGCACGTATCTCAGGAGAAAAATTGACCACACAAAATCCGCTTCCTAAGGCGTGAATGAGCGGGGCAAACCAGGCGGGTCGATGAGAGAGAACAAACCCAGCAGTAGCTCACAAGAGACGGAACGCGACACTGTTTGATAAACCCCAGTACAGCAGTAGCTCACTAGAGACAGGACGCGACACTGTTTGATAAACCCCGGTACATGCACATCACACATCATACTGCAGCCAAAAGTTAGCATGCCCTTCGGATAAGAATTTCTATACAAATTATAAAAACCCAGCCAAAGCTTGCATCTCTACACTAATTCGAGTGCACAACGATTTCCTTCGCTTCTCCATAAACTATTGACATCATCATAGACACTCCTAAGGAATCATGTTTAATTATAAAAAAATCATTGTGGACTGCACTCTGTTTCGTTGCCCAACTTCGCACAATTCCATCACTGACTGCAGCCAAAGATCGTCATCCAGGCTCTTAACATCTAAATTTTGACGATTCATAAAGTCATCCATTGTATAGAAAATTAGGGATCAACCCTACCAACAAACAAAAACATTAATAATTTGCATTTGCATATTAGGAACTTGTCATAAGCCCATATAAACTACATTATCAGTGCACTGATTTAAGCAGGAAAGCTCTGAGCTTAATTGAATTATCTCGACCAAGCCCATGGGATTATAATAATCAGCAAAACCCACAATCTTCTCCTTATGGCCAAATTTGACATGTGCCATGCACATGGGATGTCCTAATTAGGAAAGATTGTATATCTAGAGGAATGGGGGGAGAATAAGTAATATCTTGGTTTGCACTCAAGCACTTTCTCAATATATTTCTTCTACGAGAGGCATAACTTCCCAACCTGTATGTCTCTACGAATTTCCATACCTAAAATTTTCTTGACAATTTCAAGATCTTTCATCTCAAATTCCTTGCTAAGTTGCCTCCTTAAATTTTATATCTCTAATATATTCTTTACTGCAATAAGCATGTCATCTACATATAATAGTAAATAAATAAAAGAACTATCGTGCAATCTTTTATAATACACACAACTGTCATGCACACTTCTCGAGTAGCCATGACTTAATATAAAGCTATCAAATCTCTTGTACCATTACTGCGGAAGTTGCTTGAGACCATACAAAAAATGTTTCAAGCTGCAAACGTGATCTTATTTACCCTCAACAACAAATCCCTTATATTAAGACATATAGATTGTCTCATCAAGCTCGCCATGAAGAAAAGGTCTTGACATTAAGTTGCTCAACTTCTAAATCATAAAGGGCTATTAACACAAGCAACATATGAATGGAACTATGTTTCACAACTGGAGAAAACACTTAATTGAAGTCGATCACCTCTTTCTGATTAAAACCCTTCTCTACTAAATGTGTCCCAAATCTTTCATCTTCAAGCTCTGGAATTCTCTATTTTCTTTTGAAGACCCACTTGCACCCAACAGCTCTTTTCCCCTTAGGCAATTTCACAAGTTCTCAAGTTTGGTTCTTATGAAAAGACTCCATCTCTTCATTCATCGCGATAGGCTACTTTTTAGATTTAGAAAAAATGGTAGCTTCATGGAATATAGAAGGCTCTTCAATACTAAGCTCTTTAGCAATTGTAAGAGTATATGCTATCAAATCGGTGAAACCATACCTTTGGGGAGGCTTAATTTGTTGTTTAGCCCTCTTTGTAGCCAAATTTTGAGATTGCTCATTTCTTCTACTTTTTCTTTGATAGAATATGAATCTTGTTGCTCATTATCACTTTCTGGCTGAATAGGAACATCTTCAACCATTTTTTATGGATGCTCTACATGAAACTCCACCTCTTTCCGAACATTCTCCTCATTAATACCTATAAACTTAGTAACAAACTTTCCCTGCTCAAATATAGAATTTTCATCAAAACTAACATCCCTACTAATTATAAACTTTGATGACTGAGAATCAGAACACCATAACCTATATCATTTAATAGCGTCTACATGACTAATGAAAATACACTTCTTGGCCCTAGATTCAAGCTTACTCTCTTTTACATGATAATAAGCAGGACATCCAAACATTTTTAAATCAGAATAATCAGAAGGTTTACCTAACTATACCTCATTAAGAGTCTTACATTCAATTGCGATTGAAAGAAAACGATTCACTAAATAACATGTCATGTTCACAGCTTCAGCCTAAAAATCTTTCCCAAGTCCAACATTAGAGAGCATACATCTAGCTCTCTCTAAAAGTGTCCGATTTATGTGCTCTGCCACCCCCACTCTGTTGAAGTGTATACTCGACTATTTGATGTCAAACAATTCCTGAATCTTCACGGTACTTGTTGAAAACACCTCCACAAAAATCAAGACCATTGTCCGTTTTGGAACGCTTTATCTTCTCCCCAGTTTGATTTTCTATTAACATCTTTCACTTCTTGAATGTCTCAAAAACGTTACTTTTACGCTTCGAGAAATAAACTCAAACTTTCCTAGAAAAATTATCAATAAATGTCAAAAGATAAACTGCACCATCCTTAGATGTTACCTATGCCAGTCACCACAAATCAGAGTGAATATAGTCAACTATGCCCTTAGTTGAGTGCACCACAATACTGAAACTAACTCTATGTTGTTTTCCGAAAACAACAATGTTCGCAAAAGTTAAGTGAGATCATATGATCCCTACAAAGTAAACCATGTTTACTCAAGACAGTCATTCTTTTTTCGCTCATGTGGCTCAACCACATATACCACAACATTGATTTTTTAGAATCTAAAGAGGATGACATATTTAAAGAACCCACAATTGTACTTTCTTGCAAAACGTAAAGATTTTTCTTTATGTTAACTGTCATCACAATCAATAAGCCTTTTGAAATTTTCAAAACTCCACCTCCACATGTGTACATGCATTTAATGAAATCTAAACTGCTCAATGATATAAGGTTCTTCTTCAAATCTAGGATGTGCTTGTCAAAATTTTTACTACATTGTCATGACATTTAATATGCACAGTTTCAATACCTACGTTCCTACAGATTGTATTGTTACCCATAAAAACTAAATCTCTACTGACTTTCTCATATGTGTGGAACCAATTTCTATATGGACACATATGGTATGAACATGCTAAATACAAAATCAATTCATCATCGACATGAAAATCTGAAAACAAAACAGTATGAACATTGTATGCATTAGCTGACTCATTATTTTTCACCAAACTAGTCAAATCAGAATACTCCATCAACTTCTTCCCCTTAGCTTTGAGTACTCGATAATCACTTTTGTAATGTCCTAATTTGTGACAATAATAATACTCCACCTTACTCTTATCTCTATCTGATTTAGATTTCGAATGCCCTTTACTATTATTACGTCTATCATGATGATTCAACCTTCTCTTAACAACTAAGCCATTAGCTTTATCACCACTACTACTCATACTCAATTTTGTATGCATCTCAGTAGAATTCAATGAGGCTTTCACATCCTTAAGAGTTATAGATTCCCTTCCATACAACATAGAATTCACAAAATTCCCATATGAGCTCGGTAGTGAACATAACATAATTAGGGCTTGATCTTCATCATCTAACTTCAAATCTAGATTTTTCATATCCATAACAATTTTATTAAATTCATTTAGATGTTCTTGGATAGGAATACCTTCTTGCATCTTTAATGTGTAAAAAAATTGCTTCAAAAATAATCTTGTCATATGAGATTTCTTCATGTGGAGGTTCTCAAGCTTATTCCACAGTCCCGAAACTGTTTCTTCATCTGCAACTTCACGAAGCACCTTATCAGATAATGACAATTGAATAGTGCTATGCATCTTTTCTTCCACCTCCTCGATCTTAGCCGTAGTCATATCATTGGGATAATTTCCGTCCAAGACTCTAACCGAACCTTTTCGACGTAGCAATGCCTTCATCTTGATCCTCCATAGCCCAAAATTATTTTGGCCATTGAAGGGTGCCACTTCGAACTTGATAGATGCTATCTTGAATGAAAAGACCGAAATTCCTTCACTCTGATATCAATTTATTGTGGAAAAACGTCAATCAAAGATGCACCAATCTAAGAACGAATAGCAAAGGATGAAAGAAAATCGAAATCACACAAGATGCAAGATTTACGTGGAAAATCCAAAATGAGAAAAATCATGAGGAGAGAGAGGGGTTTCAATATCTTTAATAGAGAGCACAAAAGCACCATCCAAAAAGCTCTAAAACCATTTGGTGAGCCACAAGATCTAAATATCTAACAAAAAGATTGGAAAAAAAAAAACAAAACAGGAATAATATAGAGGTTAAGGTTGGAGATATGTTATTAAACACATTTCTTTCATAGTCTCCCTTCAAAAATTCCTAAAATAAATGTGCATGGTTTAAAAAACTCTTATTTCTTAATTTGAAAGTTAAAATTCAACCCATTTCAATTATGTAAATTTCGTCCGTAACCTTTTGTCGATTTGTCAATTTAATTCTAAACTTTTCATTGGTACCAATTTACTCCTAATTTTTTTTTTTTTTTTTAAATTTGCCAATAGTTCTAAACCTTTTGATGATTTACCAATATAGTCGTTCCAAACAAATATCCAAATAATAGGTTAATCTTCAAAAGGTTTAGAACTAAATTGACATAATTGAAAGTTACATGACTAAATTGGCAAATTGTTAAATGTTTTAGGACTAAATTAGCATAATTGAAGGTTTATGACCGAAATGGCCGTCGTACCATAGGATTTAGGACTTTTTTACGCATAGATTGTTATCGAAGATGAAAATATTTTCCGTTGAATAATTTTTTAAACAATATAAGCAATTACTTTTTGAAAAATGTTTCCCAAATCACTCATCTTCTGTGAAACAAATACACCCTTCAAGTTTAATAGTTTTCTAACTTAGAATTAAAAGATTATCACTGAACAATCACGTCCATTAACGGGTGCATCGTTTACTATATCTTATTTGTCTAAAAGCCTCTTCTAGTAAAAGAAAACGAGAGAGCACCATTCACGTTACTCTGTCCTCTATTTTGGCTATCACTACAAGGCTTGAATCATGTTCATCCTTCTTGGTATTTTATCAAATTATTACATGTATCGAAAAAACAAATAAAACTACGCAAGTAGTATATATTGAATTGCTAGGATTAGTGGTAAATCTACCAATTTACTAGCCCAGTAGGTAATATTGCTGTAGGAAAGAAAAGAAGTTAGTATAGGTTAGAGTTGGTGGAGATTCACGTTGAGACATCCAGAAGGATACCTAAATTAAGACGAACGTACCTAACATTAAACTCATATGTGAGGAGGATATTATCAAGATGCACATGTAAGTTTAAAAATATCTCACATGGAAGAATTGGTGTAATATGAAATAATTAATGGATCCTAATTGGTTCATAACTCCTTGAATTAAAATTTTTAGTGAAGATAGGTCCAACTAGATATTGATAGGCTTGGACTTTTGCCTCCTCTTGGCGGTCTCTCCCTAGATGAAGGGATTGGGCTTTTGATACTTGCTTCTTGAAAATTAGTATTAGAGCTTGACTTGATTAAGTCAAAGTGAATCGATTTCGATTAAAGAAGGAAAAGTGAAAATAAACATAAGTGAATCCATTTCGACTAAAGAAGGAAAAGTGAAAATAAACATAAGTGAATCAATTTCGACTAAAGAAGGAAAAGTGAAAATAAACATATTTGATGGGGAGGATTTTGGTTTTAGCGCTCATAGTTGATTAGTGGCTATTCCTCATATATATCGGTACACAGTGAATATCTTAAGAAAGGAATTTCGTGACTTACACGGTTTCCTAGCAGTCTTCATGGGACTAGCGAAAGAGACACCGGTTGAGAATGGACAATGTGGTGTAACAACAAGGTCCTTCATGATTTAATTGTCCGATGACAGCCTTCATGGTTGGGACTAGAGAAACAGACTAGAAATGAAGCTGTGCATTACACATGATAACAACAATGCATTTGAGAAAGAAATAACTTCACAAACTCCTAATAGAATGAGTGCGTATAAACTAAACGAAAGTTTTATTTTTCATATGATAAATAATCTCACACAAATGAGCGGAAATAATAATGATGCCTAAGATACACAGAGGTGAACGTCATCTTAGAGTACAAACTACTGGCAAATCCTGTCTCAAGAGGTCATTTCCAGCTCTATAATGGGGGAAAAATTGATATGTCTAAGTGTGCATGCGGGAAATCAATGATCAACATTACACAAGAGACAGTTCGCCCGACGGAATTGATCTCTTCACAAGTTTGGTCCAAGATTCATTTGTCTCACTGATAATCTTCAGAGCATAAGCCTGCAGCATCATATCCCACAGTATGCAATTTATTATATTCAAATTAGAAGCAATAATAGCAAATGTAAACCTCCTAAACTATAGAGCAAGACGCGTTCACCAATGCCTAAGCAACCTGATCTAATAATTGGAACGTTCCCTTACTGTTGGTTGGCCGGGCCTTCAGGGTGGCTAAGACCAGAGACCTTTTCATTTCAAATATTCAAGACAAAAAGATGAAGGCCTATAACCAAAGGTGGAGAAACCATTCAGATCAAGGCCTATCTTACACGTATTAGCAAGGAAGCAACGCTGTTGTGACTGGCAAAATGCTCAAGTTGGCCATTATACTTGCTTATCAACCTAAATGTCAACATGGGCCCAATTGATGAATGTCATCAAGCAGGTGCTCTAAGTAGAGCGACTTGCTGGCTAGTGGGGAAAAGAAGGAAAAGGAAATTTTCACAATCCTAATGGCAATGGAGCATTGCTATAAACTTATTTTATGAATGGGTAAGAGAGAACTCTCAACGTAGCAATTTGCTGAAGATGAGCATGCTATTAATAGGTAAACCACTCAAACACAAAGATAAGATAAGTCTTTGGTGAAGTAAATTGCTGGTAAACATAGAGTGCAAGCAGGGCCATGGCATTTTATTGCCTCTTCACAAAAGTTTTTCGGTTCTTTGGGTATCAAAATAGGTGCAAACTATGTTAACAACATTGAATATTCACCTTATCAGCTGGCTTGTTTCCAAGACCAAACTTATTGGCTGGCTTGCCATCAGGAATTTTGTAGTCACGAAACCAGTCCCTGATTGCAGTTAGAGTACCCTGAGGATACAAAATAATTCTTAATCAGGATATAATTAACAAAAAACCACAGCAGTCATGGACAATTAGAACACTTCTAGGGATAAGAATAGAGTTTTTTTTTTTTTAATTCCTTTTTCAATGTCTTCGTCAATTAACACACACACATACACACAAATGTTGAGAGTACCATATACGTTTAAGATAGTAGGTCTATATCCAAGATAAAATCTTGGAATGTGGTAAGTATTCTTTTGACTTTTGTTTCTTCACGAAACTTGCAGAGTACTTTCGTCCTTTCTAATAGGTGAATGGCTTTTGCACCTTTGTTGCCCTTTCAAACATACTATCATGTTTTACCAAAAGAAAAATAAGCACTCTTCTTCTTTTGCCAATGCCAGACAATTTCCCTTTCCTAGTCCAGACATCTGTAGCACTATTAATAGACCAATCATTTCAACCATCACCTCTTACAAATTTTACAAAATCCTGAAGCCTTTTTCATAAATTGAGACTCTTCCAGAGGAAAAGTTCATCTGACCGGATTGCTATTTTACACATGCTTTGAATAAACTAACAAACTCAAACAAACTAATTGTTATTCCAGATTAAGCATCAGAGAAAGAGAGAAATAAAAGTTAGCACCAGTTTGTAACAATGAACATATCAAAGTTGCAAAACAATGAAACCATGGTGCATAACAATTGTTGAGAGTGGGGTGAATAGCATGAGAGAAAAGTACGATACTCATCCAAAAAGAACCTACCGGGAAATGCTTCTCAACATCATCTATATCATTCACAAGGGAAGCCTTAGGATCATCCAGGGAAATTGCTATTATTTTCCAGTCGAGTTCCCCCTCATCAATCATAGCTAATGCAGCCAAGGGCTTGACCTTCAAAATCTCACCAATCTGTCCCCGACTTTCACCAATCTCAACAACATCAACTGCACAGTCAAAAACATGAAATACTAGATTAATATCATTCTATAATGGCATTAACAATCTTGAAGAAAAAAATGTTTACAAGAACTGGATGAAGTTTGTTAATACCTGGATCATTATCACCAAATGCCCCTTCAACTTCAGAGTTAGCAAAAGATGGGTCTTCCCATGTTTGTGGAAGCAATCCATAATTCCAGTGAATATTGTAGCTGAGGAAAACAATTAAGATGCTTCAGCTTTGGAATTTAAAAAAAAAAATTTATTAGAATACATGACTTCCCTCTAGACCTAGCTGAACTCAATTTGAAAGGGCTTCCTCCTATACCTGTGAATTCCAACCTAATTGGCTACTTCCAATTACGTAATAAGCAATTTATTATAATTTTAGACTGTAAGACATAAATCCAGTTCAAATATGAGAGGACCATAACCTGAAAACTACATCTCTTAAAATGTATCTGTATCCTCCACAGCAGCTATGGGTCTTCTAATAAAGTAATCATGTAGAAGTATCACAAAGGAGGTCCCCAGGAACAGATGCACTTGAGAAACATCAAATGAAAAATGATGCAGAATTTTCATTGCTCTAACAAATATTACTAGAAGGAAAAGGGCAATTACTCATTTAGGTATACATTTGTGAGATTTAACATCAAGATGCTCCAAAACCACAACACAATGGAAGCTCCAATCAAAATGAATAAGAACCCCAAAAGGATAAGAATGCTATAAGAACAAAGATCTTGAACATAAGTACAGCCTATCATGCTAGAAATACAAAGGCATGGGGCATCAATGTAGGCTACAAGTGCACATTAGGTCTCTCCCCACTGCTCTCAACCAAAGATTCATAGCTTAAAAACAGAAAATTAGCAGATCTTCCGCTGAATGATAAATAAAGACGAAAACAACAAGGAAAACTACAATTCAGGGAAAAAAAACGCACTGGATATTAATCATAATGACCATGCATATTGAGGAGATTTACAACATGTCAATCAGAAATTCTGGAATTAAAAACTCCAAGACATTGATATCTGACATTCACGAGAGGAACTACAGGAACTAAAACTCATAAGTGACTGTGGCCATGACATATTACCGAGAAATTAAAGTGCCTAAAGTGCTCAGAAAGTAGACACCAGGATATCTTGGTTAAATGTGTGAAGAGCACCTTCTCAATAAACTATTATAAGTACTGGTCAGCCTATGCCTCGCAGTTGAACATATTGGCAAACAGAAAGATTCATATCAAGAAGCTGACAGAGAGATACTTCAACTTAGACCTCAGGGAAGGGAATAATACACATTAACAGAGAAGCATATCTTACGGATAATATCGAAGATTTCCCTTCTTAGTGTCCTGCTTGATGGGAGTGAATGGCTCATCAGTGGCAACTTCCATCTTTGCACTGGACTCCTTGGGTATTTCAACCACAAAGTTGAAAACCCCATCGCCCAGTTGCAACGGTATATCATGCCATGGGGATATCTGCACCAGTACCATGATTCTTCTTCATGTTTAAGCCCAAGAACGGGTAAATCGAATTTTCTTAAATCAATGTTTAGTAAATGAGATATTTTCATCTGCACAATGTCTCTATGCTAAACAACAGAGACGAGATGAACGTGAGACACTTCCCTGTGTGAAAATGTAAACTTGAAAAACAGAAACCAGTTCAAAGTTCGGCGTTCAAACGATCCCCACATCAGGCATTTTCCTGCAAGACAAACATACTTCAAAAGACGCCAAAACACGGCTTTGCCCCATCCATGCGCATTGCAACACTACTATCGAATCAGGAGCGGCCAATTGCAGCATCGGAAGCCGTCCGTAAGCACGCTCATTTGTCCAAAACATGATTTTGCCGCAGATACAAGATAAGACGCGGATCACAATCGAACAAAAGCTGTCTCTCTTTCGCGCTCGCTCGTCGCCATTGATCGGCAATAATCACCAATCCAACGAAAACAATCACGAACGCGAAGCTTCGAATAAAGTAACGTCTTGGCAAGACTAAAAGCTCCACATCTTCCTATCCATCATCCACTGATTTCCGAAACGCCCAAGCGAAATCCACCCCATTTCCATCGTCTTCTCGAGAATCAAACAAGCACGCTCGAAGAGAGAAGAGAGAAGAGAGAGAGAGAGAGAGACCTTCTTGCCGGAATCCTCGACGAGGAAGACGCGGTAATCGAGTGTCTCGGGCTTGCCCTCCTCCTTGACCTTGACCTGAGGGTTGTAGATGGCGCTGCAAGCGAACGACCTCCTGGACGACGGCGCCAGCGGCGCGGCCCCGGCGGCGGGCCGTCTGAAGAGGCGCAGCCCGGCGGCGCCGCCCACGGCCCCCCTCTTGAGCGAGCGCGGCGTCCTGGAGAGTAGGCAGGTGGTGGCGGCGGCGGCCGGGATGACTCTGACGGTCGCCATGGCCCGTCGGAGGCGCTCTGCTTTCCGGCTGCTGACGGCGGACGGCGACGGCGGATGGCGATTGGGAGAGCGTGCTTTGGAGGAGTGTCGAGTGAGCCACAGAAACAAATAGTGCCTGTTTTTTCCTTTTTTTTATTTAATTATTTTCCCTCGGGCCCAGAAAATAGAAAATGAAATGAAATATAAAAAAATCGGGGAAAAGAGGGCAATAATATCCGGTGGCCCCGCGTGATATACTTGCCATAGAGTGACTGGTGGAGGTTGGTGCGCCGCCACATGCAAAGCCTCGAGCTGAAGTGACACATGAATGATTATACCATGAAATTTAATTTAATGTGTAATGTGGTGCCTTAATTTTAAATTTATTTTATATAATTCATAAATTTTTGCTGTATATTCGATCTAGTTTATCATCTTTGAATTTGAATCAATAAAAGAACGACATTGATCATTTTTATATAATTCATTAATTAGATTGAATATGTATCAAAAGTTTAAATACTATATTGAATAAATTAGAAATTTAATGAAGACATTGCATATTAGGTAAAAGTTCAAAATTTGTATTGAATAAATTAAAAATTTATAAGCAATATCATATATTTAGTCAAAGTTTATAGATCATTTCAGTCATTTTCATATTTAAAATTGTTGTTGATACCATATTCCGAAAATTGAACTTTTAAAAAGTATACGACTCTATAGTTCTATTGGTATTTATTGCCAAAAAAATATGTAATAAAAAAAATTGAAGAGAAAATTAACTTGTACGGAAGAAAATATTAAGTAAAATAATTTGTATTAGAAAATTATTAGTATTTTTATCGAAAACTTCGTTGCTCGATGTATGAAACAAATAGGACTTTTGCTTTGGATGATAAACTCGTTTAGACACTACATATAAAATTGCTCTATTCCTTCGTGAAAAGGTTTTTATACCCAAAAAAAAGTCTCTTTTATTTCTAATAAAAATGAATGAAAATGCATCTGTTCTTGCAATGGATCAATGCCAGCAATCTAATTCAAATCCCCAACGAGTCAGAAAATCCAGAAACTTAAGGATTTTGCCAATAATTTAGGACATTGATTGTAATTATTACCGTAGGAAATATTCTCTGATAAATTCACAAGAGGAAATGCCACAAAAGAAAAATAGAAAAAGGAAAGAAAAAATTGCATTATCAAACACCTTTGGTATTTTATCTGATACAATCCCTCAAGTTAAAGCAAAGAAAGAAGTGGGGGAAATAAGTTCCACTGAAAAGCAGTTAGTCCTTATGGAATGTGACAACCCAAATTTGAAGCAACACATCTCATGAAGAATTATTCAAGACAGGAAATGGGATAAGTGGATACATCAATACAAGCAGATCAAACATCGAGAGTGATACGAACTTTCAGCTCTGCTGGATCCCGCTCGGCCATGTCAGGTTCTTAACTGGCTTGAGGATGGCTTCAACCTCGGAGAGCGTTTCTTGATCCATTCCCGCAGGCACCAGCTCCGCTGCAGCGGCAACATTCTCCTCGACCTGACATTGGCACGTGAGAGCGTATCAGAGAAGTTCATTCCGATACTGCTACATGCTGCGCCTTCCTATTTAAACTAGTCGCGATATCACCCATGTTCTCCTCATCACAGTAGAAGGAGCTTGATGAGTTCGCTCAGAATCTTTTGACCAAAAATGCACACTTGATACTTATCTAAATGGCATCGGGCGTACCAGATTCCTTGACTTCACCTTTTTTAGGAGGATGAACCAATTAAGCAATCAACGAGGACTATAGGTATCTTTAGCAGAACATCAACAAACCCGAAATTTTTAAATTGGCCCATTACCTAACTAAAGCCAAAGCCAATGTCCCACTACACTCCCAACTACCATCTAAGTTATAAATTGTCCTAATCAAGAAGTTTGGATGCATATTGCACTCTGGCCATTCTCTGCACTGCCCAGAAACCAAAGGAGACAAACTAGGCAAAGACATAATGGACATTGGTAGCAACCCACAAAGAACTTAGAAGTAGGATGACAAACTTTATGGGTGTACACAGGCAAAAAGCATCTGTCAATGAGAAAAGCAAAGATTACACATCCAAGCATAAAGCAAGACTGCAATATGAGTCTTATCTGAAATGCTTTTCTCAGTCATGCTGTGATAAGTGCGAAACAAAGATAAGCCAACTATGCAATTTTTTCACTATAATTTTGGTACAACTGAAATCAGGGAAATGAAAAAATGATGTAAATTGGGTAAGTAGTCCTTCGGTCAACGAAACAGATATGGTTAAGAGAAGGCAAACATCATTCACAATACAATCTTGATGAATCACCAAGCCCCTAGCATAAACTTTAATTCATACCTGTTTGACGCAGTTCATGCCAACCAGCACCGAGGAAATGTCCTTGTTTGTCAAACTGTATTGCATAGCTAACTTTGAGATGTTCTTTCCTTTCTTCTGGCAAAAGGCCGCAGCATCTTGACATGCAGACTAAAGACAAATCAAACGCATGATGATCATTATTCTGACCAAGGTTATAAAAGTACCAACATTGTTTACCAGTTAGCATAAAAAGACATATGGCTCCCACTCCTCTCAAGCACACAAGTTAGGTGGCTATCAAGGGCTAAACAACGAAAACTTTAATTAACCAGAAGATCAACCAAGACCATCACCTCAGTAAGTAGCATGCTAATTTTCTTCTAGCTCAGCCTTGATCGATATCACACAAATGATGTCCTCAAATTCATCAAAAATCCCAAAACTATATTCACGACCTTCCTATACTGCCAATCTACTTGTATGACTTAAATGAGCATCCTTCTGCACAAAGGGAAGAAATTGTAAACCAACCTTCAGCTCAGGGGGAGCTGGATGCCACTCTGGTGGACCACTCTCAGTTAGAAGCCCCATTGCTAGGGGAGAGGCACTAATTATACCAACACCTTTGCTCTTCAAGTATGGCAGCAAATCTTCCAGGCTATTGTCGTTGATACTAAAGTGGCAGTAAGAAAGGACTACGTCAACTGAACCTGGTGGCACACGATCAAGCACATATGTGAAGATTCCCAATGGTAGTCCAGTAATGCCAATGAAACGGATCTTTCCAGTTTCCTTCAGTTTCAGAAGTGCGGGAATAGTCTCATTGACAATCTGTCAGTTTGGAAAAGCCAAGATTTCACACTCATTTTTCAGAAAACATGTGACAAATCAACAATATAGTGCACAGATGGAAGAACGAGAAAGGTAAGCACCTGATCTAGGGAGCCAAATTCGATATCGTGGCACTGAAGTATATCTACATAATCAAGTTGTAATCTTTCCAAACTCTCATCAATGCTCCTTGTCACTCTCTCAGCACTAAAGTCAAAGCCCTCTTTATAACGTCCACATTTCGTTGATACAATATACTGATCTCTTGGTACACCTGAAGCTTTAAGTGCCATCCCCAGCATCTTCTCTGACAACGTTCCTCCATAGTACCTTTAACAATAGGTACATCAGGAGATATTTTCAAGCAGCAAACCAGCGCATAATGCAAGTCCAAAATGCATGGTGCAAAAACAACAGCCAGAGCCTCCTTAAAAGCAGTTAAAACGAATTGAAGATCAGAAACTATGTGAGAGTATCCACCAATGAAAAAACATAGAGAAACCTCAAATGAGTTGAACAAACACCTAAAGTCGCTGAGCCCAGATCAACTTCTTCACTTCTCATCAGTTCAATGCTCACGCATAGTAGTAAATTTGGATGGATTTTGGAGGAAAAGAAGAAATTGAGTAGATAATGACAATCTATTACGCATGCCACCTTTAACAAAATTAATGCAATAATTGCTTATCTCCATCATCAAAGAATTATAAATACCGTTATCTTAGCAACTTCCACTAGTCCACTTCTTATGTGATTAACTCCCACTGATCCCATCCGCTCATCAAGATTTCAAACAAAAGAACAAATCCCCTTACTCCACGATCCTCTGGCAATGAAGCATCGCAGACATTATGGTATCATCTCAAAATCTTTCAACTGTCTCCAAGACCCCTCTCTCAAATTACAACAATTGTACCATTAGCTCACTCTGATTCCTAAGCCACTCGTGCCCACATTCTCAGCAACAAACAGATGATCATCACCAATCCAGACATAGCTCAAGAACGCAAAACCTGCCCCTTTCTCTATCCTGCACCATCATCCATTCTCAAGTTCCGGGCAACAAAATGACCCCAATTTGCCGAATCGCCGAATCCTCTCTCTCTCTCTCTCTCTCTCTCTCCTCTCGCAGGGATTGACAAAAGGTAAAGGAAGAGGAAAGCGAAAACTTTTTTCGAATTTGGCTTACGGGGAGGTGTCGAACAAGTTGATGCCGAGGCGGAAAGCTTCGCGGACGGAGGCGACGGCCTCGTCCTCGGAGACGGGGCCGAAGACCCTGCCGAGAGGGGACGCGCCGAAGCCGACGCAGCTCACCTTCAGCCCCGTGCCGCCGAGGGGCCGGAGCTCGAGCCTCGCCGGCGGCGGTGCCGCCATCGGAGGACCCGCGGGTCGGTTCCTTGATTCGTGGGTCGACGGCGGGAGCCGGAGCTGGAGAGGCAGCGAGGACGGAGGAGGGAGTGGAGTGGAGTGGAGTGGAGTGGAGCGGAGAGCAGAATTTAAGAGAGAGAGAGAGAGGTGGGGCCCGATCGAGGGGTGCGCAGAAATTTCGAGGAAGACGACGTAAGGGGACGGTGCGACCGTGCGACGTTGAGAATTGGATAGATCTCCCCGTGGATGCTAACTGTAGTTTCCTGTCTGTTTGGTACAAGTGTGTTGGAGTTCTATGATTGGTTTTTTTCTGTCAAACCATGATTGGTTGAATCATGACACTCAATTGTTTCTCGAGATTAGAGATAGATTAGAAAATTGAACCTGTCACCTTCGATTTGGACATAAATCCTCGGCCGGAGATTGATTCCTCAAGGAGAGGGAATTCCTATCGCATGAACAATCGACCTAGAAAAGGATCTATGGCTTTTAGAGTACGAGACGCCTTGCCTAATTTCCCAGCTACCACATTTTATGATGACTTGTAGAAAGTTGTCCCGTCTCACTTGAAGATAGTGCAATTTTGAGCATTGTTTACACTAAAAAATAATCAACTTTTTGGGATCAACAAATGATTGGGATAAATTGGTTGATGAAAGCAATTACGTCACTAGAAAGTTTTTTTTTAATCGGAAAAGGAATATGCATTACTCAAACCGATGTAGACAAATTACAAAAGGATTTGAAGTCCGAACATAAGATTAACCAAAGGGAATAAGGGGGATTTTTAATCCAATCTATCGTTAGTGCCGGCACGGTGGGCCTTAGCAACCCAATCAACTGCCTTGTTATAATCCCTCAATTCATAATGGATCCTAACACCATGAAATTGGCCCAACAGGTTTATGCAGTCATAGATGATGGACTTGGAAGCTCAAGGTACTGCAGATCGGCCCATAATAAAGTCAACTGTAGATAAACTATCTGTAGCTAAAAGTACTGATTGACCATCAGCAAGTACCAAACCAGTTCGTGGATCTCCTTCATTTAGCTTCTATTGAAGCCACCGCAAACCCTCCCGAACAGCTACTAATGGAGCATTGAGAGGATCTTTCCCTAGTACGAGAGGACTGGGAAGGATGCGACCAGCTTCTTCACAAACCCATCCAGCAGCACACCCTCGGCACTTCTACAGATCACTACAGCAAACCCCTCCATAGTCGAGCTATTCCAAGCGCAATCGTTGTGCAACCTACAGCCAATCCGAACCGAGGTTGGGTCACCCACTACTGCAGTTCTTTGCTCTTCATCACAAGTAAGGTTTTTATTTCCATACTTCTGGACCAAGTGAATCGTGTTGATGGCTTCATCGATGATTAAACTCGGGTTTGGTGATGTGGGCATTGACACCTCCATGGCGATATCATCAACAACTGCACAATATCGATGGAGCACAAGGGGTTGGCTATATTGAAATTTGATTAAGTGTTGGGAATAAAAGAGAGAAGAATATATGGATCAAGATGTCAAATTGAGAAGCCAATATAGATTGACGGTTGAGCATTATAGTCTCTTTGGAGGCTGGCGAGGTCGAGCCTTTGGCTAGTTGTCAACCATCGTTGAGGACTCACGACTAGCAGAAAAAGAATAATAAAAAAAACAAAGAATATAAAATAAAAATATATTCAAAGATTCAAAAAAAAAATTGTAAAAATTATCCATGTTGACACTGGATATGCCATGTAAGACGGTTAGTGTTCACATCAGTAATTTCTGGCTAAATTGGCCTGATGCTCTACATTGGTTAATTTTCAAAATGTTTAAGACTAAATTGGCTAAATTAAAAAATTTAGAACTGAATTAGCACAAATGCAATACATTTCGATCTTTTTTAGTAATTTTCTCAAGATGCTACCTATATTCAATAATCATCCTCAATAGTTGTAATTTTCTTGTAAGTTCTCATAAATGACGAGTTAGTATCCATGCTTTACGTAATACATAGAATAATTGCTTCAAAATCTCATAAGGTTGAATATTCCTGCATTTGTAAATTTCCTAGGAAAATCGAAAACAACGTGAGTTTATTGTAAGTCCTTTGTTTTCCTTATTCTAAGTAACTTATTTTCATGATCGTAATATTCCTCCTCTCTTCATAAAATTAAAGGCCCTATCAGCTTGTAAATTATGCCTAAATGCCGTAAGTTTTCTTAATCTATAGTTATGTTTAGATGCATGCAAAAAGGATATTTATAGACTTATTTGCAGAGTTCATTAAAAAAAAAAAAAAATCGATCGTGTTCCCTTATTATAACCTAAAGGACCCGAAACTTTTATGGATTTGACCCGCCCCAATGCCATTGTCTTAATGAATGTCATAATTGGGCCAAAGCCCTAGGGCCCAAATTCGGCCCATCAGATAAGCTCTCATCTTCTGCAGGAGCCCTAGGGCCCAAAGAGAAACGGGATATGCCCACAAACAAGCCGGATTAAAACTTCGTTTTCAGCGTCCGGTGAGGATTCGAACCTTTGCTCATCTGACGGGAAGGAATTTTGCAAATCTATGTAGATTTCAGTTTTTTTTTTTTTTTAATTCATTATAGAGTTTATTAAGTTATGAAATTATATGGCAATGATAGTTTAGGGTATCGTAGAGTCGATTCAAAGTTACGATTGGTTGGAATGAATTTTTAAAGTTTCGTGAGCACTGCTGCCTAATTATAAATTACTGTGTTTGGAAATGGTTTTGGCCCGTCTTCTTTCATCATTTGAGTCGGCAAAGTTTAGAGTCTTTTAGTATCTCGAAAGCTATTTCTTTTTATAGTAATCCTATTTAAATCGGAATTCAATCGAGAGAGAGAGATGTGGTGTGAAAAAACTTGTCGCGCGAGTGGCGGTTCATCATGAAAATGGTTGTTCGTAGTGCATTGCAATTGATTGCTCTTGAGGTCTTTAGTCGACTTAATTGTAAACGATTTGACTCCAAAATGGTGTCTTCGTCTCGTCATGTTTTAGTTATGGCTTTTTACTTAATTGATAAGATTATAAGTTAGTCAATTAAAGTAGCCACTTAATTGATAAGATTATAAGTTCATCAATTCAAGTAGCCTTCGTTGTTTTGTCATGACATTTCCAATTGAGTGGTTGTCGTAAACTTCCCAAACTTTTTCAATGCGTCGGAAATTTTTTGCTATGTCTCGACGGTGGTGCTACTCTCTTCTTAAAATTTATAAAATCATATTTCGAAAGTGATAATGATTTCATATATTATGTGGAAGGCATGATTTGGTTAAAAGACAAAAGTGATGTTGCGTGTTGCTGCATAAAGACTTAGCGAGGCAAAATGTCTTTTTGGTTACTTGTGATGACGAAATGTCTTTGAACTAGTTTTAGTTGATTATTGGGAGAAATGCCAAAAAAGTCCTAAGCCTTTTGTCTTGTGCCAATTTAGTCCTAAACCTTTTTTTGGTGCCGATTTAGTCCTAAATCTTTTTACGTTGTGCCAATTCAATCCTTTCTGGCAAATTTTGGTCGGATTTTGCTGACTGGACGTCGGCTGGCTGACGTGGCCTGATCAGTGCTGACGTGAACAACTTTTAATAATATTTTAATATTTTAATATTTTTTCTTTTTCTTTTGTTCTTCCTCCAGCCGGTCGCCAAGCTCCGGCGACCGACCAGAGGCGATGGCTGGCGGGGTCGAGGTTGACCTCGCCCGGCCACCTCGCTAGTGGCCGCGAGGGCGGCCTCGCGCGAGGCAACGAGGGTCGAGCCTCGCCCATGGCCGCGAGCCTCGCCCACCCGGCGCGAGGCCGCCCTCGGGCCTAGGCAGCAAGGCTCACCCTCGCCAGATCTAGCGAGGGTCGAGCCTCACCCATGGCCGGCGAGGGCGAGCCCCGCTAGCTCGGTGCGAGGCCAGCTCGACGACGATGGCAGGGGGCTAGATTAGCTCCGGCGAACGACGAGCAGGGCGTGGGTGACGAGCACAAGAGGCAAAGACGTGCGAACAGGCGCGCGAGCAAAGGACGGCGCGATTGCAGCGAGGCCGCCTCCTCGCTGACCATGGGTGAAGCTCGCCCTCTCCAAATCCGACTCGACCATCACTAGATCCGGCGAGGGTGAGCCTCGCCGCCCAGGCCTCGAGGGCGAGCCTCGCCGCCCGAGCCTCGAGGGTGGCCTAGCGCCGGGCGGGCGAGCCTTGCCGACCATGGGCGAGGCTAGACTCTCGCCAGATCCGACAAGGGCGAGCCTCGCCGCCCCGTGCGAGGCTGCCCTTACCGCCATTAGCGAGGTGGCCAGCGAGGTCGACCTCGATCTCACCGATCGTCGCCTCTAGCTGCTCGGCGACCGGCTGGAGGAAGAAAAAAAGAAAAAGAAAAAGAGAAAAATAAAAATAAAAATTATTTAAAAAATATTAAAATATTATTCAAAGTTGTCCACGTCAGCGCCGATTATGCCACATTAGCTAGCCGACATCTAGTCAGCAAAATCCGGCCAAAATTGGCCGGAAAAGATTGAATTGACACAATATAAAAATGTTTAGGACTAAATCAGTACCAAAAAAATATTTATGACTAAATTGACACAAAGACAAAAGATTTAGGACTTTTTTGGCACTTCCCCCATTGATTATTTGTGAACGGTTGATAAATGCTTTGTGAAAGGAACTGCAAAAGGTTATAAGGATTGGTTTATGAAATGAATATTGGCTGTTGATCTATGGGTATTGGAAGATGAGTATATAGTTCATGCTCATGTCGCTATTATTAAAATCCATTGAGGGTTTGAGTATGCATGCTATTTTCAAGATATCCTTTTGGGTCAAGTTACCGCTTGATATAAGTAGAAATCTAGCCAAGGGGGAATCCTGGTCATCTTTTTCACAGACATTAAGCATCACCATAGCTGTTATATTGAGCAAGAGATTAATCAATGCATTGAACCATTGACATTTGTTTTAATATTATTGATTGAAGGACTATTTTTTATATGTCTATGATTATATCAAAGTGATATAACTCATTTTAATCATGTTTGTATATTGTATATTGTATACTGGATTTGAGAAAAATGAGTTTGGATATTGTTTTATAACTATGCACAGTGGATGCTTGATTTTCTTAGAAGAGATTTGTATTACTCACTAGGGTGTAGTTGTTCTTACCATTCATTTTACATATTTTTGAGGTTCTTTAGTTAGTGACAAATAAAATAGGAACGCTATTGACGGAAATTTTTTATAGTTGGATTTTGGGTATGGTCCGATGCGGTTGTATATAAGTTTGGTGATAGTTGACGTGTTTAGCTGAGTCATGAAATGTATATTCTTTTTGTGGATTAGAGAAACCTTAATTTCGTAACCAACTTACTATTTTATTGGATATCTCGATGGATATATATATATTGATAGCAGTTTTATGTTGGTTAGGCCCTTTAGGTAGGAGAACGACTGTGTGATTCCCCTATATTTATAGGAGTTAGGGTGTAACAGTTAATGTTGTTTGGGGACTAAAAGCATTTTTTGTCTAGCGAAAACTATCTATGCACAGTCATATATTCTTAGAATAGAGTTTTATGAACAAGCTTCATCATGATAAATCTCCATTCCATCCCACTTCCCTCAACATTAATTAGAGACATTTCTTTACATCAATTAGAAAAAAGCACTTGATGATCTCCTTCATCGTGTCCAATGTTGCTAGAAGAACATATTATCATCAATTTGCCTCACTATTAATCTAGATGGAATGTCATATACAAGTCAATAAATCTGAACTCACCAATCAAGAATATTACTTTTCTTCCATTTTATCATTACATGATAAACAAGCTATAATGTATGAATGTGCTCCACGTGTTTATTATATACACACGCTGGTGTATCAAGCCATGTCGACACCTGATACAATCGACACGTTGATAGTCATAATAAGTAGTGTCGTGTCATATGATCCACTTTCTTAAGAATACCATCTTCGTATCGAAACAAATCATCATGTCTATTAAACATGTTATTTTCAAATTAGATATCTTATTTTGACACGACACGGCGCGAGTTGTCTATTTTAATTCGTTATTATAGACTTCTACACCTGCTATTAAATATTACATTTAAGCCATAGTTATCTATGATAACTTGGCAACTTTTCTTGGGCAAGTCATTTCGGAAGATTTGGCTTTTTTAGGGATGGGTCTAATCCCTAGTCAAAGTAGACGACACGTGCTATCCGTGGAAGTCTAGAAAGGGCAAAGATCGTGGGACAGCGAGTCGACGATTTTCTGTCTCCTTTTTCTCCGACGAAAGAGACGTTCGAGTGGAAATCAGCGTCCACCACCGCGCATACTTCACGGCACTTCTTGTAGTTACTTATCACGTCATTTTCAGCAGCATAATTTATCTTACTTGGACCAACGGCAAAGAATTGTATGTACAATTTACTTTCCGAACTTTACTTTTTAATTCGAGAAGCGGTCTAGATGCTCATGAACTGATTAAGTTTGGACTTTAACTTGTATAGATGACCTATTCCATAGTAGCTTGCACATAATTACTAGAATTTGGACTTACGACTCCCCAATTTCTTAGCTAAATCCTTATGCAACAACTTCCAACCAACCATCTCTACCTAACTAAGTGGATTAATTAACTTTTTTTAATTAACAAACTTCCCACATACTTGTGAAGTATCCTTAATAAATTAATGCTTAAATTTTCAAGGTATTGATTGCACGTAAAACTAGTGCATCGCAAACATTTTAGTTAAACCCACTGAGATTTACTCCAGTGGCCACCCTTCCAACTTGGAAGGGTGAGGTGGGGGGTTCGAATCCTCATCTTCTCAAGAAAAGTTGGGGTAGAAACAAATTAGTTTCAGGAGTGGGTTTCGACTCCCACGCCCTATAATGAGGCAGGGCAAAAGTCTAAGAGTGAGTTAGAATAGAAGTAGAGTAGGACTGACAAAAAAAAAAACATTTTAATTAATTGATTAATAAATGTCTCATAAACTCTCGTCAATCATTAATAGAAAAGGCTTATTTTAATTTATATTACACATAAAACAGGTTCGATGGTGGAAGTTGAAGTGGTCATTATTATCGAAAATCATACGGGGAACCTGAATTCATATAAGGTAAAATTAATTGGATAATATGGATTGGGTCAGTTAAAGCCGTTAGTCATGTGAACTCTGCGAAAAACTAAATTAATGGTTGTGATTGAATTTGCTAGATAAACCCTAATGCATGTAAGCATTATACTTTATTCCTAGTATTCTTTTTTTCTTTCCTCCTTTTACCCCTTTGAAGATATCTTTCTAGAGAATTTTTTCTTTTTTTCCAGCCGAAACAGACCATAAAATTAGGGTGGCAATTCGTGTTCATTCATCATAATGAGTTCTACAATAATGTCAAATGTTGTTGTTAACAATTCGTGTCATTTCAAATTTGATGGACGAGGCCATTCGTGTCATGAATTGCACTTTTCTTATTTCCCACTTTCGAAAATCAGAGTACATTGTTTTCTCCTAGCGCTTCCAAAATTCATTATTCACTTCTCCTTCTTTTCTTTGTCAGGGGGGAAGAATGCCGACTAATCTACGCCGGAGGATCTCATTTATGAAGACCGACATGGTCGGGTCCCTTCCACGTGGCAAACACAGAAAGTGGAGTCAATCATGGCGGCCACATCAGTCCAGGTCGGCCTCAGTGGAGTGAGAAGTCAAAGAAAAGCGGTGCAAACTTTCGACGTGGCACGATTTAAGAATGTTAGGCTAGGGTGACTTCAACGCGTGCCTTCTCGTAATTCGTGTCCTTTTCGTATGAATTTGCCATGTTAGGTGAGTCGGGTCCCGTTAAATCGGGTTTTTCTCTGTAATTTGTAAATCATTCTAATGTCTTAGGGAAAATCTCAAGCTCAAAATGCCTTACTTCTCTCAAAAGAGGATTTAGAGTGGAGTCTGTATCAAATAAAAATCCAAAGTGATCATTTAGTCTTAAAGAAGGATCTCGTTTACCGGTTGGTGAATAGATGCATCTCCGATGCATATTCTGGTGACTTTTTTGGTCAGTTCTACACTAATCCTACTCTAACACTCACTCTCAGACTTTTGCCCTGCTTCCTTACAAGACGTGGGAGTCGAAACCCATTCCTGAAATGAAATCTTCCTCACCCCCAATCCCCCTGAGAAGGTGGGGATTTGAACCCCCAACCTCCCCCTTCCAAGATGGAAGGGTGGTCACTGGGGCGGACCCCTAATGGTTTATTCCGGTGACTTGATCAGGGGTATTTTTGCTCGATTCGGGAAACTCGCCACCCGATCTCTTCGCAATCCTCTAAGATCCAAAACTTCCAACACGACGAACTTCCAAAAACAAAATCCGCTCCGATTGTATCGAATAAAAAAAAAAAGAACAAATTACCAAAAAAAAGGAAGCATCAGCCCTCGCACTAAATCCAGCGAATCCTCCCATGGTATTTCGTAGAAAAGGCAAGGCTCCAATTCACATTGTCCGAAAATTGCAATTTGCCGAATTGGTGAAGCCTTCCCCCAACACAGCCTCAAAACCGCAACAAATTGCATGATTTGGACGGCCCTTTTGCCCTCGAGGACCTCCTTGTAGGGCCTCAATTTGGACTGCCCCCCTCCCCCACGGCCAGCTAGGGCTCGATGGCCCTCGCCTGCTGTCAGCGATGGGTGTCGAGCCCTCGCTCGTTGCCGATGATGGGCGTCGAGTCCTCGCTGACCCTTACCAGTAGTCGGTGCTTGCCGACCTTTCCCCAAGTCCGATGTTCTTGATCTGGGCAAGAAGAAGTGAATGGGGGATAAAGAAGATGATGAACAAGGCAACCAAAAATGGGAAAAAAAAATGGACAAAAATACCCTAATCAGGCCATCAGAATATGCATGAGATATGCATCTATTTATCGGCCAGCGAGTTAGGTCATTCTTTGAGACAAACTCTATTTCAGGTCATCTTTTGAAAAAATGATGGCACTTTGGGTCATTATTTGAGAATTTTCCCAATGTCTTATTCGCATTGCATGAACGAATCGTGTCCAAGATTATTAATGCCGTCTGAATCCTTCCTAACGAGAAATCATTAGACACGCTTTTCAACCAATCCTCTTCAAAAACAGGTCAACCAGCGAGAGAAAAGAATAATTAGAGTATCAATCGCACTCCACTGCCACCGCCACGCAATTGTTAGCTGCTCGTGCTTGTAATTCATGTTGATTTGTATCGGTATATATCATTAGACACATCGAATCATGTTGAATCGAGTTCTTTATAATTCGTAAATCATGATTCCACATTACTCGACGCGGCGTAAGTCCTTTGGAAAGAGGAATTCTTACGCGAGATTTTCGACCAAATCCTCTTCGAAAGCAGGTTGATTAGTAGTGGAAAGGAGAAAAGAATAATCGATATCAGTCGCAATCAATCACGAGGCAATTATTAGCCGCTGACGATCGCGGTAATCGCCTACCGACCTCTCCCTCGTCTTTTTCGCCTGTCCGCTTTGACTCCATCGTGCTCAGCGGGCGACTTCGTGCATGGCTGCGTCCGATTCTTGGACTCTCGTTTCGCCATGTGAAGCTCCTCTGTATTCAACTCTCTCTCTATCGTGTTAAATGCCTTTTGACTACATTTCTCTACCAGCTCCTTCTGTCCTGACAAGCTCTTGTTCTTCTTCTTCTTCTTCTTGTTTTCCGGGGCTCGGTTGGCCGGCGAGGATGGAGAGGGCGTCCGGAATGTCTGCCGGCGTTCTTTTTCGGCGAGTGTTGATGCTCTGCCTCTCTCTGAACGTAGTTTCGGCCTTACAGGCAGATGAGCTTCAGCTGCTCCTGAAGGTGAAGTCCGCGCTTGAGACACCATCGACCACAGGCGTTTTCAGTTCATGGAGAGTCGGCAACGACAAGTGCAGCTTCGCTGGAATCGTGTGCAATTCAGACGGATTCGTCACCGAGATTGACCTCTCTCGAAATCGCCTGGTGGGTACTCTCCCTTTCGACTTGATATGCTCGCTCGGCTCTCTTGAAAAGATCGATCTTGGAGAGAATCATTTCTATGGTAAGGTAGTGGATGATCTGAGAAACTGCACAAGGTTGAAGTACTTCAACTTGGGGTTCAATTCCTTTTCTGGGACTGTTCCTGATTTGTCCACTTTGAGCCGCTTGGAGTTCTTGAACCTGAACAACAGTGGATTCTCAGGGATCTTCCCATGGAAGTCGCTTGAAAACATGACCAATCTTCGCTTTTTGAGCCTCGGAGACAACTTTTTTGACGTGACTAGTCCATTTCCTATGGAGGTTACCAAGTTGGAGAAGTTGTACTGGCTTTACCTGAGCAATTGCAGCATCAGAGGGCAGATCCCCGAAGGCATCGGGAACCTGACGCTTCTCGAGAATCTCGAGCTCTCGGACAATGAATTGTCCGGCGAAATCCCTCGGGGCATCGCGAGGCTCGGCTGGCTCCAGCAGCTCGAGCTCTACGACAATCACTTGACTGGTAAGCTTCCTCTCGGGTTTGGGAACCTCACAAGCCTCGTGAACTTTGACGCGTCGCAAAACAGGCTCGAAGGCGATCTCTCAGAGATCAGGTTCTTGACAAGCCTGGCCTCCTTGCAGCTTTTCGAGAACCAGCTGACAGGGGAGATTCCAGGGAGCTTGGAGAGTTCAATAATCTTACTGAACTGTCTCTCTACTCGAATAGGCTGACCGGTTCGCTTCCTCCGAAGCTTGGCTCGCAGGCGGACTTCAAATTCGTGGATGTTTCGGACAACTCGCTCACGGGAAGTATCCCACCGGACATGTGCAAGAATGGGAAAATGACCGATCTTCTTCTGCTGGATAACAAGCTCACTGGGACTATCCCGGCGACCTACGCAGATTGTTCATCCTTGAGTCGGGTACGTTTGAACAATAATTCGCTCTCTGGTGCCGTTCCTGCTGGAATATGGGGCTTGCCAAATCTCATCATAATCGAACTTGGGGCAAATCAACTCGAGGGATTGATAACGTCTGATATCAGAAGGGGAAAATCTCTGGCTGAGTTATTGCTGTCTGATAACAAATTTTCAGGCGAATTACCGGAAGCGATGTCGGAAGCATCTGCTCTGGTCTCGATTCAGCTGAGTTTGAATGGATTCGTGGGAAAGATTCCGTCGACAATTGGGAACTTGACGAAATTGAACACACTCGATTTGAATGGAAACCTGCTCTCCAGTAGCATACCTGTATCTATTGTCTCCTGCGTCGCCCTTACTGTCGTAAACCTCTCAAACAATTCGTTGACCGGAGAAATTCCCGACGGCATCAGAAACTTACAGACTCTGAACTCCCTGAACCTATCCAACAACAAACTTTCTGGTGAAATCCCATTGAGCCTGGGATTAATGAAGCTAAGCCTTCTCGATCTCTCGAACAACCGGTTAACTGGTCCCATACCGGACTCCCTATCGATAGAAGCCTACCATGATAGCTTTGATGGGAATCCCAGCCTGTGTAGTCAGAGGCTCAAACAATTCCGGCCATGTATTTCGCGTTCACAGGCAACCACTCCCATCGGGGTCATCCTCTCGTGCTTCTTTGCCGGAATAACTTTGTTGCTGATCATGTTCGCATTTATGATGTATGCCAAGTTCAGAAAGAGAAGCAAGAGTCTCAAGAGTGTCAACAGTTTGTGGAGGCCAGATTCTTGGAACATGAAGCCGTACCGCCTACTAAGCTTCACAGAGAGGGACATAATCGATTACATAAAGACCGAAAACTTGATCGGGAGGGGCGGATCCGGGAATGTGTATAAAGTCGTCTTGGGGAACGGCAAGGAACTCGCGGTGAAGCACATCTGGGCATCGAGTTCAGCCAGCTTCAGCAGCCATCCCAGCAGTTCAGCCATCCTCAGCAAGAAAAGCAAGAGCTCGCCTGAGTACGACGCCGAGGTGGCTGCGCTGAGTTCGATCAGGCATGTGAATGTGGTCAAGTTGTACTGCAGCATCACGAGCGAGGACAGCCACCTGCTTGTTTACGAGTACTTGCCGAACGGGAGCCTCTGGGACAGGCTACACGAGAGCCAGAAGATGGAGATGGGATGGGAGGTGCGGTATGAGATTGCGTTAGGGGCTGCCCTGGGATTGGAGTATCTGCACCACGGATGTGCTCGGCCGATCATACACCGCGACGTGAAATCGAGTAATATTCTGTTGGACAAAGAGTGGAAGCCAAGGATAGCAGATTTCGGGCTGGCGAAAATCGTGCAGGCCAGTCCTGGTGGTAATTGGACACATGCCATTGCAGGCACTTTTGGATACATAGCTCCAGGTAAATCTGATTTTAGATTACGACCCTTCAAGAATGGCCTGAGTTAGATTCTTGTAGTGATCAACTAGAAAAGGAAAAATGAGATTTGCGCTTATATATTACTTTGGATTTCGTCCTTTCGTTCTCCAAAGGCGGTCCGTGCTTGTGTTCTTTTTCCTAGAACTTTTTATTGTTCATTTTTCCCCTCACAAACGGTCCCTTTCTCTTGCTTGCTGCAGAGTATGCATACACCATGAAGGTCAATGAAAAGAGCGACGTCTACAGCTTCGGCGTCGTCCTGATGGAGTTGGTCACAGGAAGGAGGCCCATCGAGTCGGAATTCGGAGAGAACAAGGACATTGTTCATTGGATGCGTGAAAACATGAACAGCAAAAACTCTCTGCTCGATTTGGTGGACTCGAACATTTCCGACACCCTAAAAGAAGACGCCGTTAAAGTGCTCCGAATAGCCATCCTATGCACGGCTAACATCCCAACCGTGAGGCCGTCGATGAGGATGGTGGTTCAGATGCTAGAGGAGGCCGAGCCCTGCAGCCTCAACAATATCCTCGTCGACAAAGTAGGCGAAAACAGTGAAAAGACCGAAGAAAAATAGCTAAATATCAGGCTCTCAAACTGATTCTGCTTCTCTGCGTTAGGAATTCATGTAGCAGACGACATTCCATCGGCATAAAATAAACCTTGAGGGAGCCCATCTCGGTTCAGTTTGGTTAAAGTGCATCAGATTTTGGAGCTGATGTGCTGAATCCTGATTAGAGCTGCTCTGAGAGGGTAGAAAACTCATGATTTTAGCTTTTTGGGTTAAACCAGGAAAAGATCTGGAGTTGTATCTTAGCCATTATAATTTCCTTTTGAGAACAGAGAGTCGCAGCAAAGCCATAGCTTTTTTTTTCTTTGATTTTTGTCCTAATCTAATGGGACATTATGTAAACCAAAATTCGAACGCTAGGACTTCTGATGAGGTCTTACTTCTTGGTCTTGTCCTTAGCTCATTTAAGGTCCTTGTACCCTTTAGATACATGGATCTGGAACCAAGAAATTTGCACAAATTCTCCAGAATATAGTTGGAAAATTTATGAAAGAAAGGTATGCGATTCTGCAAATTACGATCGACTCTTGTTGCACTTTCTTCTATCCACAGGCTATATAACTGGTAACAAAAAATTCGACCCCTGGTTCAATATCACGCCCTGTTTTCCAAATCGACATCTCCAGTCTAGAGTTGTTCAGTTTAAGGTTGTCCGACATTCTTGGTGAACTCAAAGCTTTTTAGTGGGAGTACATTGCAGGGGTCGGATTTTACGTCCACCCAAGATGAGACGACCTCCACCATCTCTAAGAGAGGCATCCGACCCTGCTGATTCCAGCAAGTTTGATTTTGATATCCAACACTTGATTGCATCATTTATCGAACAGCATAGATGTTTTGATAATGTTAGTTGGCATTTCAGGGTACTTGTTCTTTGTCTATGATCACCCGAAAAACGATCAGCAGCAAGCTGAAATTCAAGCCTCGTTTATTTATAATGGAAGGACAGAATGCAATCGCAGCTTCATTCCGTCTCAAGGAGCAGTCAGCAGAAAATCACAATGAGCAGCGTCTTATCTTCATCAATGATCAAATGATTCTTATTTCTGATAAGCAGGAATCACTGGTCTAACGGGGAATAAGTAAAATCCTAACACAAGTTTCTCTGGCTACACCTTTCTTTCTTTTTCTTTTTCTTTTTTCGATTCCTTCCCCAACAATAAAGCAGCAGAGACAATCCCAAATAATGGCGTTCACTTGTATAGCTGCTTAAATCTTCTACATGCCTCGAGGATGTTGTCTCTGTGTCCGAAAGCACTAACCCGGACGAAGCCTTCACCACCAGGTCCGAACCCGCTGCCGGGTGTGGTAACCACGTGAGTCTTCTCAAGAATCTCGCTGAAAACATCCCAAGAGCTTCGCCCTGGGAAGTGGACCCAGACATAGGGTGCATCCTTCCCTCCGTATACCTTGAAACCAAGAGAGCTAAATGTATTCACAATTATCTCGGTGTTTTCTTTGTAGAAACCAATCACTTCACGCATTGCCTGCAAGAAAAGTAATAACTTCATGGCATTATGAATCAAAACTTATAAGAAGAGCATAGGCAGCCCTCTCGAGGCCAACAAAATTAACATTGTATATAGCAATCAGCAATCACTAGAGTAACATCATTTAATTAAAAAAGATAGCACAAAACAGCTCACAGATAGTCCTTCAGGAGAAAGGCATGCCAATCCACCAGCTTGAGCAATGTTGGATGCACCGTTGAAGCAAGTGCAGACAATGCGGCTGAAGTCCTTAGCAACAGGGAAACCATCTGAAAACAGCAACTCTTTGGGAACCACAGTCCAACCAAGACGAACACCAGTAAATCCAGCATACTTGCTAAATGATGACGTCTCAAGTGCAACCTTGAACAACCACAGCAAATTTTATGGGGTGGATAAAAAATGCATTAAGAACAAGTTGAGAGGTAGAAGGATAACAAATATTCACAATAGGAAATACAGATCTATATGTCAAAATAATTTGGTAGAAAGCATCCCAGTAACTCAACTGATGCAAACATGTAAAAAATAAAGCAACTTGCAAGGGAAAAATGTGGATGTAAGTTCAGCATTACCTCTTTGGCACCTGGAATTTCAAATATGCTTCGAGGGTTGTCATCTGACACATACAGTGCATATGCAGAGTCATAGACAATAATGGAGCCATTGTCCTTAGCGAACTTAACCAGCCTTGTCAGTTGCTCCCTCGTTGCGGCAGAGCCAGTAGGATTGTTTGGTGAACAGAAGAATATGATATCCGTTCGAGCTACAGTCGACAAATCAGGAAAAAAACCATTCTCTGGTGTGCACTTCATGTATTCGATTTTTGCATACTTTCCAATGTCTTGTTGAAACAGCCCTGTCTGGCCCATTATAACACTTGAGTCTACATAAGCCTACAAAATACAGAAGTTTCAAAAATTGTTATTAAATGTCAAGTCGAGATAGACACGTCATATTAACCAGCAAGAAGTTGCCCTATTTCCAATCGCAGTGAGTTTTACAACATGTTTTCTGGGACAGCATCTCCATCAAACTTTACTGAAGCCGCAAGTGCAAGACATAAAGAATCCAAATCGGTTTTCTATGATGCATCAGAGCAGAATGTGGTACAGCCACCTAAAAATGTTTTCCTTGAGTAGGTAAATCAATGAGAAGTAAAGTAACTTATTTTTTGAATAAACGAGTTACCTCATTTCACATAGGATTACCAACACAACAAAAGAAGTTCACCATATTTTATAGGTGTTTACAACCCAGTTATACAGTGCCTCAGGGCATTGCAGACATGCCTGAATCTGAGCATTAACCTCTAAAAGAGAATGCAATGAAATGCTTCAACTTACCCACAGAAAGCTTACAACTCTTTAACTGCAGCCAAAGGAAACAGAATAATTTCTCTCATACATTGAAGAAACAAAAATTCAAACTCCCATTTCTCAGTAAAAACGGAGGACCGATACTCTGACAGAACTTAACACTAGGGCTCAATGAGGCGACTGAAGTCTTTCACTTTATGCAATATATAGACAGAATCAAACATAGATTACATGGTCTCGTCTAGAAAGATCATGATTACCGGGTATGATGGATCTTGCACAGCCATTGTAACATGTGACCCAAAAGCAACCTGACATAAGCAAAGCAAACTAATTAGTGTCCAAAAAGACAAATAAATTAATTTAAGGACCTCCTTGAGATGGAGTAATTGCAAATTAAAAATCTTGCATCAAACCAGCAGTCAACAACAAAACACACCTAGGTAAGGATTCAACATAAAAGACCACCTGGAGGAAGAGAAGTTGTACCTGAAGGCGAGAAATATCACATTTTGCCCCATCTGAAACAAAGATATCTTCTTCCCCTATGCCAAGGTCTCTATAGAATGTTGAAGCAATTGCAGCTCTCAGTGGCTGCAATATTAAGAAGGATATCACGTTGGCTCTATTGCAATAGAGTGAGAAGCCTTTAAAGTTTACTGCATCACCCAGCATTTTATATCTTTGATTTTCCTTTTAAGTTCCACCAGACTAATGTCAACAATCTATCTTGAAGAAAGTGAGCTATGAAATAACTCAGGACCAAACACATCTGCAATGCCATATAGGTAACATAACAGGTCATGGAATCAAACAAAAGCTTAAATTGACGTTTAGTTTAGCTTAGCTATTCAAGAACTTTGGTTTTATGTCCTGTCCTTGATTACTGAGCAGTTTGATACTAAATAAAGCTTGATCATACAAGAGGATACATGACATCACTCTGTGGAAAAATCATCACTTGTTTTTACTTCTGTACTCTTCCTCAAATAGATATTTTAAACATATTTAAGTTGCATATCCTACTATCCATTGCATGGACATAGCTGGTCAATAGTAAATGGGAAATGGAGACAGATGCAAGGCCATGAAAATCAATTGAGCAAACTCTTAATAATATTAGTAAAATGTAGAAGGATTGTTTTGTCTGATTAGACCTTAAGAGTACATAACAGACTGATGCACAGCAATGCTGTTAAATCATAAGCTGTATGAAGTGACAATTGCAACATGTATACAAAACCTCTGCAATATTAGCAACTAAGGTTTCCAAACTCAATAAGTCTAACCAGCAAAAGAAATGTGGTTGAAAGACAAGTACCTTTTCACCCTGCTCTGCACCGTACCCACTGTAACCCTCCAAAGTTGACAGTGCATAAGATCTCTGTCAAATTTAAAGAAGTTAACTATTTACCAAACAATAAAATTACTAGAGATTAAAGGACAACAATTTCAACCAAGCTCTTAGAGCAAACAGTGAGGCTTGAAATCAAAGGACAGAACACAAATAATTCATCCAGGAAGTACTATACAATCGACTATCTGAAATTTGGGGGCAACAAAAGCAACAGGTAGATCCATTCATATGGCATGATCACTAACCAGAAGCCTCCTGTGACAAAAAATAGACATTTCTCACTTACATCACCAGTTCAATTATAACAGTTTGTGGCTTCATGGTACCAATAAAAATATACTAAGTTGTTCCATAACTGGCTTTATCCAGCCATCTTGGAAGTAAATGACAGTAAATTGTGCAAAAACTCCCAAAAAACGGATGCCTTAATTCCATCTCTTCAACCAACAAATTGATAAAGATTTGAAAATTACTGAAAGAAAGGCAACCACTCAAGGTAGGGGTCATAAGAA
This sequence comes from Eucalyptus cloeziana, assembly GCA_014182715.1. Lineage (NCBI taxonomy): Eukaryota > Viridiplantae > Streptophyta > Magnoliopsida > Myrtales > Myrtaceae > Eucalyptus > Eucalyptus cloeziana. The sequence continues at coordinate 10,208,137 of CM024640.1, forward strand.
ATATGATCTAGCCACAAGACTACAGGCATCTAAATGATAAGAACCAGAATTTCAGAAAAGAATGATTTTGTAGCGATTTAATAAAATTGAACCATGATGTGCACTTCAATGAACCACAAGAATTAACCCAACAATTTATTGTTCTATTAATTCCACTGTCAGTTCAAAATTACAGAGAATGACCATAGATTAAAAAAATAAATAAATAAACCGTATTCAAAATAAGAATGACCAGGCATCTTCCTTAGAATATAGCAGCACCTTTGCCATGCCCGACGTGATAACATCTGGAATGGGCTCAGTGGTATCCCCAATCCCCAAGCTAATGACTTTCGCGTCGGGGTACTTTTGCAAGTGTGCTGCCTTTCTTCGAGCAATCTAAATTAAAAAAAGGATTAGCTATACAAATAATACATGGGAAAAGAATAGTCTCAACAAAATAAGAGAGTTTCTTGTTTAACAAGAGAGTAATCTATGGTAGATATTAGACAAAGCCCAATCCTGGAGGCAAACTTAGAAATGCAAACGTGGTAGGAAAGGATTCTGCAGAAAGCCAAATAAATCAATACAATCACAATGATGGCAGACCTCGGGAAAAAGGTAACCAGCTTGAAGCTTGGCCATGTTGGCATTGCGGGAGACCTTAGTCTTGTAAGCTACAGACACACAACAACAAGAAGTCCAGACCATCAGTAATCTATAGGTAAGACACCTCCCATGACTCTGAACTAATTCTAAAATGGTCCCATTTTCACTTCAACAAGAGAAAAGGAAATTACAAACCGCCTAATGCACCAAAACTGAACTGACTAAATTTCACTCCACTACCACATTTTGAATCAAGAGACACCTTATTCCACCCACAGTGATCTTATTGCGCGCGCCACACACGCACACACACAGAGAAGAGCTCTTACTGGTCTTTTCCTCATGAGGCACGGCTACACATCGGACAGCTCCAGTCTTTTTCGCAGGGACGGACACGTTGGAAGCCCTGTTCACCAAAACGAATGAAAAACAAGTACAACAAATGCAAAACTCTAAAATCGCTCTGCTCTCATATGGGTCATTAAGCGACACAGATTCACGTGAGTTCCGGGCATAAAGATCCCACCTTTCGATGGTACACGAGAAGAAACGCAACTAAGCAAGAAAAGCTTCGACTTTTCGACAGCCACAACCTCGGGCCAGGCGGAAACAGAGAAAAAGAAGAAAGATGGCAATCGAAAAGGGCAAAGAAGAACACTTTCGAGCGCAAAAGGGGCGCCTTTTCCGTTGACCCAGAAAGGGAAACCTGTACCTGGAAGAGCCCAAGTTGGAGGGAGCTAGGAATGCGGAGGAAGACGAAGAGATCGCGGCGGAGAGGTGATTCTGCAGAGCCATTCTCTCTCTCTCTCTCTCTCTCTCTCTCTCTCTCTCTTCTCCGACTTGGTGCAGAGAGAAGAACACAGCAGAAGAGAGATGGAGAGGAGAGAGAGCTGCCAAAAGAGTGGAAGTGGAGAACGGTGCGTGTACGCAAACCCTAAGATTGACCAAGACGACCGACGACGACTGGCCCGGCCGCATGCTGCATTTTCCAGGGTATGCATTTTCGTGGGCCCCGCCGCGCTGCCCTTGTCCGAATCACGTGCGGCGCACGGGCCACTTCTTTAATGCCTCGTTGCAGCAACGCGTGCGGCATATCTTAATCCCGGGAAAAGATATCCCTGAATTTTTTTTCGTTATATAATCTAATCCTTAAATTTTGATTAAACATTCAACGGTCTTTCTTAAACTTTTAATTTATTCAATATGAAATCTAAACTTTATTCTAATGTTCAGTGTGCACATCTAATCAAAGTACAAACATCATATTGCTGCTCGATGTTCAAATTGGGCGTTTTCTTTTGTAATTGGTTCTTATAACTGGCTTTTCCCTCTAGTCTGCAATACAACATGAAGGTCGGCAATGTTGCTCCTGAGAGAATGGGCAATGTTCTTGTAAATGAAGGTGAACGGTGTCTCCGCAATAGCCGGTAATGGGGTGTGGCACGCCGATCCTTTCAAGGTCGGAACGACACGCTCATAACTCACCTATCGAAAAAACACAATGGCCACACCATTGTCGAAGATACCATATCAAAGGCGGCAGCTCTTTTTCTTACATGTTTAGGCCTGATGTCATGAAGCAAGGCAATGGAGATCAATCTAGCTTCTTGCAAATGACCCTGGAACAGCTTAGCCTGTTGAAGTGGGCTATGTACGCCTGGTTGGAGTGAGGATCTTGTCGCCCCTGACGCCTTTGTTTGCCCCTTTCTACAATGAGTAAAAGAATTCCTTGTCCTAAAGGGTGTGCAGGCGAACCACTTCCTAATACAAAGGCACCAAATCATTCGGCAATCAGAACTTACAGATCAATGCCCTGTTTAGAACAAAGAGATTGTACAAAGATACTATCATATTTTCATCAGGTCCTGGAACCCAGTGGCAGAAGCCTAGTTCTGAGAAAAACTAAAATGTCATGTTGAGAAACCAGATACAGCACTTGATCTCGGCCAAAATGCCGAGAAAGGTGCTCCTCTCACTTTAGTGTTACTCTCGGCTATGCATGAGTCCAGATACCACTAAATAATCAGGATAGCTACACGAGCTGTAAAATAACCGTTAAAAACTCGGCTCAGTTTGCATTCCCGACAGAGAACATGAAACATTGTAATTCTCATCCATGACTGATTACTAAAGAGCGTTCCTGTACTCTGGACTTCCATGGCAGCATCATTGGAAATCAGGAGATTGTGGAGCTATAGGCAATGATCCGGGAAATGTAAAAACTAATTGGTATCGCAACAGAGCATGAAGTCCGTATGTGCTAAGTCAATGCATATTTGAAATGTAGCTGGAAAATATTTAACTATGCCGGGAACCATTTAAAGAAGATCCATGGAATATAGCAACAGTAAAAAGATCAATGGGATACAAACAAAACTGGAACCACATGGAAATAAGCATTAAATCGTCCCCGCAGTGAACGCTTCCCCGTGCATTTTTATAGCAACAGTAGTTTTAAAGGTTTTTATCTCCTGCTTTGTGGGTTCCCGGAAGGCTATTCGTTAACTATAATGAGCGGTGTCCAGTTTCACCAGATTACCAGTTTCGTCTACAGGAAAGACATCATATCCTTCCTTCCATTAGTTTGAACTCTCCAACAGTCCCTATCTAGGCAAAGGTTCAAAAGAATTGTGCGATGATTTAACAATTCTAATCGATGTAATCTTTAGAAATCTAGCAATCTGCAAATGGATTTCCTGACCAGGAGAGTCGAGATCTACTAGTGGCTCCATATTGATAAGTACGTCATTTATTGGCATAAGAAAGCCATGAATGAGTTTCACAAAATTGCCAGATACCAGATCATTGAAGCTGTTCCAAGGTTGGCATGACTGACTGTTCCAAGGTCTCGGATCATGTCATCTTCTCTATGAGCTCACGTGCAGCAGCAATGATTAACTCTTCATCGTGTGTCGTTCCTCCACCTTTTTCCAGATCATCGAAGCTGAGCACAGGCGGTGAAGATAACAAAGAATAAATAACATGACCCTGAATAAACGAATGAAAAACAAGCACAGCAAATGCAAAACTCCGAGATCGCTCTGCTCTCGTATGGGTCGTCAAGCGACACAGAATCACGTCGGGTTCCGGGCATAAAGATCCTACCTTTCGATGGTATACAAGAAGAAACGCAACTAAGCAAGAAAAAGCTTCGACTTTTCGACAGCCACAACCTCGGGCCAGGCGGAAACAGAGGGAAAGAAGAAAGATGGCAATCGGAAAGGGCAAAGAAGAACACTTTTGAGCGCAAAAGGGGCGCCTTTTCGTTGACCCAAAAAGGGAAACCTGTACCTGGAAGAGCCCAAGTTGGAGGGAGATAGGAATGCGGAGGAAGACGAAGAGATCGCGGTGGAGAGGTGATTCTGCAGAGCCACTCTCTCTCTCTCTCTCTCTCTCTCTCTCTTCCGACTTGGTGCAGAGAGAAGGGCCAAAGATAGAGGGAGGGGAAGAGTGACGAAGCAGCAGAAGAGAGAGAAGAGAGAGAGCCGCCAAAAGATTGACAGGTACGATTGTCGAAAGGGTTTCGTACGTCGTGTCACAATTCATTTGGACGTGGCTTGTCCTCCTTTTGATGCTAATGCTTTGTACTTCTTCTTGCATCAACGGAACTTGCAGTTCTCACTGGATGTGGGACTGCTCTGCAATTTACCTTCTTCGCTCCCCTCTGTATATAATGCGAAGAATCAACAAAATGCAATAGTGGCGTCTCCTTTAAAAGTTCATTTTCGGTCCATCATTCCATGTTTCTCTAGTTTATCAAACTCAACGAAGGATCGATCACATGAGATTGGTTGTTTTCTGTAGGCGCGCTTCATGGACGCAGAATGCAAGCGAATCAGTCTACATAAGGAAAAACCTACTTTATACAATGTTAAATCTGAGTCTTCCTAGAATCACACGCGTTTACTCAGAACACAAAAAACAACAAATGAAGACCAAGAATACATTCCAACACACTGAATTTCAAGAGTGAGAAATAGGGTAGAGCTTATATTTAGGGTGTGTTTGTTTCACGGAAATCGTAACGTTTTTTTAGAATGTTTTCCGGGAAACCATTTTCCAGGAAAATGGTTAGTTTTCCTTTATTCGGTAATACGTGACTGAAAGTATTTTCTGGTGTTTGAATCGCATTTGAAAAATGATTGAATGACATTTGACCTAACAATTGACAATAGTGTGCATCTTACTTCCAAATTAATTTGTTGAGTCAATCACATTTTTTAACTTTATAAAAATATTTTTTTTATAAAAAATCGAAATTATAATTATTTTTCATATTACAATTTTTTTTTTTTTTCTTTTTCTTTCTTCCTTAGCCGACGGATGGCAGGCAAGGCTCGAGCTCGCTAGTAGGTCGCCAACAATTGGCGAGGCTCGAGCCTCGTCGGATTTGGTGAGACTCGAGCTTGCCGACGTCAGGCAAGCTCAATCTTGCTTGTGACCGGTGACTAGCTATCGTCGTGACGGTGGCCAGCCGAAGAAGAAGAAAAGAAAAGAAAAAAGAAAAAATTATTAAAAATTAAAAATTATTTTTTAAAATATAAATAATTAAAAATTATATTTTAAAAATATAAATAAACATTATATTAAAAATTAAAATTTGATTTTTTTATAAATATTTTAAAAAAGAATTATAAAATTTAAAAATATATCTTTATAAGAATAATTATTTGTAAACCAAGCATTAAATTTAAGTTTTGGTAGATTCAGAAAACATTTTCCGATCCTTTCAAAGGGGAAATCATTTTCCTGAATTTAAGCTTTGTTAGAAAAACGTTTTTTATTGACTAGGAAAATATTTTCCGTTAACTCATTTTCCTAAGTGAATCAAATGCCGGAAAATTAGGAAAATGTTTTCCTTGAAAATGTATTCCACGAAACAAACACACTCTTATAGACATTCGGTACACCAATGACCTATATTGGGCTGCCCAACAAAATCCAAAACACAATTTATGATGTGAGGAGGGCCATGAACATATGGATCACCTTATGACAAGGTCCCCCACGGCACGTTCTCGTATATATAACAATAACCTGCATTCTTGGCAGACTAGAAATGTCCTAGTATAGATGAAAGTTCACATGACGATTTCCAACATAACAGCCTCTCTCTCTCTCTCTCTCTCTCTCTCTCACTCACGGACACGCGCACCCATCTAACATAATTTGTCACGCCAGCACAGCATTATAGTGCTGTTATTAATGGCAATTGAAGATAAATCTTGACAGAACAGACTTGAGTGACCCGATTGTTCTAGAAAGAAGATGAAAAGACAATGTTGCAGGAACAGTACAAGTTAGAGACCATATTCAAGCTTGACCAATTAAAAAGATTAATTTACACTACATCTTTCTAATTTTGACCAAATTGTCACTGTATTTTCACAGTATTTTTCCAGGAGCGTCAGAAAGGATTTAACTAGGGAGACTTCATTCTATAAAGTCCCGTGAGATGACTGAAGGGAAATAATTGGTGATTTGAGGGAGATCTAGTTCCATTTGTTTGAGCTTTAAAAAAAAAGTACCTATGGTGTTATTTCGTTCCCTCCAAATTAGAGCGGTGATTTGGCCAAAAATAAAATAAAATATAGTAGCATTAATAGTAGGGTTTTGGAAATACAGCGTGTTACCGTTCCTTTGCACTATTCTGACTCAAAACAGTGCAGTTTTGGAGTAATAAGTAGGGAAGAATATAGAAAAGAAGTACCACCCGCCGCGGTGGCTCAGCTGGGTAGGCGTTAGACTTCCATTGATGCGGTGGCTTAGCTGGGTAGGCGCTAGACTTCCATCGAAAAGATCTAGTGTTCGAAGCTTCTGCAACGCAAGTTGCAGGAAGGCTAACTTTGAGTCTCTTGGTGACTTACTCAGTGGCACGTGTGGTGGCTAGCACGTGTCACCCCCAGTGGTTTACTTCTGACCGCTGGCTGTGCAGGATTTTTGGATTACAAAAAAAAAATAAAAAAAATAATATATATATATATATATGGACTCCCATTCAAATGACTACTTCTTTCTTTTGGTAGGGGCGAGGGACAGAGAAAAGTAGAGAAGAGTGGAGAAGGAGATTGACAAGACTGAAAGATGATAGCGATGGCCATAAAACCTCCTCAAGAAGGTAAGCAAGGCCAGATGTGGGGTCCATGAGGCACGGTTGATTAACTTCTCCAGCAAGGGGGAGAATTCACAAGACAAAGTTGCTTGGCATGAGTCAAGCGTCTATCATAAACAAGGACAGATGTGGGACAATCCATCAAGCACCATGGGTTAACTTCTGAAGTAAGGGGGAGACTCCACCAGACAAAGTTGCTCCCCATAAATCGTATTCCATAAATTAAGCATTTCCATGTTCAAGTTTAACAAACAGCTCTAGCCAAAGCCTCTCTCTCTCTCTCTCTCAGCATAGCCAAGAATCACCAAGAGAGTATATCATCTGAAAAAATATTGTCTGGTGTCCTAGTTTTTTTTTTTTTTTTAGATTGGAAGAACCATCTCATAACGAGCGCTCGGCATAAACCCTCAGGGAGCACTGGCGCGGAGACCCACCTCCCACGGTGCTCCACTTAAGTCGCACTGATGCGCACGCGGTGACTCGAACCTCCCCCCTTCCGCAATTAGAGAGAAATGCCCAAACCAACTCGCTCACAGTAGAGTGGGTCTGGTGTCCTAGGTATTGTTTACTACCTTATTGGGATTTTTAATGCTTATGGAAGTCCTCTAAATATGCCATTTTACTCCTCTTTTGACTATTTATTGAAGTGATTGATGATGTTTTAGAGATTAGTTGAACGGATTTAGAGCAATGTGAGTTCTTCAATATTTCAGCATCTACTATGGCTAACAATTGTTAGATAAGAAAAATGTAGAATAGGGATGACAACATGTCTGCGCTTCTTATATATCTTCATTTTTTGTTTTTTTTTTCCTTCGGTGTTTCCCTTGATGATTAGGAGTACGGCAAGAACAAAAACTAATTTTTTGCTGCAGAAAACACAAGATGGAGAAAAAAAGGTAGTGCAATTACAAATGGAGTTTAGTTACCAATTTAGTTGGTCGTCTTCTTAGTTGAAGTAGGCAATTTTACAAGAATTGCTGATCTCACGATAGTTATAGGTCCCCAATTAAGACCGTTAATGCATTTTCACGCACGGATATAACCTAAATGCTTTGGTTATGCTAGAAAGCTTGACCGTCATGCACAAATATCTCTATCATTTTTGCCGCTAGAAAATCACTTTATCCTGAAGAATCAGTCCTCTAATTTTTTTTCAAATAGCTCAATAACCCATTCAAAGCCCCCCCCCCTTTTTTTTTCTATTTAAGAATGGTAAGTGTTCCATCACAGAAAGAACTCAATAGTTTGGTATACACATAGAAGTTCGGACCTGTGGAACCAGTTTTCACTAGAATCTACTCGGATGGATACATATATGTTCCTGTTAGTATGATAAGGATTGTGCTACTACCAATCAGAGTATGGTTTTATACATTCTTTATTTTTATTTTTTTGGGTGTAAAATGTAAGTATTATTAAGCAAATGAAGTACAATAGCTTAGGGACATCCTCTGGCATTACAAACAGAGCTAATCATTTGAAAAGATGGAGGTAGGAAGTCTTTGTATAGTGACCACGTTAAATTGCGCTTGTTAATTGCTTGCATTTCGATAACCTCTTTGCTTTGTTTGTCGCTCCCTTATGTAGCAATGTTGCATAGTGGCATGGGAAAATGGTGCTCTTGATGCGGTGGCTCTGTAATTAAATTCAAATAAGCGAATTCGACGATGCTTTATTCTCGGCGAGATTAAATTCAAGTATCTCCAATCCCAATCCTCTTCACTCAGCCAAAGGCCAGTTGTCTTTCTTTATTTCTTTCTTTCTTTACTTTTGCTAAAAGGGAGATGGGAGAGTCCTTGAATGATCTATGTCGCGACTCTTTTGATGTGAAACTGGAGGGAGTTTGCGTCAAGCGGGCATAACAATCACTCTTGCAAGGTGGCACTTTTATTTAGTGTTGACACATAAATTTTGGTCATTTTATTAAGAACTTAATCACGTAGAAAATTAGGAATTAGTTTTTAACCCATAAATAAAAATTAATTTTCATTAAATTGCATTACATATAGACAATTAGGAGCATTAGCATCACTATCATTAATTAAAATTTTTTAATTTTTTTCGATTTAAAAAAATAAATTAATAAATTATTACTAAAAGAATTAGTTAATAAAAAGAAAAGAGTGAAGTAAATAATTTTCAAGCATCACCTTTATATTAGAGATATTTGCATCGATAGCATTAATTATTAAAATTCCCAAAAAAGATTTCAAAAAGATTGAAAAATTATTATTAAAAAAGGGGACATGAGAAAAAAAAAGAAAAGAAAAAAGAAAAAAAGCTGACCGTGGGCCAGGCAAGACTGGCCCGTCCCTTTTCTTCTCTTCCCCCCCAGTTATTCCTTTCAGAGTGGGCCCGGGCCCATCTCCCTTCGTGTCGGCCCAGCCCACGCAGGGGTCTTCCCCACCCTCCGCGCCGGTCACGCCTCTGCAAAAAGAAGAAAAAGCCAAGGCACGCAGAGGATCGCGAGGGGGGCAGGCGGCGGCGTGATCGGCGGCTCGGGATCAGTCCGACCGGCGAGCTGGCGGCGGCGGCAAAGGCCATGCGCGCCTGCCGGTTGTCCTTAAGAGCGAGGGGGCGAGCTTGAGAGAGAGAGAGGCTCCGGTGGCCACCACGCCGCGCACGAGCTCCGTCCGACGGCCACGCTCAGACGACGTCCTCAAGCCTAGCGGCGAAGGAATCCGGTTTTTCGTTGTGGGCAGATCTCGAGGAGGAAGACGACGCCGCAGATCCAGAAAGGTCTGCTCACGCCCAAGATCGCTCTCCGAACTTCCCGACCCCTCCATCAGACACCGTCAACCCATCAAGCCTCCATTTTTCGATCGCGCTTCGCGATGGGGACGAATTCGTCTTGACCCCGTGAAACCATACGGGGCGACGCTTCCCATGCTCGCGTTCTGGGGTCCTCCTGCTGATGAGCTTGAACCCTTGTGAGTCGCTCGACATCGACCCACGAGACGAGTCCGTGCTTTTGCTGTTCGGGTCTCGACGCAAAGGCACCATACGCTCCGCCGGCTCGTGTCGATTGTGGCGAAGGAGCTCCTGAACGGCCAGCGGGTGGTGGTGGTGGTCCGGCGATGGAGGTTCCCGGCCTGCTGCGAGAGAAGAATCATCTGCGTTTCCTGCAGTTCCAGTCGGAAAACCGAAGCCAAGTCCTCTCTGCCTTCTTTGGTTTTCGAGTTCTGTCCAATTATAACACTGACTTCTTGCCATTTTATACATATCCAGCAGTGAGTGAGCACGAGGGGGACTCGAAGATCATTCTTTTCTTTTGAATTCCACGCTCTCGGACGCTCACGAACTCCCTCACCTTTCCCCTCACCCGGCCAGCCACTTCCACCGTCCGGCGAACGGCGATGGTGATGGGCGATGGTAATGGTACTCATCTATTCATGGAGGTTCGGTGCTTTTTTTTCTTTTTTTTTTGGGTCATATCCTATTCTGAAAGGGTGGACAAGGGAAGACGCCCAATTGAGAGGGGAGTTTTTTTGTCCCGGTGGGCTCTCGCTACCTAATTGGCGGCTCGGTTTCCTTCCTTGAGGCAATGAGTTGGCTTTACCTGGCTGAATTGGGTTAGGATTCTTTTTCCTTCATTTACTATGTTTCTCACGAACCGAGTGCTTCTTCTTGTGTATAAGATGCATGACGATGGATTATGTTATGCTTGGTTCAAGATGAGATAGTAAGGGTACTATTTTTGAAATTGTTTTATTCTGAAATTGATATGGGATGTTGAAGTTTCTGGGTGGGTGCTGTCACACGAAGGAAACCCTCATCTGGGCTTGTGGAAAAGGGAAGAGAAAACGGGCTTCCTTCATGGTGGGCTTCGGGCTATTGTGGGCCGATGGTGTAAATGGGGGAGTTGTGAGTGGGCTGAGTGGGCCGTCTTTTTGAAAATGTTCTTAGTCCCACCCGGACCGATAGGGTCCGGGTCGGTTTAGTGGGCCGAGTCTCAGCCCGTTCCGATTTCTTTTTTATAATGTAAAAAATCATAGAAAAATATTAATTAACGAAATCATAAAAATATTCAGAAAATTAAAAAAATTCGAAAGATAAATTCTTTTTTAGAAAATTCAGAAAATATTAAAAAATCCTAAAAATTCTTAACAATCCAAAAAAACTTTCAAAAACTTTAATTTCTCAGAAAAATAGTCTTTTTGAGTAGTTTTCTCTTTAAATATGCGATAATCCTTGGTAAAAATCGTGCTCAATTTGAACAAACTCTTAAGGCTTTACAGTAGGGTTTCAATATTCCCCTTTAGGGCGAATTATCAATTGATTGAGCTCTTTCAAATAATATCAAAGCAAATAAAATACAAGAATGGAAAGAACTGGAGCCAATGCAAAATAAACAGTGACTTGTTATTAAGGCTTGGGACAGTGACATTCGGAAATTGAGTATTCGATAATATTAAAGCTAAGTAATATTTAGCTTATAATTCAGATTGACACAGAAAATCTTGTCGATTATCATTAAACATGTACATCATATTGAAATATATAAGCTGTGTAATCTGTTTTTTAATGAGCCACTTTTATTATTAATCATTTTGTTTCCTTAATTTCCAAAAAATTTAAGTATACATATGGACTTAGCCAGCTAGTTTTTTTTTTTTTTTGGTCAGTAGCTGGCTAGTTTAAGAAGTGCAGAATTTCTGTAGAAAGCTAAAGATTTTCAGACTGTAAATGATTGTGATTACTACATAATCATCAGCCGTCACGCCCAATTAGACGGCTGAAATCATACGAAGAAACCGATCGAGCATAGAAGATTATTTCTATAAATCAAACATAACTGTATTTTAATTCCTTGTAAAGGTGGTCGGCCCTTACTTGAATTGTCAATGTAGATGCTACATAGTCTTCAGACACTACTGAGTGTTGACTCTTGGGGCCGAAGAGTCAACGTGGGACCCGCTCAGACCGTTGCCTCCCTCACACTCCCGCGAAAATATAAAATCCTCACTTCGCTGAGTTCTCACTCCGTTCTCTCTGAACTTCGCAGAGAAAAGGAGATATGGCAGGCTCGATCTGTTCGACGGAGTTTCTCGTCACGCAGATCCTGCTTCTATTTCAGAAGGCAGTAGAAGGATTCCGGTTCAGCCCGACCGAGCCGGAGCTGATTAATTACTTGAAATCGGAAGAACCCGGATGCAGAGGAGGCTTCTGCATCATCCCAACACTGGAAAACATCACCGACTTCAATCCAGATAAGTTACGTAAGACGTTAGCGGGTGAGTCGTTCGCAACTTCAAAGAGAGAGACCTCGGGAAGAGAGCAATAGTCCCCTTTACTCATGACTCAAGTTTGAGTTTCTTAAATGTGCATTGCAGAGAAATCGATTATTCCGTCCAATGGTCGAGACTGGTGGTTTATTTGTAAGCAAACTCAGAACCAATGAATTCGCCGGAAAACGCCGTTGGGTTCTTCTTGGGGCATCACCGGCCAACCCAGAGATATCATAACTGAAGGAAATAAGATAGGTTTCAAGAAAATATTAGGCTACCGTTATGATAAAGCCCCAAAGGGCAGCAAGAGCGACTGGATCATCCATGAATATCATCTATTTGTAAGCCTCATTTTATTTGTTGCAACAAGATGCATGAATTTGTGAGAAGTGTAGAAACAATTATCTGCGGAAACACTAGATTTTAAAGTTTCCAAGTCCTAAACAAGCAGAGACATTTTTGTGCTTATTTTCTGCTACAGAAGATTGAATTCTTATACATATGTAGAGAATGATATTATTTTTGCCGAATTTGAGAGCAGTTTCTTGCTGTTGAAGAAAATCTGAGAACTATGGTGGGAATTGATATAACATTGTCTTTTCACAGCCGAGTGGAATTAATGTTCTGTGTCACTTAATGCGGAAACAAGATGAAAAGGCTGACAATTCAACCACAGGATCAGAGCATGAAGCCATCACCACAGCAGATGTTGAGCAATTGCTTAATCAATCTAATGATGAGATGTGGAGGAATAAATGTTCTGTTTATACACTCAATATCTGTCTTAAGAGCATGTGGAATGTGTTAGTGACTAATCGTTTACTTGCAAAAACAGCCCGTGGTCCAAGAAGGAATATCACCGACACTGCACACTTTTCCTTTGCCTTACTTCCTGCAGCTAATTCAGAGGGATATAGAATCAATCTCCATACATCAGTCTACGAATATTGGGAGTTTGTATCGTAAGGACTTGTCATTGGAAAACAGTCTTACTGATAAATCTATTGAATTGAAATCTTCACTTGGAACAACTAAAGAGGATGAATGGGTTGATGCAGGGCCATATGCAGATCTTTCCTACGCCGAGGTTCAGAATGGTGAAGAGCCTGATAAATCTATCAAATTGGAATCTTCGCTCAGAACAACTGAAGACAATGAATTGACTGACTCATTTCTTGATTTGGATACCGAAGTTCAGCAGGGTGAAGGACCAAGGTTAGAAACTGCGGCCAAAAATGTCGAACCATGCATATCTTCAGATGAAGCAGCAGTCAGAGCAAAGGTGAAAGCGCTCCTAAACTTACCCATTGCATCTTATTAGTTGTCAATACGGGATGAGATCCAAGAAAAGATGAAGTTACTGATGGAGAACTGAGTTCAATTGTTTTTTCTCACCTCCTGCAGTTTCTCCAGCATAAGCTACAATCACGAAATAATAGCTCTACCATACATCGGTTTATGAATAATAGGAGTCCATCTGGTAACGACTTCTCATTGGACAACAGTCTTACTGATAAATCTATTGAGTTAAAATCTTCGATTGGAACAACTGAAGAGGATAAATGGGTTGATGCAAATGCCAGATGCAGATTTTTCTTATGCCAAGGTACAAAAAGGTGAGGAGCCAAGGTTCAAAATGGTTCAGCAGGAAACTGGAAATAGAAATATTGAAGATGAAGCAGCCGATAGAGCAAAGGTATAAGCAGCTCCTAAACTTACCCATTGTGTCGTAATACTATTCTTTTATGTTGACGTGCATTGCTTGGGAAGTTAACTAGATGTGATTCACAGACACATTAGAAAACGGTTTATTTTGTTGAAATCCGCTTTGAGAAAACATTAAGTGGATTCCATCAGTCCTCTATGAAAAGGAAGTGAAATTTCACTCTGAAACGCTCATGCATTATAAATTTTGATTCAAATAATAAGAAGAATGATGAAGAACTACGGAGCAGAAAATATAGTAAAAAAAATTGCAGCTGAGATATTGTACAAGGTTGAAGCAGATTACCAACGGGCTGATTATGTAATTAGGGCTTCCAGACAATTTGAGAACAGAAACATGAATGTCTTCCATGAGATAGAGATGGAGATAGTGCCTCAGTTTTTTTTTTGTTGATGCATTTGATCTTATGCAATGCTTCGCCGCAGAATGGCCAAATATTTACAACGGAGAATCGCCGAAGTAAAGTCGAACCACCCAATTGTGTTTTTCCTGCTGAGGAAACAGAAGGCATCCCATAGAGTCCATTCCGCAGCTCAGGTTTTTCGGACTTTAGAGAATTTGGGGGATATTTCGATCAATCTGCAGATCAAGAAAAGGTGAAAGAAGCTCCCAGTTTAGCGGATTTCGTATTGCTATTCTCTTTCTTTCTTTTTCCCTATCAGCTCACTATTCGAAACACTATGGTGGCAGGAACTAAAACACGCAGAGCACAATTCAGCTGGTAATTCACCCAAAGAGGACAAGATTAGACGTGTCTGAGGAAAATCAAATTCAGTGACTGCGTTGACCAGATCACCACCAAGAGCACAAAAAGTTCCACTTCCCTCACTGCTTAATCTTGTAAACTTGCTTATTGGGATTTTCCTGTTGATCGCCACTTTTAGAGATACAGATATAGTGAGGAGATTACTCTTGATTGATCCTAACATATGGTAATTGATATCTTACTACTTTATATAGAATCTGTACATGTTTTGTTTTTCAACAGATATCGAAATATATAAAAAAATTCAATAATTCTCTTTTTCACTTTATTATTCTCAATTTGATATCAAGTGATTATTGTATGAGGAAACAGCCATTGAGTCTTTATAAGGTGATGGTTGTAGCAACATTACGACAGCCACGCTCATGTCCATTTTCTGCCGAATCTGCCGATCGAGTAATGTGCCGACTCTTTTCGTTGCTTGTTTCAATAAACCAACATAACAACTAGACTCATCGCCTCTAGTGTTAAATTATGCCTCGAATTTAATCTTGCAAACAACTCCGACTGGGTGTTAACTTGAAATGTTCCGATGGCCGATGGAATTTGGTTGGTGGAAATAGGAAATAAATTCCTACTAGCCTCCGCTGGGATTACTACAAGAAATCACATAAGGAATTTTTCTTATTAAGTTTGATCGACTTCGATTGTTGGCCCCACATTCTTTATATAATATACATCAGTTTGCGGAGTCCAGCATGTGTGTCGGAAAAGAATTGAATTGTAGTAGGGAACTTGAATTATCAGTTTGCACGAGGGTTTTGACCGTAAAAAAGCATGTGTATATATATATATATATTTTGAAGGCCGTACAGCAGCTTTTGTTTTTGGGAGCTGCACGAAGTGAGGAGCAAAAGGGAAATCACAGAGTTAAAAAAAAAAAGAAGTGTTAAAATCCTAAAAAGCCCCAAACTGATATATTTATGATAAATTTATCTCAAATTATTTTTTTGACCACCAAAATCCAAAACTGGTATACCTTTGACAAATTTACCCTAAACTGATATATTTGTAACAAATTTACCCTATGTTAATTTTCGTTAAATTTTACCGTCAAATTATTAAATAAAATAACACGTGACAATTGACTTGTATATTAATTTGGAATTTTATGCTCCGTTTGTCATAGTTTACAATTTTTGTGATTTTTTTGTAGTATTAATCCAATTTATCGGAGGGTATATTTATTACAAATTTATCAATTTGGGGTTTTTTGAGGTCGAATAAATTAGTTTGGAGTAAATTTGTCATAAATGTCATTCGTTTATGGTTTTTTATAAGGAAAAAGCCACCAAAAACCCCAAACTTTGCCTCGAGTGACATTTACCTCAAACTTTGTTTTGTGACGTGAAAAACCCCGAACTTTACTAATCATGACACATTTACCCCAAACTTTTATTTGTGACACCAAAAACCCCGAACTTTCATTTGTGTGACATATTTACCCTAAATCATATGGGCATTTTTGTCTTTTTACTTTTAAAAACTTTTTTTCTTTTTCTTTTCTTTTTTTTCTTCTTCTTCTTCCCTCCGCCGGCTCCGCCATGGCCGGCAGAGGGAAGCCTCGCCGGCGGCCCTTGTCGGCGTCGGGCGAGGGCCGCCCTCGCCGGATCCGGTGAGGGCACCCTTCGCCGCACGGTGAGGGCGGTCCTCGTCGGCGTTGGGCGAGGGCCTCCCTCGCCGGCGAGGGCACCCTCGCCGACGACGGGGCACCCCTCGCCGCCCTCACCCGACGCGGGCGAGGCGGCCCTCGTCGGCGTCGGACGAGGGCCTCCCTCGCCGGGGCGGCGAGGGCACCCTCGCCCGACCCAGTAGAGGGCTGCCGACGCCGCCGAGGGGCCCTCGCTGGCGCGGCTTCCCTCCGCCGGCCATGGGCTAGCGAAGGGAAGAGAGAAGAAGAAAAATAAAAAAAAAAAGAAAAAAATAAATAATAAGACGAAAATGCCCTTAATGGGGTAAATGTGTCACAGAAGAAAGTTCGGGGTTTTTCACGTCACAAAACAAAGTTTTGGGTAAATTTGTCACTCGAGGCAAAGTTGGGGGTTTTTGGTGATTTTTTTCCATTTTAATCAGTCGGGGTAAATTTATCACAGATGTACCAATTTGAGGTTTTTCATGATCAAAAAAAAAAATTTGGAGTAAATTTGTCATAGATATACCAGTTTGGGGTTTTCCAGGATATTAACCCAAAGAAGAAGAAGAAGAGTGAAAGGAAACGCACATAAAGTTTCTTGAAGAAGCCGTACGTTGGGCTTTTGCTTGGGCTTTTGCTTGGGCTTAAACATCTGGGCTATATTTAATAGGTCAGACAAAAATTCGAATAGGGTAGCTTTTATTTTATCTGGTATAAAGACGCAAAATCTAGATTTAGCTCGAATGTAGTCTAAATAAAAAAATTCCATCTAGATGATGGGACAGATCCAGATAGAATATGTGAAATTTGAAAATTAATCTTTTTCTCTTTCTCCTCTTCTCCATTCGTTGCTACAGTTCAAGATCTAGCTGAAGCCATGGCGATCTCGGGAAGACGGAGCTGAGGAGATCTTACCAGTGACGCGCTGATTCATGATCGACGAGGCAAGATTTGGAGCAAGGGTCCATGGCCGAGCCACTATCTAGTCACGGCGGCTCGCAGTCGTTGGGCCATCCATGGCCGAGCCACCTCTTCACGGTTGCTCGCGGAGATATAGAAATTGAGAAAAGCCGGGGAAAATAGAAAGGAGTAGGCAAAAAGCTTGGGCGTTGCCTGAGATTTTGGGTTTCACCTCACTTCCCAGCAATATTTCTGCCTATTTTTAGAGAATTGCTTTCTCTGTGGAAGCTGAGTTGAGCAACAACGGCCTCCTCCGCTTATGGCCTCCTCTACTTCATGAGGAAGAGGGTTTGTTTTATTTCCATGGTTTATTTTTAATTTTAATTATGCAAATCAAATATTTATTTGGATGATATTTATTTGAATCCATCTATATCCAAACATCAACATTGGATAGGATATCTAAAATCATAACCTACCCTTATTCTATTTGACATTATCCTATCCAACGAAAATGCCGAACGATGAAATGTAGTTATAGTGATTTGTCTTCATGTGTTTTATATCCAATTGAATTGTTTATTTATAAACACTTTGGGTTTATACTTAATTTAATTGTGCAAGCACTTAAGCGTAAGAGTGATTGTAACTCTAATTTTTTGGTTATAATGGATTATTTTCTATGAACTCTCCTCGTGAATGCAGATATCGATACTCGGACTAAATCATAAAAACATCTTGTTGCCCGGGGACAACATGCATTTTCGTGGGCCCCGCCGCATTGCCCTTGTCTGAATCACGTGCGGCGCATGGACCACTTCTTTAATGCCTCGTTCCAACAACGCGAGCGGCATATCTTAATCCCGGAGAAATGACAGAAATATCCATGAATTTTGTTCATTATGTAATGTAATCCTTAAATTTTGATAAAATGTGCAACGTCTTCCTTGAACTTTTAATTTGTTTAATATGAAATCTAAGTCATTCCGATGTTTAGTGTGCTAAATTTTTAAATTGCACATTTAATCAAAGTACAGATATCATGTTGCATATATTAAAAGTTTATGAATGATACCATACATCAAACCAAAATTTAGAGACCATTTACATTATTATCTCTTTCAATCTTTTATAATTTGTGGATCTGCCCCTCCCAATGCAGTCACTCCTGTCGTGAAGACGGAGCAATGTGGATTGAAAGTGCATGCGAAGCATGCTGCTCGATGTTCAAATTGGGCGTTTTCTTTTGTATTTGGTTCTTATAACTGGCTTTTCCCTCTGTTCTGCAATGCGATATGAAGGTCAGCAATGTTGCTCATGAGAGAATGGGCAACGTTCTTGTAACGAAGGTGAACGGTGCCTCCACAATAGCCAGTAATGGGGTGTGGTACGCCGATCCTTTCAAGGTCGGAATGACACGCTCATAACTCACCTATCGAAAAAACACAACGGCCACACCATTGTCGAAGATACCATATCAAAGGCGGCAGCTCTTTTTCTTACATGTTTAGCCTGATGTCATGAAGCAAGGCAATGGAGATCAATCTAGCTTCTTGCAAATGACCATGGAACAGCTTAGCCTGTTGAAGTGGGCTATGTACGCCTGGTTGGAGTGAGGATCTTGTCGACCCTGACGCCTTTGTTTGCCCCTTTCTACAATGAGTAAAGGAATTCCTCGTACTAAAGGGTGTGCAGGCGAACCACTTCCTAATACAAAGGCACCAAATCATTCGGCAATCAGAACTTACAGATCAATGCCCTGTTTAGAACAAATAGATTGTACAAAGATACTATCATATTTTCATCAGGTCCTGGAACCCAGTGGCAGAAGCCTAGTTCTGAGAAAAACTAAAATGTCATGTTGAGAAACCAGATACAGCACTTGATCTCAGCCAAAATGCCGAGAAAGGTGCTCCTCTCACTTTAGTGTTACTCTCGGCTATGCATGAGTCCAGATACCACTAAATAATCAGGATAGCTACACGAGCTGTAAAATAACTGTTAAAAACTTGGCTCAGTTCGCATTCCCGATAGAGAACATGAAACATTGTAATTCTCATTCATTACTGATTATTAAAGAGCATTCCCGTACTCTGAACTTCCGTGGCAGCATCATTGGAAATCAGGAGATTGTGGACCTATAGGCAATGATCTGGGACATGTAAACACTAATTGGTACAGCAACAGAGCATGAAGTCAGTATGTGCTAAGTCAGTGCACATTTGAAATGTACCTGGAAAATGCTTAACTATTCCAGGAACCATTTAAGGAAGATCTATGGAATACAGCAACAGTAAACAGATCGATGGGATACAAACGAAACTGGAACCACATGAAAATAAGCATTAAATCGTCCCCTCAGTGAACACTTCCCCATGCATTTTCATAGCAACAGCAGTTTAAAAGGTTTTTATTTCCTGCTTTGTGAGTTCCTGGAAGGCCATTCATTAACTATAATGAGTAGTGCCCAGTTTCACCAAATTACCAGTTTCGTCTATAAGAAATACATCATATCCTTCCTTCCATTAGTTTGAACTCCCCAACAGTCACAATCTAGGCAAAGTTTCAAAAGAATTGTGCAATGATTTGACAATTCTAATTGATGTAATACTTAGAAATCTAGCAATCTGCAAATGGATTTCCTGACCATAAGAGTCGAGATCTACTAGTGGCTCCGTATCGAAAAGTACATCATTTATTGGCATAAGAAAGCTATGAACGAGTTTCACAAAATCGCCGAATACCAGACAGATCCATCAAGCTTGGCAAGAATGACTGTTCCAAGGTAATGACTGTTCCAAGGTCTTGTATCATGTCATCTTCATCGTGTGTTGATCCTCCACTTTTTTCCAGATCATTGAAGCTGAGCAGAGGCTGTGAAGATAACAGTGAATAAATAACATGACCCTGAATAAACTAGGAAAAGAGTCTGGAAAACTAACAAATCTAGGTGGCATACTAACAACTTTATACAGCATCAGAAACAAGCTATCTACTCACTAACAAGTTCCAACTCCATATCCATAAAATAATGGGTACAGAAGTATAGAAATAACCTTATTGGCAGGCCAAATTCACTCTTAAACAGCCATAGCATAACGTCTCAGCCGTAAATGAAATAAAGACATATATCTTACAAATACCCGCATAAGGTCCTCACATTCATACAAGACAAAGAAACAGCAGTATGAACTGACAACCGTGTCAAGTCCAATAGAAATTTCTCTTGGCAAAAATTGAATCTGTAAAATAAGTGAAGGAAGAAATCCATGAAATCTGGAATAACTGGAGCAAGCAATTTCCAGCATTGTGCTGGATAATACCTAGCCCGTGCTGCTCATGTCAAGTCCAAGAGAAATTGATAAGTTTCTCTTGGCAAAATCAGATTTAAAATAAAGTGAAGAAAGACAATCAGGATCAACTGGGAGATTAAATCCTTCAAAGGGTACTAATTTTCTATGTGACACTCTAGCTCCCATTGGGATGAAGCTGCACTTTTAGCTATGATATAGCTGAGCAACAAATAGGACCAATTAATTTACCAATTTCAAATGCTTCACAAAGTCAATTCCTCAAGCATCTGGCGCCACTGCTTTTGATGCAACAATCAGATCCATGACACGGCACAGCAAATCTCAGCATGCAAAGGCAAGCACTGGTGATCAATCGCAATTCTCAGGAGATTGTTCTTAGGACTGAAGTATTCTCATCTTCTCTGATAAGTTCTGGAGGGCCTCGGACCTATTTGCCAATTCCATCAGGACCTTAATTCTCCTAAAGGAAACATTACTTGGCTTTTGACCTTTCTCTACCATCTGCAGGAAACACTTTTCAGCTTCCGCCAACTTCCCCAAATCACAGAGCAAATCAAGTAATATATCTGATACCAATGTGTAAGATCCAAATCCTTTCTCAATCATGTCATTCCATAGCTTTAAGGCAAAGTCCACATTCTCCTGCCTCTTACACAACTTAACCAGAAACATACAACTCTGTGTATTGGGAAGACATCCAGCATCCATCATCCTCCCATACAAGCCATCAGAACGCCGCAAGTCGTTCGACCAAAAGAAAACTCTAAAGAACAGATTGTATGTCGTAGCATTTGGACTTAAACCCTTACTCTCCATCTCATCCAGCAAGCTATACGCATCGCCAAGCCTTTTTGCAATACAGTAATTTCTAATAGCAGCATTATATGCGGCGACATCTGGGTAGCAACCATACTCCTTCATTTCCTTCAAAACATCTCTAGCTTTATCTGGCTGACCAATTAGCCCCAACCCACCAATAATGCTAGTATAGGTGATCACGTCAGGCAGGATATCTTCTTCCCTCATTTTCTCGACGACCTTATATGCAATGTCAATTTCTCTACCTTTACAATACACATCAACTAAACAATTATACGAAACAACATCAGGCTTCACACCCATCTCCTTCAATTCCTCGAAGAAACTCTCGGCCTCTTCTGAAGATTTCCATCCTGACAAAAGTATATTTAAAGTCTGCAAATTCGGCCGGAAATCGTGCTTCAGGGCGTGGTAAACATTCCTAGCATCGTGCATGCTCTTTTCCTGACACAAGGTCCTCAACAGCGCGTTAAAGCAGGTCGTATCGAACTCGGGGACGAACTTCCTAAACATCCGAAACGACTCCACGGTCTGCCTCACGGAGCAGACCTTCGCGATCCTGCCCAGGACCACCATCACAGTCCGCGGCGTGATCATCGACCGATCGGTCCTCTTCATCTCCGTCAGGACCTCCCAGACCAGGTCGAACTTGCGGCTCCTCCCCAGGATGTACAGCATCGTGTCCGCCGAGAACGCGGAGTGGTCGAACCCTCGCCGGCGGCTCGCGTGGCGGAAGAACTCGAGCGCCTGCAGCGGGTTCCCGTGGCCGAACCTGAACCTCTTGAGCACGCCGTCGACCACCTCGTGCGACAGGACTATCCTGCTCGACTTGAAGTACTGCTTCAGCTCGTCCGGAGACGAGAAGCTCCGTATCGCGTCGTACAGCCGGTCCGCGTCGACGTCCGCCCGCGTCTCTGCAGAGGCGAAGGAGCGCGAGACCATGTCGGTGCGCCATGGACGGGAAGGATGCGACAGCGCCCTGAGGTTTCGCATTGCTCTCGGAGAAGCGAAGGATGCGGAGGGGATCGGAGCTTCTAAGCGAGGTCGGAATCGGTGGTCTCCGGCCGGCGAGGCGAAGAGGTTCAGGCGAGCACGGCGGTGCCGAGCGGACGGGAAGCGGGCTAGGGTTTTAGGATGAGCAGGTGAAGGGCGGAGGGAAAGAGAGAAGGATCAAAACTTCGAATTTGCAATCTGGCCCTCTAATATTTGGAAGCTTTACATCTATAGTCCTCGATCCTAAAGTCTGTTGCATCTTAGGACTTATTTGGTAACACTCACGAGAACAATTGATTTTAATATTTTATTTCCAAGAATAAATTAAAAACAGAAATCCATTTGGTAAATTTCTTACTCTTGAGAATAAAATTTTGTTTTTTGTGTGATTGTGTGACTAGATCGCCTTGAGGCGTATTTCCTTCCTAATAAGAGTTTAGGGGTAGACTTGCTGAGACAAAGTCTCACTGGTTATTATATAACCACTTTTAGGTACTTAGAAGGTGGTTGTGGAGGACCGAAGCCCCGAAGTCTGTGGAGGTGGAGTCCAAAGGATCAGCATATGTGTCCGACTAGTATATCGGAGGATCGAAGCTCCAAAGTCTGTGGAGGTGGAGTCTAAAGGATCGGCATATGTGTTCGACTAGTATATCGTAGGACAGCTTCTTTTTTAGGGCCGACTTTTTTGTAGACTTTTGACCAGACTCGTTTTGTATTTAAACCCAGTGTTTATAAAAGTTGGCTTTGTGTGAAATGTGCCCTACTTTTCTATTACATGTTGTTTGTTGTCAGGGATATTTGTTTCGTTTCCGCATGTGTATTAAAAATGATTGGGTCGGCGATGCGTCCTAGGAACATCGCATTTGTATTGACCACCGAGGGATAGGCACACGCTCGAGGATCAGGACGTTACACAATGTAGTTTCCATCTAACGTGCTATTTAAGTTCCACTAAAACTATATTGTAGGTTTACGTTAAAATTGAGTTGATTGCTCAGTATGCGAGACGAGCAAAGATAATTAGTATTTAGAGACTTTGATAAAGCTAATGCAAGACCCCATAACAGGCATGATATACGACTACCTAAATTTCTCCCATTCAACCATTTGAAACAAATAACTAAAATAGATTTACAGACTATAGATTTAGTGGAGACTAGCTTAACATGCTTTTACATT
Organism: Eucalyptus cloeziana; assembly: GCA_014182715.1. Lineage (NCBI taxonomy): Eukaryota > Viridiplantae > Streptophyta > Magnoliopsida > Myrtales > Myrtaceae > Eucalyptus > Eucalyptus cloeziana. Next base: position 10,231,398 of record CM024640.1, read on the forward strand.
TCAAGTTCCACAAAATCTTCATGTAATCTATCCATCATATGGTGAAAGACATGAAACTAGTCCCATACCTCCTTGAACCTAACAAAATTTAGGTGCCTCAACGATTTGTGGTTAATGATTTCCCTCTGAACATTCTCATCAATCTGAAACAAGAATGTATAGCACTAGAATGAGGCAATACACATGCACAATAACGAGTATGACAAAGTAACTATCCCAAGACAATTACAAGGCTAAAACTATATAAAAGCATAAAGCTAATATGACAATGAAAGGAAACTTGAGGACAAACGGATTCCAAATGCAGCTCTCTCTATGTGGAAAAAGTGGCCAAAAATCTTTGAAAAAATATCAAAACAATTTAAAGATCCCCATTCATAGCTCAAAAGTTAAAGATATCAAAAGAACTAACCATAATCACACCACTAGGATGCGTAAAAACAACAAATACAATGACTTGCCATACTGAAGCAATTCGCAGACTACACAACACATCAACAAATAAAGCTTTTGTTGTGGTTTTAATCATAAACATTCTCCATTGATGTTTTGCCATCTTCTCCGAAAATCATACTAAAGCTACCTGCTTCAACACCACCTTGTACGCCCTCACCATAGAGGATCTTGATAGGCTTGCCATGGAGCTCGAAATGGTTGAGATCACGCATGCTCACCACCCGCACCCTTGCCGGTACAAAAGCGAAGCCACACCTCTCGTAGGCCTCGTTCAATAGGTCATCACCGGTCAACCCCTCTACTTCCTTCGGCTTCTTCACATGTAGAGCCTCCGGCCGCTAAAGCCGCCTACTTCAACACCATTTCATACACCCTCTCCATCGAGGATCTTGACGAGCTCGCCACCGAGCTCGAAATGGCCAAGACCACCCTCACCATTGCACTCGGTGAGTACAAAAGCCATAGATTCAAGGTGGCATGGTTCGTCGGATGGCGGCCTCCGTCATCCGTTAGAGGAAGAGCAAAGAGTAGAACGACAATCGAGTGACACAAGAACGGAAGAACTGGAGAGAGGGAGAGAGAGTTTCTTTCTGCCGTTCAAATTTGTCATGGGAGGAGAGAAGAAATTGTGTGAAGGATTTCGTGGGCCCCATATTTCCTTATAGAGGGAGTTCGGTCAATTTAAATTGATCGAGAAATGGGACAAGACAAGATGGCTTCGTCTGCAAGAGGAGAGAGAAACAAATTTTGCAGCGTGCCTTTTTGAAGAGAAAATAAACGAGTTCTAGTTCCAGCGTGGCCACTGGGCAACATGTATCGTCCAGTGAGTGGACTTTGATGATACCATGTTGGAATAAAAGCTTCACCTAATATTTTCTCCCTACCATGTGGGGATTGGTTTTCAATTTGTATAACTTCGAACCTACTACATGCCTCTTTTCTGATTCCAAAATCTATATGAAATTAGCCAATTCTTTTTTTTTTTTTGGCATTCCTTGATAGTGTGTTGTTCAAGACTTCGAATTTTCAATTACACAAGAAAATGCCTTTTGGAAAATTTTTGTATTTATTGGAATCGGAGAAATAGGGCTCAAGTGTCTTTGATTCTTCTTGTATAGCCAAGTCGCTGATCTATAGGAGGCTTGTGATCTTCAAATGGTTGATTCACGTCGAGGAAATACAAATTAGTGGGCGAAACAAGGTAAAGAGAGAGATAAACTAGAAGTAGAGGCAGCAACAACAAGAATTAAGATAAAATGTTAAAAAAAAAATTAAATAAAAATTAAAAAAGAAAAAATAAGAGTTTTTTTTTTTTCTTTCCGCTCTAGTCGAATTTCAAGGTCTATTTTGAATCGATACTTATCCTTAGATCTGTTTAACCCATGTTGTAACTTAAATTTAGGTTCGAGATCGGACCTAATCCAATCAAACTTAATTTTTTTTCTTAATCATTAAGGGAGGCATTTTAAGTGATTCTGGAATAAACTTGCCATCCTCCATCTATGGGGTAAGAGGAACTTAGTCGGAGCCAATTTGAAGTACCTTATCCTTGATCAAAAAGTGCATTCAAAACGAGAGAGGCATGACGTGCTCGTGTAAATTTGAGAAGCAAACAAAATGATTTCATAATTCTCGACAGGGAATATCTTTACCTCCTAGCAAGGACACGGACATGGAGGTCCGGCGTGGCCCGAGACCTTGCCGTGCGATATCTCTCTGCGCACGACATCTCGAGTCGGCAACGCGACACCATGGCACGGGGGACAGCAATACGGGTCGCGCGTAAAGCGCCCTCTAGTTTTCCTTCTTACCTATAAATTAACTGAACAGTCAACTCGGTACAGAAGCGCACGAGAATCTACTCTCTCTGTCTCTGTCTCTATTTCTCTCTCTCTCTCTCTGTGGAGCTGAAGTGTGGAGTCGTACTGGGTCAGATCTAGATCCTGCCCCCCTCCCGCAATCCCCCAGCAGGTAATGGGTTTTCTTCAGCGGTGGCGAATTCACAGTCTTTGATGCGGTCTGAACAGCTGCAGTCCCCGGTCTCTTTTTTGGCCGGTCAAGTGCGGTTCTTTTTGCCTCGGGTCGAGGCCGATGGGGGTGTTTCGTTCTGGGTGCCTGCTGCTTTCGGCGTTGGTGTTGGTCCGGGAATGCTCTCCAGCGTTTTGAGCAGTGGTGGTGTTGGATTAGGGAGGACCCAGTTTGGGTTTGAGTTGGGATTTGTTTATTCTTGGCTTTGTCGAGTTATGCTAGCTTGGTCTTTTTGTGGCGATTGGTCGTTAGTAGATTAACTTAAAGAAGAGTAACTTAGGTTGCGGGATCGCTTTGGGACTCCGGTTTTGTCCTCTGTTTTTGGTGGAGGATATGCAAGGTTGGCATTGTCTGTGGAAAAAAATCCGGGACGGTTCGTGATAGTTCTCTTAGGTTGCGTGAGGCGGGAGTGAATGCGGAGAACGAGAAAAGTTGGGAGGCAGGGAGTGATCTCAAATGAAATTTATCAGTGGACATTTGTGCTTAGTCGTGTGTGCTGATTTTCTTCTTCTTTTTTTCCTTTTTTTTTTCAGATTGAAAATTTAATATCAACATGTCGAGGAGGGCTGCAAATGCTACAAGGCGCTTTGCAGATGGTGGAAGCATCTCTTTTGTTGGTGCGGTGCAATCCAAAGCACGGTCATCGCCTCTACTACCTATCGGACTTTTAGTTGTGGTATGTTGCAGTCCTGCCGTTGCTCTCTGCTGTTCACTTTCCTGGTCTTATCTTGTCTTATATAAGCTTTTCCTTGTAAAGGATTTCCAATTTTCCTTTACATTCTTTTGCTTCTATTGATGAACTAATGCTGATATGAATTCCAGTGATTTGTTTTGACCTCTTTGATTGCTTGTACACTTTCAGGGTGCAATCCTTCTGATCGGTTACTCTTTTAGTGGATCAGGTGTGTACTTGATGTTTTCATTTGGTTATCATTTGCTGAAAAAATTCCTTCAAGCGTATCCTCTAGAGCTACCTCCTCCCATTTTTTTTTGTGTTGTAGATTATGTAGCAATAGCTCCTTCCATAGAGTTTGCACTAGCTCAAACATGTCTCAGAATTTGTTCATTTACCAGCGCCACCCAATATATTTAGTAGCATAAAGGACTGGGGCATTAGTGTTTCAAAGAATGGTGGCTGCCGAATGGATAGGATGTTAACCGTGAAATTCTGGTTTTCATTCTTTGCTCAGGTTTTTAGTAAAATAAACAGTATTACTTGTGTTTATGGACTGAATCAATCTTCTGGATTTGTGTGACAGGAGGATCAAGCGGTGATGGAGATGCTGTCAGTAGAATTGAAGGTAAAGTTCGACAATTTTTCTCTTTCCTCTCATTACATAAATTCCTGTATGCTACTGGTATGGAGTAGTCGATACTTTTTTTCTTTTTCATAAGCCATTGTTCGTGTCCAGTTTTATCTTGTCCTTTTCAGCAAAATAGACCTCCACTTTTGCTTTTGACTTGCATCTGATAGAATCTGTTGGTGTTGTACCAAATTCCCGCTAGGCGATACCAAGAAGTGACACGTCAGTAAGCCTGAGTCAGCTCATGAATGATAATTGATTTGTGATTATACGCTGACATATGGTTGAAATTTTTTTCTCTTACCTCATATGTTCTTGGGCGATAATGTCCCAACCTAACCAGCTTTTATTCTTTACATCAACGACTGGATTATGGTCCTATTTCTTTCTTTCTTTCTTCGTTTTTTTTTTTTTTTTTTAACTTTATTATTATTTTTTTTTTATAACCTTTTCATTCTTTTCCTCATCGTCTGATCATACTTGTAAATTGCTGTGTCCTGTCAAACAAATCTCTGCATATTCTGTGGAGTATACTTGCAGCAATCCTGCCCCACTTGAGGTTTTACAATAATGCAACTGTGTCAAGGTAGTCTAATTAATGTCTTCTTGAGGACATCAATCTCCATTTTAGTGCCATGTATAGAACTGTTTATAAGAAGACATAAATCCAAACTTGAAGCGAGATCCTTTTGCAGGTGGTGTACCATGCAGTCTGGAAGTGCTGAGAGCATTACCTGTTCTGAAGAAAGCATATGGTGACAGCATGCACAAAGTGTTGCATGTAGGTCCTGAAAGTTGTTCAGTGGTGTCTCAATTGTTGAAGGAAGAAGATACTGAAGCTTGGGGTGTTGAACCATATGATTTAGATGAAGCTGGGGCCAACTGCAAAAGGCTTGTTCGCAAAGCAATTGTACGGGTAGCTGATATCAAGTTTCCTCTTCCTTACCGGGCAAAATCTTTTTCTCTTGTCATAGTTTCGGATGCGTTGGACTACCTGTCTCCAAGATACCTTAACAAAAGCCTTCCAGAGTTGGCAAGGGTATCCACTGATGGTGTTGTCATTTTCACGGGTAATGTTTTATATCTAAGTTATTTTCTGCAATATGGATTTGTTATTTTGATGATAAAATTGATTAGAACCTCATTCAACTTGGTCTAGTTGTAGTTTTTTTATGGTAGGCTTCTAATGCATATTAGACAATGTGGATCTAGTTGCCAATGTGATCTCATTTTCTTCAAATTGCCAGTAGAAGGTTTATGCTCTAGTCAGATGCAGTCTGAGATGATATCTTAACAGGAGAGTTGTATTCTAGTACATGTCATAGTATAGAGTGTATGTATGTCATGAGAAAACTGATTTATACAGAAGCATGTTAGAAAATCTCCCAAATGGCTTTGTCACTCTTTGAGATTGCAAATCCTGAAATAAGTACTGGACTGAAGGATACACAAGAAGATGTGTGCTATTACATTTGTATATTTTGCATGGATTGCAAGTGTTCATATGAGTGCATGTGTGCATCATATGCTGAGAAGGGAAGGAAAAGGGGAAGATTTAATAAAGCACGAGAGAAATCTTACGGTCCTTTTTTTTCATAACCGATGGGAAGTGCAGGCCCCTATGTTTCCTTCAAACATGTATGTGATCTAGTTTAGGGTTAAAATCATAAAAATTTCCCAAACCTGTATCCCATGACACATTTGTCCCTTCAATTTTCAACCTCACAAGACATCCTAGGTTGGTTCTCCATGAAAAATCTTCTCCAAACTAATTTTTGTCCCACAAAAGATCTGAAACCGATTCCCTTGGCCCAAACTGGAAGTCCTGCAATGCTCTTCATGGCCTCCAATTTTCTGATCAAATGCAAGCCACACTTTGTGTTGTTCGCAGAAGTCAACTGCTGGTTGGGAACAGCAAAATCTACCTCCCTTGGGCTGATTTTACCTCTCAAAATCTTTCCATATTCTGGGACACCCCTCCACATTTCGCGGATGCCATGCTTGGATGCCACAATGTCACACCAAACTGCCTCCATCGTGTCATTGTTGAGCACCAAGATATTGTTGCATTCGGCCTGTTCGAATTTTCGTACGTTTTGAAGAATGGCAGCGTGCCTGGGTCAAGTTCTCCTGTGATCTTGAAGCCACATTCCTTGTCGCTCAGGAGAAATCCCTCAAGAATGCAGTGGTTGGATAGCTTGTGCCTGAGGTCTGGGATGGACTAGCCATGCTCACCGAGAATCGTACTCTGCCCATTTCTCTACTTACAGTACTTGAGCACATCCTGCAAGGCCTCATCAGGATCTTTGGGTGTGGCGCACCCTTTACATTTGGGGTGGCTGCCTTTGCCATGCATACTCTGGCTCCCTATTTCCTAAAATTACAATAGTCCACCCTTCACACCAATCATTGATTATGATTTCTTGCTTTTTGGTGACAAACATGGGAAGTGAAGTTCGATGATGAGCTCTTATTGTCAAGGAACATGAAGACAGAGAGGCAAAGTCCATATGGACATCTGATGGGGAAGGGGAGTGAAAATGGTCTACATGAGAGCAGAAGCATTAAAAATGGCCATGACTAAGAGAGGAGTAAGGGGAAAAAAGAGAGAGGATGAAGAAGGGAAAACACGGAGATGAAGGGAGAAACAGAGGGAAAACCCAGAGACATACAGACTGAGAATGAGACGATGATGTGAGAAGGGGGCGCTTTCAGAGCAATACGTAATACATTTTTTCTTTATAAATGGCAATATATATGCTATAAATACAGGGAGGAAGAGAGGCATGCGACTCTTCTATCCTCTAACATCTCTGGATCTCTGTCCTCTCGACAATAGGCTGGCATGTGTACATTGAGATCTGGAATTAAATATTGCCCAAATTAAAACACTGCTGATTCCCTTTAAAAATTGCTGAGTAAAAGATTTGGGCCCCCTTTCTCTCCTTGTTCCTCTTTGTGGTTGCAATATGGCAGTGTCCTTCTCTATCTTGTTTGTTATTTTATTGTTTCTTACTTTGAGAAGATTCCACAATAAATGAAGTTATATGATTTAATTCTACTGAGTTATTGTTTTGCTGTTCATTAAGTCCTTCATGCACATTGTAGGCACTCTATGGTTCTTTGTTAATTAGCTACATTTAACTGGGAAAAGAGAGTTAATTACTAGTTCTGTAGATATTTCTCTGGGCTCTTGAGCATTAAAAATACACTTCTCATGGTGACTGATTTTAATTCTTTTTGCTGTTGCTTTTGCAGGCTATCCAGGTCAGCAGAGACCTAAAGTTGCTGAGTTATCAAGATTTGGCCGTCCAGTGAGTTGTCATCACTTTCTGATATTGATGGTTCTTACACTTACTGTTTACCAGAATAATTTTAGGCTTGAAAGATGATTTAATTATATTGTGTCACCGGTGCTATCTTTACCATTCCATGACTGAACTGGAAGCATTTGATGAAAAGATGTTTTTAGCACAAAGTTGCAGAGAGAGTATGAATGCAAGAGAAGTATGAGTAACATATTTGAGATGGCAAAATATAGATTTTCTTTTGGTCATGGATGGCAAATTATAGTTTACAAGGAGAAAAATATTGATGAAAATTTAGTGATGACAAGTTGTGATCCAGTGATACGAGTGTTTAATATTTGCTTACTAGAGAATGTGCCAGCCCCCAGCAAAGGTTTACGGTTTATATACCTGTGCATTTTAAAGATTTACTAATTTTCATCACTTATCGTATGTAAACGATCCTTTCTTGAAGGCCAAATTGCGGAGCTCATCTTGGTGGATAAAGTATTTTTTCCAGAGCAAACTAGAAGAAAACGAATCTGCCACGAAGAAGTTCGAGCAAGCTTCAGTTAAGCGGTCATATAAACCGGCCTGCCAGGTTTTCCATCTGAAATCATTACCTTGAAATCCCGCAGCGAAGTCTTGTTCTCTGAGCTTCCCGAAGAAACAGCAGGGCAGGGAGATCCTTCAAACTTCACACCCAAAGGGTTGTGTTGACAGTCAGATGGCCCGATCAGTTTTACCAGTGATATCATAGATTTGTTTAATTTCTTAGTATTTATTCAGGGGAGGATGCACCAAGTTGGCTTCCACCCTTACAGAATTCTGAGAATAGGTTGTTACTTTTTCAGAAGCTGCTACTTGGTAGTTTCCTTTTGTGATGTCTATTGAAAACGATAGCTCATGAATTTTTGTTTATGATGGTCTTGTCTTTGGTTAATACTATATGGATGGCCTATCAGATTTACTGTGATGTGCTGGATTCCTGCTGAAATAGAAGTGGAGGGAAGTTAATGTTGGACAGTTTACAGTAGAGGAAGACTCCATGTTGATAGCATTATGGCCTCTAAGGAGCACATCTTGCAAGTCATGTCAACTGCTGTGTCCTCCACATTTTCAGATTTACCGGGATTTCGTTTCGATTGTGTCCGTCACGACCCTCGTGCGTCTGAACTTCATGCCTGGACAGCATGGTTTCTTTGTCCAGTCTTGGAATCCCTGAGGAAAGAGATATAATGAATTTGATTGTGTGGAGCGACGTCGGTTTGGTTTTTGGGCGACCGGATCGGCGCTCGTCACCACGTAATGTGTGTGGATTGTCTGCGTCTATGCAGGGGAATTGTCAATGTTTTGTACCATGTTGTCGCCGCTCTAAGCAAGGCGACCGGGGAATAAGTGGCTGCGGCCGCTACTGTAATGAGCTACTTTTTAACTAGTTTTTGCCATTTGAAGCTTTTAGATTCTACTCTTGAAACGATGGTTGCCCTGTTTAGTTCTCATTAAAAATCGATTTTTTTTTTATCGGTTAACTGAACCGAATCGAACCAACAAATCGATAAGAGTTTATTTCTAAACGAAAAATATATATAGCAGAAAAAAATAAAAATAAAAAAATGCAAAAATCGAAAACTAAAAGTTGAAAATTGAAAATCGAAAAACCGAACCGAAATTTGGGTTCGGAAGTTCGGTTTTTCAAAGAGTTACTATACCATCCTACCCAACAATAGCTAGTATCAAAGCATTAACGTGGAGTCTATTTTCTCACCCAAATTTTTCTTTTTGAATGAGTGGGAATACGGAATGTGACATTACGAGATCTCTCATCTTGGGATGGATCTCCTACCTATTTTTTCTGTTTGAAAATTTCTTCGGATTTGGAAAATTTATAATAAAACCCACTAGTTTAGTTTATATGAAATGAGTCAATAAAACCTAAGTATAGCATAAATAAGATTTCTAAAATAAAAAGCAAGGGGTAGAGTAAGTACACAATATGTGACTTGCCAAAGTAAGATCTTATTATTTTTGTCGGAAAAAAGGTAAGATCTTATTATGCATAGTCTCCTTTTGAACAACCAATACGTATCGAAAATTTTTTGGGATGTGCTTGCATCCAACTTATATAAGGAATAGAAGAAACCAAAAAAAGAAGAAAAAGGTCATTAATTTTAGGATCTAATGTTAAAATCAAATCAAGTGGGTCGATTTTACAAATTGAGAACCAACCCGTTAGGTTCTAAGTTGAGAACCGACCTGGTCTAAAATCAATCCTCCTTTAACTCTAGGAGATTTTTTTTTTTTTTTGGGTCAGTTAACTCTAGGAGATTGAGCGTGGTCATTTTGAACATATATCAATGCTCCTTCGTATGAATGACTGGACGATTTTGATGTCGAGGAGCAATAAACTCGTCGGCAAATCGTGTCGGAGGTACTCGACACCGACCTGGGACCGCCTCGGCCCCGGCAGTATCGAACCCAACATTTAACGGGTCTGACCCGACCCGGAAAATCACGATCCATTTTTCGCGTCCTACCCACTTAAAAAAGTTCCAGTGCAGTTCGCCGTCGGCGGCGGCGGCGGCGGCGGCGGCTCTGAACCTCCGACGGCCAATGGCCACCGCGAGAGAACTCCGATCGAGGCCCAACTCCCTCCTCCCCCTCCTCTCCCTCCTCTGCTTCGTCTCCCTCTTACTTGCCCTCTCCCTCTTCCGCCGCGCCGCCTCCCCGATCCCCCCCGCCGCCGCCGCCTCCCACCGGACCCTCGAGGTGAAGCGGCAACCCCCGGCCGGGGCCGCCGGCGGCGGAGGGCGGCGGCCCTGCGATTACTCCGTCGGGTCCTGGATCTACGACCCGAGCTTCGAATCGTCGGCCCGGTACGACGGCTCCTGCAAGGAGATATTCAAGGGGTGGAACTGCGTCGCCGGCGGCAAGCCCGGCGCCCGCGACTTGGGCAAGTGGCGGTGGAAGCCCGCGGCCTGCGATTTGCTCGCATTCGATCCCGTCGGGTTCCTGGAGATGAACAGGAATACCAACATTGGTACTCTCTCTCTCTCTCTCTCTCTCTCTCTCTCTCTCTCTCTCTCTCTCTCTGCTGTTCTTGCTGTGAAGCGATGTGTGTGCGTGCATACTAGCTGGGAATGTGTTGGGGGAAGAAGGAAAGCGGTCTTAGCAATGGGTAATTCATGGACTCTGCATTTGGGTGCATGATAGGATGAATCTGCGGTGGAATTATTGATTTTGTGTGACGTTTTCACGTGAATCCCGAATTCAATTGCTGAGGAAGTTGACAGTTGTTGCTCGGCGCTTGATTCGGAGTTGATCAGAATTTAGTTGATCCTAGGTTAATGCTGTCCCCTGGGAGCTGATACATTCAATGGTGCAGGGTTCGTGGGCGATTCCTTGAACAGGAATATGTTTGTCTCTCTTTTCTGCTCTTTGAAGAAGGTATCGGGTGAGGTTAAGAAGTGGCGGCCTGCCGGTGCCGATCGGGGGTTCACGTTTCTTCGGTACAACCTTACCATTGCTTATCACAGGACGAATCTCTTGGCTCGTTATGGTAGGTAAGCTATGCTTTACATGATGATGGCTAATTCCTTTCTGGCTGTAGTCATTAATCTATGATCTTTTTCCAGGTTAATTTTAGAGAAACTGGTTGATCATGTTGAGCTGAATCATGTTCTGTCTGATTGTTCAGTCATTTGGCTTTTTCCAGCCTTGATGCCTTCAAATAAAAATTTGAAGAATAATGAATGCTGCATAATTATTGTATTGATGGTGATAGTGCCTCTGTAGATCCAATCTAAGGCTAGCTAAGAGAACCATTGCCTGGAACCTTCTCTTTGAATTTGAAGTGGGAGTTGGCTCTATCTTTTACTTCTAATATTCTCCTTTAGTGCAATCATCCCTTGGGGGTAAAACTTCACCTGTCAAGAGGAAGTTCATGCGTTTTTATATGCAACAACCAAGGGAAGGTAGGATGCATTATTATAGAGCAAGTAATTGATGGCTAAAAGAGGAGTGGAAATGTTGCCTTATTGGTGGGATGGGAGATTAGGTGGTGGTCTCCGACTCTATAAACTGAACTTGGCTTTCCCTTGTCTTGGTAATGCGGCACATTGATGCTGACGTTACCAGAAGCTCTGCCTGTACTGACTTAGTTGCATGATGTCATGTACTAATAATGCTGTGCCCATCTTCAGCTCAAGCCATTGTAATTTTTCCTTGGGTAACACATTAGAATATACTTTTGTGCAGCATAGACAAACTTAGAGCATGATTATTAGATTGTGGTGTGCCCGTAATGGAGAACATAGATACTGATGTCTGGAAGCTCTTCCTGTGGTCTTTTGATGTGGTATATTAAAAATGCTTGGCTCATCAGCCCAAGCCATCAAAATTTGATTGTTAAATGGGTAAGTTCAACAGTACTGTTGAACTTACTGTTGAACAAACTAAGCAGCTTGGAGCATATAAAAAGGCTTGAAGTGGCAACTAGACTTCCATTAGCTTAAAAAACAGAGAGTTAAATGGGTAAGTTCTGTAAACTGAAACATGTGTGTGGACTTATATTCTTTAGCTAAGTGATATATGTATGGATGTGATTGTTGGTAAGAGGATGATGGTGCTGTCAATGACATGCTTTGTTTATGTATTGTCTGTGAGGTCCTTCTATTCTTCATTTATCTGTAGTAGCATGTTATCTATGTTCTTTGTTCAATTATTGTGCATATCTATTTTGCATTTATTTGTAGGTGCTTATTGATCTATTTTAAATTATGAATTTGGTTGCTGGCATTGGAGAACTTGTTTGCAGTTTTAATTACAAGGCATTTAGGCTTTAAGCGGTCAGTAATATTGCTGCATCGTAAAGAAGCAGAGGAATTCTTTCTGCCTCTTTGAGAAAGATGCAGTTAATCTGTCGAGTTCTTTATTGCTTGGGCTTGCTTTCTGTAAAAGATTTCTTGCATTGTCCTTTCTTGGGTACTTCATTCCAAATGGCTTTTTCCATTTTTGTAAATGCAAGCTTCATTTTGTTGTTAGTGTATTTTAAGGAGTATTGTTTTAAGCATAGGTTAATTTGATGTTTTGTGCTAGTTTGTAAAATATACTTTGCACCGCACTCTAACAGCTTAAGCTTTTGGAGTAAATGGTTGCGCATATTACCATAAGCTGGTATTAGAGCCAGGCTTCTGCATCCTTCATGCCCCAAGTTATTTTGTGTATGTGTGCTACCCATTCCATGTACCATCCTTATGGTGTCTACCTGGCTTGCACGTGAGAAGGGGTAATAAAATATTATCCAACATCGCTTGACTATACTTGGTTTGACTGGATCTTAATGGGGTCTCTCCCCACTTTGTTTTTGGGTTGCAATTTCTAATATTTCGAAACATTTTTAATGTTCCAAAGTTGATTCGGTTTAACCATTAAATTTGATAAGCATTGGTATTACGCTTGTTGACCCTGGCTGCTCGGCTTTGGGTTGAATGCAGGTGGTCAGCTAATGCCGATGATGGGGAACTGGTGTCCCTTGGATATAAGGAAGGTTATAGAGTTGATGTAGATCTTCCAGAAGGGACATGGGCTGCGGCTCCTCAGTTTCATGATATTCTAATATTCAATACTGGGCACTGGTAAAAATGTTTTTCCCCTATCTGCATGGCCAACCTGGAAAAGGGCCTCATAATCGTTGATAGTTGACATGGCAGAATTGTGTATGGTAGCTGCTGTCCTGATTTCACTCATGGATACTAAATCGATAGTAATTTAGTCAATTAAAAGTCTAGATCAGGAGTAAACAGTGCGTTTTTGCTTTTAATAATGATTCTGAGAAAAGCCTTTGGCATAGTTTCTCTGATACCTTTATGTTTATTCATCCCAACATCTGTTAGTTTCTTTGATTCCGTCCCATTAAATTTTTCATACTGCCACACAATTTGCAGGCCTTGCCTGACCACTGGGATTGTCTATTATCTTTTGATGGTTGTTTTAATTGGGCTGTTCAGTGCGATGGATATTGTGAATGATGTTGCCAGTTTAGCATGTGCTGATTGGAGTTCCTTTTTCCTTGATAAATAATTTGTTTTGTGGATTGACTGGTAAGGTGATGGTTGAGCAGCAAGACTGAGAAGAAATGTTCTACCTTTTTTCTTGGGGAAGGAAAATAAAAAAAGGGTTCCCATGCGTGCCCCCGGGGGTTGGGGGGGGTGGGTGGGTGGTGATGGTTTTCAAATTAATACATGAGGACTAGATGCACAAATATTCCGGAATTCCAAGTTTTAGCAGCAACCCATTATTTGCATGTTGATGTTATTTGCCCTGACAAGCTGCACGTTTTGGTGCATCTTGAACTAAAAGAGAACACTAAGAAATTTTTCCATGTTCCTCCTTTCCCCAGAATTTAAAAAAGAGGAAGCCTCCTCGTCTTTATGTGAAATCAAAAATCAGAATGCAAGACTATACATTCATTCACCCTTTATTTCCCTTCCTTTAATTGCCTATCCTGGTAAAAACCATAGCACTGAAACTTGCAAATTTGAGCATTTCTTGACATAAACTATGGCGTGTCATCTTTTGCTTATAGGTGGTGGGCTCCTTCAAAATTTGACCCAATAAAGTCACCCATGCTTTTCTTCAGAAAGGGTCAGCCGCTGATCCCTCCGGTGAAACCTGATATCGGCTTGGATTTGGTTCTCGAAAACATGGTATGCCTTTTTATATTTTTATTCATTATGTCAGTCATGCTTGATTAGATTAGTATGCCAATAGGTTTCAGCGATCAACTTTGCATGATGCTTGTGATCTTCCTCTGCTGCTTAAAATCTAGGATATCAGCATGATAATTAACAATGGCCAATAGCATTGAAAGCTGAACAGAACACTAGAACTTATGCTTCTTAGTCAGTGATGTCTTTTGGGCAGTTGGAATTTTCTAGAGAATGAACCGCTTGGTATATTCTCCAAAAGAGGAGAGAGATTGTATACTATGGATCCTGAGAATATAGCCAAAAGTCAAAAGTAGAAGGGTGATAAAATCCTCCTCCCCTACAAATTGGCATATAGTCCAGTAGGGGTCTGACCATGCATTTCATTGGGATTTTAATCGTACTAACTAAAAGTCTGTTTATTTATTATTATTTTTTTTTACTTTTCAACCGTCATTTGGAAATTTAAGGTCTAATTAGCGTTTGATCAGAATCATTTAAGTTATACAGCTACTCTATAGATTGAGAACTTGTGAAAATTATTCGTGACTGACCAATAGATTGTTCTGCTGATTCGGGTTGTCCATTAGATGAAGTACGTGACCAAGGAAGCAAAGTCTGGCGCCATCAAATTCTTTCGTACTCAATCACCTAGACATTTTGAGGGGGGAGACTGGGACCAAGGTGGTTCTTGCCCACGTTCTAAACCTTTATTACCAGAACAGGTGAGGTTCTCTTGTTCTCTTGAAATGCTTCTTTCTTTTTTATCAATAAAGATTATATAAGCACTCTTAGTTTAAGCATAACTTGCAGTTGCTATCTTGTTTCAACTATTCAGTTGCTTCTTCACTTACTGTGTGCGACTTATTCATGGCTATTGATAATTTCTTGTCTTCATTCTTCTTCAGGTTGAAGAGCTCTTTGGACTTGAGAATAACGGAACTAATGTGGAGGCACGCCTTGTTAACCAGCACCTCTACAAGGCGCTCAAAGGTTCAGATTTCCACGTGCTGGATATTACTCACTTGAGCGAGTTCAGAGCTGATGCTCACCCATCCACATTTGGTGGGAAGAAACACGATGATTGCATGCATTGGTGCCTACCAGGAATCACGGACACTTGGAACGATATCTTTGTTATGCTTTTGACGCAAATTAGACAATCGAGATGAAATTTTCCGAATGCTTTTACCAGATTTCTTTCATTGTTGAGGTCAATGCTGTAAAAGTGCGTTTTACTCATTTTTCTTGTAGGCAAAATGTATACTTCTTAGGTGCGCCCAGACTTTGCTCAGACTGCTTGCATGTCTGTTTTGTGGTTGTATCTGTTAGAGATGTTCAAGTCCAGTAACTTACTAGGCTTGCACGCTGAAAGAATTGGATAGGGCGAGATTTGTTCCAAGAATAAGTTGTTCTGCCACACATTCTTGGATGAAACTACTACCAAAATCCTCTCGTACTGCGACGCGTCTCTATGTAAAGACGATGAAAGGAGAGGAAGAGGAACGATACTTCTCTCTTTCCAATGTCGATGTAAAGAAAGAGTAGAGAAGATGTTTTTGGTGCCAAATGGAAGGTTGGATCATAAGGCAGAAGTTAGGACTAGAAGGTTGCAACGTGCTGAAGGAATTGGATAGGGTGAGAGATTTGTTCCAAGTGTAACTTGTCTTGGATGAAAACAGCCATCAAAATCCTGTCGTACTGCATCACTATGTAAAGACGAGAAATGTAGAGAAGAAGGAACTATTCGTTTCTCTTGCCGATGTCAATGTAAGCAAACAGTGGGGGATATATCTCTGTGGTGCCTCTAAAATATAAGTTACTTTCTAGTGCATATCAGCTAGCTTATATCTACATTTTCATAGGCAGTAGAGAATAGATATTAAGCTTGGCTAAGTGTCAATGTCCACCCAAGGTTGTCTTCGGCAGCACCAGTTTGAATCGCTGCCAGCCTTGCGTGAAGCCTTTCGGTCACTGTGCCGGCTCCTGTTTTGTACTCGCACCTGCAGTGATGCAACTGTTGGTACTGGACGAACAACCTAAGATGAAGGAGAATGGTATATGTGGTTTGCTTTTGATAGGCAAACCTTGATGAACCAATTCTTGTTACCTTTTGCCCTGGTAGGTCACACTACTGACCGGGGTGACGCCCACAGCTGTTCCAGTACAGAATACCTCATCAGCGTCCATCACATCCTCCACCATGAGTTGACATTCTTCCACCTGATCAAAAAACATTTTTATTGCACAGATTCTTGAGGTTGCAATTTAGACGACTACGAAGAGAGTTGAAACACGACTTCTTTTGAGAGCTTCCTACTGCGCGAGCGTCCGGTGAGTCAAAAGAGAAATTCCTTTACCCTTTCCGAATGATTATTGATTCATTGTGTTCATCCTGCGCTTAATGTTTTATGTAGGAGTATCAATTATTTCTGTATCCTAAAAGGAGAAATGTCTATTTGCTGGAGAAGAATCTCTAGTCCTAACTTGCTAAGTGTAGTCGGAACTGACTCTTGTCTTGGTGGCAAGTTTTACCATTTATGTACGCAGGAAACAAGGAGTTGGTTAGCTCAAAGTGAATGCGCAAAACACAGAGGATAGTGATAGAGCATGCACACATAAGAAGACTGCTCATGCTTTGGCAATCATTGTTTGACTACAGTTTGCTATCCAAAAGCAATCTGCGTGCACCACGTTATGAAAGTAATAGAGATCTGTCTGGTGTTCAAACACTCAAGATTAATGAATTTCTTTCCCTAAGTTGTCATGTAGCCAAAGTAATCGGATTTCTTTTCTTTATGAGTCCCACACACCTGGTATTTGAAGCTGAGAGCAATATCAATTATGCTCTTTCTTGTGATTCCGGGCAAGATGGTATCTCGTAATGCCGGTGTAGAGATGACGTTACCCTGTGATAAATCGCAAATTTGGAGTTGTCATTTTCAGCGGGAAGCCAAAGTTTGTTACGACTTATACTATGTAGGCAATAAAATACCTTGACTGTAAATACATTGCACGAAGAAGCCTCTTCGATGAATTTTCCTGTTGCTGCATCCAGGAACAAGATATCGGAGAACCCTGTGGACTTTGCTTCACTTATGGGCTTGAAAATCTGTTGAAGAAACTTATAGTCACCCACATAGAAATGCATTAAGAGTAGATCTCCGTATGGAACTAGTGTATTGGCATGAGCAGAAGCAAAGCACAAGTTATTAACATTATATGATGAGTACAAATTTCCCTGTTCGATGGCTTACTGGGGAGTAGTTTGTGATGGATTTGATTCCCCCAGTTCCTCCAGGAGTAGCTCTATGGGATTTATCCTGGATGACCAATTTCATGGACATCTGTGGATACAAATAAATCAATGCAATATCGAAATCTTCTCCAACCCAGAAAGAGAAAGAAAAAAAAGATCTGTAGATTCTTATTATTCACAAGAAACAGATTGTCAGTCGCCCACCTTATGGAGATCACCAACAGGTGAAGCATATACCAGAAATGTATATTCTGGCGCTGGCCCATTAAGCAAAACTGGTCCACTTCCGATGAGCAAAGGTCTAATGTACAACGATCCTTTTCCTGGAGGAGGAACCTGCAGAATGCATATAAATCAAGTGTAATTGAGAAATACTTGAGGTCTAGAACGCTTTGGGTTTTGTTCTTGTTGAGCTAAAAATGCTCATGAAGATAGTGCTGATACCCAGTGCTGGTTGGCTAGGACAGTCTGCTTCACAGCGTCAATGAATTGCTCTAAGGATGGTGATGGCATGCAGAGCCTGTCGGCCCCCTTCTTCATGCGCAGGCCGTTCTCTTCTGGCCGAAAGAGCAGGATCCGACTGTCTTTTGTCCGTTGTGCCTTTAGGCTTTCCAGCAATCCCTACAGACAAGACATCATCATTTGATGGTTCGAACTGCAGCAACGTCACTTAACATCGTGGTATTAGCAACATATGAGGAACTTAGACTATATGATCGTCGCCGAGAATTTTACATTAACAAACCCTGCATCCAGAAAAACCGACTTTTTGTTTCCATACAGCTACCAGTCTCTTTTCTTTTCTGCAGACTCTCTTAATGCAAATTCAATCCAATTAGTCAGGAAACACAAATGGAGAGATAAGCACTAATTTTGACGCTATGGATTTTTGTGTACCTCAACCATAGCCCAGGAATTGTGCCTTCAATTATACCCAATATTTTTCTATCCCAGAGGAGATTAACTGAATGCTGCTAATCACTGACCTGCCCATAGTTGAGGATCCCAGCAGAAGGATCAATTTCGAACTTGGAATAGCGAGTGAGAGCTCCTTGAGAGAAGTTCTCGCCATCATTGCACTTTATTATGTACATATAATCGGCCGGGATCAGATTGAATCCCAATTTGTCCCAATCGACATCAGCATTTGTATGTTCACAACCACTGTCATAAAAAAACAGGCAGTTATTTATTATCAGGATAAGCAAGATGACCGTCTGAATCGACAAAAGAGATTTTATAGGATCACCTCTCTACAATCGCCCCTGTATAGGACTGCATGATTTGAGACGTGGTTGGAACGTGGGATGGTGGATAGATGGATAGGTACTCGCTGCAGAAGGAGAGACATTACAAAAAAGAACACGAAAGACTGAATTCCGTGTACTGTGATTACTCAGCAGAAATGAGGTAAAATGGTAATGAAAGGCATCACAATTGTGTTTTGTATAGTCCAGTGGATGCATTCGAAAAGAGATCAATGCCAATCTATATATGCACTCACGACAATAACAATAGCGATACATTGCCTTCACAAACGCTCTGAGCTAACAGCTTTGACACTGAACTGTTTTAAGGATCATGGAATGACTCTGCATATAAGTAGGCATATTTGAGATTGGACCTAATCTATATCGACGACTAATTCTAGGCATGTAGAGACTGATTATGAAGTGATGTGACGAATCTTAGGTGGGCATGCATCCAGATAAGCGAACAAACACAGTCTGTCAAGATAAACGAGTCTTGGCTACTTTCGATCACTTTATCCTTTCACTCTTGCACAGAGAGAGAGAGAGAGAGAGAGAGAGAGAGAGAGAGAGAGAGAGAGAGAGAGAGAGTACATCAAAATGCAGATAATGAATCTTTACAAAGATGAGCTCCCCAGGGATGCAACAAGATATAAGTAAATACTCGGAGCTGCCTCAGGCCATTGACATTGCTTCTGTAGCATTATATAAGCCAAAGCCATCATCGGTAGTAGGTTCAACAACTACTCATAAAGGTTTTGGTAGAGACGAAATCCTTCACGTCAGTATTTAATTATGCCATAGGAAATCAGGGTTTTGACAAGAACAGCGTGCACTCAAATGTCATCATATCGTCACATCTTTGATTTGATTATTTACCCTCTTATACTTGGTCGAAGGCTCGAAGTGCTCTCAACCTTGTTTTCCTAGAGACTGTTTATCCTTCTCTTCATTGTGTAGCATTTCTTAGACAGATTCTTACTCTGTTACATTTCTTTCCAATGTGGTAACAGATCTCCTCTCAAGCATCATCTCAAGCTGCCACTGAAGTATGCTGGAAAGTGCTTGAAGCTCTTCACATATTTCGAATGCAAGCATAAGTAAAAGAGGCCATAAAGGTGTTGAATGTATATGAACTTTATAAGGATGAACAAGCAAATTTTAGTTTTGAAGAGGATCTACATACAACTACCAAAGGATTCAAAGGGTACACATAATAAATCTCCATCTTCATGGGTTTTTAGCTCAGCGTGAATGTTAACTCCGATGAAATCAAAATAAATAAAAATAAATTAATTATGGGTGAAATAATTAAGGTCATCGCGAGCAAAGTATAATTACAATACATTTCGATATAACAAGCTAAAAAACTATCTGGATTACTTCAAGGATTGTCAGACAAACTACAGTAGCAGCTTGTATTAATGCTCGAGAGGACTTGTGTGTAATTTTGGGATGAATTGATGGTGGAATAAAAAACTGAATTTCCTTCACTTGATCTTGCCCCATCCATCTCTATTTCCTTTTTTCGCAAACTTTATTTTAATGCAGATTTCACGCTTGCTTGATGACATGCCACATAGCGTGTCATCTCATTTAGTAAGAAATTCTAGTGAAGTCTTAGTATGCATAGTGCTATTAATATCCTGACGTCTTGCTTGCTCTCAATTCTACGATAAAAACAAGAAAGAGAAATGTCAAATACTAAGATCTGTTTTATAATTTGGTACTATACGTGACGTGGCATATTGCTTTTAATTATTTAATATGACTTACTATCCACTTATAATCTGCCACTTGGTTTGGTTGTTATTAATTATTGAATGTGGCTTACTGTCCACTTATAATCTACCACTTGGTTTGGAATATTAATATGAGTAGATAACATAGCATTGCCCAACAAGAAACACCTTAAAAAAGTTGAGAAGAGAGAATGCAATATTTAAGGTAATAACGAAGAAGGGGAGGAGACGTAGCGTGATGTATATAAACAATTAGTCAAACACATAGGATATTGTAAGTTCATAGCATGGGCCATCGACTCTCAATTTGAGAGCACAGAAAAACTTAACTTTATCAAGAAAATATCAAAATCATTTCCCTTTTTTTTTTTCATAGAAAAAAATTAGCACAGAAATCCCCCGCCATAGCCGCCCGCTTGAATTGTATTGCGCAAGAGAGGAACTGAAATGATTATCATCGATTTTTGGGCCGAAAGCATGAGAAACGCCCTTATTACTTGGTGAATCCTAGGTGGGTTATTAAGAAAATCATTTTAATGGGAAATGATCAGATTTTCGTATATGGTTGGACTTTTTAAAAAGGAGTTGAAAATCATTATCGAATATTTGTTGTCAATTTGCTCTTAAATCTTTTTGGACTAACGGGCTCGGATTCAAGAGAAGTCTGGCATTTGCTTCTTGCATAAAACAGTTTAATCTAGAATTACTTATCTATATATAATGATGGACTTGTTTCATCAATTAATACCCCATGTCACTTTAGGTGAGGAAGAAAATGAATAAATATTGGGTGTGTTTGTTCGTGGAAAATGAGTTATTTAAAAAATGTTTTATGAAAAATGATCGCTTATATCGTCTAGAAAAATAAATGAATGGAAAATTTTTTCAATGCCCATGAAAAAAGTTAGGTATAGATTATTATTGATGATGAAAATTTTTTTCGCTAACTAATTTTTCTAAATAATATGAGCAATTAAATTTCAAAAAATGTTTTTCAAATCACTAATTTTATAGGAAATGAACATACATTTAGTTTCTTTTTTCAAAATATACAAATAAAGTGGTTTTCCTCCATCACATCCTATTACTCTATTGAACAAGCGATAGACTCACAAGTCCATGACCGAACAATCCGTCAAATGCTCTTGATTTTGCATAAAGAAAAAGAGACATGGTTCATGGGATGCTCTTGATTTACATGTGGCTCATGACCAATCCATGCATCAGATCCACCGCTAAAGAGGTATATCAGATTCTATAAGAGTCCATTTGGTCGAAATATAGAGTTTGATGTGTAGATTGAGAGCAGTGAAGTATCCTGTTTGTGTTTCTTTAATCAGAGAGAAGCAGACCGAGGCATATTGATCTGATTTTAGAAAAATTTTTTTCAAAAAAAAAAGGTTGAAGTCTCACAAGTGAAATGTCGATTGATCGAGTTTATGGATTTTTATGTAAGACGTCGACACCTTCTTTATACTTTTGTAAATTGTATCTAATATTCTATATGTATTATGCATCATTTATGTTAATTTGTACTCGTCATATGTGATATTGAATATTAGATATACCAATGACCGATACCATATGCTTTGAACATGGATTGATATTTGTGAATTAGTCATATAAATAATGCGTGCTTATGGCCGATGCTTTAACATGTCTTATAAATAATGCAGTGCACATGGGCCATCTAATAGGTATCCAATTAAATCGATGGTGTCCCACCCTTTCCCATTTATTCTTCGCAGATGACGCCATTTTTTTCCTAGATGCAACGCTTACTAAATGTCAGAATTTATCTATGGTTCTGAATGAATATTGCTTAGCTACAGGACAAGCTGTGAATAGAAATAAATCAGGCTTATTTTTCAGTCGAGACTGTCCTGTAAGCTTACAAGAGCACCTAGCCCGGGAACTTCGAGTACAGAAAATTGGCAAGTATCTTAAAATTCCTTATGACTGGGGTAAATCTAAGCGGGAAATGTTTACGTGGATCTTGGGGCGTGTTCATTCAAAGCTGGAGGATTGGAAAGAGAAGCTTATTTCTAAGGGGGGAAAGGAAATTATGATTAAAACTGTTGTGCATGCAATTCCTCAATATGTTATGTCTATTTTTAAACTCCCGGTTGCTATTTGTAAAAAAATAGAGCAAAGGATAGCGAGGTTCTGGTGGCAAACTACTAACAATAAATCTAGCATACATTGGCAGAAATGGGAAGATCTTAAGAGAAGGAAGGATGCTGAGGGAATGGGCTTTAGAGATCTTATTGCGTTTAATAGGGCTTTACTTGGAAAACAAGCTTGGCGAATGTTTCAGCAACCATCTTCTCTTTACAGCAGAGTTTTAAAAGGCTTATACTTCCATTCTCATGATTTCTGGCATGCAACTAAAGGTGCACGACCCTCTTGGGGTTGGTAGAGTATGCTATTGGGTCGGGACTCTATTGGTGATAAGATATTATGGTCTGTTGGTGATGGTACTAGTATTAAAATACGCAAGGATAGATGGTTGCAAAAGGGAGTTATTGGAGGGCCTGCCCCTCATGATGAACCTGAACTAGTTGCTGATTTTATAATTCCAGAATAGAATGCTTGGAATGGTTCCCTACTTTGCCAAAGTTTTGACAATCAAACGGTGGAAGAAATAGTTTCTATTCCTTTAAGAACTCAATTTACGAAAGACAGGGTAATATGGCAAGGAAAACAGAACGAGAGCTTTACAGTGAAGAGTTGCTACAACATTCTCAGAGCACAACAAATCAGTAAAAATAACAGCCATGCATCTACTTCATTTCATGTACCTCGCACTTTATGGAATGCAATATGGTGTATGAATACAATGCCTAAGTTACGATCCTTTCTCTAGTTAGTTTGCAACAATGCAATGGCAACTAGAGCCAATCTTTTTAATAGGCATATATTGTCAGATCCGCTTTGCTGTTTATGCAATCAACAGACTCCAGAGACGACGGAACATTTGTTCTTGTTCTGTCCATGGACAAAAGGGGTGTGGGATCACTTAGCAATCAACATCACATATTCATTAAAAGGAGTGCAGCGGATAGAATGTTGGTTAATTGCTATAATGGAGAGAAAGGATGCCTTACCAGATCTGGAATCAATCACCTCCCTCCTTTGGCACATCTGGAAAGTTAGGAATACCTTCATCTTTCGCCAGCAGCTACCAAATGCCGAACATGTGATGCAAGCGGCCCTCGCATCTGCCAGATCTAACCGATCTTTCAATGATACTTTGAAGAAGAGGGGTTCACAACAGTCAGCAACAGATCTACGATGGATTCCACTGGATCAAGGAGTAATCAAGATCAATATCGACGCGGCTTACCAACCTCTTGGCAGCGACGCTTCCGTGGCTTGTGTGTGCAGAGATTCCTCAGGCATCTTAGTTGATGGATTTACGAGATTTGGCTCTACATCTTCAGCCCTACAAGCAGAGGTGATAGCATTTAACCTCACACTGAAATTCGTGATACAAAAAGGAATGGAAATGGATCGGATCGACCTAGAATCGGACTGCTTAACACTGGTGAACGCCATCCGTAATCCAACTCAGATGCCATGGGAGCTCCGCTCCTTCTTCGACGAAAACGCAGACCTGCTCCTTCGATGCCCTAATCTTAGGGTTTCCCATTGCAAAAGGGAGGCAAACGCTGTCGCAGACCAGGCCGCGAAAGCGCATGGAGCTAACTTGCTATCTGCCAACTGGGTTTTTTACCCACCTTCGTTTATGCGAGATCTTTTGTATGCTGACTATATGCATGATGTAATTTCCAAAGTATAATATATCAGTTTCTATTTCGACCAAAAAAAAAAAAGTAGGGGTGAGCACGGTGGGACGGGTTGGCCTCAACGCTTTTTTCTTTTGCCTGGCCCGAACATGTTGTGCGTGGAAATTCTAAGTCCGGTTAGCAGGCCCATCTCAATATAAAAATAGACAATACTGAACTAGACTAGCAACCGACCAAAAGAAAACTAGACTGGGCTGGTTCGGGCCTAGCCCAACTTTTTTGGTTGGTTTTAAATGAAAAAAAAAAAAAAAACCATCACGCTATGACTTAGTTAAAAATATTTAAAGTTGAGATGAGCTATTATATTTTGGACCTCAAAAATCGCTTCCTTTATATGTTTAGATGTTTTTAACTTAGTTATGAGTTTATTACATTGTTTTGAGTACTAATGATGCGTCATCCATTGGGAAAAATATTAGAAAAATCTTAAATCTATTGTATTAATACTAATTTAGTCTTAAACATTTTAATGATGTCAATTTAGTTCTAAACATTTTGATCTAGCATCAATTTAGTCCTCAGTTTTTTTGGTTAATTTTGGTCCGATATTGCTAACATGGACTTTGATCGACCAATGTGGCACATTGACATTGATGTTAATAACTTTTATAATATTTTAATATTTTTCGAATTTTTTATTCTTTTCTTTCCCTTCCTTCTTCATCTAGCCAATTACTAGGTCGACAACTAGCTAGAGGCAAGGGCCAGTGAGGATCAACCCTCGCCAAACACTGTGAGGTTGTGACCTTCAATCTTGCAGCCTCTAGTAAGGGACCCTCATCGGATCTATTGAGGTCGGCCCTTGCCCAATTAGGTTGATCGATTTTCAATCCGATTCGATTCCAAGGCAGAACCGAGGACCAGATCGGTTGATCCTCGGACCAGGAACTGGACCACACTATCTGTTCGGTTTAGTCCAATCCAATGAAACCGGTCACTTATTTTTTCCCATTACTTTTTTTCCTACTACTTGAAACTAGATCGAGATAGTGTTTAGTTCATATTTTACTAACTTTTTTTTGTAGTCGATCCAATTCCTTCCCCCTTGGAATCAGGAATTGGACTACTCGGACATCAGTTCCATTTTTAAGAATTGGGTATCAGATCAATACTCCCAAGAATCGAATTAAACCGGTCGGTTTGGTCCAGTCTAGACGATTTTCAGTTAGGATGATCCGTTTTGCATACCCCTATTACCTATGGTTGGAAGGCTCGACCCTCATTAGATTCGATGAGGGTGAGCCTCAACAGAAGTTGGGCGACGCACGACCTCGTCGAATTTGGCAAGAATGGCCACATGCTGGGAAGGTCCCTCATCTATCGTCGGTGACCGATTGGAGGAAGAAGGACATAATAATAATAATAATAATAATAATAATAATAATAATAATAATAATAATAATAATAATAATAATAATAATAATAATAATAATAATAATAATAATAATAATAATAATAATAATAATAATAATAATAATAATAATAATAATAATAATAATAATAATAATAATAATAATAATAATAATAATAATAATAATAATAATAATAATAAAGAAAAAGAAAAAAATAAATAATTTTTTTGAAAAATATTAAAATATTATTAAACGTGGTTAATATTAGCATCGATTGTACTACGTATGCTAACAGATGTCCACATCAACAATATCTGACAAAAAATAGCTAGAATGACTGAATTGACATTAAGTTAAAAGATTTAGGACTAGATTGACACAACTAAAAGATTTAGGACTAAATTGTCACAATTGCAATAGGTTTAAGATTTTTTTGACACATTTCCGTCTTTCATTATTAAATCATATACTTTATTAATATATATTTTTAATTTTTAAAAGGTAGTTTGGGCCAAATTGGGCCATTTAGAGGTTGAGAAATGCCCGGCTTTGCCTGAAAAAAGGGGAGCTTGAAATCTGGACTAGGCCTAATGGGCCTGAAAATTTGGGTCAGTCCGGTCTGGGCCTATTCTGGGTTTCACTCTTTTTTGCTGCACTCTTAGAACTAAGTGTCACGTGGGACAAAGTGCTACAATGTGAAAACTACCTCTTGAATCTTGTAAGAGCAAAGTGGTACATGGTGGAAATCACTCCCTGAACCCATGGATATGTTGGCGGGATTGACTCTATGGAATGCATTATCGAATGTCATTTGTGTGATCTACAATTATTAACCTTTTTGATCCTTAGAAGATGTAGTCAATTACTTGCTCAATTGGTGATATGCTTACGCAATATTGAGGCTGACTTACTAAGAGTGTTGCATGCTAGAACCGTACTATCCTGAAAATTTGACACCTAGTCACATGTCATAGTCTATTTGAGACACCACGAGATTGTAATAATAGGAATAAGATGGATTGATTTTGCGGTTGCACCATGTAGATCTGATATTTGACGAACATTTAAAAAGTAGCTCATATTTATGTAAATTACGTAAATGCCGAAGAAATTGTTCCTACCACATGAAAAAGTAAGTATAATATAAAGTATACCTACCACATTAAGTGATAAAATGACAATCGAGCGTTACTTAATAATAGTAATACCGTTTTATTTCCTATTTCTCTATCCGTTTAAAATTAAACTTAAACCAAAAAAAATACTGAAAAATAAAAAATATAGCATATTTATAAAGAAATCCATAAGTTGTAGCTATTTTATATACGGCTTCTCATATTTCCTTGTGGTTTAATATTACATATTATTTCATATATATGATCTTGGTAATGATTATAAAACAAAAAGGCAGTCTAGAGTTTTAACTTGGTCATCATAAACGTTGAACTAAATTTTCATCTAAAGAATATGCTGAATATCCGTATTCTAAGATAAAGGTAAACTTAAATTCGCCCCAATGCTAGATGCTGCCTTTTTTTTTTAACTTTGAGCATGTTCCTTATTTTTGTATGTTAAAATTCATGAACAAATTTGTTTTAAAGTGTTTGTGCATAGGTCCAACACATTCATAAAAATAACATAAGTGAAAAAATTCTCGATATCATAAGTGACTGCAATTATATGCCAATTTTGATAAACATAACATGTGAAAATACCGATATATGCTGATAAAAAAATGTATCCAAGTATGCACGCAGGTTTTGTAACTAGTTACAAAAGAAAGGGGCGGGGTGTGAATAGTTGATTTAATAGAATCTTGACAAATCAAAGCGAAAATAGAAAAAAAAAGTCAAGATCTAAGTTTGAACTTATAGCGCAAAGTCCATATTTAAGAATAAAGTTCAGAAATAATTTTGCGATAGAATGAACTTCTAAAGCAGCTCGCAAGTGTGCAATAAACTATGACAATAAGCAATAAAAGTCTAAGGATAAAAGGAATTTGCACATAAAGCTCATAGTAGTTTGACTTAGATCAAGCCTACGTCTACTTTCCAATACTGATAACCTTCTGGCTGGATTCTACTAGATGATCAATAAGAGATTAAAATATTGAGTGATCACACTATCTCATTCAATCACTCTTTTTGTGCTTCTCTTACAATCACAAAATTGAAGCTCACGAAATACGAGTGTATGGTTGAAGTACGCTCAGACTTTGAAATTTTAGATTCTGGCCTTTGTCTCTTAGATGCTCTTTGGCACACTGATCTCCTTATATACTCCTTCACTTCCCAATTAGTTGTTGGACAGTCTCTAGAGGATCATCTCCCAATCTATCCATTGGACATATATGTATTAAGAAGATTAAGTAGCTGTTGAGCGACAAAAGTTGAATCTCCACTTGATTTTGGTCATCCATATAACTAGTCTTGATTTCCATAAGTAGAGCTTCTTCATTTTAAAAAAAAACTTGTCTCAAGATTTATTTTCCAATTAAATAAGATTGAGTTAATCAAATCTTTTTAGGTGTGAAATCTAAGCTAGATCACTAGTTGTTATATTACGTTTTGGATTGGTGTCACATTCTGAACTCAATCACGTTCTGAAGTTATGTCTTGTTCCGAACTTGTGTTAGGATGGGAACATAAATGATTCTCTCAGTTTGAAGATCTTTATAACTTCAATATAAAGTCTGAACCTATTCCATCTAAAGTAGATTCTACAATCTAGACTTGAATTTGAATAAGATTAAGATTGCTACTAACTTTTCTTTCAAGAGTAATTCCCTAAATCAAAATACTTCAAAACATATATCTAACTTACAAGAATTTCACGAACAGTTTTGTCAATTTTAAAATTTATTAGAAAGTTTTCTCAATAGAACTTACCCTTGCATACTTAAGAACCTAGAACCTACTATGTCACAAGTTCTACGGTCGGTTCCATGGTCTACCAAGATTACACATATATTTTAAATTGAACAATCGTAATGAATTATCACATCTAATTACCATTATTCACTACAATCTATAAATTACAACATATATATATATATATATATATATACGAAGATTAAGAAATATAAACAAAGTACACGTCTTAGTTATGGATATAGTTGGAATTGGAAGCCGAGACTAGTGGTTTCATATTGCAAACTAATCATTAGATGCCATAAAATGCCATAGAATCACGCGGAGACATAGAATAAGAGAAATACAAATACTTGTTTTAGGTTCCACGTTCTCTAATTTTTGGAACTTGTAATGTACCTTGCATATCCTAGAATTTAAAACTTAGAACCTAGAATCCGATCGGTTTTATAAGGTTTTCGGTTCTACCCTAGAACTCTTGGAACCATGCTCTCCCTTGGTAAAAGCCACGAAAAACTCTAAACTATGCTCACTATAACACATTTCATCTAAACTTTTTTTTTCTATGACACTAAAAATCTCAAACTTGTATCTGTGTAATACATTGACCTTCAATTAAAGTTTTGTTAGTGAGAATCATTAACAATCTATATATATTGATATTAGAAAGCAAACGATGTTGATATGGCACCCACGTGTTCTAAGTGAAATAAAAATGATGTTCTTTTGTTTGAAAAATCATTTAATGGAATTTTGACGGAGGGTGAATGTGTCACATAGGTACAGGTTTGGGGTTTTTATTTTTTTATTTTATTTTTTTTATGTCACAATTTTTTTTAAGGTAAATGTATAACACTATGCATAGGGTTTTTAATATCACAAAAAAATATATAATAAATGTACCATAGTGGGCATAGTTTATATTTATTTTTGGTTCTTTCTGTCAAAAAAAGAAATCAAAGCATCTAGTCTCAGCGAGTGATTTCCACTCAACTAGAAACATTGTTCCAACAATCAAAATTGCCCGTTGCTAAAGGTTGATGAACTTGGCTCCCCCATGACTAGAGCTGGGCTGTCACGGCTCAACTTCGGTAAAAAAAAAAAAAAATCAAATAAAAGAATATATCTATTGAGATTTTTTTATTTCCTTTACCAGATAAAAAAAAAAAAAAATACAATCTTGTAAATTGTTTTCCACCTCACTCCACATCCTCGATATGGGACTTTTTTCGTCTAACACAACATTGACCATATTTGCGTTAATATTTTATTGGAAATTTTTTTCTAAATCACTATAATGACTTTAGCCTTTGAATGAAGTGAATCCAACTAGATATGTTAATGAATTTGGATTTGGATTCTCTCTTGATAATCTCCCAAGGTGACGGATTGGGATTTGTTATGCGTCCCCAACAAGTGATATCGGTGTCGATAGTTGATTTGTGCCCCACTCATGATATGTAACAATGGTCTGGTGATTATCTCAAAAAAGAATTTTGATTCTCTAATCAAGGTGACAGATAATGTCCACTGGCTTCTTCCTAAACTTGATTGGGCCAAGACGACTGAGGTAAAGTCCAAAGGCATACGGTGTGACTCAGCTCGAACATTTGCTAAACTTGGTTGACTTAAGGTGGTGATTTGAGTTAAAATAACAATGGAGAGAAAGGAATACCTAAATTAAAGGAGACAACGGGCCTCGCATAGGAGGCTCACATGTGTGAAGGAGATTAATGAAATGCACGTGCGAGGTTGTTAGGCACAAATAGTCCCACATTAGGGATGTCTTTAGGGTGAATCGTATTAACATATGCAAGTTGAGATTTGTGTACAAGTTCGAACTTAAGCTCTTTTTTTGGCGATCTTTCCAAAAGCAGGTGTCAAGTTTGTGGGGATAAGTACAAAAAAAGTCATAAACCTATTGCATTGGTACCAATTCAGTCCTAAGCTTTTTAATTAGACCAATTCAGTCATAAACCTTTTAATATCGGTATCAATTCAATCCATCCGGCCAATTTTGGCCAGCCGATGTTGACGTGGACATCGGCCAGTGACCGGACGCTGACGTGGCAATTTTTATGATTTTTTAATGATTTTTTAAATTTTTTATTAATTTTTTTTTTCTTTTTCCATTTTTTTTTCTGCATTCTTCCTGGCGGTGGCTGGCGAGCCTAAAAAATAATAAAAAAATTAGAAAAATTATAAAAAAATTATAAAAATTGCCATGTTAGCATCCGACCACCGGCGGTGTGTCCACGCGTCGTCGGCCGGCTAAAATTGGCCAGATGGACTGAATTTGTATCAATATTAAAAGGTTTAGGATTGAATTGGTTCAATTAAAAAGTTTAGGACTGAATTGGTACCAATGCAATAGGTTTATGACTTTTTTGATACTTTTCCCTAAGTTTGTGCTGTATGTTCCCAACAGTCAATTTTTGCTTTAGATTAATCATTTCATCCATCTAGTCATTTACAACAACCCCGTATCAATTCCCGCAACTGACTCCGCATGCGTTGAACTCGTGAATCGGAATTCATTAACTGCAAATTGTGGCGTGTTCGTCTGCCTAAATTTGTTTGAACGAACGTGATTTGAGACAAAATGAAAATGTCGTTGAGGTGGCTATTCAAGCATATAGATCCTAGTGGGAAAGAATATTCTAGCTAAAAGTCCATGACTTTTCAAAGTACTAGGCTGCTATATAAAAAAGAATTGAAATGGAATACGAAGTTAGGCAATTTTGACTTGTGCTTATTGACACCAAATTTATTTTTTTCCCGAAGTTTATTGACATCTAGTTGATTAATTGGAGGTAATATCAGTTTCTTGGTCAACTAAATATCTTCGATTTCAACCAAAAAAGAAAAAGAAAAGAAATTTGACCAAAAAAAAAAACTAAAGGAGTTCAATTCATCAATACATAATAACTATCGACGAATTTACTGCCAAATCCGAGTTATTAGGTAAATATTGGTCCCACATTTCAATCTTTTTTTTTTTTTTTTTTTCTGTAGATGTACTTCTCGATTCTATATCTATATTTATATTTTATAAGCTTATCGAACGGAACGTATTGTGATATGGTCGAGATGGCCATTGCTATGTACTTGAAGAAAGGCAGAGAGAGAGAGAGAGAGAGAGAGAGAGAGAGGAGAGAGAGATCTAATTGTTGAAAGAGATTAACTTTTCAATCGGCAAAGAGATTTACCTTCAAAACTCATACGACTTTATTTAATGTCGGTCCATTTAAAGCTCTTGCCTCATCCTAATGGTGCATTATTTTGACACGATAGTTCATCTCCGACATACAACCTTTTATAATTCAATAAGGCTTTTGGCCTATATAGTTCCCGGGAGGATCATAGTTACAAGTGACCAAAGTACCACCAGTCGCACATTGGTGGCCTAAAAGATCTTCGATTTCAACCAAAAAAAAAAAAATTGACCAAAAAAAAAAACTAAAGGAGTTCAGTTCATCAAGGGAAAATGTTACAAATGGTCTCTATACTTTTACTTAATATGCAATTTCGTCCTTGAACTTTCGATCGGTTCAATTTGGTCCCTGAACTATTGATAAATGTCCGATCTAGTCCCTGAACTTTCGATCGGCTCAATTTGGTCCATGAACTATTGATAAATGTCCGATCTAGTCATTCGTTACTGTTTTTCCTTTTTTTTTTTTTTTTTTTGCTTTTTCTCTCTTCCCTCACCCGACGCCAGCGAGGGCCGCCCTCGCCTACATTCGGCGAGACGGCCCTCGCCCAACGCCGGCTTCCCTCCATCGAAGTCGGTGGAGGGAAGAGAGAAGAAGCAAAAAAAAAAAAATGAGGAAAAATAGTAACGAAGGACTAGATCGAACATTTATTAATAGTTTAGGAACCAAATTGAGTCGATCGAAAGTTCAAGGACTAGATCGGACATTTATCAATAGTTTAGGGACCAAATTGAGCAAATTGAAAGTTCATGGACAAAATTGCACATTAAGTAAAAGTATAGGGACCATTTGTGACATTTTCCCATTCATTAATACATTATAACTATCAACGAATTTACCACCAAGTCCAAGTTATTAGGTAAATATTGGTCCTACATTTCAATCTTTTTTTTTTTTTTTTTTTTCTGTAGATGTACTTATCGAACGGAACGTATTGTGATATGGTCGAGATGGCCATTGCTATGTACTTAAAGAAAGGGCTAATGGAATGAACTCGAGAGTGAAATCTGCCGTAGAGATCATACTTAGCTTCTCTTTCACAGTGTGAAGAGACTTCAGAGGATCGAAGTTCCCTCACTTGAAAAATAGGAATTGAGAGAGAGAGATCTAATTGTTAAAAGAGATTAACTTTTTAATCGGCAAAGAGATTTACCTTCAAAACTCATACGACTTTATTTAATGTCGGTCCATTTAAAGCTCTTGCTTCATCCTAATGGTGCATTATTTTGACACAATAGTTCATCATCCGACATACAACTTTTTGTAATTCAATAAGGCTTCTGGCCTACATAGTTTCCAGGAGGATCATAGTTACAAGTGACCAAAGTACCACCAGTTGCACATTGGGCCTTTGCGCATCCAACCCGAATCGAGTTGCGCCACACCACCTGAGTGTAATGCCCGCAGACCTTCCCGGGCGCGCATGAATTGGAATTGTAGTTGTAGTCAGGCTTTTCCCCGACCCACAGGTTCATCGCTCTTGTGCTGGTGAGATTAGGGGAAAGCCCAAGCGAGGTTCTCTCCATAGGGTCCGCCCGAATGGACCAGCCGCGTGCAATCCCTGGCGTGCTTTTGGGCGTAATCCCGGGCATAGCTAGCCACTCGCTCGTCCCAAGTGATCGGGCCTACACCGACCTGAGAGCGGGCTGCATTGTGGGCGGCGACGTAGTCCTGGGGCAAGTCCTGGGCGACAGACAGAGAGATCAGCGCCAGGGTTAGCGCGGCGAGGAAAATGACATGAAGAGGAACACTCATACGGGAACTCATATTGTGAGAGACCTTAGTTGGTTGATGTAAGGGATGGGCAATAGCTAGGGAGTATTTATATGGCGATCATGTGGAAAAATCTGTCCATTCTGTGTGGAAAAATCTATCCATTGGAAAAGTCGAATATTCGAAATAGGCCACGATGACTAGAAGAGTGCCCGTCAAATTGATCCATCGCCAATGTGATATTTTTCATACTCTGTACAACGTTAATTATTGTTGATGGATTTAATAAATGGGCCTAAGTTGGCCCGGCCACTGTGGGCCTAAAAGTCCGGCCCACGGGAATAAGGCCCGTGGAAGGGAAAGGTATAAAAGGGATGAGAGAAAGGAAGAACGTACCTCTTGGCATTTTTTGCAAGAACGTTCTTCTTTCTCTCCCAAAAGCTCTCTCTCTCTCCAAGACGAAGAAGCGTTTCCGTCTTCCCTTAAACGGCGAATCTTCGACATCGGATCGAACGGACCAAAATTCTCTTCCTCTTTGCGGCGTCGGTGTCTAATCTGTGGCCAACAAGGTACGCTCGAATCCGTGGTGTACTTTTGATCGGTGATACGTGACATTCCCGGGCTTATCTTCCGCATATGATTTAGGGGTTCGGTTTAGGTGCCGAATCCGATTTTTCGGGATCCGACCGATCCCTACATTGGTATCAGAGCCCGTGTTAGCGTTTTCCCGACTTGTATGATGTTTTATGATGTTGTATGATGTTTTATGATTGATTTTTTCGCAAATGAACTTCGGCCGTACGGATCGGGGCAAGGAATCTCGACACCCGAGAGTTGTTCGCATATTTTTTCGATTTTTCGTAAGTCGAAACCAAAATCTGATGGCATAGGGAGGAAGGCGACGTCGAGACGAGTCCGGCGATGTGTCGCGCGC
Source organism: Eucalyptus cloeziana (assembly GCA_014182715.1). Lineage (NCBI taxonomy): Eukaryota > Viridiplantae > Streptophyta > Magnoliopsida > Myrtales > Myrtaceae > Eucalyptus > Eucalyptus cloeziana. The sequence continues at coordinate 10,265,324 of CM024640.1, forward strand.
CGCCGGAGGCCGCGGACACGCCGCCACGCGCGGCCGGAACGCGGGGGTCATCGCGCGTGCAACGCACGCGCCGACTCGCCGCCGCACGCGCCCAGGCGCGGCAACGCACCGTTTCGGCCCGGGCGCGTGCGACGCACGCGCGAGCGAAACGGCGTGTGCGATGCACGCGCGCGCCTGCGCGCGTCGTTCGCCACGCCACGCACGTGCCGATGACGTCATCGTGACGTCATCCTGGCACGCGCCTGGCACGTGTCGGTCGGTTCGTCCGACCGGCCCGACGTTGACCGTTGACTGACCGTTGACCGTTGACCGTTGACTGACCGTTGACCGTTGACCGACCGTTGACCGTTGACCAAAAAAAAAGAAAAGAAAAGGAATTTGTTTCTTTTTTCAATTATGTCTATGTGGATTATATGTAATCCAATATTGTTCTGCATTTGTTGCGGAACAATGCCTCCCCTTCGCCACGTACGCCTATTCGCGTGATTACCGATAAACAAAAGGCAAAGCTTTCTAAGTTGATAGCTGAGTTGACTGATTATCGATGGGAGAAAGGTGACTTAATTGATCATGTTCTTGAAGTCAACGGGAAGATTCAATAGGTCATTTGGAATGGTCATCCCATGTCGCAGTCAGAGATGGTGCGATTTTTCATTAACACTCTTCCATCAGAATGGCAAGATGTGTTGAATCGCATATGGGATGTCAACGGTGCTGCTTCATATAAAAAAAATTGTGATAGATTTTGTAAACGAATATTACTGCATTGTTGCAAGGGAAAAGGTCAAGAAATTGACCAAAATAGGATCTTTCCCAGTTCGTGTGAAGGTTATTTGTAAAATGTATTAGCTGTTTTTGTTGAGTGTGCTATGTGAATATCCTATGTAATGTTATCTACCTGATTGTTGTTATTGTAACGACCTATATGTTTGTTGTATTAACTGAAAGTATTATCATATTATTGTATGTCAATTATCTGTCACTTTCTCGTTAATTGCCGGTTGCCGGTAGTTAGTTGTGGGTAATAATAGAAGTTTCATGTAGCTTCATAGAATTGATTTTGCATATGACAATCATATTAATGATAGTTTTAAGTTAGGATTTTTGGAGGATGATTGGAAACAAAGTGACCTTTTGATTTTGAAACCTTACTTAAAATTGTTAATTAATATGATGGGTTTGTGCAAAATAGATGCATAAATAATAGGCATTAATAACTCGTGCATATATGTCTCGATGTGTTCGAGATCAATGGCTTCAGCCACAAAGAGCATAGTTGCCGAGCTGAACAAAGGTGAAAAGCTCAATGGTGACAACTATGAAATTTGGCAAATGAAAATCTAGTATGTGCTGGAAGAGCAAGAAGCACTTGAGACTCTTATCCTGACCATGGTAGAACCTGAAGAAGGAACCACTGCACAGCATAAGAGAGACAAAGAAGCATTTGCTGCATGGAAAAGAAAGAACTCTCTTGCTCGCATCACGTTGCTGAGCAGGATGGAAAATGACGTCATGCGTGAGTTTAGGCGTTTTGAAAATGCCAAAGACATGTGGGAAGCATTGGTGGCAAGATTTGGTCATACTTCGGTGACCAGACTAAGGCAGCTCACTATTAGGTTTGACTCTTATAAGAAGTCTTATGGTCGAGACCATGAAGCAACATCTTAGAAAGATGTCAAACATGATTAATGAGCTTAAAGATGCTGGCCATGTCCTGACGGATGAGCAGCAAGTGCAAGCGTGATTCGTTCCTTGCCTCGAGTTGGGAGCATAAGAAGGTGCACCCGACTCATAATGAGAATATCAAAACCTTTGAGGATGCATTGCGTCATCTTGAGCCGGAAGATGACCGCCTATTGGCGGCTAAGCCGGAAGCTGAACTCTATCATGCTAGTTCTAGCTCAAATGGAGCTTCGGGCTCCAAGTGCAAGCGCCCTAACTGGTTTGATAAAGGGAAAGGCAAGGAAGCAGGTCCTTAAGGGAAGAAACCCAAGTTTAACCAACATGAAAGAGGAAAGCGTCCTCGCATGAAAAAGCTAGCAAGGGTGAAATGCTACAACTCGTGGCAAGAAGGGTCACTATGCTCGCGACCGTCGTGAGCCAAAGAAGGTAAGCACCCCTTGTATTTTTCAGAACTTAGCTTATGTGTCGAGTTCTGTATTCTTAACTGAATCTAATCCTTTGTGGACTGTGGGATTCGGGAGCAACAGACCATGTAGCGAAGGATAGAGGATCCTTCGTGGAATTTCGACGAATACCAACTGGAACTAAGTGGATCTATGTGGGAAACAACTCCGAGCTGAAGTGAAAGGAATTGGCACATGCCAACTGAATATGCGTGGTGGACGCACTTTGTTCCTTCATGATGTATTGTATACTCCGAAGATTCGTCGGAATTTAGTGTCTGTTTTAGTATTGGTTAAATTAGGTTTTAATTTGAACTTCTATGATAGAGGTGTGAATTTGTTTTTGAATACAAATTACTATGGTTGTGGATATTTTCTGGATGGTTTCATTGTATTAGATATTGATTATGTTAATACAAATGTTTGTTATTCCCTTCTCACGTCTCCTAACACATATGATAAGGATGTGAATGTATGGCATGCTAGACTTGGTCACATTGGCCAGCAGCGTATGAATAGACTAGCCAAAGAAGGCTTGTTGGGCAAAATTGAAAAAGTCGATTTGCCTATCTATAAGCATTGTCTAGAAGGGAAAACGACAAGGAAACCATTTGGAAAAGGTAAAAGAGCTGAATTTCCTTTGCATTTAATCCATTCGATATCTCGTGGTCCAATGAATGTGAGAGGAAGGCATGGGGCTGTTTATTTCATCACTTTTATAGATGATTATACTCGATTCGGATATGTCTATTTAATTTCTCACAAATCTGAACCAATAAGTTGTTTCAAAAGGTTTATGAACCTGGTAGAGAATCAATTAGACAAGAAAATAAAATCATTAAGATCTGATCGAGGACGAGAATATTTATCTGATGAGTTCAGAAAATTATGTGATGAAAAAGGAATAGAAAGACAGTTATCTATTCCGTATACTCCTCAACAAAATGGTGTTGCAGAGAGAAGAAACAGAACCCTACTAGAAATGGTTAGGTCCATGATGGCGAATGCTAACTTGCCTATCACCTTTTGGAGTGATGCGTTGTTATCTGCTGCCTATATACTTAACCGTGTGCCTTCCAAATCAGTTGCTTCCACTCCATATGAGTTATGGACGGGTAGAAAACCAGACTTAAGTTTTCTTAAGCCATGGGGTTGTGCTGCCTATACACTTGAATCCTCTCACAAGTTTGGGAAATTGGGTCCCGTGAGGCAAAAAGAGTATTTTCATAAGATACTCCGAACACTCAAAAGGGTATGTATTCATAGGTGAGCAGGAAAGTGGGAGTATAACTGAATTTGAATCACGAGATGTCACATTCTTAGAGGATGAATTTCCTAAGAAGGGCGAAATAGGGGAAGACAACACCCTATTTGAAACCTCGGATCAAGATAATGATCTTAGTGGAGTTCGTTCAAGTGGGAGTAATATGAGAAGTGATGAATTGAATTCGACTCATTCTCAATTGCAACCACATGATGAGATGGCATCATTATCTAATCCCAGTGGGAGCATAATGGGGAATAATGTGCAAAGAGCACAAACTCCCATACGGCGAACAAGTCGCCAAAGTATTCCCCATCGACGTTTTGACATTGAAGGGGAAACTTTTATGGTTGCTCCACAAGATGAGGATGAGCCTAGAAATATTAATGAGGCTCTGAATTGCCCTAGTAAGGAAAAATGGATTCATGCAATGGAAGAGGAAATGGAGTCAATGAAATCAAACCAAGTCTGGAACTGGTTGATCTTCCAAAAGGACGCCAGAGCTATTAGGAACAAGTGGGTTCTTAAAATAAAGCGAAAGGCTGATGGCTCGATAGAAAGGCATAAGGCTCGCCTTGTTGCGAAGGGGTATAATCAACAGGAAGGAATTGATTATGAAGATACGTTTTCTCCTGTAGTGAGATTTACCTCAATTCGCATTATTCTGGCAATAGTATCAAGTTTGGATCTTGAGTTACATCAGATGGATGTAAAGACTGCTTTCCTCAATGGAAAATTAGAGGAAGAAATATACATGGAACAACCTACTGGTTTCATAGTGAAAGGCCAAGAAGAAAAGGTATGTCGACTTTTGAGATCGATATACGGCCTTAAGCGATCATCGAGACAATAGTATATACGTTTTCATAATGCCATAATGGCATATGATTTTACAATGATTGATGAGGATCATTGTGTATATATCAAAAGATCCAAGGATCAATTTGTGATCATATCATTATATGTTGATGATATATCGATTGCCGGAAGCAATATGGAGTTTGTTCATACCGTCAAGAGTTGGTTGTCTTCCAACTTTGAAATGAAGGATATGGGTGAGGCTGCATACATTCTTGGAATTAAGATTTCAAGAGATCGTTCGAAGAGATCGTTGTCTCTTTCGCAAGAAACATATATAAATAAAGTTCTTGAACGATTTCGTATGCAAGATAGTAAACCCATAGATACTCCTATTGCAAAAGGTAAAGGATTGAGCCATAGACTGTGTCCAAGGACTCCACAAGAGAAGGAACAAATGAAACATGTTCCTTATGCTAGTGCAGTTGGGAGCTTGATGTACGCTATGATGTGTACAAGACCCGACATATGTTTTGCAGTTGGAATGGTGAGTAGATACCAATCCAATCCAGTCCAACACATTGGAAAGCCGTGAAGAGAATACCGAGGTATCCAAGGGAACCGCTGATTTCAAGTTGAATTATCAAGGAAAGGATCTCGCGACTTGAAGGCTATTCTCGATGCTGATTGGGGAGGAGATTTAGATGAAAGGAAATCTACCTCTGGTTTTGCTTTCTTATCAACAATGGCGCCATATCATGGAGCAGTAAGAAGCAAACGTGTATAGCCTTATCCACGATGGAAGCTGAGTTCGTGGCATTATCAGCAGCAGTACAAGAAGGAGTTTGGCTTAAGAGATTTTTGGATCATTTAGGTGTTATTAATAAAGCTACACATCCGTTATTGGTTAACTGTGATAGCCAAGCAGCTATAGCGTACACTAAAGATCCAAAATATCATGGTAAGACCAAACATATAGATACCAAGTATAACTTTGTAAAAGATATGATTGCACGAAAGGATGTGAACTTGCAGTACATATCTACGCATAGAATGGTAGCAGATCCTATGACAAAGCCAATACCTAGAGATGTGTTTTGTGGTCATGTGAAATCTCTAGGATTGCGTAGAGTCTGATGTACTGGATTGTTATTTTCCTGAATTGTTCACAATTAATGAATTTGTGTTTTCATTGTTAATGCCTATGTATCTTTGTTTGATCTTTATGCATCTTAATGCTTAGTGCATTATATTATGTTGAGAAAGTATGTCGGACAGATAAGAGATTAGCCCACTCACACGGGTAATCGCCTCTATTTACTATGTGATAGATAGAGATGAGACTGTTTTTAAGCTTATTATCTAAGTGATAATCGAGAACTCAAGCTTAAAATATGTATGTCGCCTTAACTGAGTGTTAAGATGAGGACATAGTACACACGATGTCCGTAAGTAAAATAACCTACACATTTTACTTTATCTGTCTAAGATGCCAGATGCGAGTTTTGATGAATTTTAATGAATGAGTCAATACGTGAACTCAGGTTAGACATTGGGTATGTCTGAACTATCATCTGTACGGTATTGATGGTGAAGACATACGCTCCATGGGAAAGGAGTTAATACCGTAATACGTATTTCATACTACGTATGCATTAGACGACCTATAAGAGTGGCAAAAGTTTGATCTCAACTTTTATGACGTGTGAGACTCTTGAGGAATAGAGTTCCTCAATTTTAGTGCCCTCATGACTCTTACTTATTCTCAAGATTTCTATTTAGTGTTTGCTATCTTAGAGTGTTGCCAATGGTCATGAGTTGATTCGATCTAATGGGACATTTCTAGAAAAGCAAGTTGAACTGAAATTGAGAGTTTGAAGGAAAGAGGAAGATCGGATTTGTAGAATCACATTGTGGTTTTGTATTCATAGGTCGACCAATTATGACTGTCTTTGGGATAATCATAATTGTGAATACAATAAATATATCATTGTTTAAATGAGATTAAGAGAGATATAAATGTGATCGATCGATCTAGGGTACTGCATACTAAATTTACTCGGAAAATGATGCCCAATATGAGCTGCTATATATTCCTAACAGATGTATAGCAACGAGCTCTCAAAGTATGTTGGTCGCACGGATTATTCACCGGTATGAATGTTGAAAGAGGAAAAGAGGAATTTTCAGTTGATGGGCCTCCATTAGGCCTATCCGCCCATGTTGGTTTTGGTCCACCATGTGCGAGTGGGAGATGATGGATTTAATAAATGGGCCTAAGTTGGCCCGGCCACGATGGGCCTAAAAGTCCAGCCCACGGGAATAAGGCCCGTGGAAGGGAAAGGTATAAAAGGGATGAGAGAAAGGAAGAACGTACCTCTTGGCATTTTTTGCAAGAACGTTCTTCTTTCTCTCCCAAAAAGCTCTCTCTCTCTCCAAGACGAAGAAGCGTTTCCGTCTTCCCTTAAACGGCGAATCTTCGACATCGGATCGAACGGGACCAAAATTCTCTTCCTCTTTGCGGCGTCGGTGTCTAATCTGTGGCCAACAAGGTACGCTCGAATCCGTGGTGTGCTTTTGATCGGTGATACGTGACATTCCCGGGCTTATCTTCCGCATATGATTTAGGGGTTCGGTTTAGGTGCCGAATCCGGTTTTTCGGGATCCGACCGATCCCTACAATTGTACCCCCTGATAATGACCTCGTCTTCTTTTCTTATTATTTTTTATTTTTTATTTCAATTTTAGCCATAGAAATATTGATGACAAATAGCGACTTTGTACCAAGCCGACAAGTCTGTTGAAGACACTATGCGAAGCATAGGTTGACTTGGTAAGAAGCAAGATTTTGACAGGAATTTCAGCTGTAATTTGGCCAGCGCCAGCACCTAGCTCGAAGAAAACTTTATTTTAATGTGCCAGTGTTTGCACGCCTTATCCCCTCCTCAATTCCCAGTATGAGTTATTTTTTCTTCCTCGTTGGGCCGAGAATACAGGGGTGAGATTAAGGAATCCCACCCCTCGATCGTCCTTCCCCCTCTTTTCTTTCCCTTGAGCCTTTACATGATCATTGGACGCCTTTAAAGGCGGCTTATCTTAAAACTCTTTTGCTCTCTTTCCACAAAAATTGTCTTCTCTTTGGTAAAAGTTTTCTCCCCTACTTTTTACTGTTTCTTTACGCGTTTTTTGCTAAATTGGTTTCGCGTCTTAAGTCAATTATAATTTATGAGTAAAGCACCAAGAGCTGAAAGACCGAGCTCCAGTAGTCAAGATTGATGCATTCACACCTTTTTTTTCCTAGCTTGTGTTTCACGAAAGCTGAATTTAAAAATGCGAAACACATGAGGAAGATTTTTATTTTGGATTGTAATTAGAAATTCAATAATTACTCTCGAAAACATTATATGATTTGACAAAGCAACTTTCGGTAATTAGAATTATGATGCCCGGTTGTTGAGGCTAAAAAAATGTAAAATATACTAAGAGCATGCATTAAATCCTCCCATCCATTCTTTGAGCCCGTAGTGGTAATACTGCACGTAAGTTCGTTCATATAACAAATATAGAGAAAAAAACAACTGAGTATAACACAATAAGGTACACGTAAGTTAATTAGCCTTGCTCAAACCCATATTGATGGGTTTTGGCAAGTGCCATGGTCGCCCTATGAAAATTATTGGCCCAACCACACGGGCTATGTCTGCTTTTAAAAAAAATGAGCTAAATAATAAATAAAATGGAAACATAAATAGAAAATAAATCAGTACTTTAGTATAGACGAGTTATAAAATAATTTTCTTTTTTTGAGCCTCTTTTCCCCTTCTAATATTTACGATTTTTTCTATTTTAGAGTGAACAAAAGAAGTACGCTCAATTTGAAAAATATATGAATTTCAATCAAATTATATTTTATTTATAACACATCACTAAATTTATTATTTTTAATTATGAGGTGTTGACGCCTAAATTTCCTTTTTTTAAATTAATTAATTAATTAGGTTGTTATTATTATTATTATTATTATCATCATCATCATCATCATCATCATCATTATCATTATCATTATCATTATTATTATTATTATTATTATTATTATTATTATTATTATTATTATTATTATTATTATTTATTTTGCCTTTTTCGGATAACAAAAAAAAAAAAAAAAACAAAAAAAAAAAAAGAAAACAGAAACTCATAGCTGGGGCTGGGCCTTCAAGTCGAGCCCCTTCCTTTTTTTTCTCCCTCGCGTGGGCCCTCATGGCCTGGCCCACGCAACCTAACCCTTCCCCTCCTTCTTCCTTCTCCTTCTTCTCTGCGCCTTTGTGCATCACGCGTGGCGGCCGGCGATGCATGAAGGACAACCTACGGCCAAGGAGGGTAGGCTGACGTTGGCCGAAGATGATACATCACAGGCGCCATTAATGGCTGCCTTCAATGCCGAGCGCTTCGCTGGAAAGCTTGGATGGGATGCCGGTTCAGCCAAGGAAGACCAGTTGGCAAGCCAAAGGCCGGCAGCCGAAGCTCTCTGTCGACCGGACTCCCCTCGCCTATAAATAGGCAGTTGCAAGCTCCGTCGACGACCACGGCGAACGCGGAGATCTTCCCTTTGAGAGACTTCAAGGGGAAATCGAAGAGCGAGCGCGCGAGGGATTGGGTCGTGAAGCTCGAACGACCTCCTTCCGAGAGACTTCGGGGGAGGCCGGCGGTAAGCAAGCTCGAGAGAGAGAGGGTTGAGCTGGGTAAGGAGCGGGGCCGAGAAGACCAAATCTAGGGGTCGAGCGCCCTCCATCGCAGTGCTCGGCCATCGTCGCCATCCGATTGCTGCTCGCCATCCACCATAGCCCCGACTTTCGCAAGCCCAAATCGAAGGGAGAGTAGAGTTCGAGCACCCTCCCGTCGTCATCGGCGTCACCGCCGTCGCCACTCAAGCTACTTTCTTCACGGACAGTAACGTACGCCGCCACCGCCATTGTCGCAACCCCATCGCAACCCCCCCCGTCATCCAGTCCTCATTGCCGCTTGTCGCCGCCGTTGCCGCCGACGCGTCTCGCCCTCCCCTCCTCGCCGCGAAATCGGGAACCCAGGTTCCCGATTTTTCGGGTCGCGCCACTGGGTCGCCAGGTCGGACCCGGACCGAGAATCGGGTAGGGTTTTGTCGGTCGGGCCGAATCACTTCCAAAACGACGGGCCATCGGCCGTTTTATAAAAAAAAAAAAAAAAAAAAGTGAGTCGTGGGCCCATCTCGCGTTTTCGTCAATGACCCGAGTCGGATCCAGCCCGCGGACTCGACCCATGTCGGTTTTTTTTTTTAAAATAATATTTTAATAAATAAAAATAAATTTTATTTAAAAAAATTCAAAAAAAAATAAAAATTTTATTTTCGAAAAATATCAAAAATAGTAAAAAATATTTTATTTTCCAAAAAAATAAGAAAAATAAAAAATACTTTATTTTCGAAAAATATTAAAAAAAAAATATTAAAAAAATATTTTATTTTCCAAAATAAAAAAAAATAAAAATCAAAAGTATTTCATATTTTCCAAAAAATGCCAAAAATTCATAAAAAAGCCAAAAAGACTTGTATTTTCTAAAAATACCAAAAAGTCCAAAAAGTCCTTTTATGTCCAAAACATAGAAAAAGACCAAAAAATGTTTTTCCTCCCCAAAATGCATGAAAAATCCCTAAAACATAAAAAAAAAAAAAAAAAAAAAAAAAAAAAAACTTCAGGGTTTAAACAAGATTAGGTACAAAAATGACATTAGTGATTAATTAGTGTAATTAAGTCCCCGATCCTAATTTCTCTAGTTGCGCAGGAGAGAGTATTTTTCTCAATATTTCGCATGGGTTTCTAATTAACCCACCCCAAATTGATTAGTGGTGACTTCGTTTTAAAAATTAACTTACAGGTTAAAAACTTAGACTATTAAAGTCGTGAATTGGTGGACTTGGGAGAGTCTGGGCCTAATAAATTTAGCCAAACTAGTAGCCTCCGCAAGGCGCCCGCCCTGATCGGGCGCCGAAAGAAAGAGGTCGCTACAACTTGGCGACTTCGCTGGGGATATTTGAGGACTTAGGCCTTTTTTGTCTTGTTTAAATGCTTTGCTAATTTGATTTTCTTTATGCAAGTTAGTAGCTTTTTATTTTATTATGTTAAAATAAAATGTTTTGTGATTATAAATTGTTGTGCATGCTTTACTGTTTTAACACTACACGTGGCACACACAACCCGGCCACCGGACCTGGGCCGCCATAGGATATTTAGGATGGTGTTAAGAAAGATATGGCCTCGAACGTGAGACTGCGTTGTAGAGGTTGCCTTTCTTTTCTCCGAATTTCTTTAACCGAGGTTAAAAGGGTATACTTTCAACGCGAGACTACGACAGGCAGATACCTTTCTAATTTCAACAAGCCTTCTCAGTTAGAAATCGAGCTCACATCCCATGTGCATGTCTCTGTGCTTGACATTTTCTTTAATAGCAAAATAGTTTCTTTACTTTTACTCAGTCTTTTTATTGGCTCATGTCATAGGGTCAAGTAGTGTAACTTCCTTTCTCATATGTGATGGGAAGAATCAATATCCAGTTCATTCCTTCCCCCAAGAAAGAACTCCTCAAATGGTGGAATTAGTTAGATCAGCTCAGCTAGGAGCGTGTCAAAGCAAGCATTGGTCATCTCCTTCATTTACTCCAAATCAATATCCACTCTGGGGTTATGCAAGCACTACCACATTTCTGGTGCCCTGAAACATCTACCTTCATGTTCGGCAAATTTGAACTAACTCCGACCTTGGAAGAATACAGTCTCGCCATAGGAATGCCCCCGGAGAGGGAGCTTGCCAAGCCACTAATTGGCATTGATCCTGTGGTTAATCTATCACGGTTTTTAAAAAATCATTTGGTAAGAGAAATTGTTAAAGCCAACAACAATGCTTTCCCGCTATCATCTTTAATTGAATGTTTTGAAAAACAGTCAATGACCCAAAAAAGCAAAATCTTCCTCTTAGTGTTCTTTGGATTTATTATCTTCCCCTATAGAAAGAATGCCATAAATCCTTCAATGGCATGGGTGATAAATCAAGTCACTTTTGGAGTAGGATACGTGAACATGGTTTTAGCCGAAACATTTTTATCCCTTAATCATTTTAAGGAAAACAAAGAAAAAATCATGAGGGCTGCCCCAAAAATTTTACAAATGTGGTTCTTTTCCCATATCAAAGGATTTGGGCACCTCATGCAAATATTTGAAATCAACAAATTCAAATACCCATTGCAAAAGTTTCAAAACTTGGAAAAATACTCTCCCAGCGAGGAATATTCTTGATGGATTAATTTATTAAAAAACCCTATCCCCGAGACATTCCTATGGCGAACTAAATGGTTCATTGCAGGAGAGACGCGTTTTGCGCTTGATTATTACGACCCCATCCCCTTGTTGGGCCTCTTCGGAGTTACCTCATATTATCCACATAGGGTGGCTCGTCAGTACAGGGTCCTCCAAGAAATCTCGCCGCCGCTTAAACCAGGATTGTTCCGAATCCTTTTCACCCATACTAGCTATGACTACTCAGAGGAGATCTATATAATCCAAGATGTATGGAGTAGATGTCACACACAAAAGATTGTCGTACCTAGAAGGTTGAAGGGGCAAGAAAAAGCTCATCATGCATCCACAATTTACATCCTCAACCACATAATTCTCGAGGAACTGCAACCAGTAATCCCCGATGTAGCTGATAAACTTACTCTACGAGGAAGAATTGAATCTCTTGAAAAAAGTTTGGAGACAAGCAGGAAACACATATCAAGGCTAGCACGAAAGAGCAAGCGGCTTCACAAGACCGGAGCTTCCCATCGCATACGAAAATGGACAATTCGGTTTTTTGATGTGAATATGTCTAAATGTGAATAGTTAGGACCGCTCTATCTTTTATGCCCTATTTGAAAAGTCCTTTCGGCATTGTATATTTCCGCTATTAATAAATAAAAATAACTCGACCCTTGCCATGGGCCAATGTTCCATTTGTTTCCCTCGCTTATGTTCTTTCCATTTTGCGCAAATACGGGTAATTACGACATAGCTGCATCCAAAAGCTAGAATGGTTGAAGAAAACGTACCAAGCCGTATCAAGATCATGGAAAATGAAATGAAGCAAGTCTTCAATGTGCTCCAACAACTCTCAAAGCAGATAGATTCCATTCAAGGCAAACTGGCTCCTGCCCTAGCCTCAATCGAAGTACTGTTACCACAATCATCCATTCGAGGTGATCAAGGAAGAGAGACTGATGATAACATGCCTGAATTGGAGGACGATTCGCACCAAACCGCAATTGAGAGAGCTAAGCCAGGCAGTTTGTCTAAAATTGAGCATGACAAACGCCTCGAAAAGCTTGAGGAAAGACTAAAACAACCGCAAGGCCTCCAGGATCCTACTTTGACAGATCTCTTCATTTATTCCAAAGTCAAAATGCCAGAAAAATTCAAAATACCTGAGTTTGAGAAGTACGATGGCACGACTTGCCCAAAGGGCTCATTTGCAAATGTACTTGGTTTGAATGACCCAATACGTTAATAATGCACCATTAATGATTCAATTGTTCCAATCAAGTCTAGTAGGCCCTGCCCTGAGGTGGTACATAAAAAAAATATAAACCTCCTCGAAGCATGGAGTGAAGTAAGTGAGGCATTCCTCAAGCAGTACAAGTTTATAATGGACATTACCCCTTCTCGTGAGGATCTAGAGTGCACGGAAAAGAAAAAGCATGAATCTTTCAAAGAATATGCCATTAGATGGAGGAATTTGGCCGCCTAGATCAGTCCTGAACCAACTGATTTCAAACTAAGAAAAATGTTCATCAAAACCCCCTATGAATACCGCAATCGAATGGTAACTACGATTACTGAATCATTCAATCAACTCATTCCAGTAGGAGAGTAGATTGAGATAGGGTTAAGGGATGGCTGGTTCACTAAGCCTGCACCCGTCAGCAGAAGGCTCAACATGAAAAAAGACAAAGAACCCCTGGTTGATGTTAATGCAACCTACACTACAAACACCGGTCACCTCCCGACTGTTTAGACAAGCACAAGTCAACAATAGACCACCAATCGTCAACCGCCTCAGCACTACAACAACAGGAGATAGTTCACTCCGCTTCCCGGATCTCCATCACAAGTTTTGGCAATCCTTCGGAACAAGAACCTCCTCTCAACCGAGCCAAAACGACCCAACGCTGAAAGCTTCTCCAACTATGACCCGTCCAAAAAATGTGACTATCACATGGGAGAAGTAGGCCACTCAACTGACGAGTGTTTCACCCTTAAGCATTGGATCCAGAACTTGCTGGATACTAAGGCATTCTCATTCCAAACTACAAAACCAAATGTCCAAAGCAATTCGCTCCCCAATCACACCGTCAAAGTAAACGCAATATTCACTTTTGAAGCTAGCCAAATCATAAATGTCAATATTGTTGACATCTATCAAGGGTTGGTAGGAGCCGGGTATTATTCAGGCAATGAAGTATCACCCTTAGCAACAATGAAAGAAAGGGTATCAAGAATGATAGAGGTTGGAATAATCGTGTATGTTAGCCACATCGGCATGGTCTCCACTATATCGCAAGTCGTCATCAACTGGGATGAAGAATTTGCTGCACTAAACGCAAGAAAGGAGGACATTGATTTCACCCCACCTAAGGATATCTTTGAAGGGAAAGGAGCCATAGTTCAAGCATTGACAGCAGGAGCAGCTATAATCGTTGAGATCCCCCAACCCTATAAATACGAGGGCAATAATGTAGTACCATGGTCTTACGACCTTGATGTTGGCTTAGTCACAGGGTTTGGGCGAACTTATGCTCAAGCCAATACACAGCTTGCCAAGCCCATCACTGACGAAGAAGCCAAAGAGTTTTTGGCCGTAGTCAAAGCCGGCGAATATAATGTGGTGGAGCAATTGCGGAAATTACCAGCACAGATCTCCCTACTAGAATTATTTCAGACATCTGTTAAGCATCAGAAGTCCCTCATGAAGGTACTAAGTGAAGTACATGTCCCTGAAACGATTGAGCATGACAAACTCGAGGAATTTGTTAGTACCATCCTTCTAAAAGATCAAATGGCATTTTCTGATGAAGAGATCCCCGAGAAGGGTAGAGGACACACCAAGGGTCTCTACATATCAGTCAAGTGCAACATGTCTCATGTCGCTCGAGTACTGATTGACAATGGATCTGCTCTTAACATATGTCCATTAGCGACACTCTATCGTCTCAAAATAGAGACATCTCGGATCTAGACAACCAAGACTTTCGTTCGAGCATTCGACGGAACGAAGAAGGAAACAGTGGGAGAGATCGAGCTCGACGTTCAAATAGGCCCAATCATATTCAAAATTTTATTTCAGATGATGGATATCCCCACTGCGTTCAATTTCCTCTTAGGCCGCCCATGGATCCACGTTGCTGGAGCAATACCTTCAAGCCTTCGTCAAAATGTAAAATTCGTGATTGGAGGAAAATTGATCACGATCCGTGGAGAAGAAGACCACTGCATCTACCACGAGACGGCTATCCCTTATGTTGAACCTAGTGACAAAAATGAATCTAGCTATCAATCGTTCGAGCTTGTGTCTACTATACACGAAACTCAAGGGACTCCACCCCTCGTCCCCGAAATATCAAGCGCTGCAATCATGGTAGGGAAAATTATGACTGGATATGGTTTTATCCCAGGTCAAGGGCTTGGCAGGGGAAACCAAGGCATTCGCGAGCCTATTAAAGCCCTGAGGAGACCCCACACCATCGGTTTAGGATATCAGGAACAACACCGGGAAGGAAAGGCAAAAAAGAAAGCCTGCCTTGTATACCCTCGCCTCGAGGAAACCTTCCCAGGCCCTGCAAAGATGATGCGTGAGGAAGATGAAATGATCGATGTTCCAAAGCAATTCAACTACGAAAGCTCGAAGTTTCCATTTACTTGGACATGGACCAGAAGAACATAACTCAGCCCATACTTACGAAGAAAGAAGAGCCAAATGACGTGACCACCATGTTTGGAGACCTTTTCATAGGTGCTATTGAGGAGGAACGACTAGAAGAAACAGGCGATAACTTCTCATTCACCGAGCTTCAACGTCAAGTCAATGAACTACGCGAGACAATATACCACTTGACAGAAAATTTCGCTCAAGTTGCCTGTACATTCCTCCCTCGTCACAATGAGGAGTTGGCAGCCAATGTAAATGAAGAGGACCCCACTGATACGATTTGGCAAGGGGATCAGCTACCCCAGTCCTCAAGAAACATATGGCCATATTCGCCTCTTCTTAAATCGATGGTCACTATCTTCCCCATCCTCCTAGAGCAAGGAATAATCTCTAGGGAATTGAGGCGTCCTACTCCTGAGTACTTCCTTGATTATGATCCATCCAAGTACTGTGACTATCATTCGGAAGAGTTAGGACACTCGCTAGATGACTGTACTATCCTGAGAAACAAGATTCAAGATTTCTTGGATGCTGGGCTATTCACGTTCCGCTCCCCATGGCTATGTTATAGCAAAGATGACCTCCTCGTGGTACCTAGCACCCATGCCATGCTCCCTGAGCAGGCTAAAGAAGCACATAGAGGAAAGGCGATCATGGACACTTTAGGCCAACCAAGTGATAAATTCGACTACTATGTCAACTATTCAATCCCCCAAGGTTTTTATGACCATCATCAGAGCATCGTCCCTGATGGATGGGGAGGCATGGATGATATGAAGTTCACAAAGCTTGAAACACAAGGAGGCGAGACTGGTGACTGGTATGAAGACTTCTTCGTGGGCGCCATCAACGAAGGACCGTCTGGGGAAATGGGTGCAGGCCCGCTCGAGTAGAACCCTTTTTATTTCCCTCGCATACTCCCCTATGTGGGAACTTGTACATATTTCTTAAGTCTGGCTTGTTTTGTTTTCGACATCAGTTCCACTTAAGGAACTAACTTTTGAAATCGCTCTTCCAAAATGTAAATCCACCTACTATTAATTAAAGTTGAAAACATTTTTGAGAGCATGAGGAGACACACCAAACCGGCCCGTTGATGATATGTAGCTGCAAAACAAAAGAAGAAATCTGAGGCTTGGGTTTTCTCATGCTTCCTCATCTTAAAGAACAATTCATCACATTTTCAAAAGAAAGAAACATGCATGTTGTTAACCTTATTTGTCCCCTTAGCCTATCTACTCTATGATACAGGAGTAATCTAGCAGCAAGCGAGGGTATGGGAATGGTCCAAACCAACACCGTAAGTAGCCATGATAGCAATTTTGATAACTCAGATGACAATTTTGATGATTCCGATGAAATTCAACGGGATTGGGAGCGACACGAAGAAACAAGGCCCCCTACTACTGAAGACACTATCGCTGTTAATTTAGGCAACACAGAAGATCCAAGGGAGATAAAGATCGGTGTGAACCTTCCTAAAGAAGAAGCAGCAAGCTTAATTGCCCTCTTAAAGAGATATCAAGATGCTTTCACATGGTCATATGCCGATATGCCAGGCCTCGATCCAATGATCGTGGAGCATAGCTTGCCAACCAACTCTGATGTAGCCCCCAAGAAGCAACGGCTAAGGAAAACTAAGCCAGAGTTGTCAAAAAAGATTGAAGAAGAAGTGATGAAGCTCCTGGAAGTAGGCTTCCTCGAAGTCTCGCAATACCCTAGTTGGGTAGCGAACATTGTACCGGTGAAGAAGAAAGACGGTCGAATCCGAGTTTGTGTTGACTACTGCGATTTGAACAAAGCAAGCCCAAAAGATGATTTCCCAATAGCCCATATAGGCGTTCTTGTGGATAGTACGGCTGGATTTAAGCTTTTCTCTTTTATGGATGGATTCTCAGGATACAACCAAATAAAAATGAAGGAGGAAGACAAGGAAAAAACAGCATTCATTACTCCATAGGGGACTTTTCACTATAAGGTCATGCTTTTTGGCCTGAAAAATGTTGGAGCAACTTACCAACGTGCCATGGTCATCCTTTTCCATGACATGATGCACAAAGAAATTGAAGTATATGTCGATGACATGATCGCCAAAACCAGACATGGAGAAGACCATGTGAAAACCCTCGAGAAATTATTCGACTGGCTCCGCTAGTTTAAGTTGCGCTTGAACCCAGCAAAATGTGTGTTCGGGGTAACTTCTGGCAAATTACTTAGATTCATTGTGAGCTGTCAAGGGATAGAAGTAGAGCCGTAAAAAACCAAGGCGATATTTGATATGCCTCATCCCTCGACTATAAAGGAAGTCCGGAGCCTCCTGGGAAGATTAAATTACATTACGTGATTCATTTCCCAACTTTCTGAAATTGCAAAACCCTTCTTTAAACTTCTTAGGAAGGATGCACAAATTAAATGGGATGACGATTGCCAATTGGCATTCGAAAATCTAAAGCAGTACCTGATGAAGCCCCTGATTCTGGTACCTCTGGTCCCGGTGCACCCTTTAATCCTCTACCTTACCATCAACAGTGAATCCTTAGGTGCAATGCTCGCTCAGAAAGGACCCCATGACGGGAAGGAGCGAGCCATCTACTATTTGAGTAAAAAGTTCACCACGTCGGAACAAAACTACTCCAAATCAGAAAAAACATGCGCTGCATTGGTATGTGTGTTGCATAGACTCCGGCAGTATACCTTGCATTACCAAACATTCCTTGTAACTGAGAGTGATCCGATCATGTATTTGCTCGGTCGCTCGGCCTTGGTGGGAAAATTGGCCAAATGGCAAATCCTGATCTCAGAATTCGACATCCAAGTGATGTCGCAAAAATCAGTTAAAGGTCGAGTGATTGCTGATATGTTAGCAGATTGCCCTAAGGAGGTACACGAGAATAATTCGCTAGACGACTGGATCTCAATAATAGAAGAAGACACATGAACTATGTTTTTCGATGGAGCTATAAATTTGTTAGGTTCCAACACCGGGGCAGTTTTGATATCCCCAAATGGACAACATTATCTTGTGACTGCAAAATTGATTTTTCCATGCACCAACAATATAGCTGAATATGAAGCATGCATCCTCGGCCTGCAAGTAGCTATTGGAATGGAAGTGACAAAACTAAAAGTGTTTGGTGACTCCGCCTTAATTATCCTTCAGACTGTGGGTGAATGGAAGACAAGAGACGCCAAACTTGTGCCTTATCATGATTACTTGGAAAAATTGGCGCGAGAATTTCAGGACATCTCATTTGAATACCTACTTAGAGTTCATAATCAATTTGCTGATGCGCTAGCAACGCTGTCATCTATGTTGCAAGTAATGAAAGGGTTAGAAATAGAACTGTTGAAGATTGAAGTCCTGGCAAGACAAACCCACTGCATGACTATAACTAAAGAACCCGACGGGAAACCCTAGTATTACGATATCATGAAATATGTCCAGAAGCAGGAATTCCCTAAAGAAAGCATTCACTCTGATCGAAAATACCTAATGAAAATGGCTTCAAGGTTCTTCGTCAGAGGTGAAAATCTGTACAAAAGATCATATGATTCAGTCCTGCTAAGGAGTGTTGATACAATTGAAGCCACATGGATAATGCAAGAAATACATGAGGGAGTATGTGGCCCTCACATGAATGGACACATGTTGGCCAAGAAAATAATGAGATTAGATTATTACTAGCTCCCTTTAGAAATCGATTGTGCCTAACATGTGTGAAGCTGTCATCGTTGTCAGATTCACGGGGACAAGATAAATGTCCCTCCAACCAAACTGCACAAATTATCTGAGCTGTGGCCATTTTCAATGTGGGGCATTGATGTAATTGGCCTAATCAATCTGAAGGCATCAAATGGGCACCGGTTTATTTTGATTGCAATCGATTACTTCTCAAAATGGATTAAGGCCACATCCTATGCAAGCGTAACTGCGCGAAACGTTATGAAGTTCATTAGACGTGACATAATCGCCCGTTATGGCGTGCCAGAAGCTATCATCACCGACAATGGGTCAAACCTGAACAACAAGTTGATTGATCAATTGTTTTCTGAGTTCAAAATCCAACATCTAAACTCGTCCCCTCATCGTCCATAGATGAATGGAGCCGTGGAAGCCGCGAACAAGAACATCAAGAGAATCCTAGCCAAGACAGCTGAAAACTACCGCAACTGGCATGAGAGGTTACCCTTCGCACTAACAGCATATCGAACCTCGATTCGAACTTCCACTGGGGCAACCCCTTTTTCCCTAGTTTACGGCATGGAGGCGGTTTTGCCCGTAGAAGTAGAAATCCCATCCTTATGAATTTTATCCCAGGTAGGATTGTCCAAGGAAGCGTGGACACAACAAAGGCTCGAGCAACTGAATATGATCGATGAAAAACGACTGAAAGCCCTCTGTCATGGTCAGTGTTATCAGCAGAAGGTAGCCCGATCGTTCAATTAGAAAGTGCGACCTATGAACTTTGAGGTAAATGAGCTAGTCTTAAGAAAGACACTGCCAATCTTTCCGGAGCCCGGAGGCAAGTTTGCCCCAAATTACAAGGGTCCTTATGTAATAAAGAAGATACTCCCCGGAGGAGCCTTGATCCTGATTGAAATGGATGGGCAGGAATTCTCCAAACCAGTTAATTTTGATGCTGTAAAAAAGTACTACCCTTGAAAGATGTTCATTGCCTGGCATTGCCAAGCATTTCTCTATCGAAATGAAAATGCCTATGCGCCTTTTATGAGTGATGTATTTACACCATCATAAAAATGTGTTTGGTTGATTCAACAAAGAAGAATGAATGGTAATCACCAGCATTTAAGGGAGTGTCGAGAATCAGGCAGCAAACTCGATGGAATAATCGATACTACCCAGGCAAACGCATAGGAGTGACCCATGTCAAATTCACCTAACTTGGTGTAAAAGACATGTCGTTCAAGAACCAGTCCAGTTAAATAAAAAGAAGCCCTCTATCCCAGACAATGACCTTAGAACTAAAAAACCTCACTTCTTGTTCCAGATGCATGCTCTCGCAAGAAGTAATTAACAAAAAAACTAGAGGTTTTGATTGTCCATCTCAGATTCCATAGAAGCTTGAAGTACATGATTTTACCCAATGCTGCTATAATCAAAGACAGAAGGAGAAATTCCACAGAAGGAAGGTGTTGAAAATGAATCAATGACTAGCAATCAGGCATACGTGGCCATAAATAAGAAAGGCCAATCGAAGGAAACGTTGAACTGTAAAGAGGCTGTCATCGACATTCAAATATTCCTGGAGGCCAACACATATAAACTCTGGGGAAAGACTAATTTGGTATCGTTCCTAACACTCACTCTCTGAACTCATTTTTGCCATATTTCATTTATTGACAGGAAGCGTTGGGATTCAAGAACCAAGTTTAATGGTCAAATAGTGGCAAATCAAGTGATCCAGATCAATTTACCTAACCCGAGGCAAAAGCAGAGATGCCCGTTCAGAGTCCCAACCCTTAGCTGATCATTCGTGTGTCATCTCCTTATTTAATAGAAACAACCCATCAACACTCATTTGTAAATAACCATTTGTGAATAACCCTTTCGATGTTCAAAATTTAACATATTTGGCCACACCATCATGTTGACCCCTAAAGCTGTTAATAGGGTTTTTTGAGTAAAAATCTTTCATTTGCTTTGAGAGTACAAACTCTCTCATGCGGCATGCTTTCTCCAAATGGATTTTTGCATGATGATTTTGTTTGTCTAAATCACTGATTCCATTGAGGATTACTAGAATAGACAGCTAAGTGAAGAATACAAGATTGATTGAGCATGCTGGATGAGGCACGTCAGAATGATGGCGGGCAAGCCATATCCTACACACAGTCCCCCATCTATACACTTGTGAGATGAGTGCAGAAAATTTCATGACTGCAGGGTAAAGAATTCTCTCACGAATGGTACGATAACCAAAATAGTGAGAGGCATTTCATTACTCACCCCCTTTTGAGCCCCATACACTGGTGAAGCTTCTCTCATAAAAAATCACCCCACACTGGAGCATGTCAAATACAAGGCAAATCAGCATCACAAGGTGAGAAGAGGGATAGAAATTTTCTTGCTCGCACTTGCATCAATCTTCGAGTGTCTTTATTGCATATGAACACTCGCGTTAATTTAAGTACCTTAGAATGACGAAAAGCAATTCCTTTTCTATGCATCTGCATACATTGTACAACCCAAGTGAGTCTGTAATTTTACCATCACATTGAGACAAAGTAGAAGTTATTGCCATAACCTAGAATGTTGGTTGAAGATGAAGACTCAAAGTCTAAATAATGGTGCTTCGATTGAACTCGCCTAGATCAGTTCCTCAAGCAACAAAAATGAAAAAGCTAGGGGCATAAAAAAGCAGTGTACATGGTAAAAGCAAGGTCAAATGCCCATAAATGAAAAGTTGGGATAAAAAATAGGGGCATGAAAAAGTAGTGTGCCTGGTAAAAGCAAGGCCAATGCCCCCAGCAAAAAATTTAGTCAATTGTATTCCCAAGAGAAGTTGTTGTTGTGGTTCGATTGATAGAGCCCCCTTCTAACAGTGAGAAGAAAAACTGGTGACAAATGCCAAGGCAATCACCAGCTCTCACCCTTTTACACATGAATCAAGCCTACATTGCATCCCATTGTAAAAGTCTCTTCAGACTAGGGGCACTTCAATCAACGTAGGATTTCATATGTGCATAAGTGTTGCTCGAAGAAGTATGAGCAAGATTACTCTATCTCTTTTCGCAAGGTTCTTGACTTGTAAACCCAGAGTTGATCGTGCAACATTTTTGTCTATCGGCTTCGACCTTGATGGTCCCTTTTGATGAGTTGCTAACCAAGTCTTCATCACAATTTAGACAAAAGACCTCTCACATTGGTAAAGTTGTACCACTTGCGAGAATACTCGGACCCCTGCTGACATGATGACAATGAGAAGTGTGATCCTTATAAATCCCGCATCAATGGTCATGATAAAACAGCCTTTCCATGAGAATGAGTGAAAAGTCCTTTTAGACTGAAAGTCCCTCATCTAGCATGCTCAAGACATCTACATTCTAAATGAGGGTTGTCTTTCAAAATCTTCCCCAGTGGAATTCAAATGGTACAAAACTAACAAAATTGTCATGCATAAATCCCATTTGAACTCATGAATTTACAGCATATACAATCATTGTGTACATGTGTGCATATTGTGTAAATAGCAAACATACTCTCAGTAATAAGAGATATTGCCAAGTAAGCATATCCCTATCCCCATCTATCTTAAAGTACCTACCACTGTCCAGGTACTCTCTTCTTGTCACTCGACCTATTCGATTCATCCCCTGAGTTTGGGTGCTTGCAATGGTCTAAGTGTCCCCTTGTATTTAGGTACCCACCATTTGCCGGGTACTCCCTCTATTGACACTCAACCTGTTCAAGTTGTCTTTAAAGTTTGGATGCTCGTGACTGTTTAAGTATCCTTTTGTCTTTGAGTACCGATCATCGTTCGGATACTCCCTTTTCATGACACTCAGCTTGTTTGAGTTGTCCCCAAATAATATTAGTAGTTGTTCAAGCATTCCATCACATTGTGCGCTTGCGATTATCTAGGTATGCTTTCTTACACTTGGACCAGCTAAGTAGTCCCTGATTGTATCATTAAATATTTGTGTACTTTATACACCCGTGTGCCTGCGGCCATCCAGGTAAGCCTCGTGCTACATTCAAATTCTCAATTTCCAGAAGGTGAGAGACCTTCATGAATATGCGAGGCATGTCCTTAATATTCCCCATTACCAGGAGGTGGGAGACCTTCACGAATATGCGAGGTTCGTCCTCGATATTCCCAATTACCAGGAGGTGAGAGACCTTCATGAATATCCAAGGTACGTCTTCGATAGTCCCAATTATCAGGAGGTGAGAGATCCTCACGAATATGTGAGACCCATCCTCGATATTCCATCTGCTAGGTATTCTTTAGAAATTCGTACTTGTGATCATCCGAGTACCTCTTCAATGCCTGCGAACGTTCAGGCATCCTTCAAAGTCCATACTTGTGATCATCTAAAGTACTCTTTCAACACTTGCAAGCAATCAGGTATTTTTTAGCATCTAGTACTTGTGATCATACAGCTACCCCTTCGATATCTGCGAACATCCAGGTATCCTCCAAGAGTTTGTACTTGTGATCATCCAAGTATCCCTTCGACGCCTACAGAAGCCCAAATATCCTCCAGGTTAGTACTTGTGAATATCCATATACTCTTTCAATGCCTATGAATGTCCAGGTATCTTCCAGAACAGATGCCCTGAGAAAGGTTGGTGCATCCCTCGAGAAAGGTCGGGTTCCAACTGGTGTCCCTGATAGAAGTCAGGCACCCCACAAATCGATGCCCTGAGAAAAGTCGGTGCATCCTCCCGAGAAAAGTCGGGTTCCAACAAGTGTCCTTGACAAAAATTAGGCACCTCACAAAACTGATGCCCTAAGAAAGGTCGACACATCTCCCGAGAAAGGTCGGGTACCAACTGGTGTCCTTGACAGAGGTCAGACACCCCCACAAAATAGATGCCTTGAGAAAGGTCGGCGCATCTCCCGTCACGGCAACTGAAGAAAGGTTTAGGTCCAAGACAAACTACTAGTTGCTCTAACAGGCGACTAAAGAATAGTTCGAGTCCTAAAGAAGCAACCTTCTCGTATCACCAGGTAAGATGACACCTTGATACTTGCCAAAACTCGGGGTTCACACCCTATTTCACTCACTCCTGGTAAGTAACTACAGGTATCTTCTTATCTGTCTTAGTATATGTAAAGTTATATTACTCTTTTTCTGCATAGAAAATAGGTCCCAAATAAAATATAATCTGCTATGCATGTATGGATAAAATTTAGGCATCAGTTTGTCTTTGAATACAACCTCTGCGAACTCGCCTTCAAAGAGGGGTAGCTATTGACGCCTAAATTTCTTTTTTTTTAATTAATTAATTAGGTTATTATTATTATTATTATTATTATTATTATTATTATTATTATTATTATTATTATTATTATTATTATTTATTTTGCCTTTTTGGATAACAAAAAAAAAAAAAAACAAAAAAAAGAAAAAGAAAACGAAACTCGCAAATTCTTTGGGGTTGCCCTCCCTTTTTTTTTTCTCCCTCGTGTAGGCCCTCACGGCCCGGCTCGCGCGACCTAACCCTTCCCCCTCCTTCTTCCTTCTCCTTCTTCTCTGCGCCTCTGTGCATCATGCGTGGCGGCCAGCGACGCGCAAAGGATAGCCTACGGCCATGGAGGGTGGGTCGACGTCGGCCGGAGATGATAGATCAAAGGTGCCATTAATGGCTGCCTTCAATGCTAAGCGCTTCGTTGGAAAGCTTGGATGGGATGCCAGTTTAGCCGAGGAAGACCAGTTGGCAAGCCAAAGGTCGGTAGCCAAAGCTCTCTGTCGATCGGACTCCCCTCGCTTATAAATAGGCGGCCGCAAGCTCCATCGACGACCACGGCGAACTCGGAGATCTTCCCTTTGAGAGACTTCAAGGGGAAATCGAAGAGCGAGCGTGCGAGGGATTGGGTCGCGAAGCTAGGACGACCTCCCTCCGAGAGACTTCGGGGGAGGCCGGTGGTAAGCGAGCCCGAGAGAGAGAGGGTCGAGTTGGGTAAGGAGCGGGGGCGAGAAGACCAGATCTAGGGGTCGAGCGCCCTCCGCCGCAGCGCTCGGCCATCGTCGCCATCCGATCGTTGCTCGCCATCCACCGCAGCCCCGACTTTTGCAAGCCTAGATTGAAGACGAGTTCGAGCACCCTCTGCCGTCGTTGCCGTTCGCCACTCGAGCTGCCGTTCGCGGACAAGTAACATACCGCCGCCATCGCAACCCCCCTGGTCGTCCGGTCCTCATTGCTACTTGTCGCCGCCGTTGCCGCCATTGCCGCCACAGCGTCTTAGCCCTCCCCTCCTCGGCGACGCAAATCAAGAACCCTAGGGTTCCTAATTTTTTCAGGTTGCGCCCCTAGGTCGCCGGGTCGGACCCGGGCCGAGAACCAAGTAGGGTTTCACCGGTTCGTTCCCAAAACGACAGGTTGACGGGCCGTTTTGATAAAAAAAAAAAAAAAAAGGGAAAAAAAACGAGTCGACCCCGCGTAGCAGGCCCGTCTACATTTCGGGTCAACGACTGGCCTCGGATCCGGCCGCGAGACCCAACTCGGCTCGTTTTTTTTTTTTTTAAATAATATTTTAATAAATAAATAAAAATAAATAATTTATTTCAAAAAAATAAAAAAATAAAAAAAAGGTTTATTTTCGAAAAATATTAAAAAATAGTAAAAAAATATTTTATTTTCCAAAAAAATCAAGAAAAATAAAAAATACTTTATTTTCCAAAAAATATTAAAAAAATATTTTATTTTCCTAAATATAAAAAAATAAAAAATAAAAAGTATTTCATATTTTCCAAAAAAGCAAAAAAAAAAAAAAATCTATAAAAAGCCAAAAGACTGGTATTTTCTAAAAATACCAAAAAATCCAAAAAGTCCCTTTTATGTCCAACAAATAGAAAATGACCCAAAAAATGTTTTTCCTCCTCAAAAATGCATGGAAAATCCCTAAAACATCCAAAAAAAAAACCTCAGGGTTTAAACAAGATTAGGTACCGAAAGGGCATTAGTGATTAATTAGTGTAATAAAGTCCCCGATCCTAATTTCTTTGGTTGCGCAGGAGCGAGTATTTCTCTCAATATTTCGCATGGGTTTCTAATCAACCCATCCCAAATTGATTAGTGGCGACTCCGTTTTAAAAATTAACTTACAGGTTAAAAACTTAGACTATTAAAGTTGTGAAGTGGTGGACTTGGGAGAGTCTGGGCCTAATAAATTTAGCCAAACCAGTAGCCTCTGCAAGGCGCCCGCCCTGATTGGGCGCCGAAAGAAAGAGGTCGTGACATGAGGAAATCAAATGGAATACCAAAAAAGTGATATTTATCTCAAATTCCCAATATTTTTAAAGTAAAAGTAAGATTCAATCGTAAAAATTATAGAACATTTGAATTCTTTTTTTATTTTATTTCCTACTTTCGGAATAGACTTAATTTAATATAGTTTCCATTATTGTAAGTACAATATTGAAGCATGAAGATTCACCTACTAGACCTAGCTAAAATTTTTTGACAAGACCTAGCCCTGCACCTTGGTGTGTCGCTTTATAAATTATACATCAAAATGGAAAATGAAGTATGAGATGTTTAAGCATAAAAATGACTGAAAATTCTAAAAATTATGCATCATTTTTTTGAATAATCATATCATATGTACAAACTCACAAATCTGATATCATAAGCTATTATATTCTTTTTATTCTTTATAATGTCCTAGTCTTGGATAATTCCATTGACGTAGAGTGCCTGACTTGAGAATCCATTTTTAAAGAAGGTTCGGCAAATGATCAATTTGGACGAACCTAACTATTTTGATCTTCCTGAGTGGAGGAGACGGGCAGAGGGGAGGACGTGTGGCGGTTAACATTTTGGACGAGCTTGGAAAAATAGAAAGAAAACCATGATGGGAAGGGCGGCATCACCAGACGAATTTCCGCGGTTTGATTTGTTATCTTTTTCTCTTCTGTTCTTTTCCGTCTTTGATTTGGCCTCCTCCCCTCTGCCCGTCTCCTCCACTCACGAAGCCAGTCGCAAATCTCCTTTGAAAATGTCCTAGTCTTGGATAATTCCATTGAAGGTTCGGCAAATAATTTACTGAATAGTTTTCGGTGGGAGATATCATTGTCACTATCGCTATGGTCATCACATGGACTATTTTCCACGTTCAAGGAGGCCAAATCAAAGATGGAAAAGAACAGAAGAGAAAAAGATAACAAATCAAACCGCGGACATTCGTCCGGTGATGCCGCTCTTCCCATCATGGCTTTCTTTCCATTTCTCCAAGCTCGTCGAAGATGTTGACTTTTCTTTATTCCCACCGAAACCCTAGGAACCCTAGTTTCTTGTCCCGACCGTTTCTTGTCTTTAACAATTACTTATTTTTCTGGAACCTTTTGAACTCCCGAATCTGATTGGCTCGAACCAAGAATTTTCCCTTTTATATATTAATAAGACCGTTATGTCGTTGGAATTTCATAACAGATTTGAAATGTTAAATTGCTTGTGATCTCCGGCAATCTTGCGAAACAGACAAATTGAGGTCCCATGCATAGAATCTGCGTATCCTACGCTGCCCGTATTTCATCTTTTAGGTTCTATTGTGTATGCTTTTTCTTTTCTTTTATTGCCCTAAATATAGCGAGAAAACCACAAATTACGACTCTATGAAATATCATACTAATCTCAACAATCAAGTAAGATACAGATTAAAACACCCCATGGGTAACGCAAACATGAGATTATATAATGTCTTGCTTTTAATCCACGTGTTCATCCCTATCCTTTACCACTAAGCTACGACAAGAATTGCATGTAATCTTCTATACAATAAATTGTAATATTATTCCCGAAATAGTGGGTCTTCGTCGGTCGTGCCCATAAAGCAAGTGGAATACATGTTGAGCAAATTTCGGGGACACTAAGAAAAGTCTTTCTTGTTCTTTTGTTGTTGTTGCAGTGGCATAAAGCTATCCATAATAAGTTTTGAAAAATTGTCTAAAAGGGTCCTAAATCTATTATACGACAGCAAATTTAAGCCTCAACTTTATAATTTCGTCAATCCAATCCTCAACTTTTTTTTCGTTTATTTTCCAGCCAAGGGTTAAAATTTAGGGTTTTTGTCTATATATAATAATCACTGTAAAAGAAATAGAAAAACTTTTTGCGAGTGGCTTCAATTAAGGCGTGAAGACCAGTTTGTAAGTTTAGTTATTATCTATATGAAGACTCGTACGATAAACAAGGCCGCTCATAAATTATTATTATTTTTCTTTAATAGTGGTTAGTACTTCATCATATATTGAATTTTATTTATTTATTTTTTTATCGTGAAGGACTGGCTTATGGCTTCTTTCATGCACGGCACCGTATTCCATGAAAGCGAAACCCCTCACATGTTAATTCACCGTCACAAGCGCTGATTGCCAGCCGCAACTTATGACCTTATGATAATATATACCATGCTACGCACCCTTGAATTAATCAACTGACATTAGCATCGCTATGCATTCGACTCTGAAACCGATGCTTATGGGTATGATTCCTATCTCAGATAACTTGGATTTAAGTTGGAGTCCATAAAGGTGGATTGAGTTCCTTAAGCCGGCTAATCAGGTCATGCCTCTGTATTATTTTAAAAGAAAAAAAAAAAAAAGTGACGCCCGTCTATGTCTTTATTTTACTCGATAGATACACATCTATCTATGTCTATGTACATAAGTCAAAACACCCTTTGTCTCACTTTTAGAATCCCTAAATTACCTTTCCTTCTTTGTCTCATACCCACTCGTTTCATAAATAACGATCTGATTTCTTTTGTCTCGTCATAATTTTAGACTTCTTTATTACTTTTGTTTTCTTTTTCTTATACTCACCTACTTTATATATAACCACTTTTTCTTTCTATGCATAATTCCTATGACCCTAGTGTATAATGGTGATCTGAATGACTTGCTGTTTCCATTCAAGCGAAGTGATTGTCATTTATAGTAATTTAAAGATATTTAAAGTAAAACAGCGAAGTGACTAGCTGTTCCTATGCCCAAAGATACGCCGGCATACGCCGGGGAATTTCGAAGGTTAACATCCCTACTAATTTACTAATAATGAGTGTACTTTTCATGTGCATTGGTGACATATGGTCAATGTGTACTGGAGACGCTAGCTAGGAGTTTTCAAGTTGAAATTGAATATTAATAGATTATTATATGTAGTTTACTTTCCTCACATATGGAGGATTCATGTGGATTTATCGTTGCCTTCTTTCTAAAGGTGTAATGCCGTCTATATCTAGGCCTCTGCGCGGTCTTACATTTGATTATAAAAGCGTTATGATCGAATAAATGATCGGGGAAAATGATTATAAAAACATCACTACCGTCAAAAAGCCATGATAGTGTACGTTGGCTTCCTGCTAAACTTGATTGGGTCAAGACGATTGGGGTGAGTCTGAAGGCAAATGGTGTAATTCAGATCCAACATCAGCCAAAATTGATGGGTTCAAGGTGGAGATTCGAGTTGAGATAACGTTGGTGAGGAAGGAAAACCTTGATGAAAAGAGAGAATGGATCTCACATAGGAGGTTCACATGTGTGAAGGAGATTTAATGAAGTGCATTCATGGGAGTGTTAGGCATAAAAAGTCTCACATTAAGAATATGCTATGCGATTAATCATATTAATATATCCAAGTTGAGATTCATTCATAAGCTTGGATTTGAGCTCTTTCTTGGCGATTTCCCCAAATGTAGATATCAAGTTTGTGTCGCGTGGTCCTAACATTCAAGATTTCTAGAGCTTTGCATTAGTCATTTCATCCTCCTAGTCATGTATAATAACATCGTCTCGATTCCCACGAATGACCTGCGAGCAATAAACTCATAAATTGGAATTCATTAAACTCAAATTGCGGTGTGATCGTGTGTCTAATTTTTTTTTTTTTTTTAGAACAACGTAATTTGAGACAAAATGAATATATCTTTCAGGTCGTTATCCAAGCATCCAGATCCTTGCGGGAAAGAATATTCTTGCTATGAGTCTATGACCTTTCAAAGTACTATAATGGGCTGCCATGGATAAAAGGGGCTGATATCGAATGCAAAGTTAGTCAAGTTTGACTAGCGCTATTGAGACCTAGTTGATTAATTAGGGATAATATCACCTACTCGGTCAACTAAAGGAGTCCAATTCATCAATTTATAGTAAATATCGACGAATATACCACCAATTCCAACATTATTCGCATTTTAATCTTTTTGCCGTGGATGTATCATCGATTCTATCAAATATAAATCTTATAAGCTTAGCGAATGGAATGTATCCTTATATGGTCGAGACGGCCATTGCTATGTACCAAAATTAATTGAAAGAGCTAATGAAATGAACTTGGGAGCGAAATGCGCCATAGAGATAATACGCAGCTTCTCTTTCGCAGTGTTAAGGGCTTCAAAGGATCGTGATGTGCTTGAGAGAAGGGAGCTGAGGAGATTTGATCAAGGATTGAAATTCCTTCACTTAAAAAATAGAAAATTGAGAGAGATAATTATTGAAAGAGATTGACTTAATCGGCAAATAGATTTGCCTTCATCATTCACATGACTTTATTGAATTTTGATGCGTATAAAGCTCTTGCCTCATCCTAATTGGACTTTATTTTGACATGATTGTTCATCATCCAACATACAAGTTCTTTTTCAATAAGGCTTCTGGCCTACAAAGTTGCCGGGAGGATCATAGTTACAAGTGACCAAAGTACCGCCCGTTGCACACTTGGCCTTCGCGCATCCAAGCCGAACCGAGTTGCGCCACACCACTTGAGTGTAATGCCCGCAGACCTTCCCTGGCGCGCACGAGTTGGAATTGTAGTTGTAGTACGGCTTCTCCCCAACCCACATGTTCACCGCTCTCGTGCCGGTGAGATCAGGGGAAGCCCACGCGAGATTCTCCCCATAGGGTCCGCCTGAGTGAACCAGCCGCGTGCAATCCCTGGCGTGCTTTTTAGCGTAATCCCTGGCATAGCCAGCAACCCGCTCGTCCCAAGTGATTCGGCCGACGCCGACCTGAGAGCGGGCCGCGTTGTGGGCGGCGACGTAGTCTTGGGGAGAGTCCTGGGCGATGGACAGAGGGATCAGCGCCAGGGCTAGTGCGACGAGGAAAATGATATGGAGAGGAACACTCATACGGGAACTCATATTGAGAGAGACCTTAAAGGTTGGCAAAGGAAGGTCTTAGTTGATTGATGAAGAGATAGGCAATAGCCAAGGGGGTATTTATATGGAGATCATGTGGAAAAATCTGTCCATGTGGAAAAGTCGAATGTTCAAAATGGGCGACGATGACTAAAAGATTGCCCGTCGAATTGATTGATGATAATGTGATAATGTGATAATTTTCATATTTTTATTTTCTCTTGAAAATAATAATATTTTCTAGAAATATTGGGACAGATATTAGACAACGTTAATTATTGTACCATTGATGATGACTTCGTCTTCTTCTTCTTGTTTTTCTTTCCTTTTAATTTCAATTTAAGCGATAGAAATATTGAGGACAAATAGCGACTCCGTCGATTCTTTACATAATCAGTGGACGCCTTAAAAGGTGACTTATCTTGAAACTCTTCTCTTTCCACAAAAATTGTCATCTCTCGGGTAGTGGTTTTCTCCCCTACTTTTGACTGTTTCTTTTGGCATCTTATGCTAAATTGGTTTCGCGACTAAGTCACTTATAATTAACCAATAGCTGAAAGATCAATCTCAAGAAGTCAAGCTTGATGTATTCTCTATTTTTTTTTTCTTAACCTGTGTTTGAACGAAAGATGCATTTGCAAAAATTTAAACACATGAATAAGATTTTCATTTCAGGTTATAATTAGAAATTCAATAATAAATCTCAAAAACATTATTTAATTTGACAAAGTAACAATCGGTAATTGGAATTATGGTGCCGGGTTATTGAGGCTAGAGAAATATAAATTACACTAAGAGCATGCATCACATCCTCCCATCCATTCTTTGAGCCAATAGTGCCATGTAAGTTCATTCATATGACAAATATAGAGAAAAATATTCTGAGTATAAGTGCAATAAGGTACGCATAATTAGATATGACCATTTGATAGGTTCGGTTCGAATTTATAGGAGCCTTGCTCAAACCCATTGGCCCAACCACATGGGCTATGCTTACTTTTTTCCATAAAGTAATTGAGCTAAATAATAAACAAAATAGAAACATAAATAGAAAATAATTTCTTGTGGTACTTTACTT
Source organism: Eucalyptus cloeziana (assembly GCA_014182715.1). Lineage (NCBI taxonomy): Eukaryota > Viridiplantae > Streptophyta > Magnoliopsida > Myrtales > Myrtaceae > Eucalyptus > Eucalyptus cloeziana. The sequence continues at coordinate 10,297,402 of CM024640.1, forward strand.
TAGATGACTCATAAGTACTTCTCTTTTCTTTTTAAGCCACATTCTCTTCTAATGCAAACCAATAAGAATGAAAACGCGAGTGTGCCAGCCCAATCCTCATGTGGTCAAAACTATCGTGGAAGGAAAGGCGTGCCGCGGTGCCACTTTACCACTCCGCAAAGTGGAATTCTTCTCCTAATAATTCTTGCTTTGTAAAATGTATTCCCCTAGATCGAAGGTAATTCAAAATTCTAGGAAAAAAAAGAAAGAAAATGAAATATTTATCAATGGCTTGTTCTCCTTCTGCAGAGCCGTAACTTTTCCATGTTTTACATGTCCCGTTGTTCACACCGTCTGCAAATGGCTAATGTATATAGAAATTGTTCGTTCTGCACACTCAAATACAAATATCAGTAAACTTAGATTATTTCATCATCTCAAACATCGTGGGAGATTTTATCAGAAAATACACAAAATGGTTTTGTTAGATGGGCCATGAAAGAAACCGAGAGAATGAAGAACAAAGGAAGGAAAAGTATTCTATTCTCTTCGATTGATTATGAAAATGCACAGATCTCTTGTAAATATAATACAATGAGTATGTAATTAAAGAAAGTAAATTATTCTATTTATCAATCTGTATCTAAATCTAATCTTGATTGATATGTAACAATCATAATTAAATCAAATCTTCTCGATCAAATATTCTTGCATATCTTCCAACACTCCCCCTCAAGCTGGTGGCTTGTAGATGTCCAAGACGCGTATTGTTCAAAAGATATGCGTGTTGTCTCTGACACAAGGGCTTGGTAAAGATGTCTGTTGGTTGTTCTGTTGTCCCAATTCCCTTTGTCTCAATCACTCCTTCTTGGATCTTCTCCCGTGTGAAGTGACAATCCACCTCTATGTGCTTGGTTCTTTCATGCACTATAGGATTTGCAGCAAGTTTGAGAGTGGCATCATTGTCACAATACAACTTTGTTGGTCCTTGTACTTGTATTCCGAGATCTTTAAGAAGGCCTCGTAACCATATTACTTGGCAAGTGGTTTTTGCCATAGCTCTGTACTCTGCTTCGGCTGAGGACAAGGACACAATAGGTTGCTTCTTGGTCTTCCATAAAAGAAGAGATTCTCCCAATTTGATGCAATATCCAGTGACTGATCTTCGACTTATGGGACATGTTGCATAGTTTGCATCACAGTATGCTGTCATTTGCATGTCACATCTCTTGGATAGAAGTATCCCGAGTCCTGAACATTTCTTCAAATATTTCACAATCTTCAAGGCATCGTCTAAATGGGATTTCTTTGGATTGTGCATGAACTGACTAAGTGTCTACACTGCATAAGAGATATCAGGTCTGGTCATAGTCAGATATATGAGCTTCCCGACAAGCCTTTGATAACCTGATGGATCGCTGAGTGTTGGATCATCATTTCTAGATATACCCTTATCATAATCTGCAGTAGTTAACTTAGTATTCTGCTTGATGGGAATTACTGCTGGCTTACATCCTGACAGACCTGCTTTTGATATAATCTCCAAAATAAACTTGCGTTGACTAAGGGAAATCCCTTGGTCAGATCGATCAATTTCGATTCCAAGGAAATATTTAGGTGCTCCTAAATCCTTAATATGAAAAGTAGCATGCAAATATTCCTTGAATCTTTTTATGGTAGCTTTGTCATTTCCCATAAGGAGAATATCATTGACATATATTATCAAATAAATAGATGACATACCTTTGCTTCGTGTGAATAAAGCATAGTCATGCTTGGACTGTTTGAAGCCTGCTGTTGTAAGAGCATCTGCAAATTTGGCGTACCATTGCCTAGATGCCTGTTTCAATCCATAAAGGGATTTGCGAAGACGACATACTCTATTCTCCCCCTTCGTAAGCCCTGGGGAATATCCATATAGATTTCTTCGTCTAAATCACAGTGAAGAAAGGTATTGTGTACGTCCATTTGATGTAGAGGCCAGTCATTAATTGCATCAATAGTTAAAAAAGAACAGACCGTGACATCTTTGGCGATTGGAGAAAATGTTTCATGATAGTCAAAACTTTCTCGTTGGGTGTATCCCTTGGCAACCAATCGTGCCTTGTATCGTTCGATGGATCCATCGGCACGATATTTAGTCTTGTAGACCCATTTGCACCCAATTGGCTTGCGATTAGGTGGCAAGGTAACGAGATTCCATGTTTAATTATCAATCAGTGCCTTCAGTTCTGCCTTCATGGCTTGTTGCCATTTTGGATCAATGGACGCTTCGTCATAACTGGATGGTTCTCTATCCTCTGATAGATGACTAATGCAACATCTATGTTCCTATTATAATCTATGAAAGGAAACATAGGATGAAATAGGATACTGGATATCTGGAGAATTGTGAGTGGCACAGATAAAATCTTTAGTCCATGTTGGAGGTCGTGTGGCCCTACCAGAGCGTCTTGGTTGATTGACTGCTATAGGATGTTGGATTCTCTCATTAGAGGGCAATGTTGAAATATCCTGGATTTCCTCAGTATTGCTGGAGTCTTCTGGAATATTCTCCAAGGGATCTTCTGAGGAGTTCAAATTCTCAGCTACATGTTTTGTTGTTGCTGGAACAAGAGTAGGAACAAGAATATTCCTCGTTTGTTCTAGTGATATGTAATTAGAATCACTAGGTAATGCTTCCTTAAATAATGAGCCACGAGGATTTGAAATAGTCCCTATATCTTCATCTGAAGATGTCTCTTTAGAGAAAGGGAAAATGTTCTCATGAAAGATGACATCACGACTGACAATAAATTCCCTTGTAGAAATCTCCATGACTCGATACCCCTTCTGTAGATTCGAATATCCCATGAAAATGCATTGCCGAGCATGTGGACTAAATTTGTCGCGAGGACCCACTGTTGCAATATAACATAGACATCCGAAAACCCTGAGATTTGTTAGCTCAGGTTTCTTCCGGAAGAACAATTCAAATGGCGTTCGCCCATTGAGGACCCGAGTGGGCATACGGTTGATTAAATAAGCTACCGTTGTCACGCCCCGAACCTCGAGCACGCGCACATCCCACTGCGGTCGATAGAAATGCGACTTCCCAGGACACGTCGCCGACCCATTCATTTAATTGCACATGTGGAAGCGGATAAATAATCCCCAGACAAAACTCAATTGGGATAGAAAAGCAGGATCACATTTTCAAATTCAAACCACACACCTTTATACATATCAAACCAGTTCAGTTATAGGACTAGGCTATTAACAACAAGATCTATAAAAGATCGGTCCTCAAAAACTAAGCTGTCCTAAGATCAGCCGATAGGTCCATTCGCCAGCTCTTCGCGGGATCGGCAAAGTCAAAAATCCTCTCGGCGACCCTCACCGGTCTACCAAAAGCTCCAGAGGATCCGCCATCTAGGGACCTGAAATTGTTATCCCACAACGGGGTGAGACAATGTCTCAGCGAGTCCTACCCTCTAAAACTCAATTAGGAAGAAAATAAGCCCCAAGGCGTTCTAGTCACATAAAGAGGATTGAGGACTTACCTCGTCTCAGTCCATTCCTACACGTCAGTACAATTCATACGTCTATCCATTCATACCATCTATTCATCCATTAATACAATCATGGCTCAAATAAGCTGAAATGGATGCAATGCTCTCACAAGCTGATATAGATGGTAGCTCGCACAAGCTGATATATACATAGATGATAGCTCGCATAAGTTGATATATGGATCGTTGCTCTCACAAGCTGATAAACGATCATTGCTCTCACAAGCTGACATACAGTGCTCACACAAGCTGACCCATATATAAACTCATTTCTCGCCAAAGCTGTACATATATTTAAACCATAAAACTGGATATACAATCCAATAACATCCAACGATTCAAACTGGTCCTACAAACCAATTACGGTGCCAAAAGCCAACACCGGGTATTTTCAAGTTAAATACCAAAACTTCTCCAATTTCACTCAATTCCACACTTTTGGAATTATTAACCACAATCATCATTTTCACTCAATTCCGCAATTATGCATACAATCGATACAAATTGACCGCACTGCTGCGATCAATGCGAAATTCTAACAACCGGCCATCCCGGCAAAATTTTCGAAATTATTAAATAATTAAATTTAATTCCGAAAATTAAATAATTAAATATTATATTATAATAATATAATTTAATAAAATAATATATATAAAAATTCGAAATAATTAATTAATTGAAATAATTAATTAGGGCTTAAACAAGATTACACTAATTTAATCATACAATTAGCCCTAATTAAACATCAATTAAACTAATCATACAACTAATATAATTTACATTAAAATAATCTAATCTAACCACCTAAGCCTAACAGACTAATCTAAACACCCCTTAAGCATGATTAACTTACTAAGCAGGGTTTAGAGGATAAACTCACCGGTTTTGCGCGCCGGTGAGTTCACTACGACCACGATGCCAAGGCGGTCGATAAACCCCGAAGCGGCGACACCAACGGAGGCTGGGAAGGGCTTGAAAACGGGCCACAAAGTCTCAAAAACCTTGCTGTCTTCTGCTTCTGTTCTGGGCTGAACTGCAGGGAAGAAACCAGCAACTTCAAACCGGTGAGCGGGTGGTTGGCAACCGGTGGCTCCCGGAGGTCAATGAAATCTTATTGGAGGTTGGTATGGGTGGAGGTAGGGTAGAAATGGGGAGAAAATGGCTGAAAACCGCGAAACAAGCGAAACAGGCGGAACCAGGCGGTTTTAGACGGTCCGACGAGCGGCGGATTCAAGCGGCCGTACAGGACGAACGGAGGCTCCGTTTGGGGTGATTTTGGTCTTGTTGGAACGGTATGGATGTTCTCTTCGCGTTGATATGTGGCTCGTTCGCTGGTTCATCCGGGAAGACCACTTTTGACTCGAATATTTGACGAAAGGTCGGCTGGAGCAGAAACCGGCAGTGGTGCGGGTGGAGGCGTGCGACGGCTGCAGCTCCTTCTGCTGGTCTTCTTGTTGGCTTGAGGGCTTCGAAAATGAAGAGATAAGGGTCTTGGATGGTAGAGAGGTGAGAGAGATGGAGAGGATAGAGGTGAGGGAAGAGATAAGAGAGATGAGAAGTGAGGGGGCTCCACTTGGCTTGATATTTTCCAATCTTGCTCTCCAAGATTCATCCTAGGCCAAGTAAGATCCCTTGGCCTCCATTGATCCACACCAACACCTCTCATGACTTCATTTTTGGTCCATTTGGCTAGGGGGAAGGGAGGGTTACGAATTTTGCAAGTATTGTCTTCAATTGGTGGCTTGATCCACTTCAATTCTATCTCAATTGGCCTCCATAAAATCAATCGGTCATCCATCGACCATCTCAATATTTTTCCTCACCCACATCTCTATCTTGCTTCCCAATTTTGCTATCAAAAATAATCACTGGCTTTTTTCTGCATAGAAACGACTCGGCGACAACTTTTTCCCAAAAAGTGTCGGGTGTCAGAAAAATCTTCTGAGACTGAGTCGACGCTCCTAGAATTTATTGTGACATGACAGAATCTTCAATTTTTGAAATCGGACTCGAATTGGCGGTTAATTTCTATTTGGCGCGTTTTTAGCGTAACCTAGGCTACCGGGTAACTTTCGGATATTTTTAAGTGCAATTGACTCGTGGTCGATTTTCTTCGAGCCACTATGAACCCACTCGACTCATTGGCGACTCTCGATTGTCATGAAAATCCCGAGGATCCAAATACGGACACAGGGTACCAAAACAATAAGAAAATCAGTCTAGTGCCGGTTGACATGAATTTTCTAATTTAGTGGTGTCACCCACGATTAGCCACACATCACTCTCGATCTAGTCTATCTCTGATTTCAAATCGATTTTTAACTGTGCTGTAATGACCTCTAAAGATGGACACGGTCGAGAAGCCGATTCCTGATCGAATTCTCAAGTCTATTGCCTTAAAATTCCTAATAATTTCCCCAGATAGTCTAGTTATCTCAAGAATAATCAGTTCTGAGAATAGCCCTATAGCCACGTCAATGAAACGCCCGATTCAATCAGAAGGAAACATAATCGAAAATTCGGGATGTCACAGCCGTGATGACACAATCTCCCCAATAATCTTCAGGAATTGAAGCTTGGAATTTTAAAGCACGTGCCACTTCCAGTAGATGGCGATGCTTGCGTTCTACCACTCTGTTTTGTTGTGGTGTATAAACGCATGAATGTTCATGTTGGATCCCATGAGATGAAAAAAGAGAGGAGCAATTATGACTAAAGAATTCCGCTCCGTTATCAGTTCGAATCCGCTGAATGGATTTTCCAAACTGATTTTTGGATAATGTGATGAATGTTTTTAAATAGGAGTAAGTTTGATCCTTAGACTGCATCAAAAAAATCCACGTTGCACGAGAATAATCGTCGACTATGGTGAGAAAGTAACGAGATCCATCATGATTAACTGTATGATAAGGTCCCCAAATATCCATATGAATTAAGGAAAAAATCTCACTAGTACGGGAGTTACTAGATGGAAAGGGGGTGCGAGATTGTTTTGCAAGAGGACATATAGGACATTGATGGCAAGGAAAGGAAGTACTATGACCCAATCTCAAGTGCATGAGGAAATTTTTGTCATTCACGCTCAAATTACATAAGGAATATTTATTCAATGAATTGCATGGTAAATCAGAATTACTTGGAAGATTTGACCAGAAAAATAATCCTCTTGAAACTTTACCCAGCCTATCAGTCTCCCAGTTGAAAGGGCCTGAAAGAAACAGGTATCAGCATTGAATAATACTTGACATGAATTTTCTGTGCAGACTTTTGACACAGAAATGAGATTGAATTGGAATTCTGGGACATATAGGACATTTCTAAGAATAATCTGGGGACTGAGGCTTACTGTTCCTGTCACATTAACATGGGTGATATTTCCATTGGGTAATTGTACGGAAATAGGAAAATCTAGTCCCTCATTTATACTTGAGAAAAAAACTTTGTCACAAATAATGTGATCGCTTGCCCCTGAATCAATAATCCATGCTTTCCTTGATATAGAATTAATCAAGGAATGTGTGATACCTGAAAAACTCCCTCCTTTGTCAGATTTATCCAATTTTTGCATTGCTTGGATCAGCTGTTGATATTGTTCATAAGTAATAGGAGGATCAGCATTTTGACCAGTGGGTCCACTGACTTGATAAGCAGCTGAAATTTTTTTTCATTTGTCTCCTGGTCTTCCGTGCAATTTCCAACAACTGTCAATTATATGGTTAGAACGTTTGCAATATTCACAAAATAATTTACCATTTCCTTTGAAATTTTGCCCGAAATTCCTTGATGATGTGGCAAGTATCTGACCATCGATCTCTTTTCCTGCAGACTGATCTCCACCGTTTGATCCGCTTAAAGTATCGCCCACCTGTGAGCCGTCGGATCCTCGCGCTCGATCTGAGCCGTTGGATCCCCACGCTCGATCTATGCCGTTGAAGACTTCCTTATTAAAGGAAAATGATTCGGTTCTGCCGAATCCTCCACTGAACCCTAACGTGCCCCTTTTTTCTCTCTCGTGTGCTAGGGTTTTGTTGAACCCGTCTCGCCGATCGCCGCGGACTACAAGAGCGATGCTCTCGCTGTTCCTTGCATGTTTCGGCGACGCGAGGCGCTGGCTCTCCTCCTGCACCGCCAGTTGGAAGATTCGGCCGATTGGTGGCATGGGCTCCATGGCAAGAATCTACGATCGAAAGGTAAGAAATGTGTCGTTCAAAATGAGGAGAAAGCGTGTGGCTTTCTCCTTGTCTTTGATGGATCTATATTGCTTGATCGTGGATTCTGGGTCCTCGAGCTTCTCCTCTGCCGCCTCGAGGTTGTTCCACAGTGATGATAGCTTGTTAAAACAAGTCGTCACTGTCATGTTACCCTGTTTTAAATCGCTGAGTTCCTGCATTATGGTAAATATTTTCGCTTGATCTAGTTTACCGTACATTTCTTCGATGTTTTTCCACATGTTCTTGGCATCCTCTGTTGGTGGAAGTCCAGCCGAGACCTCTGGGGAGACGCAATTGCTGATCCAAGTTCGGACGAGTCGGTTGCTCTTCCTCGAGAGTCGGGCTAGGCGTTCATCGATAGGTACTAGAATGGTTTCGTCAAGGAAACCATCTTTCTCCTTCGTTGCTAAGGCGCGCCGGAACTCCTGTGACCATTTGTGATAATTTTCTGATCCGGTCAGCTGCTGGCTGATCAGCCGCAGTTTTGGTCCGTCGGTATTGGAAATGAACAGAGGGTCGCCGAGTTCTGGTCGTTTGGCGAAGGTCCCCGCTGGAAACGGCAGGAAACCAGGTGTGAGATTCGGGTAGGGATTCGTCCCTAGACCCGATTCGCTCGACCCGATTGGATAACCCGCATTGTAATATCCCGGGTAGGGATTTGTTCCCGTACTCGATTGACCTGACCCGTTTGTCCGCTCCAATGCTTCGGTTGTGTTTGCCCCACTTGTGGTTGGCGGGCTCCGTCGGTTTGGACGTGGCTCTGGTGGACCACATATCCAGGCGATGATGAATTTGGGCTTGGCCTAAGGTAAAGTGGATAAGGAATCCACTGGTAAGGTTGGCCTATCATGGGTTGCCCCATATTGAACTGAGCCTGTGTGGGTCGCCACTAGATGGGTTGGGCCTGGAATGGCTGTTGTTCCATTGCTGAGGATTGTTGCTTGATTGGAGGAAGAACTGCAGGTGAATTCCGAGCCTGCGAGATCTATGGGATGACTCCTTCAGTGGACTGATCACGAACAACAGAAGTTTCATCTTGTGGCGTATCCATGGTAAGTAAAAGAATCTTCCTTAAGAGTAACACTTATGCCTGATGCTATTTTGCTTTGTATGATAGAATTTTGGCAGAAGGTCGAGATGGAAGATTGAAGCGGAAGCTAAGATCAGAAGCCTGGCTGCTCTGATACCATGAAAGAAACTGAGAGAATGAAGAACAAAGGAAGGAAAAGTATTTTATTCTCTTTGATTGATTATGAAAATGTACAGATCTCTTGTAAATATAATACAATGAGTATGTAATTAAAGAAAGTAAATTATTCTATGTATCAATCTGTATCTAAATCTAATCTTGATTGATATGTACACAATCATAATTAAATCAAATCTTCTCGATCAAATATTCTCGCATATCTTCCAACAGGCCATATTCGACTCATAAGCGTTTAGATGAGTGATTTATCATCTTCCAATTTCTATCCTTCAGATTTTTACCTCTTATAAAGTTTAAACTTGAGAAACGGATGAATTAGAGGGAGTTTGATATAGAAGATAGTTCATGAGCTTTATTTTTTGTAATATAACAACCAATCTAATAAATAGATAAAGATATAAAACAGTGAGTTTACGTAAATCCTATTGGGATTTCAAGTACATCCTACTTCATTACATAATAAATCTGACTAATATAAAGAAAAAAAGAAAACTCATTTAGTTAAAACAACAGTGTTCAGAATTTGTAGTATTATCTTATTACCTGGATATATTTCACTTACTTTAAATGTATTTAAATAAAAGTGAAATAGAAAGAATAGCTTATACCATTAATTGAATAATTTCCACTCTACTGATGTTTGTTATTGATAAACATATTTTGTTCGTTAAAGTATAACTGATTCTATTTGAGTAATTTGACTTAGCATATAAAAATAATTAGAGTGAACAAAATAAATCCACTCAGTTTAAAAATATATGAATTTTAATAAAATTATATTTCATTTATAACACATCATTCAGTTTATTATTTTTAATTATTGTGAAATTTAAATCGAGTAAGAAATTCCTGTTACTTTAATAATACATATAAAATTAATATTTATCTCGAATTCGCAATATTTCAAGTAAAAAAAGATTAAATTGCAACTCCTTTTAAATATAGAACATCTGAATTCCATTTGATTTTATTTTCTACTGTCGGAATATAATTATTTCAATATAGCTTCCATTATTGCAAGTATAATATAGAAGCACGAAGATTCATATACCAGACCTAGCTAAAAATTTTAAAAGACCTAGCCCTGCACCTTGGTGTGTGGCTATATAAATTATAAATCAAAATGAAGAATATGAAGTATGAGATGTTTAAGCATAAAAATAACTCAAAATTCTGAGCTACTATGTTCTCTGTATTCTTTATAATGTCCTATTTATAGATAATTTCACTGATATATACAGTGCTTGACTTGAGAATCCATTTTGATAGTGGGTTCGGCAAATGATCAATTTGGACAAACCGAACCACGTTGATCGTCCTTTTCTTCTTGGGAACGTATTGTTTGACATTTAGTATGAACTCTTCTTTCTGTTTCTCTACCTTTGTGGAGAGGAAAAATAACACGGGTGAATAACTCTATACTTACTGCTAAGTGAAAAAGAAAAAATTACATGCAAGGCAATTTCTAAGTGAGATTTTGTATTTCAGAAAATAACCAACTGAGCGCAAAATACGAAACTAGCATCGGTAATTAACTAGAGAAGCATTAGAAGTGATCTTTTTTTTTTTTTTTTTCCTTGAAGAAGAATTATTGGGTGAATCAGATGCATGCACCCTAAATTCATATGAACCATCGAATTTGGTGGATCCTATATAAAGAGAAGGTGGGCCTTACTACATCGAACAATTTAGAAATTTTTGGGTTCACACACTTGATACAGTAATAACTTGTCTTCTCTAGAAAAGAAAATTGATTGCGCTTAAAATAAACCCTCTCAATTAGTACGATAACTTATACACATCTAATTGTCCCACGTATTGTTCGACCAACTATTGCATCCTCACCATGTCCCCAAATTGTGTTGGATAGATGGCATGTCTTGTCCCCAAACTTTCAATATATATGTATTATCAAAAGCGGATGAAGTTCTGAGGAAGTAACAAAGTGAAATTTTAGGAGTGGCAAGTAAAAGTTCAGAACAAAATGCATATTACTCCCAGAATTTAGAGGGTTCATATAATCTTCCCTAAATTGAAAGTGGAGATAAATGATATAAAGTGTAGAATTAGAGAAAATTGTTGGTGGATAAATTAATAGACGATCGTGGTGCATGTACTAAATGGAACCATCTTATTTAAAAATAATGGGGCTTATGTACATAGGTCCCACCTAAGACTCGTTAAATCAAGGGTTAATACTATAAAAAAACCCAAAAAAATGATACATTTATAATAAATTTGCCTTCCATTAGTTTACACAAAGCATGATGGAGTCGAGTCCTATCGGATTTTGGCTCCATCAAACACTGTCTAGCTAGTATTTGACTTAGGCCTTCTTGAGTTGGAAGCAAATTACTCTAAGAGGTTATTTGTTCATCTTTCTAAATCTAGTCATTGAGTCCTAATAAGGAAAAAAGAACCGAGTTGACTAAGAAAAAGTAACTAGGTTCTCCAAATAAAAAGTTACTGCCGTCGACCGGTAAAAGATCATTCGCAAAATTCCATCAACTTTAAGACAAATCCAGATCCCAGTTCAGGTGAAAGTAGCAATGACGAATTATCCAATGCTAGTACCTTGTCCCCTCTCTCCTCTAGACCTAGTAAAAACCAGTAAAAACAAGTTGAAATTCTCACCAACAATAAATTTTCTTTCTTTAGCCTTTGCTTGTTCAGCCTTGTGTAAATAGATATTACTAAATTTCTAGTTCTACTTAGACGATGCACCAAATATGCTAAGCTTAGATTGTCTAATTTAAGGCAATCTATGTAGGTATTGAAAGTTACAGTATGCACTTGAACTGCACGGAACATTTGGTACGACCAACATTATTTGTCGTGGCAAGGCAAGCCTGTTATGGAGTAGTTCATAGCTATACGAGCTAAAAGCCAAGTTATTTTAGCGTATAGGATTCATGATCAGTCCTGAAAAGGAAGAGTCCTTCGGTAACGATTACGTTGTGGAGGTTTGCAGGATTAGGATGGAGAGAAATGCTCCTTGCGTAGTCATGATGAAAGAAAATCTCGTACCTTTACTCTCATGATTCGCAAAAAATTAAGAAAAGCTTTCTGGTCACTGGCCTATCGACATTCACATCCTCGTAAATAGCCAGGAACAGGGACTTGGCCTAGTGGTGGTCCATTCTTAACGATCCCGAACCCGCACCTATCAAAGATTTGCCAATCAAAGAAAAATATCGCTAGGGTAAACAAAAATAAACCTTGTTACTGTAGTTATATATGGTTTTAGGTGATGAGTGATTCGTTTCTAGTATTGTCAAGTGCATGAAAAGGTTAGAATATGTCGAAGGATCTAATGTAAATTGTAGCTGTATCTAGGGAAAGAGGTGACCCATGGTGTTCCCTGATAACAGCTTAAAACTTTTGAAGAAGACTATAATGGAACTTTCAATTTTAGCAGTGTGTTCTCACCAGAGACGTGCTGCGTTTTTTTTTTTTTGGGTAAAGGAGACGTGCTGCGTTTGATCCATGTATAATGTGAATAAGTACTCAACCGTGATTTAAACTAATCACAAGCCAAGGGTGATTAGGGGTGCGTTTGTTTGTGTTTCTGTTCTTTTTTTGTTCTAGGGAAAATAAATAAAAAAAACTATTTCTGTTTCGGGAAACATTTTTTGAACAAAAGAACGCGTTTGGTAAACTTGTTCCTGGAATAAAAAAAGAACAGAAACATGTTTGGTAAATTTGTGTTTTTTTTTATTTCTTTTAATTTTTTAATATATTTTTTTTTTTTTTTTCTTCCTTGTGGCCGATCGCCGACCTCGGCCATGGCCGGCGATCGGCCGACGAGGGCCGGTGGCCTCACCTAGCCATGGCGAGGCTCGCCGGCCCCTGGTGAGGCCGAGCCTTGCCGGTCGACGCGAGGCTCAGCCTCGCCGGATCTGGGCCAGCCCAAGCTCGCCCGGCCAAGGTGAGGCCGAGCCTCGCCTAACCACGGTGACGCTCGGCCTCGTCGAGGGCCGGCGAGCCTCGCCGTGCACAGGCGAGGCCGCCGGCCCTCGTCGGACGGTCGTTGGCCATGGCCAAGGCCATCAACTGGCCAAAGAAAAAAGAAGAAGAAAAGAAGAAGAAAAAAAAAAAGAAAAGAAAAGAAAAGAAAAGAGAGGAGAGAGAAAAGTTCTTTTTTTTGTTTGTTCCAGAAACAAGAAACAACTTTTTTTTTTTGTTTCTTGTTTCTGTTCTTTTTTTGTTCTCGGGAACAAAAAACCAGATTTGGAATAAAAACGTAAACAAACGCGTTTCTGTTCTTTTTTTGTTCCCGGGAACAATAAAACAAATTTTTTGTTCATAAATAGAAACAAGAAATATAAACAAACGGACCCTAGATGTGTGTTGGTCGGGTGAATATAGTTGCTAACTTAATGCTGGTAATGTCCTCTAGTGGATATGCCAAGACCAAGGACTATCAAAGTCAGAGGGATAAAGGACGGAATTTGTGTACTTTCCACCAGTCCGGCTACCAGAATGCGATGGCCAAAAAAAAAAAAAAAGCGCTATAATGATAATAACATGCAGAAAACATCGAAGTCATACACGGATGTCCAAATGGGCGAAAATGTTAAAGTCGAAGTCATCACAAATCATAGTTTGACCAACATTAACAATGACGATAGAATCTCTAACTTGAAGTCCTCGAAATATCCGAAGCATTGCAAAGGGTGTGGAGGAACGAATATGAGGTGAAACAAGGGGAAGGAAAAGGACAAGGGCTTAACTTCTCGTCGAAAAGTCCCAACGAAAACTCTCTTTAGGAAAGAAAGAGCACGGTTAGTATCGCATCAAAAGATTCGAAGCTATTAAAGTGGCTTCCTTTTCTCTGATTCTGTTTTTCCTTCTGTCCTTTTTGTCCCCTTCGTTTCAAATATTGAAAATATTACATCCATGAAGGTGTCCAATAATGCATTATAATTCTCGCCAACGGCTAGTTATGAACAAGAAACAACTTTCTACGAGCCCGTATTGCTACACCACAATGCTCATCTGTCCAAAAACTACAACCATAGGCTTTAAAATCATTCGCTAGTAGTTTGCATCAAAAGTCCAATACCTTTAATTGAAGAGATCACCAAGAGAGAGCTCAAATACGAGTCCATCAATATATTCTGTTAAATCCATATTTACTCAAAAGTTTAAGATAATAAGTTATGGGCCAACTAGAATATATATTAACTGCTTTACACCACATCAATTCTCCGATGTGAGATTTTTCTAATACAATTGACTCACATGTACATCTTAACATCTTGCCCATCATGAAAGTTGTCTTTATTGAAAGATTCTTCTTTTGAATCAATACCCTCTTCTTCAATTTCCTTTTCACTGTGGTGATCAAATTTATTTGTGACAATGAAAACATGGTCCTAGGGTTTCATTGCCCTTAAATGATGCTTCTTCTCACAGTTCAGACTTTTCATACCAGAAAAATGAATGATGATCATGATTAATTCACAAAAATCTTGCGTTCAATAATTTTTGCCATTGACTCCGTGATAGTCTCTTTCAAGCTATCCCATTGAAAGCATATTCAATGGAAAAATAACTAATTTTCCTTGAGGATTTTCAGGTGTACACATGCCATAGAAAATTTAATTGACATACGTAGTAAATTCTTCAATAATTAAATAGCCAAAAGATACTGAACTGTTGCAAGAGGTCCGGACATAAAGCCTGCCTATTGTAAAATTGACAAAACATACTGTACTAATGATCGCACGCATGTTCCCTTCTCATTGCCGATTTTTGTTTCTATTTGACATAGAAGTGTCGAGCCAAGTAGTCAGTCATTGCATCTAGCCCTCACTCCACAGGTTGTCGAGAAGATTGAAAATTATCGTTAGAGAGCCTAGACCTTTGAATTATTATGATCTTCACCAATGCCATCTCTACTCAAAGATGTCCCAGAAGTTGAATAAATATGTGCAAATCAATTCACCAATGACTTAAACTAGCGTGCGCAGAAAGCACAAAACTTAGAGAGGAAGCCCCTGGAGTTAGGATGAAAAAAGGGCTTTTGACGAAATATCCTCCACCCAATCTTCCCTGGCTTTCATTATCTAATTCGAGGAAAAATTAGTCTGAACATGGAATTCTTTTGCCAAAATTTAGGTTTTTGGAACTGGCTAATAATAAGTTTCATACCGACAAAAATTGATTCCATAAGCTGTGATGATAGCCCCCATCAATTGAGTTAGGGGGTTCTAATGTTCGCTGAATTCGAGAGGAGTCATTTCCAAATTGCATCTTCTACATGATGAAAAGTACTTTCGTTGAAATGTCATCTTTTCAATTGAGAATTTTTACTCGTTTCTTTACCCTTTCAATTAGCTTGATGCTGCACTGCTTCTTCCGCTATTGTTTAATAATAATTGCTTTCGGCAGATGCTTCTTGCCTTTTTAAGAACATTGGATAAACCAAAAAAGTCATTAATCACATGTAACTCATGAAAATCACTGCTTCAATAGCATCCGCATCATTCTATCATCTTGTCTTTGATTGAAGTCCAACAACACGTTTTCTTTTGCGCTCATTTAGGGTCTGTTTGTTTTTACTCTAACTAGTGTCTGATTATGTTCTTTTGTTCTTCGGAACAAAAAAAAGAACAGAAATGTGTTTGATAAAGTTTTTGTTCCCAGGAACAAAAATCTATTTTTTTGTTCTCGGGAGTAGATTTGGAACAGAATCAAGAAGTAGAAAAAACTTGCTTCTTGTTCTCGGGAACAATTCCTAAAATCAGTTTCTATTTTTTTTTTCCTCTTCTTCTCTTCCACTTTCTTCTTCTTCCCTTTAGCTGGTCGCCAGTCCCCGACGACGCTGAGCCACGGCGAGGCTTGTCGGCCCGAGCCTCGCCTTGGCCAGGCAAGCCTCTGGCTAGCTCGTCGGACTCGCCTAGTAGGTCGCCAGTCGCTGGCCACGGCGGTGGGCTGACGACAAAGAAGGAGAATGAAGAGAAAAAGAAAAAGAAAAAGAAAAAAAGAGAAAGAAAAGAAGAAAAATATAATAAAAGTATTAAAAAATTAAAAGAAACAAAAAATTTAAGAATTTTACCAAACGCATTTCTATTCCGGGAGTAGAAATTTTGGACAGTTACCAAACACGTTCTTTTGCTTAGAAATTGTTCTCGGGAGCAGAATCAGAAAAAAATCATTTCTAATAAAAACTGTTCCCTAGAGCAGAATGGTTACCAAATGCGCCCTTATTTTGATATCTCTTCAAAAACATCTGCAAATCTTATCAGCGATCTCAACTCAACCACATACTTTTCTATAGATTTTATTAGTATAACAATTCAACATTGTTATACATATAAATAATTTCTTGTCATGAATGTACTTTAGTCGTTGTGACATTAATCGTATAAGCATATATTTTTCTCAAGAACTCAACAATTAAAAGTTCTTTAGTAATTCAGCCACTGTTTTCTCCTCCTCTCCAACAGATAGGAAACATCGAAACCTTTGGTCTTTGCTTAGTTCTCAATGCATATGTCATTCATCATACATGCAAGCCATCGGCTCTTTGAATGTTGATTGACAAAATACAACATAAACACATTTACCATCTAAGTATTGATCAATTTAAATAATCCTTGCCTAACAAGGAGGGAAGGGATGGATCAAAGAACGCTTATGTGCAGACTTCACCGAAAATTGTAGAGTCGTCACTCAAATTGGAGGGACTGAGAAGGATGTAATAGATCACATATAATTCCATGGGTGAGAAAAAAAAGAAAAGACGAAGGTTGCAAGTATGTGGCTTGTCGTTGTATCTCTTCTTTGCCTTTTCTTTTTCTGAGTTGGTGCAAATAAAACATGTTTTAATATATGTATCAGTGTTTAATATGATCGTTTAAGGAAAAGAACGAGATTTAGATCAATCATACACGAGGATTTAAAAAAATGGAATTTTTGAATTGAAAATGCCTCATTTTTTCCTTGTAAGTTACATCAATAGATATTGTGTATCTCCTCGGAGAAATTTCAATGGTGGCCACTCAACTTCAGTGGTATACTTTTCGCTTTTTTCTGCAATTCACGCACTTTCTCCAAAAACTAGCCATTTTTCGATTTTATATATACTTTTTTTTTTTCCATTCAGGAAGAGGTAATGTTTGAGTACCTCATCACCTTTACAATGCATAGGCAAGGCATATGCTTGAAAATAAGTCCATATCCAACGTGGCACTATACGGGGATAAGTATAAAAAAAGTCATAAACCTATTGCATTGGTACGAATTTAGTCTTAAACTTTTTAATTGGACCAATTCAGTCCTAAACCTTTTAATATTGATACCAATTCAGTCCATCCGGCCAATTTTGGCGGGCCGACACTGACGTGGATGTCGGCTAGTGACCGGACGCTGACGTGGCAATTTTTATGATTTTTTAATGATTTTTTCGAATTTTTTATTAATTTTTTTTCTTTTTCTTTTTTCTTTTTTCTTTTCTTTTTTCTTCATGGCGGTGGCCAGCGAGGGTCACGACCCTTGTCCGGCCTCTCCCAGGGCCGCCGACGAGGCGGCTTTGCCCGATCTGGGCGAGGCCAGCCTCGCCCGCCAGCCTCGCCGGCAGCTGGCAAGAGCTGCTCGGCCTCACCTAGGGCCGCGGGCGAGGTTGGCCTTGCCCAGATTCGGGTGAAGCCGCCTTGCCGGTGGCCCTGGGAGAGGCCAGGCGAGGGTCGCGACCCTTGCTGGCAGCAGGCAAGGGCTTCAAGGCCCTCACCCAGTGGCCGGCAAGCCTCACTGGCGACTCGCCGGCCACCACTAGGAAGAATGCAGAAAAAAAAAGGAAAAAGAAAAGAAAAAAGAAAAAATTAAGAAAAAATTCAAAAAAATTAAAAAAATTGCCATGTTAGCATCCGACCACCGGTCGGCATCCACGTCAGCATTGGCCGGCCAAAATTGGCCGGATGGACTAAATTGGTACTAATATTAAAAGGTTTAGGACTGAATTGGTCCTATTAAAAAGTTTAGGACTGAATTGGTACAAATGCAATAGGTTTAAGACTTTTTTGGTACTTTTCCCGCACTATATGTATCTATTTCACTTAGCTAACTAGATAAAACAACACATTTATATCAAGAAAGAGAGAAAGGACCTATCAGACAACCCAATAGATCAATGTCAATAATATCACTAACCCAATATTAATTGATTTTTTTTCATCAGAAAATCAATTTAAAGATGAGAATAATGAAAAAGAACAACCCCTCGGGGTTGGCGCGATTAATTGGAGTCCCGAGGGGGATTTTCGGTTCGGGAATTAGATATAACCCATTTAAATCCTACTAACTATATATAATCTGTTTTGGATAAGGGCCTCCATGCCATGCTCTCAATTATTAAGGAAAATAAAGGGAGAAGTGCCAAAAAAGTCCTAAACCTTTTGGCTTTGTGCTGATTTAGTCCTAAACCTTTTTTTGGTGCTGATTTAGTCCTAAACATTTTTATGTTGTGCTAATTTAGTCCTTTCTGGCCAAAATTGGCCGGATTTTGTTGACTGGACGCCGGCCGGCTGACGTGGCTTAATCGGCGCTGACGTGGACAACTTTTAATAATATTTTAGATTTTTTTTTTTCTTGTCATCTTCTACCTCCAGCCGGTCGCCGGAGCTTGGCGACCGGCCGAGGCGATGGCTGGCGAGGTCAACCTCAACCTCGCCGACCACCTCGCGCCGGGCGGCGAGGCTCGCCCAGATCCGGCGAGGGCGAGCCTCGCCCGCCTGGCCTCGCCGCCCGGGCCTTGAGGGCAGCGAGGTCGAGCTGGCGGGGCTCGCCATCGCCGGATCCGGCGAGGGCGAGCCTCGCCCGCCCGGCGCGAGGCTGCCCTTGAGGCCCGGGTGGCGAGGCTGAGGCGGCGAGGCTCGCCCTCGCCGATCCGGCGAGGGCGAGCCTCGCCGCCTGGTGCAAGGCCGCCCTCGCGGCCGCGGCCATTGGCGAGGTGGCCGACAAGGTCGACCTCGACCTTGTCGGCCGTTGCCTGCAGGTCGGTCGCCAAGCTCCGGCGACCGGCTGGAGTTAGAAGATGACAAAAAAAAAAATATATATAAAAAGTAAAAAAATCAAAAATATTAAAATATTATTAAAAGTTGTCTACGTCAGCGCCGATCAAGCCACGTCAGCCGGCCGCCGTCCAGTTAGCAAAATCCGGCCAATTTTGGCCGGAAAGGACTAAATTGGCACAACATAAAAATGTTTAGGACTAAATCGGCACCAAAAAAAAGTTTAGTACTAAATCGGCACAAAGCCAAAAGGTTTAGGAGTTTTTTGGCACTTCTCTGGAAAATAAATAATGACAGACCAAAACATAGGATGGAAGCTTAATAATTCTCTATATGCCTCTTTCCCATAGTAACTAGCTCCCACGAATCTTTCTTGTTTCTTTCTTTTCCATGATCACTCGGAATAAAAAGCTAGCGCAAAATGGCCACATTTTCCTCCAATCAATCTTTTGGTTGGAAAATTATGAGATAGGACATTACACACAGTTCTATTTAGTAAAGTTTGCATGAGTAATGTCCATGATTTATAACCCACTAATCAGAGACATGTTGGAGGAGGATAAATAAATTAGGCATAAACAACTAAGAGGGGGGTTAAATTGGTTAGATGAGGAAATTCAAAACTTTTTTGCCAGTAAGTGTTGAGACTGTGTATAGATCGTGTATTGGTGCTCTAGAAGCAACCGCGTATACAGATATCTTCTAAAAATATATTATAAAGGTAATAGTAGACATGCGAATAAAATTTATAGGGTCCAGCCTATTCACTTGACCAACTCCATTCTCCTAGTTAGTTCTAAACAGCAAATGGAGGCTGGAATTCACTATATCCTTGAGATGTCACAACATTTGAAGATACCGCCTTCTACTTATAGATCTCCTTCTACATACACAAGCAATCCTACACTGAATTTATAGCCATGAAATCTCAACTAACCGCTTGAAATACAAATCCCATGAGTAACCATTAATTCTACTATATGCATTCTCAAAATGTCACTCTATAGCTCCGTAGCAACGGTTTCTCAAAATAGTCGGTTCTGCTTTGCCAACATTCTATCCTTCTAGGTTGCTTGCCCAGATATGGTCAATTGTTTTTTTTTTTTTTTGGTAAGAAGGTAATAAATTATAATGAGCTAGAAACCAACTATACAAGAAAAGGTCACGGCACCAAAAAGATATGGTCAATTGTTTTTTTTTTTTTTGAAAATCCGGGAACCGCCGTACAGCCGGCAGCTGGCGATATAAACCCGGGGGAGTACTAGCGCGGGGACCCACCACCAACGGCACCCCACTTAAGTCGCGCACCGTGATGAGTAGGAGAATCGAACCCTAGCCTTTCATGTGGCCAGAGTGCCCCTTAACCAACTCGCCCACCACGGGGTGGGTAAGATATGGTCAATTGTTCTAATCTTTTAAAATCCTCTTTTTGGGGAATCCAAAGGCTAGCTGTAAAATACCAATTAAATTAAATTCAAATTGATTTAAAGTCCGGATCTTCCCTCCAAGATTATAGAGGCTTATGGTAGAACCATAACTCCGTCTATAGCAAGAGCTCCGTCTGCACTGAGATCCATCCAAGCTTTTATTTCCCAATCTTGTTCTCCTCCATTTAAACTCTTACATGATCACATGCCCTCTAGTTTGTTCACCATTGGCAAGGTCCATCTATTAGCAAGGTTTATCTAAGTTTACTTATGTCTTCTTGTCCTCTAGTTCATTCACCTTCTGTTGGTCAATCCAAACTCTTTTTGGCGATCACACCTCTAGTTTGTTCACCATTCACAAAGAACCTTCCGAACATCAACATATTCCTCGCCTAATAACTAATTCACAAATTGCAAGGCCCATCCAGTCTTCAACATAGCTCACGTCCGCTAGCTTGTTCACATTTAGTAGAGCAATATCTTCAACAAACGCTAATTTACTTAGAATGTTCTGTCCTGCTCCAAGAACCATAGGGATTTTTTCTAATAAAGGAAAATTCATCCAAGTAGCGATGGAAGAAAATATAGCCCAATACAAAATTTCACTTCGCCTTTCTAAACTCTTACATCTGTTTAGTAGGGGAAATCAATTGAGAGAAGAGAATTAGAATCTCCACTTCAAGATGAGGTAAATACATATCATTTACATATCATACAATTGCCCTTCAAACTCGAACCAACTGAATGTTGATGACCTGTTGTTTCTTCCCATGATCTCATTACCACAATTTTCTCACCCTTGAGGTGAAGAGAATTCTCATTTTGATCAATGTCTTGCAAATAACTTGGCAAGACATCAATCAAATCCAAGGTGCTTGAATTTTCACCACAAACTTCTCTGGATAGATTTTTACTTATTTCGCCAGACTCTTTAGTAGCCATTTTTACAAAGCAACCACTGCTGGTGTTCATGCGTTAAGTGTTTAATGAGAACTTCTCATCAGAGTTGGTGATTTTTTTGTTTAAACTTTATACTTAATGTAAATCATGACAGCAGTGGCTATTAAACGCAATCTGTTCAATTCCTATGTAGAATTGACTGTTTCATGGCTAGAGCTAGAATACAGCCGATCCTCAACCCTCGGTGGAATGATGTGCCACTTCAAACAGAACATGTCTTGCTCAACAAACCACTTTTCATAGATCCATATTTTTGACACAATCATAATACCTGCAAATGAATGAATAATTCAACTTCTAAATCATACAAATTGAGTTGCTGTCGCCTCAGAACTATTCCTGCCAAACTTAGTTCTCTAATTTTTCATGTTGTTCAAATAGACAGCCTACTAAAAACAGAGCATCCCTTCTCCCAGATTAATAATTACACTAAGCGAAGAAGGTTGGCCTAAAAGCCTCTTTCTAAGGTGTAAATTGCTTCTACATTTTCGTTATCAAATGCTTGACACTGTATTATGTGTGATGGATACTTTCGTGCTATTGTACTGGTCTTCTTTGTGCCTCTAATTGGAGTTTAGGTCCTAAATTTTATTGTCTTGGATTTTCCCCTATATTGAGTATAACAGAGAATCAAATGCATCAGTAGAATGATCAAAGAGAGCAAAATAGAGGCAACCATAAGTTGAGGCATCTAGATTGGATTGGGATCGATAGCTTCAATGGGATGAAATGGCCAGTTAGAAGAGTTAGAAGTTCTTTTGTATGAATTGACGGAACAACTTACTAATTCAACTTGCCTTTCAAGCAAGAGATACCAATGAAGGAAAAGGAACAGAGTAAATGATTGAAGAGATTGTATGAACTGTGAGGATCCTATTTGCATTGTTTTACTAAATGCACCCTACATAGGTAGAACCTAGGCATGTCCCAACTCTAATGAGGATACTTATGGTCTTACACTTCTTGAACCTCGAATGGTAAGTGTAATGTCCAACGTCAACATGACACTAGTGGGCATTCAAAAGTCAAATTTATTCCTTCATGTTCCTACCCTTCTTCCCTTCTTGTTCAACTGGCGAAGAGCTGGTAAGGCTCAAGCACAACTACAGCTAGACTGGTCTTTACCAACTACGCCTTTATCATGTCTAACTTTGACACAGTCAACAAATAGCATCACAAAAGCATTCGGATTTAGGATCCGAGGACCTTAGGGAGAGTTTGGAAAGACTTTAGATAATAACTTACTCTCAAAGCCCTTTGACAAAAAGTTTGAATTTGGTATAAGTTATTTTGACCTCCTCCAGCCCTTAGCCTATCTTTTCGAGGCCTAAACCCAAAACTAATTGCAGCTACTCATCTGCTTCACTCAAAATTCGCAAATCTAAACCACTTTGCAAAGTTTTCCCTTACTTACCAATCTCATGGTTGCTTCCCAACAAATTCAAATTTTCCCCATAATTTACACCCCATTTCATTTTCCACCCTCCCCTCCTTCCTTGAACAAGCCAAAAAGCTTCTTCTGGTTCAAAGGCCACTCAAACGTCGTCTGCGTTGAAGTGCACAAGCCCATTTGTCAGTGATCATGTTTCCAGACTAGTTGCTTCTTCACATTATATCACTACATTTAGTAGCAAGATAGATGCAGTGTTGTAATGCATTATCAACAACCAACTATCAAGTTCCCATAAAGATGGAAGTCCTTGTGAGCATAATAACTAGTCATCCACATAGTAACATTTATATACCAACACTAAACCCAGGTAACTAAAACACCAAGATGTCTCGTCAGACTAATTCCCCAAAATAGTAACCTACTCCATAAAATCATTAACATCAGGACAGACCTACTCCAATGACATTAAAATCACTGGTCAATTGGACTTGTAGAACATGTCAAGCCCACCTTGGACGTAGTAATGAGAAAGAATTTGGAAAATATTACCCCGAACATAAAGGTTGAACCATTTACTACCACAAAGAAGAAACTGAAAAGAGGAGTAGATGTCAGAAATTTACTCTAACTAGAAGGTAGCTGTGCCTTGACATTTCTTTCCAGTGCGTAATTCAAACAACTTCCCATTGCTTCTGTAAAGGTGAAATTTTAATGGATGGAATTGTCATGACAGGAATGAAAACATATATAGAACACCATCAAAGAGCGATCTCTTCTAAAAGCAAGCAAAAGACACCTCCACCATGAGCACCTGTGTTTTCAAACAAAATGACGAAAATCGTTACCATCAGCACTGTAAAAGAATTTAATGATGTGTTCTTTTTTTTTTCTTTTTTTTTTGGGTATAGAACTTGCAATATGCCAGAATGCCACAAAACCCGAGAAAGATGCACCTGTCTCCCAATAGAAGCAGAACGTAAACCAGCTGCCAGAGTCTGGACATTTCAACTATCATGACCAGATGCAACACCATAATAACTCAACACTTGCACATTGGTTGCCTTACGAATGTAACACAAATAAACAACCCGAGTTTGTTTTGACTTTATCCAAAAACAAGTTGGCTGCGTTGCCCTCTGAACATAGCTTAGTACAGAATCTGCGGCTACCATTGGATAACACTAAAATAGCCCTTGTCCCAAGCCATGACCAGACTATAATAAACTAACCAAAGTGAATATGAATTGCCTTCATCCCCCTTGCTTTCCATACATCGATCTAAGCTTTAAAGATATTTAAAGTCGCATATCTTGCTCTGCATGATGGTTACAAGTAAAGAGTTCCCATTCAAGAAATTGGCAGTTGCCCACAGGCTGTGGAAAGAGGACTTCCATCAACTTGGTATTCCACCTCCTTCCTTTGCCTACAGCTTGTAGTCTTAGTAAAAACATAAAAAAGTTATCATTTCTACCTAAATGCGGTCAGAACAATAAGGCGTGGCATTGACTCTACTTTGAGCTGTTATATTTCCACTAGAAACCTTTTACAGATTTTGAGAAAACTGGTATCCAAATCCTTGGCTCTTTGGACTTCCCACCCAAGATATTAGATTTCCAACAGATGCTTAAGTCATCGATGTTGATGATCTAATGACTAGGTCCATCATGTAGTCTATTGAAAGATATATCATGGGAAGAACATTTAAACACATAATCATCAATTGCAGCTCAGGTTAGCCCTCATATTTCTGTTAAGGATAGCATAGATGAAGGCATGCATTACATTGCAGAAAAGCATATGAAAAAGAGAGAATCATTATTGGCAGTTCAAGATAAGATGTTTGTCACTTTGCAACAGTGATCTCGTTTCAGGTTAGTTAAATTTATGTGGTTTTCTTGAATAGTTGTTTGTTGACGAGCGAAAGTTGGCATGAACTAAACACACGTAAGGTGAAGATTACTCAGAAAAAAAGGCAAGGAAAAGTAGATTTAGCCAGCCACCATGACTCCATTGTCAGCATTAGGCAAACAAGATGTTAGGAGACTTTGACTCCCATCTTCAGATTGCATCCCTGAAGTGCAATAATGGAGCTGCTAAAGGCTTAACAGAAGTCGCTATGTGGAACCATATTCCCTTCAATACAGTCCAAAGAGTACATCCTAGTAAAACGTGCCCGATGCACACGTTGCCTGTTATGCATACTCTTCCTTCATTCTTAGTTTTGTCGGTGGTGACTGGGAGTGCTGGAATTTGCACTGGACATGGCACAACTAATTAAGTTTTGCTCTAATGCTGCACCATAAATATAAGCTCTCTTTCATAGTGGCTATTCCTAATTCTGTCAAACTCTTCCCATAGATCAATCGTTGCCATTATCAACTTGATGACAGACAAGTATTTGCTGTCTATCTCCAAGGCACAGATGTGAAACCATCTGGAAGATAACCTCTTTAACTCTTTACAAAGGAAAGAAAAGAATGAATTCTTCCTCTCTTAATCCCTGCTGCACATATGCTCTCCCCCGTAATCGCACCAACCAAGGTTGTACACTAAAGTACCCAAAGCCTGGTGGATCTTTTCATAAGATGAGAGTGAGGAGAAAGCTAGCCTTAACTACCTCTCATGAAGGTGCATGAATTCAGAAATTCATTCAGCATTTGATAATTGATTTGTTTGTTATATTACCACACAGATTAACTTTTTCATAATTTGGGGAGTAAAGGGATGATTGCTTGGATTGGAAGAGTCCAGAAATGCAAAAAGTGCCACCAACTTATGTCATTCCAAGGACATTCACTCCACTCTGTATAGAGGTCATTACGGTGTTGTGTTATCTCTCTTGAGAGCATTTACTCTTCAAAGCACCAAAACATTGCAATCCTCTGATTCTGGTTTCTATATGCAATCTGTAAACTAAATATCTTGACATCAGGCACCAGCCGACACCCAGAGTTTGATGATCATCCAGTCCTTTAATAATCATCCAAGTCCACAACAAGACCAATTTATTCCCAAAGATTCTCTATGGTTTCAATTAGCAAGTACAGCACAAATTTAGGCACAGTTTCAATTAGCTATCCATTCTACAAATGGCAAATGGTTCCTGCCATCCTCACTACAGCACAATTTTAGGCATAGTTCTCCCTATTTCAAATGACGTAACTGATTATTCCATACAGTAATCATTAACCCTCACCCATTAGCAAATGCAAACATGCATCTAAACTCTTTCCAGCAGTGTTTTAAAACCAGGCCGGTCTGGCCTGTTCAACTGGTTAGAGTAGGGAGGAACCGTTTCATTGTCTCTTATGGCTCAAGCTAGAAAAACAGCTAATGGTCCAGTAACGGACTGGACTGGACTAAACCAATGTCAACCCACTTCAATTGAACTGGGTGAGGACTGGGTCAGAATTGGTTTTTTGTTAAAAAAGCAAAAGGCAGCATGCTTCAGGTTTGAAACAGTAACCTCAAGCACATATGCTAGTCATTGCCAGTGGGGCACAGATCACTCTTACTTTCTTAAGGTTAGACAAGAATACTTACGGATTACTGATAACCCAAAGCATTAAAAGAGATTGCAGTGTACCAAGAAAGGATCAAACATACTAATTTGAAGTGCCTTTAACCACAGAGATAATCTTCCACGTATGACACGTTGGCAACTTTTTTAATATATAGAAAGATTTAACTAGCAGTTCCACCAGTTGAACCGAGCACATGGGCAATATAGGTCCAGTTCCGAAAACATTGGTATTTAGTTCTCTTCACAGCTGATTTGCTCACAACTGATTTGCAATAGTAAGAAATCAACCACACCTATTAAATTAAGAATGCATGTCTTTGAATGCAGTGTTCTGAGGAATTATGAGCAAAAATTCAAAGGGAATGAACTCAGAAACTTCATTTTGAATCTTTTCTTTCATGTCACATTCTCTGAGAATAGGCAAGAATGTAGGATGCAAATTACGCAATCCCAAGATCTCTATAACCAGAACAAGAACATGCATAATTGAGAAGAAAGATTAATGCACCTGTTTTGGGATCCATCGTTCTTGAAGTGGAAGCGGAAACACAATGTTCCACGCGCAAATCCTTCTCCTCTATTGCCCTCCGTATTATTAGCTCAATGAGGCGGCCCCCTCACGTTTAGTGTTAGGTAAACGCTCATTAGGTGAGGATACATGTGAGAATTAGGATTAGAGGAGAGACTTGAGCACTATTTATAGAGTTTCTAGACAAGCCCCCTAATTACGGGCCAGGCTCGACTCGGCCCATATTAGCCAGCCCCATATTAGACTAATTAAGAAACCTTCTATCTTACCTTAGACCAACCGCCGTAAAATGGTAACTGTTAAACGGCAAATTACAATATCAATTAATGTAGTCCACATTAAGAAAACTCTTATATTCTCCCACTTAGACTATATTAATTGAAATCGTACTGTATGTGCGCACATTGGTCTAGAGATAATTCTTAATAGTCAATCATATCCCATAAAGTCTCATACACCGAATCATGGCGGTAACTGCATGTATACACACAGAGCCTTCCATGGTCATGAATGTTCTCAACTCTATTGATATGGATTCAATATGGTAGTGTGTCAAATGGACAATATCTCTTATAGAGAGATCTCATTTGTCAGTCACCATTCTCTTACCTTAAGTGTCACAAAAACTTGTGCCACTAGAGAATGTCCTTATGGTTCCATAAACCCACATATGTCTTGTCCTTATGGTTAACATTT
This sequence comes from Eucalyptus cloeziana, assembly GCA_014182715.1. NCBI lineage: Eukaryota > Viridiplantae > Streptophyta > Magnoliopsida > Myrtales > Myrtaceae > Eucalyptus > Eucalyptus cloeziana. The sequence goes on from CM024640.1 coordinate 10,324,897, forward strand.
CTTTATGTATAACAAGACATATGGATAAGGCTAATAACCGGATGCCCCTAGCCTTCACTCAAGATTTATACAGTACCTTGAGACTTTATCAATATGTATTCAACATAATAATAACACATTTAAAAATACTTTATTGAATGCAAAAGTTGATACATATTAAACCGTTACAAAATGTAACGAACACAGATGAAACCTTTATTAGAGTAAAGCCAAAATAGCTCCCACTAAACAACAACATCTCATGATGCTCCTAGGCTCATGCTAATGACATGTCGCTTAAAATACACATGGGCGTAAACTTTTAGTTAGTGGATCTACAACCATATCATATGTAGAAATATGTTATATTAAAACGTTACCTTTCTGTACTGTTTCTTTTTGGTAAAAAAATTTGACCACCATATATTTAGACCCCTTGAGACCTCTGTAGTAAATAAATAATACTCTAAATTTGTTATCTCAATACAACCATATGGGTCTATCCATAAAGTTAAAACGATTAACTCTTTCATGAGGTTCCGGAGCCTAATAGTCTAAGTAACAACCTAAAAGAATGTTATTGACACAGCTTACATAGTAAAAGATGACATAGAACTTTATTTACTGCACTTCCTACTAACATAAATATGTATTCTGTTATTGATCTTATGTCATCATAACAGCCAGCAAAGTTTACATCTAAATACCCTACTAATTGCAATAATTGAATATATCTATAAATTAGCATATAATCTCTTGTCCTCTTTAAGTACCTTAAAACCTTCTTGGCAGCAACCCAATGATCACGTCTTGGATTTGACCAATATTTGCCTAGAAGTCCCGTCACAAAAATGATATTTAGTCTAGTGCAAATTCAAGCATACATTATACTTTTAAGTGCACTGACACAATGTACACCCTTTAATTAGATTTTCTTAATATCTAAATAATGACAATGTAATAGATTCAGTCAATCACCCTTAACAATAGGAGCAATTCCTGGCTTGCAATGATGTATATTGAATATTTCCAATATACAATCAGCAAATGTCCTCCGAGAAAATATAATTAATATGGCAAAAACAATCCTTACAGACCTTAGTACAAAAGATATAAGATGTCTCAATGTCATAACTTATAAGCAAAATATCACGTACATAGAGTATGAGAAAAAAAAAAATTTGCTCCCACTAACCTTGCAGTATATTGAACTACTTTGTTCCCAATTGAACAAAATAACAACACTATGAAACTTTAATAATATTGTCTGGAAACTTGCTTAAGACCATGAATTAAGACTTTTCAGTCAACACACAAGTTTACTTGAATCTGCTTCAAAATTCTCCAGTTGCACTTATATAGATTTTGTATCTCTTTGACGTAACTCCATATAAAAATAAACTATCAATGCCACGTTCACTCTGAAAGAATCTATAAAGAAATAATTATTTTTTCACTAACTATCCACCCCTCTTTCAGAGTGAAAATATTATTATCTTTTTTATGGCATCTAATCACATACTTAATTAAGAACAAGAAACAACATTTATATAAATTGCTAAGATAACCATATAATGGATATTGTAATCATGCTCTCACAAAAAGACTATATAGTCTGATGGTATAACTGATTGTCTTTCCCTAACAAATCTCCTTAATAAAGCTGCAACCACTACATTCTGCACTTGAGAGGTTTAAGAAATTTCATTATAAACTATATCAAGAATAGTACCTTAAACTTCAACAAGTTTAGTCTATAGTACAGGAGATTCCATAATTATCTGTATAGGTAAAGACAAAAACACAGTAACCCTCATCATACTATTATCTTTAATAGTCTGAGAGTAGCTATCCTCTACAATTACGTCGATCTTAAGAAATTTTAGAGTATGTGATTCCATAATTCTTGTACCTTCTTTAGGGTCATAAGATTAATACCCCTTTAACAATCTAAATAAGATACAAAATAATTCCGAGTTGATCTGAATTGCAACATACTTAAAATTGGATTAGATAATCTTACTTCTGCATGATACCCCTAAATTTAATATGATTAAAGTAATCTATGCCCAGTCTATAACTCAAAAGAAGTTTATGAAACAACTTTAATAATGACACCTTTTGTATGTGAAAAAGTTGCTTTTATAATATCAGCCCACAGAAGACCGGATAAATTAATCTTACTAATCATACTCATCACCATGTTCATTATGGTGCTTCATGCCTTTTAGCCAAATCTTCTTGTTAGGATTTTCAGGCATAGTAATTAAAATTCCCACCCTAGAATATATCAAGTATTTGACAAATGACCCTTTAAGCAATTCAGTATTGTCATATTTGCCAAAATACTTACTACTACTATTAGGCCTGATAACCTTCAAAACTAATTTTAACCAGTTTATACTTTATTTCAGTCATTTTCCTTAAATAGAAAACTTTTGAAAGCAACCTTTTAACCATATACGAGATGTATATGTCATTAGAACTTAAACACAATCTTTGTAGATATGTCCTAATTTTAATATCAAACAAGACATAATTTCAAGCAACTAAGGCTTCCATCATCTTATAGCGGTGCAGTCCTCTTTTCTAGTGTTCCAGAATGGAACGCTTCATGGACAATAAGCAAATTCAATTGCTCTTTTCTCAAGCAACAAATCATATGTCCACAACTTAAAATTTGAAACAGTAAAAACCTTAATAATAGTGGAGTTATTAATTACAGACAAGGTGATTGAAAAACAAGTAATGTATATAATTAGCATCATGTGAGCACTGTGTAACTTGATGTACAAGTACACATCTAGAGAGTTACACGCATAATCATACAATCACCTTTGGGCAGAATACATGATATGCAGTTGTACACTCCTCACATGATAGCGGTTATGAGAATATATTCAAACCTTCGTGAATTCATCATCTTTGGACATATGAATCACTAGGATCAGTCACTCCTCCACCACACCATCATGTATCCCTCAATGAACTAATACACAATCACCTCCTTTAGGAGTATGACCGCGCATTAGACCAGGAGACATCCTAATCATTATACGAGACCGATATTTCTCAAACCCAATCAAGCATGCCACTTTGGCGGTCACTACTCAATTGAATCCTTGAAATTCTCTCATACTAGGGATATAAACTTTTCTTCTCACATACACCATATACATGTAATTTTAACTTTAGTGATAGGGGTAGCATATTACCAAAATCACATATCATGCTAATTATATTGCTTTATTCATTAATAAAATCTTTATTCATTAATTAAAGATTAATCACATATATACAACCTGAAAGAAAGACTCCAATGAGATCACCGATGACAGCAACACAAGAAACTTCTCATAACATAGAAGTAAGCATGTCTTGTGCACCCTGAATACTGATTACCAGAACAACATAAAAGGAATGCCGATCCAAAGGATCCCTCACAAGTTAACATCAATAGCAATGCATGGCACTCTAGATTGACAAGCTTGATAGTTGATCAACTATTGCTCATGAGTTTCATCAGGCAAAACATGACTCTAGGGCCAATAGCTGATTTATTAGCCAATTTTAAGTAATAAATTATCATTACATCAACCAGTGGCCTATAAATTGAGTCAAAACACATAACCAAATATTTAAATTATAACAATAGATACTATTGCTCTGCGTAAATGCTGTCATACTTCTTAATTATAAAAAATATTCAACTTGATAGACATTAACAAGTGACCAGATGAATTTAGGTACAATATGCACTAACTTAACCAACATGCATTATCCACATTTAGCAGATGTGTTAATCAATACAATTAGTTTGGTCATGAGTTCTTAAGACGTTTATCATTCAAAGGTTAACAAAATAAACAAAAATACATCAATATGAGTATAAAGAACTATGCTTGAGTAACAAAAGTTCCATAACTTTTATTGTTTCACATCACCTCAATACATAGTTCAATTACTATTCCATAATGATAGTATCTCAATAAGCTAATTTCACTTCACAATAAAATTTATTTTTATTAATGACTCACACCTTTATAATGTTTATGTGATAACATATCTGTAACCCAACATTTGTATTTCCAAAATCATAGAAAATACAAGAAAAACATACAAAAATACACTAAAAATACACGTATTTAGGGTTTTGTATGTATTTTCACATCCATAAAATCATCAAAAATATAAAATAAACATACCAAAAGATAGAGGATGAAGATACGAGTCCAATGCCGCTGGCCACGCGCAAATCGGAGCCTCCACGTGCCCGCACGCGCCTCCTGAGTGCGCGGTGTGTGGAGCCCATGCGCGTGCGATCTTGACCGGTCAAAACCGGTCCGACCAACATCAGTCTGACCGGTTCCCGGCTCGACCGTCCGATCCAGCCGCCCGGTCCGATCGGTTGACCGGGTCGGGTCGAGTCAATGGGTCGAGTCCTGAGTCAAGTCGGGTCGAGTCGGTCACCAAAGTTGACCGAGTCAAGTCAACGGTCAACGGTTCCTGGTCAACGGTCGTCGGGTTGGGTTGGGTCAACAGGTCAGGTTGAGCGGGTCTGATCGCTAACGTCATGATGACGTCAGCCTCCGCGCGTGCGACGCACGCGTGAGCCGTGCCTCGCGCGTGGGGGCGCGTGAGTGCGCATGTGGCGCGTCTCTGACGCCCCAGCGGCGTGTGGCCACACGTGGGGGCACGTGCGGCCTCCCCCAGCGACGCACCGCCCACGGATCTTCTTGTCTCGTTGAGCCCAGTTTGAATTTGTGATTTATTTTTATTTTTATTTAACAAAAAATCTCGAAAATCACAAATTAGGGCAAAAAACTTATGCGTTTGAGTTCTAGGGTTATGGTCGCTCTGATACCACATGTTGGATGCAAATTATGCAATCCCAAGATCTTCATAACCAGAACAAGAACATGCATAATTGAGAAAAAGATTAATGCACATGTTTTGGGATCCATTGTTCTTGAAGCAGAAACGGAAGCGGAAACACGATGTTCCTCGCGCAAGTCCTTCTCCTCTATTGCCCTCCGTATCACTGGCTCAATGAGGCGGCCCCCGCACGTTTAGTGTTAGGTAAACGCTCCTTAGGTGAGGATACATGTGAGAATTATGGTTAGAGGAGAGACTTGAGCACTATTTATAGAGTTTCCAGCCAGGCACCCTCATTACGGGCCAGGCTCAACTCGGCCCTCACTAGCCAGTCTCATATTAGACTAATTAAGAAATTTTCTATCTCACCTTAGACCAACCCCATAAAACGGTAACCGTTAAACAGTAAATTACAATATCAATTAATGTAGTCCACATTAAGAAAACTCTTACAAAGAATACAAGAGCACATGGAAAATCCACAAGACTGAGTTCAGATACCATATGTAAAGACAAAAGGATGTACTTATCTTCAACTTCTCCTCCATACATCATTATCAATCTATAATTAATGGATGTTAACAACCTCCTGTGCAAATTGACCCCGATGACCCGTTGATTGGATGTACCTAAGCACCAAAAAGCAATTGGAAAATAGAACCTGTTATCGAGCACTTAATGTGCATTTAACCAAATTGAGCAACACTTCCTCATTAGCACATCACATTCAGCATCTCCACTTAATTTTTGCTATGCTGTTTCCAGCAAAATTGCATTTCTTACATGATTGTATCTGCTGCTCCAGCATGAAATCAATGATTGAGAGATACAACAGATCATATGGGGATCACCATCAGCTGGGAAATCCACACTCTGAAGTTAAGGTATCTTCCCACCCCATTAATTGTAGTTTTAAACAATACAGTATCACAGCACGACACATTCTTTTTCTTTTATGTAGCATGGTCAGGTATTGTGTAGCACAACTCTGCTGCATTTAAAGAGCTGGATCTTTACATGATTATCGAGAGCTGAGTTAGAAAGGGCCAACAGAGTATAAAGTAAGGAAACTGTAGTTACAACTATCAATCGGATGGATGAAAAAAAGAATCATTAAAGCCGTATCAAACCAAGTAGTAACTCAGAGAATATCTAAGGAAAAGAGTCAAGCACAGCAAAGAGTGGAACGAAGAAGAACAGGAGGCACTAAGTAGACCGACTCTGTAGATAAGCCTCACAGAGTTATAAGATTGAGAGATATAAACATAGAAGTCACACTATATTCAGTTAGTGATTTCCATACAGAATAACTTAACCAATAATTACCTTTATTATCTGAATTGAGTCGTATACGGAAAAATGTAACTGCATTACCTTTGTAATCTTACTAATACTTGAGAGGATCTTGTGTAGCGTGATCTATCCAGAACAATTATGTCAAAGGACAACTGATCTGTAGATAAGCATAGAATTTTCATCGACAGCATCCTCTTCCTGTCTGCTATCTATGATCTCACCCATATCAGCTAGAAAAAGATCTTCACCATTAATTACCAGCTGTTAGAGCCTTAAAAAATCAGTAAATGTACCTAAACCACGCAGGCTGTTGACTTTCTTAAAGGTATCCCAATGTAAGACCCCTATTGCTGCCCCCTGCCTTTATCCAATTTTAGGACCTGTTCATGTACTAATGATCATGCAGTTGCTTGGATGCATTTATAGAATGAATACAAGATGCACAGATGTTCCAAATATATTTTGTAGGAATCTATTACTAGAAAGTTATCTAAAACTGACAACTAGACATCTATAATAATGTATTCGCACCATGAAAATTTGACAGTTGAAAGTGATTATAACATCAACCACATTTATTGTGTACCAGCGGAAACGGTGCACATAACAAAGGTATTGTCAAGTCTGAAGTGAGATATCATAATTGAGCCATAACCCAAATCCTTTACGAATTAAATTGAGCTTAATGAAATATACTTTACAGAATGAATTCCCCAAATCATACAATAAAAATCTCTTCGATATTACCCTTTAATTTAATTAACAAATGGACTGGGGTATCATCATGAAAATCCATTTTCTGTCGACTATCTAGTCCAATCCACTTCAAGCCCACAACTCCTCTGTAACTTCAAAAGTAGAGCCCAGTACATGAATAGTGGAGCAGAGGGGATGATTACACATTGAGGAATAAAATTTTGAAAAGCCAGGGAAACTTCAATTGCCAAAGTTCACAATGGTCCATGGCAACTTATAAAGTTTCATCACATTGATATATAATGCTATTTATGTATACAAGTTATGATTATTAGACATGCAAACTTAACTAAATATAATTATGAAGGTTTATGTCGAGGAGGTCCAATCACAAAACTCCATTCTATCCTACTTTCTTATTTATTTTTCACATATATGTTAAAAGATTGTCATGGAGCACTTGCTAAAACTCATTACTTTTCGTCTCCAGCTTTTTCATAGAGTTGTTGCATGGATCTTATCTATTGATTTTGAATAACAGAGAAATGACAGGAAATTTTATTGAGGCGTTTCTAGTGGTTTAATCTTCTCATTAGATAAAAATACAACCCAAATACATAGTGAAGTTATGGAATAAATCCCACTGGGCTATGCCCAAAAAAAGAAAAAAAAAAAACCCACTGAGCACGTCTCAGGTGCCTGGCCATGTGGGCTACGGGCGAGGAGTCCACCTTCTGGCCCACCGAACGACGGGTAAGGCCTCCAAGCAGATCAATCTGACGTTGGGCATGGTCCCCATGGACTCGAGATATTATTTCAACACCATCAATGTTGTTTACATATTGAATGTACTAACGTTGCTGTAATTGCCTATTGTTTCAGGAAAAATCGATCTCTGATGAGCCCGTCGCTAGTTCAGTCGATACATCCATTAATTTGGGTTCGGACCTCTATTTTCATACTGCTAACGATCAGAAAGGTAGCTTCCATTCCTCAAAGAATCGTTATATGTTAAATGATTTGGGGAGAGGATTTGCAACATGGCACTGATATAACCTTAGCCCATACAATTTCAACCTTGCTTTGCCCTAAAAAATGAGTTTTCTAGTACTATTTATTTAGACAATAGCAATCTAAGCTGAAGGTGACTAAAGAGATGAGAGTTTTTCTGTGCTTGCGAGATCGCTATCTCGATGCTTCTGTTAATAATATTGCATTTATACATGCATCAAATTGCTATTGTTTGCTATTGTTGATAGCATAAGTCTAGAAGTGCTGCTATTTCTAAGGGAGCACCTCTTGTGTATCGGGATTTATTTTGGGCTAAAATGGGCTCTTTCTCTTTTAACTAATCCAAAGTCGATAAATGGGGTGACCAAGTGATTATGTATATAAAAGAAAGGAACTGACTTTGGCTTTCTGTTTTCAAGCTATCCAGATAGATAAGTGTAGACATATTATCATGAAATGTGTTTGATAAATTGCGGAAAAAAGTTTTATATATCCCAGGGCAGATTATGATAATGATTATACCTTTGCCTCATGAATTTGGTTCTATACAGATCTCAAGCCATTATTGGGGATTGATTTGCGTCATACAAGGGCAGGCTATGTCACGAACGAAGGATCGCTATTGAGTGATCTGAAGAAAGAAGAATATGCAATAGTGCCGAGTGCAGTGGAAAAAACAGTAGCCATGCAGAAGCAAAGAGTAGAAAGTGATTTTGTGCCAATGCAAAGCAGTCGAGATACAGAGACTGAACTATTTCCCTGGATAATGAATAAGGACGCCAATCGTCATGCTGCTTTGGGAAAAGTTCATTCATATTCATCACACTCAAAGTCAGAAGTTGGTTCACATTACTCAAAATCGAAAGTTGGTTCACATTGCTCAGAATCAGAATCCAAAGACAGTGATGAGGAGATGAAGATTGTTGCAAGTCCAGAATATCATAGGAGAGAAACATCGAAAAGTGCACTCTTGCAAATGCGGAACACTGCAGAGCCAGAGGTTGAACCCTTTTCCTTGAAAGTAAACGAAGACACTGCTTCTGACAAAGTTCATTCATATTCCTCAGAACAAGAATCTGAAGTTGATTCATATTGCTCAGGACCAGAATATGAAGTTGGGGATAAAAAGGCGAGGATAGAAGCTAGTCCAGAATATAACGATATTATACACATACCAAAGATGAAAAAGGAAAGTTCTTCACATGCTACTTTGGATGATGCCGATGCCTTAACTGATATGTTAGGCGGCGGTGGAAAACAAGAAGGGATGTCATCAGAAGGATGGGGTGCAATTAAATAGGACTCTATAGTTGACCATCTCATTAAGTCCATAATAAAACATAACATTGAAAAAATTGGAATATATGGCAGAAACGAAGTTGGAAAAGCTATTGTCATTGGAGCTTTGAAGGAATCTGCAATTTTGAGAAATCTATTTGATAGGGTCATCTGTGTTACTGTTCCTCTGAACTGTGACATGGAAAACGTGCAAAAAGAGATTGCTGGACATATATCTTCTGATTTAACTGAAGCCAATGCAGTTGATATGCCACATTCGGTGGTGAATGCATTGGAAGGCCTCAAGTTTTTGCTCATTCTTGTTGGCGTTAACCAACACATGAAGCTAGAGACATTGAGAATTCCTGAAGCAACACCATCAGTTGGTAGCAAGATAGTCTTTGTGACTAGATCAAGACAATTGTGTGATGAAATCAAAGTGGATAAGAAAATATGCTTGGATGATCTATTGCTGTGCGAATTATTTTGTCAGAATGTGGGTGAGGTTGTTTATTATCCTAAAAAAGCCCTAGCTAGAGAAATAGTTAGGATGTATAGGCCATATTCACATGCTGTTATTCTAGTGGCAAGGGCACTGCAAAATGTTGATGACATTTTAATTTGGAAACATGCGCTTGAAAGACTGAATGTTCGACCTATAGGTCATGAAGCAGGTATAGAAGCTCTTATGGTTAATGTGTTAAGATTCTGCATTGACCAACTAGAAGATGATAAAACTAGAAGATGCTTGAAAAATCTTGCTCTTTGTAACAATTACGATGAGATTGCATTTGAGTCTGCCATTGGCCTATGGGTCAGGGATGGTATCTTAGATGCCCATGATGAAGGCCAAAAAGTCCTTAAAAATTTTGTCAATGCTGGCCTCCTCAAAGTTGATGAGAATTGGCAATTTGTGAAGTTTCAAGACCAGGATCAGGATATATTAGTGAACTTAATATTTCAGCCTGAGGAAAATCGTGTGTTTCTGATGCGGGGTGGCTTGGATTTGACAGAGCCACCAAAGGTTGAGGAATGGGAGAGTGCAAAAGGCATATGTTTGATGCATACCGGAATTTCTGAGCTACCAAAGGAACCAAGATGCCCTTCACTTTCGTCTTTATATCTGCAAAGAAATTACAAGCTGAGAAAGCTTTCTTCTTCATTTTTCAATCAGATGCCTTCTCTAGAAGTTTTGAATCTATCTAGAACCCGCATTCGGTGCTTGCCAGAGTCCATATCTCAACTTGTCAGCCTCAAAAGACTCTTCTTGAATGATTGTGTCCTTTTGAGATCGATATCACCAGCAATTGGAAGGCTCAAGCAACTGGAGGTATTTGATCTTGAGGGGACGAAGATTAAGAATCTTCCCAAGGAAATTGAATGTTTAATTAATCTGACTTGTTTGGGTATCTCAATTTCTGGAACCGAACCTTGAAATGACTCTAAAATAGTGATTCCTCATGGGGTAATATCTTCTCTATTACACTTGGAAGAACTGAATCTCGATATGGATGCCGATGCTGAATGGTGGGATACATGCGCTGAAGGTGTTTTATCTGAAGTTTGCAACTTGAAAAGGTTAAGTGCTTTCAAGTTTTCCTTTCCTACATTGGAACTTTTGAGGCACTTTAATCAGTTTAGGAAATTGATGGAGCATCCATCTTTAGCTCAATTCAGACTTTGTGTTGGTAATCATGCTAGCCGCATCATGAATCGGCTACCATCAGATATTGAATTCGAGCTGGAACAATGCAACCGATTCTTGAGGTACACAAATGGTGATGGTGTCATCATGGATATTAAGGACATCATGCAACAATCAGATGCTTTTTTCTTAGAAAGGCATGCTAATCTCAAGAAGCCAGCTGAACTAGGGATAGATAACATGGACCAACTCAAGTGGTGTGTTCTGGGAGAGTGTAATGAGCTTGAAGTGATCATAGATGCATCTGATACCCTTCATCAGGAGGCTCTGACTGAATCTCATTGCAAAAGCAGCTGTCTTAAATCGTTAGAATTTCTGTATGTGTATTACATGAGAAACTTGAGAAACATTTGGAAGGGCTCAGTGCAGATGGGATGTTTATCTTCTCTCAAGTTGTTGACATTGTGTAAATGCCCTGAGTTGACAGTTATTTTCTCAAGCGAGATGCTTGATAATCTCAACAATTTAGAAGAGGTCACAATTGAGGACTGCCCAGCCATCAAAAGCCTAATCACCTGCCAAACTTCTACTGGCAAAGTCCGTGAGATGTCTTATTTCCTCCCTATTTTGAAGAAGTTGTCCCTCCATTATGTACCTAAACTTTCCAGTATATCCCGTGGGCTACGGATCGCACCGAGGTTAGAAAGGTTGAGTTTTTACGACTGCCCAAGTCTCAAGTCTCTTTCGACCAATGAAATTTCCAGTGAGCATTTGAAGAAAATCAGGGGGGAAAGGAGTTGGTGGAAGGACTTGGAATGGCGTGGCCATAAGCCAGATCAACTGGATGGTATTTTCGTCCCAATCGACGCAGGCGACGTCCCTTAACTCTGTGCGCATGTGTGAGTCTAACTATTGGAACTGCCTAACAAGTCAATGGGAATTTCAGTTGCTAAATGACTATGGTATCGAATCAATATCGCTACTTTAACTTCGATAACTAGGTCTCACTAGCCGACTTTTCTGTGATTTATGAGTTTCTTCCCACCGTTTCCTTCCTATTGTTCATAGAGGGGACCCTGAGATAATGAATGTCTGGGCAGAGCTTGAATGGCCATCATCAGGTTGGTTGAAGTAATGATATATGATGGAATAGGAAATCTGCACTTGGAGAATTTTGTCCCCGTGTGTTCGATTTTGCTAAAAGCAAGCAACCTCGACATTAGAATGCCAGGCCATGGTACGGCGCAGCACGGATGGGGAGAACTTTCAATTCTGCTCTAGCAGAATTGATTAGAAGCTAACTTCCCATTCACTAAGTAATAGTCCCTCACTTGCTGTTATTAGAACAGTGAGTTGAGTCTCTTGGTCGGAGGAACGACCATGCTGCTAACCTTGGGGGGCAGCAGCCACAGAAGAATTTTTTCCATCAGCAACCCATGACCTTATCGGCTATTAGACATGTGATTAGTAACTTCCTTTAAGAAAATAAGCAACAAGTACCTCTTTTATATGCAAAAAATAAGTATCAATGGACAAGTAGTTAGCCATTTCTGCATGTGGTCAATCATTAGCATCCTATGAGACGGAATTACTTAATTTATTTGTACAAGCAGATGATTTTCATATGGATAAGTAATCATCGGTATATTAAGTGATAATGATAAGTCCTCCTTTCGTTGTGACTGAAATATTTTTATATTAGAACAGTAAGTTTTAGGGTATCAACTACCACTCATATATATTCGTGGATGTAGTTTGTTTTCATAGAAAAATAAATTTGAAACTATTAGCAATTTCGGTATGTGATCCATAGGAGTGGTCACCGGGCCGTGCTTGGGCCAGCATATTATCGTGCTGGGCGTGGGCACTGCCTGGCATGGGCCCATTTTTCCGTAAATTAATTTAAAAATTTTAATGAAAAATTCAATGAAGTCAGACTAATTTATTTTTTAAAATACTAAAATAATTTAAAAACTTAATTGAGCAAAACTTTCGACAAGCCTCCCGTTTGTTGTGTCAACGGTAGGAGATCGCACTTCCGCCACGAGCAATGGGATAGAACGTCAGCACACCCTTTCCCTCGCGTGCCTTCTTCAACATCCAGTACTTTAAATTTCACCTCGTTCTTACATCTAGAGAGAGTTTTCAGCTTTCCTTCCGTAAGGCATGTATAGGATCTCCAAATCTTGATGCCTGACTTAGGTGGATCTAATGTATTTATACATTGGCCACAAATATGCAAAACTAGCAGAGACCGTTTTGCATGCACAAGATAATGTATTAACATATACACCACATGTGCATGAAAATCCATAGCAAATCGAATTTAGTTGGTACTCCAAATTAGGGAAGTGTTCACATTGGCATTATTTAGCACGATGCTAAAGATTTTATTGGAGATGACATACTCATTGACAGTTTTCATTATTTCAACAATTACATTCTTGGAATCATGTAAGAATATTTAATTCTTAAATGTAAGAGTTCCGTGACATAATTCCATTCATCATTGACCCAATGGCAATGACAACACAACACACATAAATCATAAGGCTAGTACATAAATTATAAGTTAGAGAGACTCAAAAATTAGTAGTCGAAACGCCACCATTTTACTTTATATAGTAACTTGTAGTTTTTGGCATTTGTTGTCCGCAGAACGGATTTGAACTGAGGTTGTATAGTTTTGTGCACGTAGTGCACAAAGTGAGGGATCTTCAACGAAGCCAAAGGGTTGCTTGGCAACAAGACAATAATGTGCAAGCTCTCGCCAATTCCCTACCTTGTCATAATAATGGGTATCCTGTATGCAGCGGCTGTAATCGAAGAGCTCCCCCAACCTTGGACATCTCTTCCTCATATCGATGCCGATGCGTCTTCAAGTGGCCCGCCCCACTCGACGGTTCACCTTTTAATATGCCACCACATGTTGTGCAAATGGCCTTCTTGACATCATTGCATCGATCTCGAGCCAAAATGTCTTCCAAACACTAAACATTCTTCTCCACGAACAAGGTGCCGTAGTTAGCAGGGGGTTTTCTTGGGGGGCACATGTATCGCCGGGGAAGCTTCTGGGCAAGGAGCTTCCGAATCGTCAAGTCATTTGTGTCTCGTCATCATTAAATTCGACTTATTGTGGGGACGGAGCCAGCGTGTATATTTTGTTGTCATAAAACTTAATGAACGGGTCCCACGTTAATTGCGAATACCACATTGAGTTGGAATGATTGGACGGTGTTGTAGTTATTGTTCACCATTGCGATATTTACGCGATTAAAACGTAAGGAGAAAGGAAATATATTAAATTGACAAATGATTTTATAAAGCTCAACGTCTGGAAGTTGGGAAATTGTAGTGAAACGTGAGAGGAAAAGTCCCAATTTATAGAGTTCCAAATTTTTTCTTGCCGGTCATAACGATCACTGATCAGCTCATACACAAAATGGGGCCCGACCCACCACTCAAAAAGCCTGTGCCTAGCATGGCCTGGTGGCCAGTTCTATGTTATATGTAATATTCGTTATAAAAATGCCGAAACGGCAACAAGCTACAATTTGGAAGATAGGTCATTAGCAACAAAATCTTCAACTGTATCTCGTTTTCATTATATTTGAAGATCAATGGTCATAAGGCATCAAAACAAATTTAATTTAGGGAGCCAGCCAGCAACTTGTTAGTACGTTGACACAAGGCTCAACTCTAACCTAAGTATAAAGAAGCTAAAGGCCCAAGTCATGCAATAACAATTTGATTAATCTATCAAGCCAGAATGTCTAAAGAAGCTTGTCAATCATAAAGGTCGTAACAACACAATTGACCCATGAACCCATTGATAGAATGTTTAAAAAGCTCATTGATTGTGAATTTCCAATGAATAGAGTTTAAGTGGGGCATAACATGTATCAACGATTGATTAACTCGAAATACAAAAGGGAGTCGAAGTATGAGTAAGGAAGGATTTATCCACCAAGGGATAATTAGATCTAAGGGATCGGGTGTGGTTACAAGTTCACCATGGCATAAGGCACACAAAAGGCAATTAGAAATTCCGTGGAGGAAGATCATCATGCATAATGGAATGACTCATGACAAGAAATTCGGCAGGGAAAATAAACTTTGAAGAAGAATCACACAGCATCGCGAAGGAGCCCACTGGATTTTGGAAGAAGATCCATTCAGATAAGATTTTGCTGAAGTTTTGAATTTCAAATTCGAAATAGATCAGATTTTCTATGTTCAGTGTTTGTCTTTAATTATACAAGCTTTCCAATCGAGTCTTGTAAGCCTTTCACTTTTTCTATGAGCTTCATTGATTTCCATTGAGAAAATTATTGTTTAAATATAATCATCAAACAAGCATGCATCCAAGGATTTAAGCCATATGTGCCTAATTCAACAAAAGTACATTGCAATTTCCTTAGTTGTTTTCAATTACTTGTCTACTCGTTTCTCTTTAGTAATTCGAATCTAGAGAATTCGAATTATAGTAGACTTTAATCATCAAAACTATTGAGTTTCTGACAATCACAGCTTGACAAAAACATGTACAACACGTCTTTTGGTGACCACAGTGGAAGAATACAATGACTCACTGAACTCCTAGGAGTTCTGAAGCTAATGAACTCAATAGTTGAGAGCAGTTCAAGAGCCTCTGAGGCTAGGAATGGTCCTCGGGATGGGAGACCACCACCCAATCCATTGCTGAATATATACAAGAAGATCACTCTTTTCAATTGACTTGGATTATCTTTAAAAATTCAGGAGAAAACCTTGAAGTGCAAAACAATTCACGCACACATCTCAGATGAATCTACACTCAGGCAATGTGGTAAAGGAAACAAAAGAAATCAAATCATTCACCATGTCAATGCACAAACTGAGAAGGCAATTTTGTGAACGTCCATAATCAAGGAGCCCACGGGGTCACACTTCACTAGTGAAGTCGTTTTGTCGAATGTCTTTTTATCTCTGTACGAGCTCCGATCTTTGCCAAGAGAAGCTCAACATAAGAAGAAGGAGGAGAAGACGACGACTGAGCAAATGCAAGAGTGGGCAGTGAAATGAGCAAGGAGACCACACTGCAGATACAATAAGGTCTCAAAATCGCTGTGAGTGAAGCGGCCATCAGGTTACAGAGAGAGAGATGAAAGTACTCTGCGTGGTGGGCTAGTGTTTGCGATGTCAAAGTCCATCGATTCGACGGCATGTGACACCAAATAGCAAACTGGGGCACGACTCTCACTCCTCACCCACCTCAATTTGTACACAAAACCGAGAGCCGATCCGATCCGAACCAAATCAAGTTTTGGATTCGGTTTATATTCGGTCCAAGTTAAGATTCAATTTGGTTCAAGCATACATTCTAACAGTTTAGTTTTGTGTGATTTTTCTTGAAAAATCGAATTGAACCGAATCCAACCGTTGATATTAATTCTATTTGTTTCCAAACTGAGAAAACAACATACGCATTTGCACGATGGTGTTCAATTGAACTTATCTTCTCTAATAATGAGTTCATTTTTTTTCGTGGATTGGTTGAGGGGGAGGGAAGTTGGGGGGATTGTAATGGGGCCGTCGAGCCCATTCCTGTCGGCGGGCGGGCGGGCGGGCTCCACGAGAAAGGTAGGGAAGACCCAAACTTTACAGGTTATTATATCGAGGGTTACAGGTAGCTGTGTAGACATGTTCTACCTCATTCATTTTCTACCTCGGATTGGCAACAGTGAGCATAGTAGTGATGGCAACAGTAAGGGAGGCAGCAGCGACCAGGGCGGTGGCAAAGCTGAAGGAGGAAGACGGAATAAAAATAGGTAAAAAAAAAATTAATGAAAGGTAAATTTGTGACTTAGATTTAAGTTTGAGATTTTCTGTGTCATAAAAAATAAGTTTAGTATAAATGTATTACATGGATACAAGTCTAGAGTATTTTGGTATTATATAAAAAAAAAATTGAGATAAAAATGTCATACGAGTAATAGTTTGAGGTTTTTTGTGTGTCCCGACCGACTCATGAATCATTGGCCAATGAATTACTAATATTACACCTAAATCGGGCTATTTCCAAACCCATAGCAATTCACAATTTGATGTAAGTTTTTTAACATACAAATCATTGCTATTTAGAAGTCGTCACTATTTTTTTTTTTTTTTGTTAATTAGAAACTCAAATAAATACGGGAGAATACTTTTTTCCTTTTTAAAATAAGGAAAGCAAATAAAAGAAAAGCATTCAAATAAAACAAGATATGATCCACCAAGAGAAGACAACATTCATAAATTTACTTGTTATTTGTCGCCAATAAAATAAATATTCTAATCTTAGAGCTTAAAGATCAAGTTATCATTTTTCATCACGCGCAATCAATAATTTGATCTAAAGGCTTATAAATTTAAACTAAAGATCATGTGCGCGGATTTGGAAATTTATCTCGATTAGGATTGTATCTATCACTCAAGAGATTTGAATTAAATATCAATAATTCAAATTAGGCAATAATCCGAAAATCAAATTTTAGATAAAATTTTATCTATTTCACTAATAATGTTTCCAAATTTGAACTTGATGGATAACAGATCATGGGCAGTGGAGTGGATCACACGGCGAAGGGTGACCGGCGGTGCGGCGTTTATCGTGGTACTCGGCCAAAGTGGTGTGCTGCGGATGAAGGGCTCAGCTGAGGGCACTCGCAATCAGGCTAGTTGTGGTAGTAGTTCGACTTGACGAAGAACAACTCGCAAAACAACGAAACTACAAATGTCACCAAAAAAATAAAAAAAAAGATTTGGAGTAACGTATGACAATGCATATAATTTATGTTTTTATTTTTTATTTTTGTGATTTTTACTCAATAATCAATTGTGAATAATTTTCAATCTTTAAAGTATTAATTACCCTTATGGTATGCATAACTAATGCTTTAATAATTGAATTATATATGATAAAAAAATGCTTAGAAACATATTTGAGGGGACTTGTTAACGTGACTTGGGTAAAAGACCAAGCCACCGCATTGAATTGGATCTTGTGATAATAGACTTGAAAAAACCTCTAAAAGCGAAAGGGAAATGCAAAGCTAGCAGCGATCCGACCCGATCTCAACGTTTATCCGAACATAGACAATTTGACAGTTTGAAGTGATCCGGGTCCCCCCACATTCGTAAATCAATGTGACTTGTGCCGTGGTACATTACCCGAAAATCAAAATTGACTTCACTCACTCATTTATTTATCACATGATAGATTGAGCTGTCACGCCCCGATCCTCGAACGCGTGTTCATCTCTCGGTGGTCGATTAAATTGCGACATCTCAGGACGCGTCGCTGACCCATTCATTTTAATGCACATGCGGAAGCGTATAAATAACTCTCCAGATAGCACAAAGATGTGATAGAAAAGCATGACCACAATTTCACAACCACAACACACATTTATACACAGCTGACTAGTTTATATACAATACTAGTCTAAAGACAAAAGTCTGTACAAACAGAGAGTCTACAAGTCCTCTAGGCGTTCGAATGCCCAACTGAAAACCCCAGTTCTCCTGGAGACTTAGGTTTATCACTGCACCACCAGGAGGGTCAGCTATACTCGCGCCAAAAGCAATCTCTAACACCGACACTAGGACCTCAGAATCCTGTAGGGGACCTTCTTTGGGTCCATCTCGCCCTCGACGATACCACGCTCTGAATTGATGGGGTACCCTCTGAGGTAGACCCGCATCAACCTAGACGATAGTCCTCACGAGTTTGTAGACCAAGGCTCCTTGGCTCCCGGGAAGAGGAATCATGGTGACTTGATCGGTGACCCTCTTGGGTTGGCCAAAACGTTCAGAAGGAATCGCCATCTAAGGACCTGAAAAGGTTGAACTCACGACGGGGTGAGACGATATCTCAGCAAGTTCACCCCCTAAACTTCGACTATGAAGGAAATACGCCTAAAGGCAGTGTATGCACACATAAGACATAGGGCTTACCTTGCCTCAGTTCATTCTTGCACATCAGTATAGTTCATATACTCAACCAATCAATTTAATACAAACCATCGATCAATCGATCCATTCAATCAATCAATTCAATTCAATACCATCTATCAATTCATCGATATGATAATTGTTTACACAAGCTGAAATAAATGGTTATAGCTCTCACAAGCTGATATATAGATGGTCATAACTTTCATAAGCTGATATATATATTATAGCTCATCCAAGCTGATATAGTATACCGCTATCACAAGTTAACATATCAAGCTCATATAGGCTGATATAGTATATTGCTCTCACAAGCTGACAATTTACCGTGTTAAAAATACCCGATAAAAATAATCGTGTGTGGGTACACGGTCGGCCTGAGCCAAAAATACAATATCTTTCTTTTCAAAACTCCCACTATTTATATAGTGCATAAACACATTTTTGGCATTAAAAACCAACGCTTGGGTATTTTCTGATTAAATACCGAAATTACACAATTTTAGGATAAATACCTAAAATTACAATTACCACTTAATTGTACAAATTAGCACTTAATTAAATAAACCAAGTACAACATTCCAATTAGCACAAAATTTCAGTTACCGCCTATCCCAGTATAATTTTCGGAAAATAATAAATAATTAAATAAATACAAAAATAATTAAATAAATGCAATTAATTACCAAAAATAGAAACTTAGGCCAAAAATGCCTAATTAAACACTGAAATGGGCCCAAAAAATTTCCGAACCTATCTAGATAAATAGTACAACTTATCTAGTCTCTAATTAAGCCGTTCTAACCACTTAACATACAAAATCGAATAATCAAATCACTAATTCATTCTAACTAACCACCTAAACCATACTTAGCCTAAACTAATTAATATTTAAGCATTATTAACTCCCTAAGCAGAGTTTAGCAAGTAAACTCACCGGTTTAGCGATTCGGTGAGTCCACGACGATGGCGACACAAAGACGGGCGATAAACTACCTTGCAATGGCACTAAATGGGGATGGGACGGGCCTCAAAACGGGCCTTGAAGTCCAAAGAACCTTGCTGGGCTTCAGTTTCGCTCTAGGCTGAAGGAGGGTTGCTCGGGGCTCGGCTTGGGCTGAAACAGGCCAGGCGGGTGGACTGGGCTGCAGTAGGCAAGCAGGAGCGACGGTGGTTGCTGGACGGCGGCCAGGGGAGCTTCGGTGGGAACTGGGAAGGCTCGAGGGATGGGGCTAGGTGACGAGATAGGTGGGATGAGCAGGGACGGGCAGATAGGCAGGTGGGGCTGGCTTGGGCTTGTGGTTGGCGTGCGGTGGCTTCGGTTGCTTTGGCGAGCGTGTGATGGCAAGGGGGAGGGCTTGGCTCGGTTTCTTTGGTTTTTTTTAGCTTCAAAAGCTTCAACAATTGAGAAAGGCAGAGCAAGGAAGGAGAAGAAGCTGCTAGAAATAGAGGGGGACCCAATTTGGCCTTAAAAGTCTTCTATCTCATCTCTTTCTGGTAAGGCCCCACTTGTTGGGCTGTCTTCCTCAAGCCAATTTGGAGCACAAAAATCCCCCTAGAACCAATCCCAAGTGGTCCAAAATGTTGCACCCCTTGGCCAACGAATTTTGGCCAATTCCCCAAAATTGAACCAAATTCCTTTCCAATTGAGCCTAAATCGGTCCCCATAAATTCAACCAAGATGTCATTGATCAAATTAACATTTTTTTTTTCACAAATTGAACCAACTTGAATCCCAAAAACTTGATAAAAAAAGGTCATCTGATTTTTCTGGTAAAAAATGGCCATATTTTGTAATTTCGCCAAAAATCTCGGTTTGCAGAAAAATCTTCGGAAAATGAGTTGAGGGTCTTAAAATAAATTGTGACATGACAGAACTTTCAATTTCTGAAATTGAGTTCAAATTCGCAGTTAATTTCAATCTAGCGCGATTTTAGCGTGATCTAACCTACGAGGTAGCTTTTAGGAATTTTTAGTGCAATTGACCCATGGTCAATTATTTTCGAGCCACATTGTATATCTTCGACACATTGGTGACTCTCAGTTGTCGTGAAAATCTCGAGATTTTAAATATGGGCACAGGGTACCAAAACGACAGAAAAATTGGTCTAGTGTTGTTCGATGAGAATTTTGCAATCAGGTGGAACCACTCACACTTTAATCACATATCTCAGTCGAATCAACCTACATCTGATCTCTGATTGATTTTTTACTGTATTGTAATAACCTTTGCAGATTAGCACAGTCGAACAGTCGATTCCTGATTGAATTCTCAAGTCTATTGCATTAAAATCTCTTAACGGCTTCGCCAGATAAACTAGTTATCTCGTCACGAACATATTCTTTGACATTTAGTATGAACCTCTGCCTTCTCTTTCTCTATCCTTGGGAAAAGGGATAGTAAAGACAGGTGAATAACTCAATATTCACTGCCAAATGAAAAAAATAAAATAATTACATGCAGGGTAATCTCTAAATAAAACTTTGTATGTTAGAAAGTAACTAACCAAATGCAAAATATGAAATTGGCGTCGGTCGATGAATCAATTAGAGAAGCATCGAAACAGATTTTCTTTTTCTTGAAGAAGAAATTATTGGATGAATCAGATGCATGCATCTTGAATTTATCTGGAACGTTGAATATGATGGATCCTACATATAAAGAAGATGGGCCTTATTACGTTAGACAATCTAGAAATATTTGGGTTCACACAATTGATGCATGTAATAACCTTTCTTCTCTATAAGAGGGAATCGATGGCGCTTAAAATAAACCCTCACAATAAGTAAGACAACTTTTACACGTCTAATTGTTCCTCGTATTGTTCGACCAACTATTGCATCCTCACCATGTCCCCAAATTTTGGTGGATAGAGGGCATGTGCTTGTCCCGAAACTATCAATATGTATGTATTATCAACAGCGGATGAAGTTCCAAGGAAATAAGAAAGTGAAATTTAAGGAGTGGCAAGTAAAAGTTAAGAACAATATGCACATTACTTCAAGAATTTAGAGGGTTCTTGTAATTTTCCCTAAATTGAAAGTGGGGATAAATTATATAAAGTGTGGAATAAGAGATAATTGTCGGGAGATAAACTATAGACCATTGTAATGCATGTACTAACTTGAACCGTCCTATTTAAAAATAATGGGGCTTATGTATATAGGTCCCACCTAGGACTCACTAAATTCAATAATTAATACATCAAAAATTTCAAATCAGTATATCTGTGACAAATTTACTCTGAATTAATTTTTTGACTATCAAAAATCTCAAATTGATACATTCCATTCATTAGGTTCTGCTGAATTAGATTAACACCATGATTAATCACAAACTAGTACACTTGTGATAAAATGGAGAGTAAAATTCCAAATTAGTATACTTGTCAACTGTCACGTGTCATTCAACTCCGTAATTTGATAATAAAATTTAACGGAGAGTAAATTTGTTATAAATATATCAGTTTGAGTTTTTTGGTGGTCAAAAATTTAATTTGTGGTAAATTTGTCGCATATGTATTAATTTGATGTTTTTTTTTTTTTAGCTCTAAATTCAATTTAGTACATAATTCTGAATAATTTATTGAATAGTTTTCGGTGGGAGATATCATTGTCACTATCACTAGATCATCACATGGACTATTTTCCACATTCAAGGAGGCCAAATCAAAGACGGAAAAGAACAGGAGAAAAAGATAACAAATCAAACCGCGGAAATTCGTCCGGTGATGCCGCTCTTCCCATCATGGCTTTCTTTCTATTTCTCCAAGCTCATCGAAGATGTTGACTTTTTTTTTTTTTGGTGACCCAGGGAACCCCCGCACCGTACCAACGCGGACGGCCCGACAGGCCCGGGGTAATGGGAGGGTAAACCTTGGGGGTGACACGTGCTAGCCACCACACACGGCCTCCGGTTAAGTCACCCTGTGACGCCCGGGATTCGAACACTCGACCTTTTGCGAGAGGAAGAGCGCTCGCTCCAGCGGCGCCACCCAACGAAACCCTAGAAACCCTAGTTTCTTATTCTGACCGTTTCTTGTCTTTAACAATTACTTATTTTTCTGGAACCTTTTGAACTCCCGAATCTGATTGGCTCGAAGCAGCAGTTTTCCCTTTTATTTTTTAATAAGACGGTTATGTCGTTGGGATTTCATAACAGATTTGAAATATTAAATTGCTTGTGATCTCCGGCAATCTAGCAAACAGACAAATTGAGGTCACATGCATAGAATCTGCATATCCTACGCCTTCAGTATTTCATCTTTTAGGTTCTATTGCGTATGCTTTTTCTTTCCTTTTTTTGCCCCAAATATAGCGAGAAAAACACAAATTTTGACTCCATGAAATATCATACTAATCTCAACAATCAAGTAAGATACATATCAAAACACCCCATGGGTAACGCAAACATGAGATTATATAATGTCTTGCTTTTAATCCACGTGCTCATGCCTATCCTTTACCACTAAGCTACGACAAGAATTGCATGTAATCTTCTATACAATAAATTGTAATATTATTCTTGAAATAGTGGGTCTTCGCCAGTGGCCGGTGAGGCTAACCTCACCGATCGGCCAAAGGAAGGAGAACATGGGAAAAAAAAATATTTAAAAAACGTCACATCAATGTTTGCCGGCCAGCTGTCCCCGGCCGGTGTCCACGTCAGTGCCGACCGGCCAATTTTGGTCGGATGGACTGAATTTGCACAATTGTAAAAGGTTTATGACTAAATTGACAAAAAAGAAAAATTTAGGACTGAATGGGCACAATTGCAATAAATTTATGACTTTTTTGGTAATTCTCCCATACATAATAACTATCGACGAATTTATCGCCAAGTCCAAGTTATTAGGTAATATTAGTCCCACATTTTAATCTTCTCTCTCTCTCTCTCTCTCTCTCTCTCTCTCTTTTCTGTAGATGTACTTCTCGATTCTATTATATATATCTTATAAGCTTATCGAATGGAACGTATTGTGATATGATCGAGACGGCCATTGCTATGTACTTGAAGAAAGGGCTAATGGAATGAACTCGAGAGTGAAATCCGCCGTAGAGATCATACTTAGCTTCTCTTTCATAGTGTGAAGAGACTTGAGAGGATCGAAGTTCCTTCACTTGAAAAATAGGAATTGAGAGAGAGAGAGATCAATTTGTTGAAAGAGATTAACTTTTTAATTGGCAAAGAGATTTACCTTCAAAACTCATACGACTTTATTTAATGTCGGTCCATTTAAAGCTCTTGCCTCATCCTAATGGTGCATTATTTTGACACGATAGTTCATCTCCGACATACAACCTTTTGTAATTCAATAAGGCTTCTGGTCTACATAGTTCCCGGGAGGATCATAGTTACAAGTGACCAAAGTACCGCCAATCGCGCATTGGGCCTTTGCGCATCCAACCTGAACCGAGTTGCGCCACACCACCTGAGTGTAATGCCCGCAGACCTTCCCGGGCGCGCACGAGTTGGAATTGTAGTTGTAGTCAGGCTTTTCCCCGACCCACATGTTCACCGATCTCGTGCCGGTGAGATCAGGGGAAGCCCACGCGAGGTTCTCTCCATAGCGTCCGCCCGAATGGACCAGCCGCGTGCAATCCCTGGCGTGCTTTTGGGCGTAATCCCTGGCATAGCTTGCCACTCGCTCGTCCTAAGTGATCGGGCCTACACCGACCTGAGAGCGGGCTGCATTATGGGCGGCGACGTAGTCCCGGGGCAAGTCCTGGGCGACAGACAGAGAGATCAGCGCCAGGGTTAGCGCGGCGAGGAAAATGACATGGAGAGGAACACTCGTACGGGAACTCATATCGTAAGAGACCATAAAAGTTGGCAAAGGAAAGATCTTAGTTGGTTGATGTGAGGGATGGGCAATGGCTAGGGAGTATTTATATGGCGATCATGTGGAAAAATCTGTCCATTCCGTGTGGAAAAATCTGTCCATTGGAAAAGTCGAATATTCCAAATAGGCCACGATGACTAGAAGAGTGCCCGTCAATTTGATCCATCGCCAATGTGATATTTTTCATACTCTGTACAACGTTAATTATTGTACCCCTGATAATGACCTCGTCTTCTTTTCTTATTATTTTTTTTTTTTTGTTTCAATTTTAGCCATAGAAATATTGATGACAAATAGCGACTTTGTACCAAGCCGACAAGTCTGTTGAAGACACTATGCGAAGCATAGGTTGACTTGGTAAGAAGCAAGATTTTGACAGGAATTTCAGCTGTAATTTGGCCAGCGCCAGCACCTAGCTTGAAGAAAACTTTATTTTAATGTGCCAGTGCTTGCACGCCTTATCCCTCCTCAATTCCCAGTATGAGTTATTTTTTCTTCCTAATTGGGCCGAGAATACGGGGTGAAATTAAGGAATCCCACCCCTCGATGGTCCTCCCCCTCGTTTCTTTCCCTTGAGCCTTTACATGATCATTGGACGCCTTTAAAGGCGGCTTATCTTAAAACTCTTCTCTCTTTACACAAAAATTGTCTGTCTTTTGAGTAAAAGTTTTCTCCCCTACTTTTCACTGTTTCTCTTGGCGTTTTCTGCTAAATTGGTTTCGCGTCTTAAGTCAATTATAATTTATGAGTAAAGCACCAAGAGCTGAAAGACTGAGCTCCAGTAGTCAAGATTGATGCATTCACACCTTTTTTTTCCTAGCTTGTGTTTCACGAAAGCTGAATTTGAAAATGCGAAACACATGAGTAAGATTTTTATTTTGGATTGTAATTAGAAATTCAATAATTACTCTCGAAAACATTATATGATTTGACAAAGCAACTTTCGGTAATTAGAATTATGATGCCCGGTTGTTGAGGCTAAAAAAATGTAAAACATACTGAGAGCATGCATTAAATCCTCCCATCCATTCTTTGAGCCTGTAGTGGCAATACTGCACGTAAGTTCATTCATATAACAAATATAGAGAAAAAAAACAACTGAGTATAACACAATAAGGTACACGTAAGTTAATTAGCCTTGCTCAAACCCATATTGATGGGTTTTGGCAAGTGCCATGGTCGCCCTATGAAAATTATTGGCCCAACCACACGGGCTATGTCTACTTTAAAAAAAAGAAGAAGAGCTAAATAATAAATAAAATGGAAACATAGATAGAAAGTAAATCAGTACTTTAGTATAGATGAGTTATAAAATAATTTTCTTTCTTTGAGCCTCTTTTCCCCTTCTAATATTTACGATTTTTTCTATTTTAGAGTGAACAAAAGAAGTACGCTCAATTTGAAAAATATATGAATTTCAATTAAATTATATTTTATTTATAACACATCACTAAATTTATTATTTTTAATTATGAGGAAATCAAATGGAATAAGAAATTCTTGTTACTTTAATTATACCAAAAAAGTGATATTTATCTCGAATTCCCAATATTTTTAAAGTAAAAGTAAGATTCAATCGTAAAAATTATAGAACATTTGAATTCTTTTTTACTTTATTTCCTACTTTCGGAATAGACTTAATTTAATATAGTTTCCATTATTGTAAGTACAATATTGAAGCATGGAGATTGATCTACTAGACCTAGCTAAATTTTTTTGACAAGACCTAGCCCTGCACCTTGGTGTGTCGCTATATAAATTATACATCAAAATGAAAAATGAAGTATGAGATGTTTAAGCATAAAAATGACTGAAAATTCTAAAAATTATGCATCATTTTTTTGAATAATCATATCATATGTACAAACTCATAAATCTGATATCATAAGCTATTATATTCTTTTTATTCTTTATAACGTCCTCCCCTCTGCTCGTCTCCTCCACTCACGAAGCCAGTCGCAAATCTCCTTTAGCTGGGTTGTTAACCGCCAGCCTTCAACGCCATCAACGGCCCAAGTCCTGCGTCCACCGCTAGCAGCCCACACAATTTTTCTAGCCCAACGTCCGCACGTCTTCGCCCCTCTCGAAGCCGGACCAGCCTCCCCCTTCGCCGTTGCCGCGTCGCCGAAGTCAGCCAGCAGCTGTGTCCCCGCCAAGCTGCCACTGCATGCTGCAGCTCCGATCAAGCTGAGCTAAGCCACGACCAGCAACCCCCTTCAAGACCAGCAGCAACCGTGAGACTTGCGGGGCTGTTTTCAGCCCGGTCCAAGCCTCCTTTGGCATCGCCGCTAGGAGGTTTGTCGCTCGTCTCCATGTCGCCGTCGTCATGGACTCACCGGATCGCTAAACCAATGAGTTTACTCACTAAACTCTACTTGGGGAGTTAATGACGTTTAATGGGTGTTTAGATTAGACTAAGTATGGTTTAGGTGGTTAGTTAGAACGGATTAGCGATTTAAATATTTGTTTATGCATATTATGTGGATGGAACGGCTTAATTAGGGACTAGATAAGTTGTGCTATTTATCTAGATTGGTTCGGAAATTTTCCAGGCCCGTTTCGGTATTTAATTAGGCATTTCCGGCCTAAGTTTCTATTTTTGGCATTTAATTGCATTTATTTAATTATTTATAGTATTTATTTAATTATTTATTATTTTCCGAAAATTATATCGGGATAGTCGGTGACTGGAATTTCGTGTTGATTGCAATGGTATGCTTGGTTTATTTAGTGCTAATTTGTGCAAATTGAGTGGAATTGTGATTTTGGATATTTATTCCAAAATTGTGGAATTTCGGTATTTTAATTAGAAAATACTGGATGTCAGTTTTTAACGCCAAAAGGCACTATATTAAATAGTGAGATTTTTGAAAAGAAAGATATAACATTTTGGCTCAAACCGATCGTGTACCCACACACGATTATTTTTATTGGGTATTTTTAACACGAACATGATGAAATTAGGCCAAGTGCGTTATTTTAATCGAGGAATTGGTGTGCAAAGCACAATGTCCTTGGCCGGGATTGCATGATCGTGTGTTGGTTAAGAGAATCAATCACCCGTTGTGTGTCGGGTGGGCGATGCTCCTATGTGGAAAGCCCTCGACAATGGATTCTGGTCGCAGCAGAAGCTGGACTGATGCTCCTATATAGAAAGTCATCTAGGAAAGACGCAACCATGCTCAATGAGGTGAGATGACGCCTGGCTACATCGGAAGACCCTTGTGTGACGGTTAGATCGTCCCTTAATTTTCTTTTTTTGAGCCTCTTTTCCCCTTCTAATATTTATGAATTTTTCTATTTTAGAGTGAACAAAAGAAGTACGCTCAATTTGAAAAATATATGAATTTCAATAAAATTATATTTTATTTATAACACATCACTAAATTTATTATTTTTTATTATGAGGAAATCAAATGGAATAAGAAATTCTTGTTATTTTAATAATACCAAAAAAAGTGATATTTATCTCAAATTCCCAATATTTTTAAAGTAAAAGTAAGATTAAATCGTAAAAAAAATATAGAGCATTTGAATTCTTCTTTATTTTCTTTCCTACTTTCGGAATAGACTTAATTTAATATAGTTTCCATTATTGTAAGTACAATATTGAAGCATGATGATTCATCTACTAGACCTAGCTAAAATTTTTAACAAGACCTAGCCCTGCACCTTGGTGTGTGGCTATATAAATTATACTTCAAGAATGAAGTATGAGATGTTTAAGCATAAAAATGACTGAAAATTCTAAAAATTATGCATCATTTTTTTGAATAATCATATCATATGTACAAACTCATAAATCTGATATCATAAGCTATTATATTCTTTTTATTCTTTATAATGTCCTAGTCTTGGATAATTCCATTGATGTAGAGTGCCTGACTTGAGAATCCATTTTTAAAGAAGGTTCGGCAAATGATCAATTTGGACGAACCTAACCATTTTGATCTTCCTGAGTGGAGGAGATGGGCAGAGGGGAGGACGTGTGGCGGTTAACATTTTGGACGAGCTTGGAAAAAAAATTAATTTATAGTAAATTTGTCATATGTGTATCAATTTGAGATTTTTCGTTGTATTAGCTCCAAATTCAATTTAGTACATAATTTACTGAATAGTTTTCGGTGGGAGATATCATTGTCACTATCGCTATGGTCATCACATGGACTATTTTCCACATTCAAGGAGGCCAAATCAAAGATGGAAAAGAACAGAAGAGAAAAAGATAACAAATCAAACCGCGGAAATTCGTCCGGTGATGCCGCTCTTCCCATCATCGCTTTCTTTCTATTTCTCCAAGCTCGTCGAAGATGTTGACTTTTCTTTATTCCCACGAAACCCTAGGAACCCTAGTTTCTTGTCCTGACCGTTTCTTGTCTTTAACAATTACTTATTTTTCTGGAACCTTTTGAACTCCCGAATCTGATTGGCTCGAACCAAGAATTTTCCCTTTTATATATTAATAAGACCGTTATGTCGTTGGAATTTCATAACAGATTTGAAATATTAAATTGCTTGTGATCTCCGGCAATCTTGCGAAACAGACAAATTGAGGTCCCATGCATAGAATCTGCGTATCCTACGCTTCCCGTATTTCATCTTTTAGGTTCTATTGCGTATGCCTTTTCTTTCCTTTTTTTTTTTTGCCTTAAATATAGTGAGAAAAACCACAAATTACGACTCCATGAAATATCATACTAATCTCAACAATCAAGTAAGATATAGATCAAAACACCCCATGGGTAACGCAAACATGAGATTATATAATGTCTTGCTTTTAATCCACGTGCTCATGCCTATCCTTTATCACTAAGCTACGACAAGAATTGCATGTAATCTTCTATACAATAAATCGTAATATTATTCCTGAAATAGTGGGTCTTCGTCGGTTGTGCCCATAAAGCAAGTGGAATACACGTTGAGCAAATTTCGGGGACACTAAAAAAGTCTTTTTTTTTTTTCCTTTTATTGTTGTTGCAGTGGCATAAAGCTATCCATAATAAGTTTTGAAAAATTGTCTAGAAAGGTCATAAACCTATCATACAACGGCAAATTTAAGCCTCAACTTTTTTTCGTTTATTTTCCAGCCAAGGGTGTAAATTTAGGGTTTTTGTCTATCTATAATCACTGTAAGAGAAATAGAAAAACTTTTTGCGAGTGGCTTCAATTAAGGCGTGAAGACCAGTTTGTAAGTTAGGTTATCATCCATATGAAGACTCGTACGATAAACAAGGCCGCTTATAAATTAATTTTTTTTTCTTTAATAGTGGTTAGTACTTCATCATATATTGAATTTTATTTTTCTTTTATCGTGAAGGACTGGCTTATGGCTTCTTTCATGCACGGCACCGTATTCCATGAAAGCGAAACCCCTCACATGTTAATTCACCATCACAAGCGCTGATTGCCAGCCGAAACTTATGACCTTATGATAATATATACCATGCTACGCACCCTGGAATTAATCAATTGACATTAGCATTGCTCTACTTTCCACTCTGAAACCGAACCAGCCGAAACTTATGCTACGCACCCTGGGATTAATCAATTGACATTAGCATTGCTATGCTTTCGACTCTGAGAACTTGGATTTAAGTTGGAGTCCATAAAGGTGGATTGAGTTCCTTAAGCTGGCTAATTACGGTCATGCCTCTGTATTATTTTAAAAGAAAAAAAAAAATGACGCCCGTCTATGTCTTTATTTTACTCAATAGATACACATCTATCTATATCTATATACATAAGTCAAAACACCCTTTGTCTCACTTTTAGAATCCCTAAATTACCTTTCCTTCTTTGTCTCATACCCACTCATTTCATAAATAACAATCTGATTTCTTTTGTCTCGTCATAATTTTAGACTTCTTTATTACCTTTGTTTTCTTTTTCTTATACTCACCTACTTTATATATGACCACTTTTTCTTTCTATGCATAATTCCTATGGCCCTAGTATATAATGGTGATCTGAATGACTTGCTGTTTCCATTCAAGCGAAGTGATTGTCATTTATAGTAATTTAAAGATATTTAAAGTAAAACAGCGAAGTGACTTGCTGTTCCTATGCCCAAAGATACGCCGGCATACGCCGGGGAATTTCGAAGGTTAACATCCCTACTAATTTACTAATAATAAGTGTACTTTTCGTGTGCATTGGTGACATATGGTCAATGTGTACTGGAGACGCTAGCTAGGAGTTTTCAAGTTGAAATTGAATATTAATAGATTATTATATGTAGTTTACTTTCCTCACATATGGAGGATTCATGTGGATTTATCGTTGCCTTCTTTCTAAAGGTGTAATGCCGTCTATATCTAGGCCTTTGCGCGCTCTTACATTTAATTAAAAAAGCGTTATGATCGAATAAGGGTCCGTTCGTTTCGTGTAAAATGGGCATTTTCGGAAAATATTTTCTCAGAAGTCATTTTCCAGAAAAATGACAATATTTTCCGATGTTTAGCTAAAACTAGAAAATGTTTTAGAAAATATTTTCCGGTGTTCGGTAAAGAAAATATTTTCTAAGACTTCACCACTTAGGCATGCATCACTTACTGACCTATAAATTCATCAAATATGAAATTGCCTTTAAATCCATGCAAACTTATTTCATATCTTTGTTCCCTCATTGTCGCCAGACGCTCATCTACTCTAAAAAAATGTCTATATGGATTTTAAAAAGAAGTAAAAGAGAAAAGAAGTAAAGCATTTATAGCCCTCATGAGAATCTTCCAATTGAGTGGCCTATTCTCCCCCTGTGTCTTTTGTGTTCTAATAAACAAAAGAAAAAAGAAGCAAAACATGTAGAGCCCTTTGCTTGAGCAATGTACAACTGCAGGGTAGAATAAATAAAGAAAAGGATAAACAAGAGTGCAGAGCACGAGCTTGAGATTGACGAGCTCGAGGTTCGCCTGGCAATGGCTGACGACTAACCAAGAAAGAAGAAGATGGGAAACAAAGAAAAGAAAAAGAAAAAAAAAAGAAAAGAAATAGAAAAGAAAAAGGAAATTAAAAATAATTCGAATTAAAAAAGAAAAAAGAAAATTAAAAAAATAATTCGAACAAAAAAAGAAAAGAAGAAAAAGAAAGGGGAGGAGGAAGTGAAGATTTGTAGAGGCGTGAGATAAGAGAGATGAAGTGAGGAAAACATTTTCCCTTAATTTATAAAACTTTTTTCCTTTCATGGAAAACATTTTCCCCAAGGAATTCATTTTCCGTGAAATGAATGCCGGAAAATCTAGAAAACATTTTCCTGAA
Organism: Eucalyptus cloeziana; assembly: GCA_014182715.1. Lineage (NCBI taxonomy): Eukaryota > Viridiplantae > Streptophyta > Magnoliopsida > Myrtales > Myrtaceae > Eucalyptus > Eucalyptus cloeziana. The sequence goes on from CM024640.1 coordinate 10,356,748, forward strand.
AATTATTTTCCGTGAAACGAATGGAGCCTGAATGGTCAGGGAAAATGATTATAAAAATATCACTACTGTAAAATAAACCATGATAGTGTACGTTGGCTTCCTGCTAAACTTGATTGGGTCAAGACGATTGGGGTGAAGTCTGAAGGCATATGGTGTAATTCAGCTCCAACATCTGCCAAAATTGATGGGTTCAAGGTGGGGATTCGAGTTGAGATAACGTTGGTGAGGAAGGAAAACCTGAATTAAAAGAGAATGGATCTCGCATAGGAGGTTCACACATGTGAAGGAGATTTAATGAAGTGCACGCATGGGGGTGTTAGGCACAAAAAGTCTCACATTAAGAATATGCTATGCGGTGAATCATACTGATATATCCAAGTTGAGATTCGTTCATAAGTTTGGATTTGAGCTCTTTCTTGACGATTTCCTCAAATGTAGATTTCAAGTTTGTGTTGCGTGGTCCTAACATTCAAGATTTCTAGAGCTTTACATTAGTCATTTCATCCTCCTAGTCATGTATAACAACGTCGTCTCGATTCCCACGATTGACTCTGCGAGCAATAAACTCATAAATTGGAATTCATTAAACTCAAATTGCGGTGTGATCGTGTGTCTAATTTTTTGTTTTTTTTTTTAACAACGTGATTTGAGATAAAATGAAAATATCTTTCAGGTCGTTATCCAAGCATCCAGATCCTTGCGGGAAAGAATATTCCAGCTATGAGTCTATGACCTTTCAAAGTACTATAATGGGCTGCCAAGGATAAGAGGGACTGATATCGAACACAAAGTTAGTCAAGTTTGACTAGCGCTATTGAGACCTAGTTGATTAATTAGGGATAATATTACTTACTCGGTCAACTAAAGGAGTCCAATTCATCAATTTATAGTAAATATCGACGAATATACCACCAATTCCAACATTATTCGCATTTTAATCTTTTTGCCGTGGATGTATCATCGATTCTATCAAATATAAATCTTATAAGCTTATCAAATGGAATATATCCTTATATGGTCGAGACGGCCATTGCTATGTACCAAAATTAATTGAAACAGCTAATGAAATGAACTCGAGAGCGAAATGCGCCATAGAGATAATACGCAGCTTCTCTTTCGCAGTGCTAAGGGCTTCAAAAGATCGTGATGTGCTTGAGAGAAGGGAGCTGAGGAGATTTGATCAAGGATCGAAATTCCTTCACTTAAAAAATAGAAAATTGCTAGAGAGAGAGAGATAATTATTGAAAGAGATTAACTATTTAATCGGCAAATAGATTTGCCTTCATCATTCACGACTTTATTGAATTTTGATGCATATAAAGCTCTTGCCTCATCCTAATGGGGCATTATTTTGACATGATTGTTCATCATCCAAGATACAAGTTCTTATTCAATAAGGCTTCTGGCCTACGTAGTTGCCGGGAAGATCATAGTTACAAGTGACCAAAGTACCGCCCGTTGCACACTTGGCCTTCGCGCATCCAAGCCGAACCGAGTTGCGCCACACCACTTGAGTGTAATGCCCGCAGACCTTCCCTGGCGCGCACGAGTTGGAATTGTAGTTGTAGTTCGGCTTTTCCCCAACCCACAGGTTCACCGCTCTCGTGCCGGTGAGATCAGGGGAAGCCCACGCGAGATTCTCTCCATAGGGTCCGCCTGAGTGAACCAGCCGCGTGCAATCCCTGGCGTGCTTTTGGGCGTAATCCCTGGCATAGCCAGCAACACGCTCGTCCCAAGTGATTTGCCCGACGCCGACTTGAGAGCGGGCCGCGTTGTGGGCAGCGACGTAGTCTTGGGGAGAGTCCTGGGCGATGGACAGAGGGATCAGCGCCAGGGCTAGTGCGACGAGGAAAATGATATGGAGAGGAACCCTCGTACGGGAACTCATATTGAGGGAGACGTTAAAAGTTGGCAAAGGAAGATCTTAGTTGATTGATGAAGAGATAGGGAGTAGCTAAGGGGGTATTTATATGGTGATTATGTGGAAAAGTCTGTCCATGTGGAAAAGTCGAATGTTTAAAATGGGCGGCCATGACTAAAAGAGTGCCCGTCAAATTGATTGATGATAATGTGATAATTTTCATATATTTTTTTTTCTCTTGAAAATAATAATATTTTCTAGATATATTGAGGACAGATATTGGACAACGTTAATTATTGTACCATTGATGATGACTTCGTTTTCTTCTTATTATTGTACCATTCATGATGACTTCGTCTTCTTCTTCTTATTATTTTTTTTCTTTCCTTTTTATTTCAATTTTAGCGATAGGAATATCGAGGACAAAGAGCGACTCCATCGATTCTTCACATGATCATTGGACGCCTTAAAAGGTGACTTATCTCGAAACTCTTTTCTCTCTTTCCACAAAAATTGTCGTCTCTTGGGTAATAGTTTTCTCCCCTACTTTTCACTGTTTCTTTTGGCGTTTTATGCTAAATTGGTTTCGCGTCTAAGTCACTTATAATTAACCAATAGCTGAAAGATCAATCTCAAGTAGTCAAGCTTGATGCATTCTCTATTTTTTTTTTCTTAACTTGTGTTTGCACGAAAGATGAATTTGAAAAATGTTAAACACATGAATAAGATTTTCATTTCAGTTTATAATTAGAAATTCAATAATAAATCTTGAAAACATTATTTAATTTGACAAAGTAACAATCGGTAATTGGAATTATGGTGCCCGGTTATTGAGGCTAGAGAAATGTAAATTACACTAGCATGCCTCAAATCCTCCCATCCATTCTTTGAGCCAATAGTGGCACTATTGCATGTAAGTTCGTTCATATGACAAATATAGAGAAGAATATTCTGAGTATAAGTGCAATAAGGTATGCATAATTAGATATGATCATTGGATAGGTTCGGTTCGAATTTATAGGAGCCTTGCTCAAACCCAAACTAACGGGTTTTGGCAAGTGCTAGGCTTGCCCAATAAAAGTTATTGGCCCAACCACATGGGCTATGTTTACTTTTTTCCAAAAAATAATTGAGCTAAATAATAAACAAAATAGAAACATAAATAGAAAATAATTTCTTGTGGTACTTTACTTCAGATGAGTCATAAATACTTTTCTTTTCTTTTTAAGCCACATTTTCTTTTCTAATGCAAACCAGTAAGAATGAAAACGCGAGTGTGCCAGCCCAATCCCCTTGTGGTGAAAACTATCATAGAAGGAAAGGCGTGCCGCGGTGCCACTTTACCACTCCGCAAAGTGGAATTCTTCTCCTAATAATTCTTGCTTTGTAAAATGTATTCCCCTAGATCGAAGGTAATTAAAAATTCTAGGAAAAAAAAGAAAGAAAATGAAATATTTATTAATGACTTGTTCTCCTTCTGCAGAGCCGTAACTTTTCCATGTTTTACATGTCCCGTTGTTCACACCGTCTGCAAATGGCTTATGTATTCTGCACACTCAAATACAAATACCAGTAAACTTAGATTATTTCATCATCTCAAACATCGTGGGAGATTTTATAAGAAAATACACAAAATGGTTTTGTTAGATGGGCCATATTCGACTAATAAGCGTTTAGATGAGTGATTTATCATCTTCCAATTTCTATCCTTCAGATTTTTACCTCTTCTTAAGTTTAGACTTGAGAAACGGATGAATTAGAGGAAGTTTGATATATGAGATAGTTCATGAGCTTTGTTTTTTGTAATATAACAACCAATCTAATAAATAGATAAAGATATAATATATTTTTTTTTTTAAAATACAAAACAGCGAGTTTACGTAAATCCTATTGGGATTTCAAGTACATCCTAATTCATTACATAATAAATCTGACCAATATAAAGAAAAGAGAAAACTCATTTAGTTAAAACAACACTGTTCAGAATTTGTAGTATTATCTTATTACCTGTATATATTTCTCTTACTTTAAATGTATTTGAATAAAAGTGAAATAGAAAGTATAGCTTATACCATTAATTGAATAAGTTCCACTCTACCGATGTTTGTTATTTGGAAAACGTATTTTTGTTCGTTAAAGCATAACTGATTCTATTTAAGTAATTTGACTTAGCATATTAAAAAAATTAGAGTGATCAAAATAAATCTGTCACGCCCCGATCCCCGAGCGCGCCAACATTCCACCATGGTCATTCAAATGCGACATTTCCAAGTTAAGTCGCCGACCCAATCAATTCTTTACTGCGCATGCGGAAGCATATTATAAAACCCTTGACAATAAAATATGGGATAGAAAAGCAGGAAGCAATTTCACAACAATACACTTTCATAAATCAACGGAATTACAAACGAAGGCCTACAGCCAAAAGTCTACAAAAGACCGGCTCCTAAAAAGGAACTGTCTTACGATCTACAAGTTAGACACATTCTCCAAGGCTCTGGACTTCACCTCTGCAACTCCTCAAGGCCTACCAAGTGATCTGGTCGCTCCGTCCACAAAGGACCTGAAAATGTTGGCCCATAACGGCGTGAGACATCGTCTCGGCAAGTTCAACCCTCTAAACCCCTATTAGAAAGAAAATACACCTCGGGTGGTCTAGCCACATCATACATAAGACTTACCTCGTAATTCCTTCCTTCCTGCAGGTTAGCACAATTTATATCACATGAACTCAAGTAATAATAAAAATTCAAACAATTGGAATGCCAACACTTTCATAGAAACCATAGATGTACTCGGCACGCGTTCCAATTATTATTCACTGCCACACAAGGGCATAGCCTACTCGCAATTCAGCTATCTTCTAACATTAATGCCAGGCATCGCCTCCCCCCCTTGGAGCGCGGCTTCGTCACTACGTCGACGACATTTCCGAAGGAGCATAGGTCCAGTTGGCCTAGCCTCTACTGCGACCTGAGCCACGTCACACACTGACGGCAACCCACAAAGAATATAGGTCCAGTTGGCCTAGCCACTACTGTGACCCGAGCCACGTCACACACTGACGGCAATCCACAAGAAAACAGGTTCAGTTGGCTTAGCCACTACTACGACCCGAGCCACGTTATACACTGACTGCAATCTACAAAGAAAACAGGTCAAGTTGGCTTAGCCACCATTGTGACCCGAGTCTTTCAACCAGCACACGACAAATCGATATTGACTTCCGGACACTCCGCATTTCAATCACATACTCCAATTATAATAGTAATCCTTAACAATTAAATTTCTGCATCAAAATCCAACACTTTGGTTTTTATGACCAAAAACCCTATTTATCACAATCAACACTCAGTTTGCCACATCCATTCATCAAATTCAAATTCTAAGTGCACAACGACGATCATCACGAAATTCTAAGCAATTGAGGTCAAAAATAATTTTTCGAGTTTTTTTTTTTTAATAATAATAATAATCAACACTCAATTTGCCACATCCATTCATCAAATTCAAATTTTAAGTGCACAGCGACGATCAGTATGAAATTCTAAGCAATTTAGGTCAAAAATAATTTTTCGAGTTTTTTTTAATAAATAATAATATTTTAATGATTTTCGGAATATAATATATTATTCCATTTTCCAGAATTTCGAAACATTAAAATAAATCACAAATAAAACCATTTAAGTCACATCAAGACTTATATTAAATAAACCTACTTAACTTTAAACTAAACACACTTAAAACTAATTAAAACCCTAATCTAATCCCCAACCAATTAAACTAACCAACCATACCTAAGCTTACTTAACTTAGACTAAGCACACTTAGGGCATCATTAATCGTCTAATCAAGATTTAATGAGCTAAACTCACCGGATTAGCAAGCCGAGCAGGCCAAAACGACGGGGCCGACACGAGGATCAACTTTCCTCAAGGCGGGCCGAGCATCCGGGCTCGAGAAGGCGGCCAAAACGGGCCAAGAACGAGCTGCCATACCCATTTCTTGTAGCTGCTGTCCTTGGCTGAAAAAGGAGAAGATAATCTCAGTTTGAGGCGAGGATGGGTCGGGGGAAGGTTGGGGAGTCGATTCGGACCAAGGCTGGACCGAATGGTGGTCGAAGGGAGCTCCGGCAAAGGCTCGAGCTATTGGAACGCAGCTACGCACGGACGAGGGTGGAGGCGACGAGTGGCCAACGACGAGTGGGCGCGGGGCTTCGCGCGCGTCGGACGCGCGGCGGCGGCGGCGATGTGCGGCGGCGGCGAACGGCGAGCGACGAGGGGCGACGAGCTACTGGTTCCGGCGGTCTTTTGTTGCTGCGTTTTCTTTTGAAGAAGAAGAAGAAGAAGAAGAGGGTGGGTAGTCGCACGTGAGGAGAGGGAGAAGAGAGAAAGAGAGGGGATCATTTTTTTTTTCTCTTTCTTTAATCCAACAAAATGGCCCACCATGACATCATCGATGATGTCATACTCCACTATCTCCAAACCTCCCACAATTTTATTCCAATAGGTTCAAATTTCATTTTTTGTCGGGGTATGAATTCTTGTACCTCAAATTCTTCAATTATCTCCTAATTGAACCAAATTGAAGTCCATTAAATTAATCCAATGTTTCCATACTTAAATTCACATAATCACTTGATCATAAAATCAACTTTGATCCCAAAAGCACGACCAAAAGCGGGCCTACTAATTTCTCGAGCGAAATTAACCATACTTTGATTATTTTGCCAAAAAAACTCGGTTTGCATGAAAAATCCTCTGAAGATGAGTCAATGTTCCTAAAATAATTTGTGACACACCATGACTTCCAATTTCTGAATTTGATCTCAATTTCACGGTTAATTTCACTCTGGCACGATATTAGCGTGTCCTAATCTACCGGGTAGCTTTTAGAAATTTTCATGCATTTGACCTATGGTTGATCAATTCAAGCCACAATGTACATCTTTGACACAATGGCGATTCTCAGTTGTCGGGAAAATCTCAAGGTTTCAAACACGGACACAGGGTACCCAAATGACAGAAAAGCCGGCCCAGTGCCGATTGACAAGAATTGTGCGATCTGGTGGAATCACCCACACTCGATCACATGCTTCTATCGAGTCGACCTATCTCCGGTCTTTAATCGATCTTTAACTGTGCTGTAATGACCCTTGCAGATCAACTCGGTCGAAAGGTCGTTTCCTGGTCAAATTCTTGAGTCCGATGCATTAGAATTTCTTAATGGCTTCACCCGATAGACTAGTTATCCCATGAGTGATCAGTTCAGGGAAAAGAACTATATGCGTGCAGATGAAATGCCCGTTTCAATTTATTGAAAAGATAATTGGAAATTCGGGATGTCACAAAATCCACTTAGTTTAAAAATATATGAATTTTAATCAGATTATATTTTATTATAACACATTATTCAGTTTATTATTTTTAATTATTATGAAATTTAAATCGAGTAAGAAATGTCTGTTACTTTAATAATACACATAAAATTAATATTTATCTTGAATTCGCAGTATTTCAACGTAAAAAAGATTAAATTGCAACTTATTTTAAATATAGAACATCTGAATTCCATTTGATTTTATTTTCTACTGTCGGAATAGACTTATTTTAATATAGCTTCCATTATTGCAAGTATAATATAGAAGCACGAAGATTCATCTACCAGACCTAGCTAAATTTTTTAACAAGACCTAGCCCTGCACCTTGGTGTGTGGCTATATAAATTATAAATCAAAATGAAGAATATGAAGTATGAGATGTTTAAGCATAAAAATAACTCAAAATTCTAAAAGTTATGCATCAGTATTTTGAATAATCATATCATACGTACAAATTCATGAATATGATATCATAAGCTATTATGTTCTCTGTATTCTTTATAATGTCCTATTTATAGATAATTTCATTGATATATAGAGTGCTTGACTTGAGAATCCATTTTGATAGTGGGTTCGGCAAATGGTCAATTTGGACAAACCGAACCATGTTGATCTTCTTTTTCTTCTTGTGGAAAGGAAAACTAACACAGGTGAATAACTCTATACTTACTGCTAAGTGTAAAAGAACAAAATTACATGCAAGGCAATTTCTAAGTGAGATTTTGTATTTCAGAAAATAACTAACTGAGCGCAAAATACGAAACTAGCATCGGTAATTAACTAGAGAAGCATTAGAAGTGATCTTTTTTTTTTTTTTTTTTTTTTTCTTGAAGAAGAATTATTGGGTGAATCAGATGCATGCACCCTAAATTCATATGAACCATCGAATTTGGTGGATCCTATATAAAGAGAAGGTGGGCCTTACTACATCGAACAATTTAGAAATTTTTGGGTTCACACACTTGATACAGTAATAACTTGTCTTCTCTAAAAAAGAAAATTGATTGCGCTTAAAATAAACCCTCCCAATTAGTACGATAACTTATACACATCTAATTGTCCCACGTATTGTTCGACCCACTATTGCATCCTCACCATGTCCCCAAATTGTGTTGGATAGATGGCATGTCTTGTCCCGAAACTTTCAATATGTATGTATTATCAAAAGCGGATGAAGTTCCGAGGAAGTAACAAAGTGAAATTTTAGGAGTGGCAAATAAAAGTTCAGAACAAAATGCATATTACTCCCAGAATTTAAAGGGTTCATATAATCTTCCCTAAATTGAAAGTGGAGATAAATGATATAAAGTGTAGAATTAGAGAAAATTGTTGGTGGATAAATTAATAGACGATCTTGGTGCATGTACTAAATGGAACCGTCTTATTTAAAAATAATGGGGCTTATGTACATAGGTCCCACCTAAGACTCGTTAAATCAAGGGTTAATACCATAAAAAAAATCCCAAAAAAATGATATATTTATAATAAATTTGCCTTCCATTAGTTTATATTAAATTAGATTAATACCACAAAAAATCTCAAACTAGTATACTTGTGATAAACGGATGGTAAAACTCAAAACTAGTATACTCGTCAACTGTCACGTATCATCCAACTCAGTAATAAAATTTAATGAAAATTAACGGAGAGTAATTTTACCACAGGTGTACCGGTTTAAGGTTTAGTTTGGGATAAATTTATCACATATGTACCAGTTTGAGATTTTTCATAGTATAAGTCCTAAATTCAATTTAGTACATAATTTACTTAATATTTTTCAATGGGAGATAACATTGTCACTATCGCTATGATCATCACATGCACTATTTTCCACAAAACTCATGACTATTTAATATATGTCGGTCCATCTAAAACTCTTGCCTCATCCTAATGGTGCATTACTTTGACATGATAGTTCATCTCCGACATACAACTTTTTGTAATTCAATAAGGCTTCTGGCCTATATAGTTCCCGGAAGGATCATAGTTACAAGTGACCAAAGTACCACCAGTTGCGCATTGGGCCTTCGCGCATCCAACCCGAACCGAGTTGTGCCACACCACCTGAGTGTAATGCCCGCAGACCTTCCCAGGCGCGCACGAGTTGGAATTGTAGTTGTAGTAAGGCTTTTCCCCAACCCACATGTTCACTGCTCTCGTGCCGGTGAGATCAGGGGAAGCCCACGCGAGGTTCTCTCCATAGGGTCCGCCCGAATGGACCAGCCGCGTGCAATCCCTGGCGCGCTTTTGGGCGTAATCCCTGGCATAGCTAGCCACTCGCTCGTCCCAAGTGATCGGGCCTACACCGACCTGAGAGCGGGCTGCATTGTGGGCGGCGACGTAGTCCCGGGGCAAGTCTTGGGCGACAGACAGAGAGATCAGCGCCAGGGCTAGCGCAGCGAGAAAAATGACATGGAGAGGAACACTCATACGGAAACTCATATCGTGAGAGACCATAAAAGTTGGCAAAGGAAAGATCTTAGTTGGTTGATGTAAGGCATGGGCAATGGCTAGGGAGTGTGGAAAAATCTGTCCATGGAAAAGTCGAATATTCGAAATAGGCCATGATGACTAGAAGAGTGCCCGTCAAATTGATCCATCGCCAATGCGATATTTTTCATACTCTGTACAACGTTAATTATTGTACCCCGATAATGACCTCGTCGTCTTCTTCTTATTATTTTTTCTCTTTTGTTTCAATTTTAGCCATAGAAATATTGATGACAAATAGCGACTTTGTACCAAGCCAACAAGTCTGTTGAAGACACTATGCAAAGCATAGGTCGACTTGGCAAGAAGCAAGATTTTGACAGGGATTTCAGCTGTAATTTAGCCAGCGCCAGCACCTAGCCTGAATGACGCTTTATTTTAATGTGTCGGCGCTCCCCTCCTCAATTCCCGGTATGAGTTATTTTTTCTTCCTTGTTGGGCCGAGAATACGGGGTTGAGATTAGGGAATCCCGCCCCTCGATGGTCCTCTCCCCTCGTTTCTTTCCTCTGAGCCTTTACATGATCATTGGATGCCTTTAATAGTGGCTTATCTTAAAACTCTTTTTCTCTTTTTCCACAAAAATTGTCGTCTCTTGGCTAAAAGTTTTCTCCCCTACTTTTCACTGTTTCTTTTGGCGTTTTCTACTAAATTGGTTTCGCGTCTTAAGTCAATTATAATTTTTGAGTAAAGCACCAAAAGCTGAAAGATCGAGCTCAAGTAGTCAAGATTGATGCATTCACTCTTTTTTATTTTGTTTTTTTTTCCTAACTTGTTTTTCACGAAGTCTGAATTTGAAAATGTGAAACACATATAAGATTTTTATTTTGGATTGTAATTAGAAATTCAATAATTACTCCCAAAAACATTATATGATTTGACAAAGCAACTGTCGGTAATTGGAATTATGATGGCTGGTTGTTGAGACTAAAAAAATGTAAAATATACTAAGAGCATGCATTAAATCTTCCCATCCATTCTTTGAGCCCGTAGTGGCAATATTGCACGTGAGTTCATTCATATGACCAATATAGAGAAAAAAAACAACTGAGTATAAAGCGATAAGGAACACGTAAGTTAATTAGCCTTGCTCAAACCCATACTGATGGGTTTTGGCAGGTGCCATTGTGCCATGTTGCCCATTGAAAATTATTGGCCCAATCACACGAACTATGTCTACTTTTTTTTTTTTTAAAATAAAAAAGTAAGCTAAATAATAAATAAAATGGAAACATAATATAAAATAAATGAGTACTTTATTAGAGATGAGTTATAAAATAATTTTTTTTCTATTTTCAGCCTCCTTTCCTCTTCTAATGTTTACGAATTTTTCTATTTTAGAAAGTGAACAAAAGAAGTACGCTCAATTTGAAAAATATGTGAATTTCAATAAAATTATATTTTATTTATAACACATCATTAAGTTTATTATTTTTAATTATGAGGAAATCACATGCAATAAGAAATTCTTGTTACTTTAATAATACCAAAAAAGTGACATTTATCTCAAATTCACACTATTTTTAAAGTAAAGTAAGATTAAATTGTAAAAAATATAGAACATCTGAACTCTTTTTGATTTTATTTTCTACTTTCAGGATATACTTAATTTAATATAGTTTCCATTATTGTAAGTACAATATTGAGGCATCAAGATTCATCTACCAGTCCTTGTTTTCTTTCAGCTCCCTTCCACTCATTCTGACTTGTTGTCATTAGTTCGGCGCCGAACCTTCTTGTATAATTTGGTTAAAGCTCAATATATTCTTAGATTTGCCAAAAAACAAAAAAAAGATTCATCTACCAGACCTAGCTAAAATATTTAACAAGACCTAGCCCTGCACCTTGGTGTGTGGCTATATAAATTATAAATCAAAATGAAGAATATGAACTTATGAAGTATGAGATGTTTAAGCATAAAATGACCGCAAATTCTAAAAATTATGCATCAGTGTTTTGAATAATCATATCATATGTACAAACTCACGAATCTGATATCATAAGCTATTATATTCTTTTTATTATTTATAATGTCCTAGTCTTGGATAATTCCATTGATGTAGAGTGCTTGACTTGAGAATCCATTTTTAAAGAAGGTCGGCAAATGATCAATTTGGACTAACCTAACTATTTTGATCTTCTTTCTCCTTTACGAACGTATTCTTTGACATTTAGTATGAACCTCTGCCTTCTCTTTCTCTACCCTTGGGAAAAGGAACGGTAAAGACAGGTGAATAACTCAATACTCACTGCCAAATGAAAAAAATAAAATAATTACATGCAGGGTAATTCTAAATAAAACTTTGTATTTCAGAAAGTAACTGACCAAATGCAAAATATGAAACTGGCACCGGTCGATGAATCAATTAGAGAAGCATCGAAAGGGATTTTTTTTTCTTGAAGAAGAAATTATTGGATGAATCAGATGCATGCATCTTGAATTTATCTGGAACGTTGAATATGATGGATCCTACATATAAAGAAGGTGGGCCTTCTTACATTAGACAATCTAGAAATATTTGGGTTCACACAATTGATGCATGTAATAACCTTTCTTCTCCAGAAGAGAGAATCGATGGCGCTTAAAATAAACCCTCACAATAAGTAAGACAACTTTTACACGTCTAATAGTTCCTCGTTTTGTTCGACCAACTATTGCATCCTCACCATGTCCCCAAATTTTGGTGGATAGAGGGCATGTGCTTGTCCCCAAACTATCAATATGTATGTATTATCAAAAGCGGATGAAGTTCCAAGGAAATAAGAAAGTGAAATTTAAGGAGTGGCAAGTAAAAGTTAAGAACGATATGCACATTACTTCCAGAATTTAGAGGGTCCATGTAATTTTCCCTAAATTGAAAGTGGAGATAAATGATATAAAGTGCGGAATAAGAGATAATTGTTGGGAGATAAATTATTAGACCATTGTAATGCATGTACTAACTTGAACCGTCCTATTTAAAAATAATGGGGCTTATGTATATAGGTCCCACCTAGGACTCACTAAATTCAATAATTAATACCATGAAAAATTTCAAATCAGTACACTTGTGACAAATTTACTCTGAATTAATTTTTTGACTATCAAAAATCTCAAATTGATACATTCCATTTGTTAGTTTCTACTAAATTAGATTAACACCATGATTAATCACAAACTAGTACACTTGTGATAAATGGAGAATAAAATTCTAAACTAGTATACTTGTTAACTGTCACGTGTCATTAAACTTCGTAATTTGACAATAAAATTTAATGGAGGGTAAATTTGTTATAAATATATAAGTTTGAGTTTTTTGGTGGTCAAAAAGTTAATTTGTGGTAAATTTGTCGCATATATACTAATTTGATGTTTTTTGTTGTATTAGCTCTAAATTCAATATAGTACATAATTTACTGAATAGTTTTCGGTGGGAGATATCATTGTCACTATCGCGATGATCATCACATGGACTATTTTCCACATTCAAGGAGGCCAAATCAAAGACGGAAAAGAACAGAAGAGAAAAAGATAACAAATCAAACCGCGGAAATTCGTCCGGTGATGCCGCCCTTCCCATCATGGCTTTCTTTCTATTTCTCCAAGCTCGTCGAAAATGTTGACTTTTCTTTATTCCCACGAACCTAGAAACCCTAGTTTCTTGTTCTGACCGTTTCTTGTCTTTAACATATTTTTATTTTTCTGGAACCTTTTGAACTCCCGAATCTGATTGGCTCGAACCAAGAATTTTCCCTTTTATATTTTAATAAGACGGTTACGTCGTTGGGATTTCATAACAGATTTGAAATGTTAAATTGCTTGTGATCGCCTTTTACGATTATCTCTCTCGCAATGTAGAGATCCCTCTACCTCCTTGGTAGCGTTTTCCGGAACCCCCTCGCCATTGTTGCCTTCCACGAAGCTTTTTCTAATGTTGCCCCCCTACATCTTCTTCTCCGTTTTATTTTCGTTCTCAAGCTTACTTCACAGACCCCTCTTTGCCCTAGCTTTCCCCCAACTTTTCACAATCGCCCTCTGCCTTAGCCTTCATCCATGTTTGCATGTTCCTCTTGTCTTGTTCTGACGGAGCCCTAGCATTCCGATGCTTATTTTCTTTCTTTAATTTGGCTCTCTGGACAAGGGATTGGTTGGAGTAGCTTGCCCATTTGTGAACTCTTCTCGAGCCGCTGGTTTTCGGACCTTTTCCTCATAGAAGCTTTGCCCTGAATTGTGTTGCTGCTTGCTCTCGGATGGACCACCCTGTTAAAGAAGACAAGGCTCGCCTTGCAGCCCTGTGTGCTCGACTGGGCCGTCTCTGGTCAGAACAGCAAATAGAAGTGTGGGATGAAGCGGCTCCAAGGGATAAAATAGAGGAATGCCGATTGATTTTGGTGGGTAAGATTCTAACTAATCCATCCGTTAATTTTCAGGCATTTCAAAATACTATGAAACGCACTTGGCGCATTGACCAAGTGGACATCTCCCAAGGCGAAGCGGGACTGTATGTCGTGAGGTTTAAATCAGAAGAGGAAAAATAGAGAATATTGGAGAATGGACCTTGGCGATTCGCCAATCACTTGGTCATTTTAAAACCCTGGACCCCAAACACACCTCTGCACTGCTATGATTTTAACACTTGCGCTTTTTGGGTTCAAGTATTTGGCCTACCTTTGGAACAGTGTACTGAAGCTCTGATTAGTAGAGCGGTGCGACATGTAGGTAGGGTGCTGGACGTCAAAATCGAGCATAAGGACGGTATAACTCTTAGAGCAGGGAGGGCACGAGTTGAGATCGATATACAACAGCCGCTTAAAATAGGGCAACTAATCAGATTGGAAGGGAAGAATATTTGGTTACATTTTCGATATGAAAGGCTGTCTCACTACTGTTATTCTTGTGGCAAATTAGGTCACTATGCAATGTATTGTAAAGAATTCCCTTTCGATGAAAGCAAAATGGAAGGAAAAGATAATATGTTTTATGGCCAATGGCTCCGCGCAGAGCTTCGGGAACACAGTCCCTTTTGGCATACCTTTTATGAGCCTAACCTCCCTTGGGAGGATTCCAATGAGAGTGTCCCAGAAACTCCTCAGCCTCCCTCTGTTATGATTCCTGCTCAGGATCCACCTATTTTGTCTTCTGCAGACCAACCACGAAAAACCAAAGACAAAGCGATCATGGAGTTACCTGTTTGCAGTCAACTAATCACAGCTGCGAAACCGATCCAATGGCAACCTTTAGTCGCGAAATCATCGAGATTTGAAGCTGACTCTGACAAGTTCCCTGCACATCAGCAGCAAGTGAAAATCACAGAAGCGGCAGCAGCTTCTTTCAAATCCAAGAAAGTGAAAAGCACATGCTTGAACCCAAAATTTGGACCCATCAAGAAAGTAAGAAGGTTCAACCGGTATGAATTACAAACTCAGCTACAAGAGGGGCTTGATGAATCTCATCTACAAGAGACTCCCATCCTCGTGGCAGCAGATCCCAAATCTTGGGCTTTGGTGGCTGGCCCTAAACAGCCACCAAGTAACAAATGAGGTTAGTAAGTTGGAACTGTCAGGGTTTGGGCAATCCCCTGACAGTTCAAGCTCTAAGGGTCTTAGTGACCCAAGAAAAGCCCGATATTTTGTTTTTGATGGAGACTAAAAATCAAGAAGGGAAGCTTCTTCACATTCAGAAGAAATTGAGATATACTAATGTTGACACCTAAATTTTGGTAGCCAGTTTAGTCATTTATCGCATTAAAAATTAGGGGTTAATTTTATCCCTGAAAAAAAATATTAATTGCATAGCATATAGTTTTAGGTACATTTATTTTTAATTTACATTGGACTGGTGGTGGATGGATTCAAATTAGTGGTTTTGAGGTTTAAATGGACAGGTCGGACTAAGCCCACAAAGAGAGCAAATTTTCCCTAGCCCGTATCCTCGAGGATATTACGGACTCATCTTTGCGAGATTTCAAATAAAAAAAAATCCTATTGCAATTTTTGAAAAAATCGATAGAGAATATTCATTTTTTTTTTTTTTTGCAAAGGAAATTTAGAAGAGATGTGGAAAATAAAAAAAGTAATATTGCGTGCGAAAAGGAAATCTTTGCAGATGTTGATTTGAAAAGGAAATTAAAACCCTAACATTTGGCCTATAAAAAGACTTTTTCGCGTAGGGTTTTGGGGGGCCACATAATTCCATACACGGCCACCATTGAGAGAGGGCACGTTCGTGAGAGAGAGTCACGGTTGAGCTTCCACACGCGCGGCCGAGACTTTGTTTGCTTGCTGCCATCTATCGCAGCATCTTCCTCTTGCTGGCCCAAAAGCAGCTATTGTTTTGGTGAACCGGTGGACTCCATCGCCTTCTGGCGATTTCGTGCTCTAGGCTCAATATCCACCCTCACGGAGAAGACCTTGCTGGATTACTTTTGAAAAAAGTTCACCGTAGCCAGATCTCGAGAGGTTCTCATAATAATCCACTTGGTGACACTTGAAAATCAAGGCAGAGCAAAAAAGTATTGCTGAACTAGAGCAGAGTCTTGCTCATCTACTCCTTTTGCTCGTTTTCCCTTGCGTGCTTTGACACGCGTCTTGCGAACCAACGAGACGCGCACCATTCTAGTTGTGAATTGCTGCCTGAGGCCTGCGAGGAGATCCCAGGTTATTCAGCGAAGTGCAACAATCTTCACCGCCGCGATCATGGGCTCGTGGCTTCATCAACGCGAGCACTTGCCTAGCGGCCATGCTACTTGATTTGCCAGTCACTGCAAGTCCCCCACAGTGAAATCAAGGTTTGAAGAGACGAGGAATAATCGGTGGGCCTGCAATACAATTCACAAAGACACGTGGTGACTAGAGATTTGGAGAAAAAAAGAGAGCAACCAAAAGCATAGAAAAAAGAGAAGCCTTTGAAGCGGTGCTCTTTGTCTGGAGTGGTCCAATGCGAGAGACAGAGGAAGCTTTCGCAAAAAGACAAGAAAGGGGAAGCCGATCTTTCATCAATATCACATATTTGCATTCCACTGTTACTCTTTTCTTTATTTTTATTTTTTTCAGGTTCTACCCACGTCCTCGTCATTATAGAAAACGCCAAGGAGAGACCCCACATTTGAGGATTAACAATCCCAAGAGGCTTCATAGCAAGTGATCAGGGAACAAATATCAAATATCGTTGTTTTCAGTGGTTCAAATTTATTGCCAAGTTTCCAGTGACATCCTCATCAGTTGCCGTGCTGATCCTTCGCCATATTGTCGCACCAAGTGGGTTCCTCCAAGCCCCGCCATCCTTGCCATGTCGTGTGCCGACCCAAGATCCATCTGCTGTGTTGAGCCTCACCCACGAGCTATTCCCAGTCATCTATCGAGCCGATTCCTTCGAGCTCAAATGCGGCAATAATTCTTGCAACATTAGGTAATTATTTTATCCAAATTTGATTTCGGTATTTTATTGCCTAATATATGTCTATTGATATCTAGTGTTCATATCCATGGGTGATAGACATAACTTTCAATTAGGATTTATTTCCTAATTCGCAACTGCATATAATCTTTGATTCCACCTATAAGGCTTTAGATGGAATTATTGATTCCGCGGGAATCTTTAAAATTGATATTTTGATCTTTAAGGCTTAAGATCAATTTATCAGTTTTATTCACGAGATTACAAGTTGATGGATATTATTTCCTTACTCGCATTGATTGGATGATATATGATCTTGGATGGTTTGATGTTTATCTTTTAATTATTCTATTTATCCCGAAAATATATAAAAAACAATTGCATTTGCATCCCGTGTAGATTAGGATTGATTGCATGATAGATTAGTTAGTCATTTTTTTAAATGCATGTTTAGATGATAGCTAGTTTAGATAATATCTTTTGAATTAAATTGCATGACGAGATAATTTTCTAGATTAAGATAGGATTTAATTAGTCTATTCCTAACTTAAAATAGATAATATCTCACTTTAGTTAGATTTGTATTTTTAGTGATTTTAATAATGAATTTTCATTAAAAATACAATACAAAAAAATCATGCGCACGTCATTAGGATTAGATTCATGAAATGCATGCCATTTAGTGATTGTTGCTAGACCCATTCAATTAGAAATTACATGTCATTAGAATTAGGTCATTTAGTTAATATTGCATTGCATATTGCATGATTTTCATTAATTAAGTGAAAAAGAAAAGAAAAGAAATTGTGTGTTAATTAGAAATCATATCTAGGGTTGTTGATGTGGATTTTGATCTAACATTGCAGATGCTTTCATTACTATGAGGTAAGTTCTGCAAACTTATTCACCGCTTTATCTGGGTGTTAAATTGATGGTTTGTGCACTCACATGATCGCCTCACATGTTAGGGAAATAGATTTAAAATCAATTTGAGCTGCCTGCAAAAACATTTTTGAAAATAAAAGAATGGTACCGAAAGGGCATTAGAGAAATCTAGTGTAACCAAGTCCCCGTACCCAAAATCTCTGGTTCGTAGAAGTAAAATTATTCTCCCATTATTTTACTTAGGTGTCTAATCGACCTACCATAAACTGATTAGTAGGGACTCTTAGTTGAAAATCAATTGCATGTTAAAAACTTGAACCTAAATCATGAATTGGTATGGGCTTGGAAGAGCCCGAGTTAAGTCTAGGCTTAATAATCCATTAGCCAAATCCTAGGTGGATCACCGAAAATTTGGTCGCGACAACTAACAGCTTTATAGACAATCCTATCGGCTTGGCTAGCAGCTTAATGGTATTTTGGAACGATAGAGTTTCTTTGATAGTGGACCATAATTCCTTGGGTTTTTTTTTTTTTTTTTTTTGGATTAGATATGCACGGACTTGGACTATGGCTTAACAATGCGCCTCACCTATTTACATGCACCAGCAGTATACCAACTCAGACGAAGTCTATGGGCAGAAATTAGACAGATTAGTCACTGTAACACTTTACCTTGGCTGTGTGTAGGTGACTTTAATGAAATATTGTATCCTTAGGAGAAAGTAGGGAAGCGTCCAGTAGAACCTCATCATATTTACTCCTTCCATGAACTCCTAAATGTCTGCTCTTTGATGGACTTGGGCAGCAAAGGTTGTGCATTCACGTGGATTAATAATCGAAACGGAGAGGACATTGTAAAAGAAAGATTGGATAGAATGCTATGTTCTATGGAGTGGTGACTAACCTTCCCTGAGGCTGAAGTCTTTGCATTACTAGCTCTTAGATCTGACCACAGTCCGCTCCTGTTATCAACCGAAGCAACACGAATCAAAAGACGAAAAGCTTTTACTTTTGAAGCTTACTGGTTACAGGACTAGGAGTATCGATCTATAATTGCAGACTCATGGGCTTCTTTTTAGGTTGGAACAGTGACGTTACCTCAAAAGTTAAAGGCTGTATCTACTGCTCTTACAGTTTGGAGCCGATCCAAATTTACCAATGCTAGGCCTCAGATCAATTCCCTCAAGCAACAGCTTCAAATTCTGACTAATCAACCCAATAGTCAATACGACAAGGTTCTGGTTACCAGCTTGAAAGAGAAAATTCCAAAGTTATGGCAATAGGAGGGGCAATTCTGGGCGATGTGATCAAGAGTCAACTGGCTCAGATGGGGGGACAAGAATACAAAGTTTTTCCATGCCACAACTATTCAAAGAAGACAGCGCAATAGGATAAGCATGTTGCAGGATGATTAGCACCTTTAGGTTGGTGACCTGACCCGCCTCAAGGAGATGATCTCTCAATTTTTTAGGAACTTATACGCATCAACATGGCATTGTGACTATGGGCCTGTTCTAGCGCAATGCACTCCTATGGTGACAACTGAAATGAATTGTAACCTTGTCACGGTAGTCACTAGAGAGGAAGTTCCGAATGCAGCTTTTCAATTAGGGGAAGCAAAAGCTTCGGGTCTTGATGGCTTGAATGGTCAATTCTACAAATCTCATTGAGATATTTTATAGGAAGACATTTTCTCGGTTGTGTAGGAATTTTTCAACTCCGGAGTGATGCCACCTGAATATAATAGGACATATATATATCATTGATTCCTAAAATCTCTCAACTAAAATGGCTTGATCAATACCGACCAATCAGCCTTTGTAATTTTATTTACAAAATTATATCGAAGGTCCTAGCTAATTGACTCAAGCCTTGGTTACCTGAGCTAATCGCGACGGAACATAGTGCTTTCATCAGTGGCCGTCAAATTTAAGACAATATTCTTGTGGTTCAAGAAGTGCTTCATCAGCTCAGGATAAGGAAAAGGAAAAAAACGTTTCAAGCAGTTCTTAGCTAGATATGCAAAAGGCCTACGATCGAGTGGAATGGGACTTTTTAAAAGATTATCTTCTGTAGATTGGTTTTCATTCTCAATAGGTACAATGGGTGTTGCAATGTATAACTACGGTCTCCTTGAGCGTCAAGTTTAATGGAGAACCTCTACCCTACTTTCATTCGACTAGCGGTCTTAGGCAATGTGACCCTCTATCTCCGTACCTGTTCATCCTGACGGCTAACGTTCTCTCTAATCTTATCAGTCAAGTAGTGGATATGGGAAATCTTAAAGGTATTAAATTAAATCGGTGGTGTCCTACCCTGTCTCATCTTTTTTTCGCAGATGACGCCATATTCTTCTTAGAAGGTAAACTCCTGGAATGCCAGAATTTAGCTAATGTACTGAATCAATATTGCCTAGCTACAGGACAAGCAGTTAATAGAAACAAATCTGGCATGTTCTTTAGTAAAGATTGTCCTACTAGCCTACAGGTGAATTTGGCTAGAGAATTTAGAGTCCATGTGTTAGAAAAGACTAGCAAGTATCTTGGTATACCTTCAGATTAGGGGAAATCAAAACAGGAAATGTTCACTTGGATTTAGGGTCGAGTACATTCCAAGTTGGAAGGGTGGAAAGAACAGCTTATTTCCAAAGGGGGTAAGGAAGTTTTAATCAAAACAATCGTTCAAGCACTCCTGCAATATGCAATGTCTACTTTTAAAATCCCTGTGTCAATATGCAAATCAATAGAACAGAAAATTGCAAGATTCTGGTGGCAAACCAACAGCAGCAAGTCCGACATCCACTAGAAGAATTGGGAAACTCTCAAGAGTCAAAAAGATAATGGGGGTTTGGGTTTTCGTGATCTTATTGCGTTTAATAAGGCTTTACTAGGTAAACATGCATGGTGGCTATTACAACATCCTTCCTCCTTATGGAGCAGACTTTTCAAAGGATCGTACTTTCATTCTCAAGTGTTTTAGCACGCAGCAAAAGGAACAAGGCCCTCCTGGGGATGACAGAGTATACCAGTAGGCCGGGAATCAATTGAAGATAAGATATAATGGTCTGTTGGTGATGGGGAAAAGGATAAAAATCCGAGAGAATCGATGGCTTGCTAAGGGTGTTATTGGTGGGCTTGCACCTAGAGGTGAACCAGAGAAAGTGGCTGATTTTATTGTCCCAGACCAAAATGCTTGGAATATTTCCCTTCTTCGCCAGAGTTTTGATAATCAAACCATGGAAGAAATTCTCTCTATTCCAATTCGACCACAATGCACTAATGATAGACTAATGTGGAGGGGAAAGCTAAATGGCATGTTTACGGTGAAGAGTTGCTACCATGCTTCTTCATCTTTCCAAGTCCCCCGCAAACTGTGGAACGAACTTTGGAATATGAATACTACCCCTAAATTACGATCCTTCCTGTGGTCTGTATACAACAATGTATTGGCAACAAAAGAAAATCTCCACAACAGACACATTTTATTGGATACGGTATGCTGTCTGTGCAATGATTAGGTCCCAGAATCAATAGAACATCTCTTTTTGTTATGTCCTCGGACACAGGCTATTTGGTCTCATACGCTAGTTAACATCACAATACATTTTAGTGGAGTGCATAGAATAGAAGCCTGGCTGGCAGATTTGTTAGAAAACAGAGACGGCTTATCAGATTTGGAGACTACTGCATCCATTCTTTGGCAAATCTGGAAGGCTTGTAGTAATTTCGTATTCTGCTAGTAGAGGTCAAACTCTGAGCAGGTGGTGTAGGCAGCCCTAGCAAACGTTAGGTCCAGTCGGTGCTACAAAGGGATGAAGCCGAAACAGGGCTCACAACATTTAGAACTAGATCAGTGATGGCGTCCACCATATCCGGGAGTGTTAAAAGTTAAAATAGATGCTGCTTACCCATTAGCCCTCAATGAAGGTTCGGTGGTGTGCGTGTGCCGGGACTCCTCCGGCATCCTAATCGATGGGTTCACAAGCACTGTTACTGCTTTCTTAGCCCTGCAAGCAGAGGTGCTCGCCCTTTTTCTCTCTCTTCAATTTCTGCTGCAGCAAGGGAAATCCACAAATCACATGGTGTTGGAATCTGATTGCTCAGTTCTTGTGGAAGCCCTCCATAACCCTAACTTGACGCCTTGGGAGAACAGAGTTCTATTCAATGACTACACGGCGCTTTTGCCATGTTTCTCTAATTTGCAGGTTCGACATTGCACAAGAGAAGCAAACGCTGTTCCTGACTGGGCTGCCAAAGCCCATGGGGCCTCTTTACTTCCTCCTAACTGGCCTATTTCTCCTCCTCTTTATCTGCTAGATCTTTTTTATTCAGACATCTTGTTGAACGGTTCCTCTTCTTTGCGTTATTAATATAACTACCATTTTCGACCAAAAAAAAAAAATTACTTGTGATCTCCGGCAATCTAGCAAACAGACAAATTGAGGTCCCATGCATAGAATTTGCGTATCCTACACCTCCAATATTTCATCTTTTAGGTTCTATTGTGTATGCTTTTTCTTTCCTTTTTTTACCCTAAATATAGCGAGAAAACCACAAATTACGACTCCATGAAATATCATACTAATCTCAACAATCAAGTAAGATACAGATCAAAACACCCAATGAGTAACTCAAACATGAGATTATATAATGTCTTGCTTTTAATCCACGTGGTCATGCCTATCCTTTACCACTAAGCCACGACAAGAATCGCATGTAATCTTCTATACAATAAATTGTAATATTATTCCTTTAATAGTGGGTCTTCGTCGGTTGTGCCCATAAAGCAAGTGGAATACAAGTTGAGCAAATTTCGGGGACACTGAAAAGGTCTTTTTCTTTTTTTTTTCTTTTTTTTCTTTTGTTGTTGTTGCAGTGGCATAAAGCTATCCATAATAAGTTTTGAAAATTTGTCTAAAAATGTCATAAACCTATCATACAACGACAAATTTAAGCCTTAACTTTTTAATTTCGTCATTTCAATCCTCAACTTTTTTTCGTTTATTTTCCAGCCAAAAATTTAGGGTTTTTGTCTATATATAATAATCACTGCAAGAGAAATAGAAAAACTTTTTGCGAGTGGCTTTAATCAAGGCGTGAAGACCAATTTGTAAGTTAGGTTATTATCTATATGAAGACTTGTACGATAAACAAGGCCGCTTATAAATTAATTTTTTTTCTTTAATAGTGGTTAGTACTTCATCTCATATTGAATTTTATTTTTCTTTTATCGTGAAGGACTGCCTTAGGGCTTCTTTCATGCATGGCACCGTATTCCATGAAAGCGAAACCCCTCACATGTTAATTCACCGTCACAAGCGCTGATTGCCAGCCGAAACTTACGACCTTATGATAATATATACCATGCTACGCACCCTTGAATTAATCAATTGACATTAGCATTGCTCTACTTTCCACTCTGAAACCGAACCAGCCGAAACTTATGCTACGCACCCTGGGATTAATCAATTGACATTAGCATTGCCAGCCTAAATTATCTTTCCTTCTTTGTCTCGTACCCACTCATTTCAGAAATAACAATCTGATTTCTTTTGTCTCGTCATAATTTTAGACTTCTTTATTACCTTTGTTTTCTTTTTCTTATACTCACCTAGTTTATATATAACCACTTTTTCTTTCTATGCATAATTCCTATGACCCTAGTATATAATGGTGATCTGAATGACTTGCTGTTTCCATTCAAGCGAAGTGATTGTCATTTATGGTAATTTAAAGATATTTAAAGTAAAACAGCGAAGTGACTTGCTGTTCCTATGCCCAAAGATAGGCCGGCATACGCTGGTGTCGTGACCTAATTTTTCGGGTGCATCACCTAAAACTAGGTTAATGGACTGCTAAATTTTTAAACTTAGCTCAGGCTCTTCCAAGCCCATACCAAATCGCGACTTAAAGTCTAATTTTTCTAAACATGCAAAATATTATCTAGGAGTCGCCACTAATCAGCTTACAGTAGGTCGATTAGACATCTAAGTAAAATAAATGGAGATTTATTTTACTCCTACGAACCAGAGACTAAGGGTACGGGGACCTGGTTACACTAGAAATTTGTAATGCCCTTTCGGTACCATTTCTTTTTTTTTTTTTTTATTTTTTTTTTCCAGGCAGCTTGGATTTATTTTAACCTGGACTTCTATCATGTCAAAAGGTGACCACACGGGTGCTCAACCATTATTGAATAAAAAAATAAATAAATTGCATCACACAAAGCAAACATTTTTTTCTTTTTTTTTGGGTTTTCTTAAGAGTTAGAATTCTTTTATAAAAAGAAAATGCATTTTTAGCTAAATGACCTGATTTTACTAATATGCAAATTCAAATTAAATGGGCCTAATATGCAATCTAGTTAACATGCACCTCATGACCTAATTTACAAATGAACATATTCTAAGTAAATAATCCTATTATGCAAACTAGATAATACTATTATGCAAACTAGTATTTTTGTATTTTTTTATTGAAATTGGAAATTGATAAAAACCTTAATTAAGCTATCTAAAAAGGAATAATTTTCTAATTCAATTTTGGGATTAATTTTGACTTAAACCCTATTATGTCTTAGAAAACTATTTTTTATTATTTTAAAAAAATGAGAATATAAAAATATGCCAATTTTATCTAAGACTCTAAAAAAAAAGGTTGTTTAAGATTGACCCAAACCTATTTTAAAAAGATATCTAAAAAAGCAATCCTAAAAATATAGTCCAAAAATAATTTTCTAAATCTTTGTGTCCAATTTACTAAACCTATATGCTCATGCAGAAATTTGATTTTTTTTTAAATAAGTAATTATTAAATAAATATTAAATCTAAACTATCAATAAAAAATTAAAAAAAAAAAATAACCTGTTATCTCACAGGTCAAATTAACGATTGTTCTAACCCTAATTATCACAACAAGGAAATCAAAATAATTACAAATTTGATCTGAAGTCTTACGGACCAAATTAAATAATTATCATAATTTAACAATTGAAATTCTACCAAAAAGCCCAAAAATTAATATAATTAAAAAAATGATTTGACGTCTTACGGATCAAATTAATAATTATAATAATTTTGAACAAATACGAGATTCATGAAATGAATATCGACATACCATATTCTAACTTAAACAATAATAACAAAATTTAAAACACAATAAAATAACATAAAATAAGCAAAAGAAAGAAATACAAATAAAACTAAAGAAGGGGAATTGCAACAGCGTTGGTGGGCATATGGCTAGTTCTTGATTTGATCATTTCCTAGTCTCCTCCGAGAACTTTTTGAGTGGACGCCCCCCTTCTCTTGTCGTCTCGCTATTGTCAATTATGGTGGAATATGGAATTGTGTGGTCTTTTGTTCAGCATTGAATTGCCTGTGACCACAACATCAGAACAAAACAAAGTAAATATCAAAAATATGGAGTGAACAACTTTAATAGGGAAAGAAACAACCCGGTTTTATCACAGTGAAATCACTGGATGACAATTAGCGCTTAGGTACGTTGGCCACTTCGATGTCTCGCTGCTGGAATTATCGTCGGACATATAGGAATTTAATCTAGGCAAGAAACAAAAATAAAATCATCTTAGTTTGAATAGCAAATTGGAATCGCACACAATCAAACTTAAAAAAGAAGCTCGACTTAGCTTTATGCTTGTCGTCAATATCCATGACGCATGATGAATGTGGGATGTCGTCAAGAGGACTGTACCATCCAATAGACCAATCGGAGAATTCTCGAGATCGTCGACTCCCCTAAAGAAAATTGAACTCAAAAGAAACGAAGGAGAAAACCTTCCTCACTTTTGCTTTGAATTTTCGAAAATCGCTTTTTTTGTCATGAAAAATGAGCCTCTTTTATAGTGATTCGAAACAGTCTCTTTACATGGCATTTCCCGAGTTGCCATTTCTTGTCTCATAAAATCAAATCTGTATGATTTGGCAATCAGCTCAATTCTTGCCCATTTTTCACTTGATTTCAAAATTGTTGCTGCATTTAACAAAATCCGGACATCGATCAGAATTCCATATTTCCTTGCATAATTCAATCAAATCAATTTCCCCCATTTTCATTTTTTTTCTTTTTATTTGTTCAAAATGCAATTTTATTTTTCCAAAATTAGGTGTCAACAGCCGGGGAATTTCGAAGGTTAACATCCCTACTAATTTACTAATAATGAGTGTACTTTTCATGTGCATTGGTGACAAATGGTCAATGTGTACTGGAGACGCTAGCTAGGAGTTTTCAAGTTGAAATTGAATATTAATAGA
This sequence comes from Eucalyptus cloeziana, assembly GCA_014182715.1. NCBI lineage: Eukaryota > Viridiplantae > Streptophyta > Magnoliopsida > Myrtales > Myrtaceae > Eucalyptus > Eucalyptus cloeziana. The sequence goes on from CM024640.1 coordinate 10,383,013, forward strand.
TTATTATATGTAGTTTACTTTCCTCACATATGGAGGATTCATGTGGATTTATCGTTGCCTTCTTTCTAAAGGTGTAATGCCGTCTATATCTAGGCCTCGGTGCACTCTTACATTTGATTAAAAAAGCGTTATGATCGAATAAGGGTCCATTTGTTTCGTGTAAAATGGGCCATTTTCGGAAAATATTTTCTCAGAAGTCATTTTCCAGGAAAATGACAATATTTTTTGGTGTTTAGTTAAAACCTGAAAATGTTTCAGAAAATATTTTCCGGTGTTCGGTAAGAAAAATATTTTCTAAGATTTCACCACTTAGGCATGCATCACTTACCGACCTATAAATTCATCAAATATGAACTTGCCTTTAAATCCAGGCAAACTTACTTGATATCTTTGTTCCCTCATTGTCGCCAAACGCTCATCTACTGTAAAAAAATGTTTGTATGGATTTTAAAAAGAAGTAAAAGAGAAAAGAAGTAAAGCATTTACAGCCCTCATGAGAATCTTCCAATTTAGTGGCCTATTCTCCCCTACGTCTTTTGTGTTCTAATAAACAAAAGAAAAAAGAAGCAAAACATGTAGAGCTCTTTGCTTGAGCAATGTACAATTGCAAGGTAGAATAAATAAAGAAAAGGATAAACAAAAGTGCAGAGCGCGAGCTCGAGATTAACGAGCTCGAGGTTCGCCTGGCAATGGCTGACGACTAGCCAAGAAAGAAGAAGATGGGAAACAAAGAAAAGAAAAAGAAAAAAAAGAAAAGAAATAGAAAAGAAAAAGGAAATTAAAAATAATTCGAATTAAAAAAGAAAAAAAAATTAAAAAAAAATCGAACAAAAAAGAAAAGAAGAAAAAAGAAAGGGGAGGAGGAAGTGAAGATTTGTAGAGGTGTAAGATAAGAAAGATGAAGTGAGGAAAACATTTTTCCTTAATTTATAAGACTTTTTTCCTTTCATGGAAAACATTTTCTCCAAAGGAATTTATTTTCCGCGAAACGAACGCCAGAAAAGCTAGAAAACATTTTCCTGAAAATTATTTTCTGCGAAACGAACGGAGCCTGAATGATCGGGGAAAATGATTACAAAAACATCACTACCGTAAAAAAAAAAACCATGATAGTGTACGTTGGCTTCTTGCTAAACTTGATTGGGTCAAGACGATTGGGGTGAAGTCTGAAGGCATATGGTGTAATTCAGCTCCAACACCTGCCAAAATTGATGGGTTCAAGGTGGAGATTCGAGTTGAGATAACGTTGGTGAGGAAGGAAAATCTGGATTAAAAGAGACAATGGATCTCGCATAGGAGGCTCACACATGTGAAGAGATTTAATGAAGTGCACGCATGGGGGTGTTAAGCACAAAAAGTCTCACATTAAGAATATGCTATGCGGTGAATCATACTGATATATCCAAGTTGAGATTCGTTCGTAAGCTTGGATTTGAGCTCTTTATTGACGATTTCCTCAAATGTAGATATCAAGTTTGTGTTGTGTGGTCCTAACATTCAAGATTTGTAGAGCTTTACATTAGTCATTTCATCCTCCTAGTCATGTATAACAACGTTGTCTCGATTCCCACGATTGACTCTGCGAGCAATAAACTCATAAATTGGAATTCATTAAACTCAAATTGCGGTGTGATCGTGTGTCTAATTTTTTTTTTTTTTAACAACGTGATTTGAGATAAAATGAAAATATATTTCAGGTCGTTATCCAAGCATCCAGATCCTTGCGGGAAAGAATATTCCAGCTATGAGTCTATGACCTTTCAGAGTACTATAATGGGCTGCCGTGGATAAAAGGGACTGATACCGAACACAAAGTTAGTCAAGTTTGACTAGCGCTATTGACACCTAGTTGATTAATTAGGGATAATATTACTTACTCGGTCAACTAAAGGAGTTCAATTCATTAATTTATAGTAACTATCGACGAACATACCACCAATTCCAACATTATTCGCATTTTAATCTTTTTGCCGTGGATGTATCATCGATTCTATCAAATATAAATCTTATAAGCTTATCAAATGGAATGTATCCTTATATGGTCGAGACGGCCATTGCTATGTACCAAAATTAATTGAAACAGCTAATGAAATGAACTCGAGAGCGAAATGCGCCATAGAGATAGTACGCAGCTTCTCTTTCGCAGTGTTGAGGGCTTCAAAGGATCGTGATGTGCTTGAGAGAAGGGAGCTGAGGAGATTTGATCAAGGATCGAAATTCCTTCACTTAAAAAATAGGAAATTGCGAGAGAGAGAGAGAAGAGAGAGAGAGAGAGAGAGAATTATTGAAAGAGATTAACTATTTAATCGGCAAATAGATTTACCTTCATCATTCGCATGACTTTAATGAATTTTGATGCATATAAAGCTCTTGCCTCATCCTAATGGGGCATTATTTTGACACGATAGTTCATCTCTCGACATACAACTTTTTGTCATTCAATAAGGCTTCTCGCCTATATAGTTCCCGGGAGGATCATAGTTACAAGTGACCAAAGTACCACCAGTTGCACATTGGGCCTTCGCGCATCCAAGCTGAACCGAGTTGCGCCACACCACTTGAGTGTAATGCCCACAGACCTTTCCCGGTGCGCATGAATTGGAATTGTAGTCGTAGTCGGGCTTTTCTCCGACCCACATGTTCACCGCTCCTGTGCCAGTAAGATCGGGGGAAGCCCACGCAAGGTTCTCCCCATAGGGTCCGCCTGAATGAACGAGTTGCGTGCAGTCGCTGGCGTGCTTTTGGGCGTAATCCCTGGCATAGCCAGCAACGCGCTCGTCCCAAGTGATTTGCCCGACGCCGACCTGAGAGCGGGCCGCGTTGTGGGCGGCGACGTAGTCTTGGGGAGAGTCCTGGGCGATGGACAGAGGGATCAGCGCCAGGGCTAGTGCGACGAGGAGAATGACATGGAGAGGAACCCTCGTACGGGAACTCATATTGAGGGAGACCTTAAAAGTTGGCAAAGGAAGGTCTTAGTTGATTGATGAAGAGATAGGCAATAGCCAAGGGGGTATTTATATGGAGATCATGTGGAAAAATCTTTCCATGTGGAAAAGTCGAATGCTCAAAATGGGCGACGATGGCTAAAAGATTGCCCGTCAAATTGATTGATGATAATGTGATAATTTTCATATTTTTATTTTCACTTGAAAATAATAATATTTTCTAGACCCACCCTGTGGTGGTCGAGTTGGTGGAATCACACGTTGGCCACATGCAAGGTCAGGGTTCGATTCCCCAACTTGTCATAATGCGCGACTAAAGTGGGGAGCCGTGGGAGATGGGTCCCTGTGCTAGCACCCTGTGGTTTATGAGTAGCTACTGTCGGCAGCAAGGCGGTTCCACGGTCATAAAAAGAAAAAATATATATTTTCTAGAAATATTGAGGACAGATATTGGACAACGTTAATTATTGTACCATTGATGAAGACTTCGTCTTCTTCTTATTATTGTTTTTCTTTCCTTTTTATTCCAATTCTAGCGATAGGAATATTGAGGACAAAGAGCGACTCCATCGATTCTTTCACATGATCATTGGACGCCTTAAAAGGTGACTTATCTCGAAACTCTTCTCTCTTTCCACAAAAATTGTCGTCTCTTGGGTAATAGTTTTCTCCCCTACTTTTTACTGTTTCTTTTGGCGTTTTATGCTAAATTGGTTTCGCGTCTAAGTCACTTATAATTAACCAATAGCTGAAAGATCAATCTCAAGTAGTCAAGCTTGATGCATTCTCTATTTTTTTTTCTTAACTTGTGTTTGCACGAAAGATGAATTTGAAAAATGTTAAACACATGAATAAGATTTTCATTTCAGGTTATAATTAGAAATTCAATAATAACTCTCGAAAACATTATTTAATTTGACAAAGTAACAATTGTTAATTGGAATTATGGTGCCCGGTTATTGAGGCTGGAGAAATGTAAATTACACTAAGAGCATGCATCAAATCCTCCCATCCATACTTTGAGCCAATAGTGGCACTATTGCATGTAAGTTCGTTCATATGACAAATATAGAGAAGAATATTCTGAGTATAAGTGCAATAAGGTACGCATAATTAGATATGATCATTGGATAGGTTCGGTTCGAATTTATAGGAGCCTTGCTCAAACCCAAACTACCAGGTTTTGGCAAGTGCTAGGCTCGCCCAATAAAAATTATTGGCCCAACCACATGGGCTATGTTTACTTTTTCCCAAAAATAATTAAGCTAAATAATAAATAAAATGGAAACATAAATAGAAAATAATTTCTTGTGGTACTTTACTTCAGATGAGTCATAAATACTTTTCTTTTCTTTTTAAGCCACATTTTCTCTTCTAATGCAAACCAATAAGAATGAAAACGCGAGTGTGCCAGCCCAATCCCCTTGTGGTCAAAATTATCATGGAAGGAAAGGCGTGCCGCGGTGCCACTTTACCACTCCGCAAAGTGGAATTCTTCTCCTAATAATTCTTGCTTTGTAAAACGTATTCCCCTAGATCGAAGGTAATTAAAAATTCTAGGAAAAAAAATAAAGAAAATGAAATATTTATTAATGGCTTGGTCTCCTTCTGCAGAGCCGTAACTTTTCCATGTTTTACATGTCCCGTTGTTCACACCGTCTGCAAATGGCTAATGTATTCTGCACACTCAAACACAAATATCAGTAAACTTAGATTATTTCATCATCTCAAACATCGTGGGAGATTTTATAAGAAAATACACAAAATGGTTTTGTTAGATGGGCCATATTCGACTAATAAGCGTTTAGATGAGTGATTTATCATCTTCCAATTTCTATCCTTCAGAGTTTTACCTCTTATTAACTTTAAACTTGAGAAACGGATGAATTAGAGGAAGTTTGATATAGAAGATAGTTCATGAGCTTTATTTTTTGTAATATAACAACCAATCTAATAAATAGATAAAGATATAATATATATATATTAAATAAAACAGTGAGTTTACGTAAATCCTATTGGGATTTCAAGTACATCCTACTTCATTACATAATAAATCTGGCTAATATAAAGAAAAAAAGAAAACTCATTTAGTTAAAACAACACTGTTCAGAATTTGTAGTATTATCTTATTACCTGTATATATTTCTCTTACTTTAAATGTATTTGAATAAAAGTGAAATAGAAAGTATAGCTTATACCATTAATTGAATAAGTTCCACTCTACCGATGTTTGTTATTGATAAACATATTTTTGTTCGTTAAAGCATCACTGATTCTATTTGAGTAATTTGACTTAGCATATTAAAAAAATTAGAGTGAACAAAATAAATCCACTCGGTTTAAAAATATATGAATTTTAATAAAAGTATACTTTATTTATAACACATCATTCAGTTTATTATTTTTAATTATTATGAAATTTAAATCAAGAAATTCCTGTTACTTTAATAATACACATAAAATTAATATTTATCTCGAATTCGCAATATTTCAACGTAAAAAATATTAAATTGCAACTTATTTTAAATATAGAACATCTGAATTCCATTTGATTTTATTTTCTACTGTCAGAATATACTTATTTGAATATAGCTTCCATTATTGCAAGTATAATATAGAAGCACGAAGATTCATCTACCAGACCTAGCTAAAATTTTCAAGAAGACCTAGCCCTGCACCCTGGTGTGTGGCTATATAAATTATAAATCAAAATGAAGAATATAAAGTATGAGCTGTTTAAGCATAAAAATAACTCAAAATTCTAAAAATTATGCATCAGTATTTTGAATAATCACTTCATACGTACAAACTCATGAATATGATATCATAAGCTATTATGTTCTCTGTATTCTTTATAATGTCCTATTTATAGATAATTTCATTGATATATACAGTGCTTGACTTGAGAATCCATTTTGATAGTGGGTTCGGCAAATGGTCAATTTGGACAAACCGAACCATGTTGATCTTTTTCTTCTTGGGAACGTATTGTTTGACATTTAATATGAACTCTTCCTTCTGTTTCTCTACCTTTGTGGAGAGGAAAAATAACACAGGTGAATAACTCTATAATTACTGCTAAGTGAAAAAGAAAAAAATTACATGCAAGGCAATTTCTAAGTGAGATTTTGCATTTCAGAAAAAAAAAAAAAAAAAAAAAAAAAACCAACTGAGCGCAAAATACGAAACTAGCATCGGTAATTAACTAGAGAAGCATTAGAAGTGATCTTTTTTTCCTTGAAGAAGAATTATTGGGTGAATCAGATGCATGCACCCTAAATTCATATGAACCATTGAATCTGGTGGATCCTAAATAAAGTGAAGGTGGGCCTTACTACATTGAACAATCTAGAAATATTTGGGGTTCACATGCTTGATGCAGTAATAACCTGTCTTCTCTAGAAAAGAAAATTGATTGTGCTTAAAATAAACCCTCTCAATTAGTAAGACAACTTATACACATCTAATTGTCCCACGTATTGTTCGACCAACTATTGCATCCTCACCATGTCCCCAAATTTTGGTGGATAGAGGGCATGTTCTTGTCCCCAAACTTTCAATATGTATGTATTATCAAAAGCGGATGAAGTTATGAGGAAATAACAAAGTGAAATTTTAGGAGTGGCGAGTAAAAGTTCAGAACAAAATGCATATTACTCCCAGAATATAGAGGGTTCATATAATTTTCCCTAAATTGAAAGTGGAGACAAATGATATATAGTGTAGAATTAGAGAAAATTGTTGGTAGATAAATTAATAGAAAATCGTGGTGCATGTACTAAATGGAACTGTCTTATTTAAAAATAATGGGGCTTATGTACATAGGTCCCACCTAAGACTCCTTAAATTCAAAGGTTAATACCATAAAAAAAAAAAAAAAACTCTAAAATGATACGTTTGTGATAAATTCATCCCCCATTAGATTATGTTAAATTAGATTAATACCACCAAAAATAAAAAAACTAGTACACTTGTGAAATCCAAATTAATATACTCATTAACTGTCACGTATTATCCAACTCAGTAATAAAATTACATGGAAATTAACGGAGAGTAATTTTACCACAAGTGTGCTGGTTTAAGGTTTAGTTTGGAGTAAATTTGTCATATGTGTATCAGTTTAAGAATTTCTCATAGTATTAGCCCTAAATTCAATTTAGTACATAATTTACTTAATATTTTTCAGTGGGAGATAACATTGTCACTATCGCTATGATCATCACATGCACTATTTTCCACAATCAAGCAGACCAAATCAAAGAAGGAAAAGCACGGAAGAGAAAAAGATAAATCAAACCGCGGAAATTCGTCCGGTGATGCCGCTCTCCCCATCTTGGCTTTCTTTCCATTTGTCCAAACTCGTCGAAAATGTAGACTTTTCTTTATTCCCTCGAAACCCTAGGAACCCTAGTTTCTTGTTCCGACCGGTTCTTGTCTTTAACAATTATTTATTTTTCTGGACCCTTTTGAAGTCCTGAATCTGATTGGCTCAAGCCAAGAGTTTTCCCGTATTATTATTTAACAAGACGGTTATGTCGTTGGGATATTATAGCACATTTGAAATGTTAAGTTGCTTCTAATCTCCGGCAATCTTGCAAATGAGATAAATTGAGGTCCCATGCCAAGATTCTACGTATCCTACGCCTCCAATAATTCATCATTTTTGTTCTATTGCATATACTTTTTCTTTCCATTTTTTCCTAAATATAGGGAGAAAACCATAAATTCCGACTCTATGAATCAAACACCAAATGAATAATTTAAACATAAGATTGTTTGCACTCGTGACATGCGGAGCCAAACTAAGGTCTTGCTTTTAATACACGCAAACTAGTCTATTCTTTGGCCACTAAAAGCCAATTTTTTTTTTCTATAACATAAAGCTACTTCATAACAAGTTACCTAAAAAGTCTTAAATTTATTGCACGATGGTCAATTTATTTCTTAACTCTTCAATTTGATCAATTTAATCCTTAATATTTTTCGTTTATTTTTTAGCTAAGGATAAAAATTTAGGGTTCGTGTATATATAATAACCACTGTTAGTAAAATAGAAAAACCTTTTACCAGCGGCTTTAATGAGGGTGTGAATATTAGCTTTTAAGTTATGGTGTTATCTATATGAAAACTCGTACGATAACCAAGGCCGATTACAAATTATTATTTTTATTTAATAGTGTTAGTGCTTCATTATATAATGGATTTTATGTTTTTTCCGTGAATGACTGCCTCATGGTTTCGTCCATGCATGGCACCATATTCCTTGAAAGCGAAAGCCCTCACATTTTAATTCACTGTTAGGAGCGCTGATTATCAGCCGAAACTTATGGCCATATGATAATATATACTATGTTACCCACCCTGGGATTAATCAATTGACAATAGCGTCACTATGCTTTCGGTTCTGGAACCGCTTATTCAAGGTTTGATTCCTATCTCGGAGAACTTGGATCTAAATTACCTTTTTGTCTCATACCCACCAATTTCATATATAACCATCCGGTTTCTATGTCTCCTCATAGTTTTAGACTTCTTTATTACCTTTGTTTTCTTTATCTTTTACTCACCTATTTCATATATAAACTTACTCATTTTCTTTCAATGCATAATTATCTTAGACCAGTATATAATAACAATGTGGATGAATTGCTATTTGCATTCAACCCAAGCGACTGCATTGTTAGTAATTTCAAGATATTTTCAAATGGACTATATACTTTCTTTGGGAAAATAGACGATGGTTCTCAAAGGTAGTGATATTACTTTGCCTCTTTCCACAAAAGAGATGCATCCTCAGTCAAGGCCTGAATCACCGGAGAGATGATTGAGGAGATGGACGTTTTCAACTATCATAAGGTAAGCTACAAGTCCATATAGTGATGTCACCCATCTTTAAATTCTCTTTCCAAGAAGAAAGCAATCTGATAGTCAATATGATAGTTTCTACAATAGTTTTTACATTTTTTCGAATCTCTCAACAGTTGCATACAGTTGATTATTTCTTTTTATATTTCAATTTTCTTTTCTATACAAGCGAAAGTTGTTAAGTGAAACCCTCCCATTTTTTGCCTATAAATACTTCACCCTGTTAGTGCCCGTCGTCATCATCACATACACTCTCAAACCTTTCTTACTGGCTCGTTATGGCTTCTTTTAATAAGTCCTCACTAGCAATTACATGCCTCACCTTCCTCTTAGCCATTGCTGAAACCTCATTAGCCCAAAGCACCCACCAGGACTTTGTTGATGCGCACAACGCAGCCCGCTCCCAGGTCGGGGTGGCCCCGCTAGCATGGAACGACACCGTTGCTGCCTATGCCCAGACATACGCCAGCAAGCGCGCTGCCACTGGCTGTGCCATGGAGCACTCGATGGGCCCGTACGGCGAGAACCTGGCGGAGGGCTATGGTGAGCTGAGCGGTGAAGATGCTGTCAAGATGTGGGTGAGCGAGAGGGCCAACTACGACCATAACTCCAATGCTTGCGTTGGCGGCGAGTGCTTGCATTACACGCAGGTCGTGTGGAGGAGCTCGATTCATCTCGGGTGCGCTAGGGTTAAGTGTAGCAATGGGTGGTGGTTTGTGACTTGTAACTATGATCCTCCAGGAAATTACGAAGGTGAAAGTCCCTATTAACTAATAATGAGCGTACTTTTCATTTGCATTGGTGACATAAAGTCAATGCGTACTAGAGACATTGACTAGCTATAGCCAGCTAGGAATTCTCCTAGTTGAAATTGAATATTGATGGATTGTCATATGTAGTTTGCTTTCCTTACACAAGAAGGATTCATGTGGATTAATAGTTGCCTTCTTTCTAATAGTGTAATGACATGTATAGCTAGATCTCTGCGCTCTTATCTCCGATAATAAAAACAGAAATATGAAATAAAAATATTATGTTAACGAGTGATGGTGCGGTAGCGGTGCCATAGGGCCTTCTCGAGGAAGAGAAGAAGGAAAAGGAAATGAAAAATGAAAGAAAAGAAAGAAATAGGAAAAAAAAAGGGGGGGAGGAAGGAAAAATGATGAGGGCACATCTAAGTGATTGAATGTTCAAAGTGCTTATATATTCTCATCTGAAGGGAGAGTAAATTGAAAACGTAAACTCATCCCCATAAGCGGAGAAGCACCCAGAAAATATACTAGCATCAAATAATAATTAACTTGATCAAAGCAGGTGCCAAACAAAAAAAAATATCCTAAGGAGCAAATTTATATGTACTAGAAAGTCCTACTACAACATTTTTTTTACTCTGACGTGGTGATTTCCTAACAGTTATTGAAAGACACTATGATGAGTCAATGCATGAGTCTCGCTCATTTCATACCCAATTGTAAATAGCCATATAAATTAGTAAATATGTTCTAGCAAAGTTCTCATTAGATTTTCTATAGGAACGCTCGTACTCTTATTATCTAATGAAATTTGTATTTTTTTTTTCCCGTGAAACATTGACTTTTGGCTTCTTTCGTGCATGGCACCGTATTCCATGATAGCGAAGCCACTCACATGGTGATTCACTGTTAGAAACGCCGATTATCAGCCGAAATTTATGATGATATACACCCACTTATGGTTTATCCATTGAAAATGGCGTTTCCATATTTTCGATTTAAGAAGCGATGGTTGTGGATTTGATTCTTATCCCGGGAAATTCAGATTTACTTTGGGGCTCCATAATAGTGGGTTGTCGTGCTAGTTTCCCTTTGTCCGCTTATTGCGGTTTTGTGTTTGGATATAGAAAAGACACCCACATGTATCTTTATTTTTTTTTATATCCAATACAAACACATCAATTTATATCTATATAAATAAGATAAAACACCCTTTGTCTCCCCTCTTACATTTCCTAAATTACCTTTCCTTTCTTTTGTCTTATACCCACCCATTTCATAAATAACCATCCAGTTTCTTTATGTCTTCATCAGGGATAATTGTGAAAAAAATTTCTAAACCTATTATATGGCAGCCAATTCAGTCCTAGAATTATTAATTATGCTAATTTAGTTTTGAACCATTTGACGATTTGCCAATTTAGCCTTGAACTTTTTGATAATTTACCAATGAAATTATTCGGGCCAATTTTGGCATGAAATTATTGGTGTGGCGGTCGTCCCACATAGGATGGGTGGCGTCCACTTCAATAATTTATGGAATGACTATATTGGTAAATATTCAAAAATTTTAGAAATAAATAGGTAAAATTAAAAAGTTTATGACTAAATTGGCCGTTGTACAATAAGTCTAAGATTTTTGAACAATTCTTCCTTCTTCATAGTATTAGGCTTCTTAATTACGCTTGTTTTCTTTAATCTTATTGCTTATGATGATAACACGGATGAATCGATATTTGCGTTCGGGCGAAGCGATTGCATTTATTTTTAATTCGAAGTTATTTTCAAATGGACAAGATACTTTCTCTGGTAAAATAGACGATAGTTCTCAACGGCGGTGATGTTGCTTTACCTCCTTCCTTATGCACAAAAGACATGCATCCTCATTCAACGCCTGATTCGCCGGAGAGATGATAAAGGAGATCTAGGTTTTCAATCCATAAAGTAAACTACAAGTCTAGAAGATGGTATAATATATCTATTATAAGTTTCTTTTTTTAGTCAAAGTATCCACTATAAGTTAAGTCACTGACATGACGGTGAACATGGGCGCCATTCACACCTAATTTTGATGACATATTTAGTCATTTGCTGCATAAAAAATTAAGGATTGACCCTGGCTCTAAAATAAAAACATTAATTGAATTGAATATGGACATTAGCATTATTGGGCGAATGCGAAACAAATTCAATCAAGGAGCTCGCGGACATGATTGAAATAGCAAAAGTCATGGATGGCCAGGAGGAGTCATCGGATATCAGAATATGTGCGGAGCAGGAAAAAAATAAAATAAATATACTCTGGGGATATACTCGCTAAGGCATGTGAATCTCCGAAGAGAGCACATATCCACGGTTGATCACAGAGTATATTTGGTCAAATATTTGCTTGATTCTGCACAAAAGCGGAATTTTTTAGAGGGAACCAATCAACCTAGCATATTTCAGCTAGTCTAGAGGAGAAAATCGTGGGGGTATCTTCTCATTTTAAGGCACAGCAATTGAGGAGGGTAAAATAAAGGAAGAAAGTAAAATGAAAGGAAGGCAAGTGACAAATGGGCAATGCTTTGCCGAAAATCATTCAGCTGAATGATATATGAAAGGAAAAACAAGAGGGGATCAATTTGATTGATTATGCGAGGAAGGTGGGAATTCTGGTCTGCCATTCTTGCTTTGACAGACATTCAAATCTCTGTGAGTGAGGAGCCAAATTTTTGGTCAATCTTGAACGTTGAAAGATCAAGAGCCGGGAAAATCCATGAATAAGAAAACAGAAAATTTGATAAAAAAAAAAAAAGGAAGGAATCAAAGCGTTCGAGGCTGATTAGAAGACCAGAGAGGAAATGATTAAGCCAGCCACGAAATCGTGCGCAAATTTGCCAGACCGTGAATCAAGGCAATGAGAAAAGGGAACTAAGAAAATTGCCCATAGAAAGAGATGCTTGGAGCCATTATAAAAGGAGGGAATAAAAGCAGTGGGTGTAAGAATTTTCTTGATATGGGCTACATTAATTAAGATTATGATTATCCGTTTTACGGAGTTGATTTAATAAAGTGGGATATAAAGTTTTTTAACAGTCGAATATAGGCCTGGTTTGTGTGGGCCGAATTGGGCCCGGCCTATGATTAGAGGGCTCGTCCAAATTTATATAAATAGGCTGAGTAGCCCTCACGATTGCGATTCAAACATGCATACACCTACTCTCTCACATAAGGAACTCTAGTGAGAGGCGGTCTCATCGAACCAGGGTATTGAGAGTCATAGGGGAGAAGATCTTCAACGTTGAAGGCACGGATTGCTGTCATTTTGCTTCAACAAATCATGGATCTAAAATCAGGTACACAAATCTTCGAGCTTCTAGCTATGTCGGTCTTGGGTTGCCGTTCTTTTTTGACGGCCTACAGTGGGATCATGAGTTTTCTCACATCATTTCTCACTATACTAACTTTTCAGCGATCTCACGATGCTGTGGTCCCTTGCACATACCACAACGCAGTCCATTTCTCGAGTCCTCGGTCCTCGGGTGAGTTTCCAGCAGCGTCTGCAAAGCCCTGCCATCACTAAAGACCTCAATTGCTACTACTTCCGAAACATTACACTTGCCGTCACCGTGCTGCCCTTCCTCGTCGCTTCTCACTGTTACAGTGCTGCCGTTCACTGCTGCGTTACTGCTGATTGTCGCCAATTTCTGCTGTTTGTTGCTGCTGCGTTACTGCTGTTCGTTGTCAATTCCTGCCATTTGCGGCTGCTGTTTACCGCTGCTCACTGCTGTTTATCGCCGCTCGCTATTATTTATTGTTTTTCGCTGTTGTTCATCGCTGCTTTGCTACCGTTTGCTGTTGCTGCTACGCTATCATCTCCCTTATTTGCTGCTGGTTACTACTGCTGCATCCTTCTAGTTGCGTCCCACAACATTTTGCTTCTGGTTCATGCCAATCTTCCTTTGTTTACTCTAACTATAAAACCTTGCGGAAACGGATAATAACATGTTTTTTTTTCAGTACGTCTAGGTCGTTGAATTTTTTTCTATAATTTATTCAAGGTTATGGACATTTGATGTCATTTTATCATTAGTGTATTTGCATAGTCATATTTTATATGTTAGTGGCGTAATGTTACAAAAATCAGCAAAAGTTACATGCAAAATATTTTCAAAATAAAGAGAAAAGGTTCCGAGTCCCTGTACTCATGAATTTTTGGTTTGCTAAAGTAAATGTACTCCCGCAATTTACTTGAGTGTTTAATTGACTAAAAATCAATTAGTTCCGTCTCCAATAGGTAAGATAAATTGGATGGGGAGTCCATGCTAAGCATTGTGCTTAGTAATCCATTCAATTCCTCCGGGAATGTCGCAATAGGTGTTGTCATTTATAGTGGCAAAAACAGCAAAGGAGGTGGGCCAGATAATGAGGTTGAATTAGGACAAACTAATAGCGATACATTGTCAAAGGAGGTTGACGATTTTAATGGTCATTACGGTCAATTGGGTTAGGTGATGGAGGAGGAGGGGTCGGTCAAAAGGTCAGTTACAGTGGATGCTCAAATTTCTTATCCAACATTTTGTCCGAGTATATCTGGTCTAAAGGGCATCTCCAAACACCAGATAAAAATAATTTGTTATTCTATTTGGACTCAAATTCATACTACTTCATATATATGACTCTTTATATACAGTCTCTTACTTTTGTAGAATTTTCCCATTTCTATTTGGCCTGCAAAAATTTCCTCTTTCTATGATTCACAATTTTGATCGAGAGAGGTGATCTACGTTGCCGCCTACAATGATTTTAACTTTTGCATGTTTGTTTCCTAAATCTAAGTTTGTAGAACCTCTGTTTCAATTGGTAATATATAAGGATTCGCTTTTGCTTGCACATGCATTCTAGATTCTTTAATTATTTTAATAATTTATTTAGTGTTTGGATTATTGAGTACTACACTATCGTTTGTGCACATGCATAATCATTTCTCACACTTTAGTGGTTTATGAGTAACGTAGATAAAAGATAGCATGTAAAACATTTTAGAAAATATAGAGAAAATGTATTGAAAGTTCTTTTAGATTAATCTACATAAAAAAGTCCCCACATTCATAAATGTTTAGTTTTTAGAAGTAAAATATGCTCCCGCATTTTATTTGGTGTCGAATCGATAATTGACTAGTGGTGGCTCCTAAATAAATTGAATGCCTTGTATAAATATTGAGAATCCAAGTTGCAGTTGGAAGCGTTTGTGAGAATTTGCACTAAGTGTGAGCGGTTGCCTTGTGAGGAATCTTCGGTCCGATTTGGTTAATCTGTTAGCTTTCTTTTGATAGTTCCCCTTGACTAAGGTTGCAACACATTTAAGATGAAGTTTCAAGATGATTGAACAATAAAGACTCAAGTAGCTGAGTCAGAGGTTTCTAATTTGAAGTTTTTTTGTTTGGTCTAACATACTTGTTGCATTCAATATAAGGAATGTTTACAACCTGAAGATAAGGCATCAGCATAAACTAGATCAAGCAAAACATACGGGGAAAAAAGGATGCAGTTATGGGCCGACATTAATTGATGGGCCGAAATTGAGTTGTGGGCCTTCGCAGCCCAATCGGCTACTAGGTTTGCTTCACGCCGGTAGTAATGCATTGTTAGGTTAGAAAACCTAGATAGCAGAACGGTAGCTTCATCGAACACTGGTCGGAGGTTCCATGGCAATGGTCGTTGGCCTTGCAGTGCTTCAACAAGAGGAAGACAGTCGGTTTCCAATTTTAAGTTGGTTTCCTATTTTGAATAGATTTCCTAATATGACTAGATTTCCTTTTCTTTTCTTTTTTTGTTTTAATTTTATATTTCCTAACTTTATGCTGTCTAGTTTAATATTTCATAGTTTAAGGTTTTCTAATTTTAGTTGTTTCTAAGTCAAGTGTCCTAGTCCCTTTTTAATAGAGGTGCTTCTCAATTGCAATAGGCAGATTTGTGCTTATCAATTGTACTCATCATCATCATCACCATCACAGACACCCTCAATCTCTTGGTAAAATGACATTAAAAGTGTCAAAAGTTTCTTATGGTGCTCACTTTAATATTAAATTTTTTTTTTCAAGTTACTTAAGTGCAACTTTTTTGAGAAAAAACGATCATTTCAATGTCAATTTTGATTTGGGTCACTAGAAATCCTACATGGTCATATTTTATTGATATCACCAACAGACATGACTCGTCGGCATGCCCAGTTAGCATATTATTCCCTAAACGACACTATCTACAAGCTTTGCCCCAATTTCAAACCCTATATCGCCAATTCAATGAAATTCCCAAATTTTAAACCTAAATCACAAATTCAACGAAATTTGTAAATATCCAATGAGTAAATGGGGGTCGAATCTGAGCAAGGAGATCACAGGAGCAACATTGTGGATTGGAATCGTCGAAGGAGACTGACAAAAACTTTTGGGACTAAACTGAGTATTACACGAAGCTTTTAATACTTCCATTATCTTTTTGCCCCTTTAAATTGGCCTATTATGGCTTCCTTTATGGAGCCCTCACCTCACCTTCTATCTTTGTCACTATCGAAACCTCACTAGCCCAAAGCACCCACTAGGACTTTGTCGACACGCAAAACGCAGCCTGCGCCGTGGTCGGGGTGGCCCTGCTCACGTGGAACAACACCGTCGTGGTCTACGCCTAAGGATATGCTAGCAAGTGTGCTGCCAGTGGCTGCGAACGGGATCACTCGATAAACCCATATGACGAGTACCTAGCTGAGGGCTGCGACGAGCTGAGTGCCGTAGATGCTATGAAGATGTGGGTGAGCGAGAGGGCAAACTACGACTAACGGTCCAATGCTTCCGTTGGCGGCGAGTGCTTGCATAGTCGGCCCAATAATTCATTATAGTTAATTTGATCAAATATCTTTTTTAGTTTATCTACCTTGAAATACAAATTTTGTAACTATTGGAAGAGAAAATGAGGCTCAAAACAGATAAAGAAAAGCATCTTATGACACGTTTAAAGTTAAATAGTACAAAACTGTGGAATTATTTTCTCTATGTGTTTCCAATTTGTCTATTATTTAGCTCAATTTTTTTTGCTTAAAAAAATAGACATAGTCCATGTGATTAGGCCGAAAATACCAGAGGGCAAGTTTGGCACTGGCCAAAACCCGCCAGCTTAATCTTTGATGTTTTATCTCATGGAGCATTCCCATCATATGAAATTGCGACTACTAGTTCTAAGAATGGATAGGACTAGACGCCCCTTATTCCCTCCACTAGCAAGCAATTGCATTATAAGTTTATTAAAAATGAACGATGCGATAATACTCCAGGAGATAATTTGAAAGGGAAATAAAAGTGTGAGCACTCGAAATAAGCTTGTAGGTTTCATTCAATCGACCACTGGAAACTTCATGGATCATCTAATAAAGAAGATTTAATGCATATTCCTAGTATATTTAGCATTTCTCTAACCTCAATGAAGAAGGCAACATATAATATTTTTTGAAGCTATCAATAAATTTCCAATCGTAACCTATAATAAATATTTTACTCAAACGTTATATATTTTCGGATTTGGCTATCATGCAAACATAAGTTAAAAGAAATTGCAGCTTGGCTACTTGACCTTGAAGTTTCAGCTTTTGGTGCTTGACTCACAATTGACTTGGACTTCAAAACAATTTCGTTTGAAAAGCCAAAAGAAACAATCAAACGTAGGGGAGAAAACTTTAACCCAAAGCATAAGCGAATCAATTAGGGCCTGTTTGTTAATGTTCTTTTTTTTTTTATAAAAAAAAATTTGTTTTTTTGTTTCGGGGAACAAAAATAGAACAGAAACGCATTTGTTTGCATTTTTATTCCAAATCTATTTTTTTGTTTCTAGGAACACATTTGGAACAGAAACAAGAAACAAGAAACAAGAAAAACGTGTTTATTGTTTCTGGAACAATTTTTAAGAACAATTTTCTCTCTCCTCTCTTTTCTTTTCTTTTTTTTTTCTTCTTCTTTTCTTCTTCTTTTTTCTTTGGCCAGTTGTCGGCCTCGGCCATGGCTGGTGATTGGCCGTCGAGGGTCGGCGACACCGTCGAGGGCCGACAACGCCGTCGAGGGCCGGCGACCTCGCCGAAGTGTCGCCGGCCCTCGTCGGCCGGGCCGCCGGCCATGGCCAACGCCGGTGATGGCCACAAGGAAGAAAAAAAGAAAAAAGAAAAAGAAAGAAAAAAATGAAAAATAAAATAAAAATATTAAAAAATTAAAAGAAACAAAAAAAGAACACAAATTTACCAAACATGTTTCTGTTCTTTTTTTATTCCTGGAACAAGTTTACCAAACGCGTTCTTTTGTTCAAAAACTGTTCCCCGGAACAAAAATAATTTTTTCTATTTCTGTTTTCTAGAACAAAAAAAGAACATAAACACAAACAAACACACCCTTAATCTATTCTAATGCGAAATCGCTCCTAGTTTTCTTGAATCGAAGTGCACGGGACGCAATCTATTTTCCGTATGGAAGCGAAAAAGCTTTCCCCATGATTGACGTACATTTCTTTTGAGGGCCGGAAGGAAATTCCCAAGTGCTTTTTTGATGCCTTGACCACGAAATGCATTGGACTAACTGCACAATGCATCGCACTTGAGAAAAACAAAAAATGATTTTCGCCTCAGATAAAGATCATGATCCTCGCACATCACATCGCGATTGAAGAAATTATAATTTTAAAATCCTTTTGCTTTGCTTTCACATTTCTAGATTGAAAAGATACCAAAACTTATTTCATTCGGCCGGAAAAAAACAAGCTTGTTGGATGACTTTTCCATTCAAAAATAGATTTTGTGGAAAATCTTTTCCTTTTGGAAAAGGAGAAAAACAATATTATTACACAAAAAAAGTTAGTTGATTTGTGATAATGATTTGTGTGTCCATATTGACAAGGTAAATATCATTAAACTATCATTAAAGGAGGGTTTTATTCATTTTTCTAGAGGTCATCCGGAGGAGGGTCATTGTTAATATGAGGCACCAACTTATCCGTCATGTGACCCCAGACATTTCAAAATAGTTTACTATAAATTTTATAGCATGAAATTGAACCCCTTGAATCATTTAGAAGTTGTATGTAGATCATCTTCAAAATTAAAATCTGTTTGATCATCCTTATAAAGTTTAAATATGTTCAATACCTTTATGGCCCCATCACTTCTTGTGCTTGCATTCGAAAGATGTGAAGAACTTTAAGGAGTGTCGACCATATCTCAGTGGCAGCTTGAGAGGATGTTTGAGAGGACATTTCTTACAGCATTGAAAAGAAAGATAACAATATATGAAGTTAAATTTTGTTTTATTGATCCTACCCCATTTATGTTTATTTCACCTTTTTAATATAATCTTTAGTTTGATTGCTGCCTTCACACCTCTTTGATGATATGGCGTAAGCTACATAGCCACCATGTATTTAGTAAGAAATTTCTAGTGAAGTACATGTAGCATTACTTTTGAAATACTTGTTTCACCATGCCCACTAAAACATTACATTTTTACACACTTTATATTAGGGGTGAGCAATTTCAGATTCTGTACATATTTTACCTGAAACTTGAAACGTATCCATTAGAACAGGTTCTTCATTTTCCAAAACTTAGAACCTACCTTGTCACAGGTTCCATGGTTGGTTCCAAGGTTTAATTGGGTTCATCTTTATTATTAATTGAACAATCGTAGTGAATTATCATATTTAATAATCACAATTTGTTGTTACAATTCATTATCCATAATTTATATTTAGACACATGAAAAATATGAAACATCAATAAAGTAAAAGTCTTAGTCATAAAATAGAAGCTTGAACTAACAGTTTCAGATTATACACTCATTATCAAATATTATGGAATATCGCAAGATCGCTCGAATATATAGACCAAGAAAAATGCAAAAACTTATTTTAGGTTCTAGGTTCTAGGTTCTTGACTCTAGGTTCCACCAACTTAGAACCTGATACTTACTAATCGAAATAGATTCCCCAATTTTTGGAATTTGAAACGTACCATGCATATCTTAAGATCTAGAACCGGACAAGTTCCCACTAATTCAGTTATTAGGTTTCAACTTCTACTGAAGAACCATGCTCGTCTATACTTAATATGTTGGGGCAACATTGTAAAATACATTAGATTCATGTCAATCTAGTGCATCATAATTCTCGACGGGAGTAGTTAATTTCCATGTGGGACTTACATAATCTAAACTTGATTAGACTCATAAAAGTCCAACAGACATACTACCATGGTGACCATATTGGCCAAGAACTCTTGAAGTTTCCTGATTAGAATGTTTTTTATTAACAGGTTCAACCGTTTCTTAGAATTGTCACTTATCATAGAGATTTCGTCCCAAAAGTCTCTAAATTTATGCATCCCTTGCAAAAGGTCTTGAAGGAGAGTCCACTCCCATGGAAAAGAGAGCATACTAGTGCAGTTGAGGTGTCAAAGGAGAAATTATTGCATCCTTCCCCATTACAAGTTCCATTTGATGGCAAGTGAATGTTGCGAATGAATGCTAGTGAAAAATATTGGATAGCAATTTTGCTCTGAGAAATTGACGGAAAGCAGTACATTTATGAATATAAAAGTGGACTACTTTCGCTTGTCGAACTTCACTACCACTCTACATTCAAAGAAACCTTTGCCATCAAATATGAAACTAAAAAATTTGAATTTTAATTGTTTGGCTATCATTTCTTTGTTGAAATGAAAAGTCATCCTTTCCCGTGTGATGAAGTTCAAAGCCAAAAAGCAGTTTCTCATCCTCAATTTGTTCAATGGGTAAAATGGTTTTTAAATTGCTCTTTTGAAACCAAACATATCAAAGGAGAGAAGAACATCCTTGTAGATCTTCTTACAAGACCCAAATACTTCTCATCCTTTTACATGTTCACATTTGACCAATCACAAAGTAGTATCATGAGGGAAGGGTGAAAAGAACCCCACTAGGGAGATATGCCACTTAAAACACTTCAGCTTGTCCTTCCCAGATAAATCTATAGAAATACGAATCCTCTCTTTGGGGAGTGTCAATTAAAGATAGCAATATGAAGATTTAAATCTCATAACATTTGAGATTAATCCATACTGTCCGCTTATCCGTGTCGTCACATTTTTCCAGAGGAGTTAAGATGGTTCAATTGGTATACGTTTTATAGTTATACTTCAGCCATTGAAATCCCTATAGCCACTGTCTGTAGGATCATTACTGCCATTCTTATTGAAGGTTTTTAGTAACTTTATTGTATGCATTTTGCAGAAGTTCTTAAGTGCTTTCACCCTTTTCCGAGTTGGCAAAACCTATTCTCTACCGAATTGAAGTCAAACTAAGTTCATATTACTATTTTTCTTCAACAGAAATGGTGACTTCAAACCTCAGGACTACTAGGACAAATCAATTGTCCCTATCCCATTGCTAAATTATAAAAATCTTATGGTTGTAGTTTCAGGGAAATTCATAGAGAATAGCAAGAATTTCAGAGGATCCTAAGTGAAGAGAATCAAACTGTTCCGAAGTTTTTGTGGCTTAGTACTTATCAAGAAGAAATGCCATGGGATGGTTCCCATGGATATCATGCTGCCAAGGATGCCATCCACTAGCCATTAGATGAGTATGAGCGGACTCAGCCAAAACCTAGGGAACTTTGGAGAATCTTATCTTGAAGACACAAGGTAACCGGATATTTAACTCTGACAAAGATCCCAATCTCGACCTAAATCATGAACCTGTCAATAAGTAAATGAATCTATTAGAGTTCACATGACCACTATGTTAAAGTTATAAGCTTTGTCGTGCTATTGAGTTTGTACCATGTATTATTTAGTTTGTACTGACCTTTTTCAGCTTTTGTTAATCCTGTAATATTCCCTTCTTGATCATGAAAATGTTTGTATTATTATCCTTAATCTTAGCTACCTAAGGGGATGTGATGTTTGAATAAAAGACAGAGTCCAGAGAAGAGAAAATTTCCCGAACTTCTATTCTCCAATGTTCTTATAAATCTTTCTCACAGAGACCTGTTGATATTGGAATTATAGAATTCCGATCATGATCAGATAAGATGAATCGATTCAGTAAATATACTCTCCACTTGTCATTCTAAATCGGTCCTCTAGATCAAAATTTTTTTCCTAAGGCCAGAGAGCCATAAGACGAAGGCTAATTTTTAAGAGTCAGTCCCATTTAACGGCCGAAAGAGAGAAGGGCCCGCTAGGATATCATACTTGTCTCAAATATTGTTAGTCTTCCTTATAATTATGGTTATATATGTCATCAGCTTGTTCCATTTCTTTCTGTTCTTCTTTTTCTTTTCGGGATAATTGCCGCCAGCTTACTTGACGCATTTGACGGAATGTTCGGTCTTCGTTTCCATGGTCTTCTCAATCCTCTCATAATTGACCGTGTACATGAGGCACAAATTTGTTCAGTCTTCGGCCTTCGGTCTTGAGGAAAGAGAAAGCAATATTTAGTATTTGTTCTTTTCGTGGAAAATGGGCCATTTCCTGAAAATATTTTCCCATAAGTCATTTTCTAGGAAAATGACAATATTTTCTAGTGTTAGGCTAAAACCTGAAAATGTTTCGAAAAATATTTTCCGGTGTTCGGTAAAAAAAATATTTTCCATTCACCAGATTGGCGAGCGCGAGCGTCAAAAGAGATAATTGCCGCCAGCTTACATGACACATTTGACGGAATGTTCAGTCTTCGTTTCCATGGTCTTCTCAATCCTCTCGTAATTGACGGTGTACATGAGGCACAAATTTGTTTAGTCTTCGGCCTTCGGTCTTCAAGAAAGAGAAAGCAATATTTAGTATTTGTTCTTTTCGTGGAAAATGGGCCATTTCCTGAAAATATTTTCTCAGAAGTCATTTTCTAGTATTGGGCTAAAACCTGAAAATGTTTCGAAAAATATTTTCCGATGTTCGGTAAAAAAAATATTTTCCGCTCACCAGATTGGCGAGCGTGAGCGTCAAAAGAGATAATTGCCGCCAGCTTACATGACGCATTTGATGGAATGTTCGGTCTTCATTTCCATGGACTTCTCAATCCTCTCGTAATTGACGATGTACATGAGGCACCAATTTGTTCAGTCTTCGACCTTCGATCTTCAAGAAAGAGAAAGCAATATTTAGGATCTGTTCTTTTCGTGGAAAATGGGCCATTTCCTGAAAATATTTTCCCAGAAGTCATTTTCCAAAAAAAATATTTTCCCAGAAGTCATTTTCCGTTCTTCTTTTTCTTTTCGGGATAATTGCCGCCAGCTTACAAGACGCATTTGACGGAATGTTCGGTCTTCGTTTCCATGGACTTCTCAATCCTCTTGTAATTGATAGTGTACATGAGGCACCAATTTGTTCAGTCTTCGGCCTTCGGTCTTTAGGAAAGAGAAAGTAATATTTAGGATCTATTCTTTTCGTGGAAAATTAGTCATTTCCTGAAAATATTTTTCCAGAAATCATTTTCTAGGAAAATGACAATATTTTCTGGTGTTGGGCTAAAACTTGAAAATGTTTCGGAAAATATTTTTTAGTGTTCAGTAAGAAAAATATTTTTCGTTCACCCAGTTGGCGGCGTGAGCGTCAATCGAGGCTCGCCGATCGACGAGTGCAAGTTTGAGATTGACGAGCTTAAGGTTCACCTGGTCCGACGACTAGCCAAGAAAGAAGAAGATGAGAAACACAGAAAAGAAAAGAAAAATAAATTAAAAATAATTCGAATAAAAAAAGAAAAAGAAAATTAAAAAATAATTCGAATAAAAAAGAAAAGAATAAGAAGAAATGAGAGGAGGAAGTGAGGATTTGTAGAGGTGTGAGATAAAAGAGATCAAGTGAGGAAAATATTTTTCAGTTTTCAAAAGTGGAAAACATTTTCCCCTACTTTGAAAGACTTTTTTCCTTTGATAGAAAACATTTTTCTCAAGGAATTCATTTTCTGTGAAATGAATGCCGGAAAATCCGAAAAATGTTTTCTCAAAAATTATTTTCTGCGAAACAAACGGAGCCTTAAGCTAATAAGCAGCATTCTCTTTTGTTCAGTCTTCAGTCTTCTGCATGGACTTCATGGAATATGGGGCACCAACTTGTCCTTTATATGGAACTTTCTGTTTTTGTTATTGATTTAGTATCCTCTTCACTCAGTTCCTTCTCATCACCTTCAATGTTGCTTTCTCTGTCCTCAACTTTATAAGATGTTTCCCGTTGGACAATAGTAATATTCTAAACCATATGTTATAGTAGATAATAAGCCATATTCAATAAGTAAAAACAAAATATCAGATCACTCATTATACCAACATTCTTAAACAATCTTAGTCTGTTTGACATTTCTCTTTTATTGTTTTTGTGGTAGAAGTGAAAACAAGCGAAGACGTTGAAATGCAATAACACTTCACGTACCAAGTCTTTACTAGAATTTCTTGCCAAATGAAATGGCAAGCTATGTGGCACGCCCATGTCATCAAATAACAAGTGGAGTAATACAATAAAAAGGGAAAATAGGTAAATGTGGCGAGATCAACTAAAGGAAATTTAATTTTCTATTCCACCATTATTTCTTCTTAAGATTACACAAAACTGTATGGCAAATATACTTTTCTCATATTGATCTTAATTATTCACGCATAGTTATTTAATTTCCATTAATTTCGAAACACCAGATTTGGCATTCATACGGAACTAATTGTTAGTCAAACAGTGAATTGTGCAGGGGACGGAGGTGTTAAATAGAGCTAAGATTGAAAGTGGGTAACTAGAGAAGATGGGGAAACTACTATTTCTCATACTCAAATCTGCCCTCTTGTGGTGTTGGAGCTCAATGACAAGCCCCGGTGCTTGTTTGCAAAACCAAACGGATCAGCTCGCACTAGCCTCCTTCAAAAATGCGATACACAAAGACACATTCGGAGTTTTGAGCTCTTGGAATGATTCTATCCATCATTGTGAGTGGCATGGCATTTTGTGCAGCAAAACGCATCCAGGCAAGGTCACATCCTTAGTCTTAAGATCGTATGGCTTGGGAGGCTTCCTATCTCCTCACATAGGTAATCTATCTTTCCTGAGAGTTATGGATTTACAGAACAACAGCTTCATCGGCGAAATCCCATCGCAGATCAGAAACTTGCTTCAGCTCCGTCATCTCATTCTCAGTAACAACTCATTTGGTGGGCTGATACCCTCAAATCTTTCTCGCTGCTTGAACCTTTGCACCTTGAATCTCATAGATAACCAACTTGTGGGGGGAATTCATTCCAATCTTGGTTCTTTACCAAGGCTTGAAATTTTGGACTTGGCTAAGAACAGACTTGTAGGTCCTATTCCACCTTCAATCGGAAACCTCTCGCAGCTACTAGAACTCTCCCTAGGAGAAAATGCATTTCATGGAGAAATACCTAAGGATTTTTCCCGACTTGAGAGGTTGGTACTTCTCCAACTAGGATTGAACAAACTAACTGGCGAGATTCCACCAGGGATTTTTAACATCTCCTCCCTTCATATCTTCTTTGTTGGTTGGAACCAATTGTGGGGAAGCTTTCCCTCTGATATCGGCACCACTCTTCCTTCTCTGTATTGCCTTGGAGCCTCCCATAACTTGTTGACAGGGACAATTCCGTCATCATTAACGAATGCCACCAACCTCAAGAAACTTTTGCTTTACAACAACAGTTTCCATGGACCGATACCGAAAACCCTGGGAAGGCTAAAGGGCCTTGAATTTTTTGTCTTGGGTTTTAACCAATTGCAGGATGACTTAAGTTTTATTTCTTCTTTAGCTAATTGTTCTAGCTTAGATACTCTCACGGTGGAATCGAATTTGATCCATGGATGGTTGCCGACATCCATCTCCAATCTCTCCACCAGCATTAAGCGGATTTTCATGGCAAATAATCACATCCAAGGAACCATTCCTTCAGCCCTCCGAAATCTCTGCAACCTGTCTGTCTTGAGGTTAGAAAATAATCTTCTAACCGGTTGCATTCCCGATTCCATCGGAGCACTTCACAGCTTGCAGGGGCTTTCTTTGTACAGAAACATGTTTACTGGAGAGGTACCGTCTTCGATTGGTAACATAACATCATTATATTTCCTTGACCTTGCCACCAACAATTTCCATGGCTTCATACCGCAAAGTCTCGGGAACTGCAAGCAATTAATCACGCTCGATCTTTCGAACAATAGCCTAATTGGCTCGGTTCCAATCGAAATTATGGGTCTTTCTTCCTTGTCGATCATCTTCAGTTTAGCACATAATAAATTAAGTGGATCTCTTCCATTGCAAGTCGGCTCTTTAATAAATCTCGCTGAGTTAGATTTGTCTTATAACAGATTGACCGGCTTAATTCCAGCCTCCATCAGTGATTGCTTGAGATTAGAATGGCTTTACTTAGAAGCTAATTCTTTTCATGGTCAAATCCCCAAAGGTTTACGTCCATTAAGGGGTCTACAAGAGCTGGACCTTTCCAATAATAATTTTGCTGGTCCAATCCCGAGCTTTCTCGCAGAGCTCTCACTGCTCAAGTACTTGAATTTGTCCTTCAATGAACTAGAAGGACAAGTTCCGGCGGGTGGAGTTTTTCTTAATGTAAGTGCTGTATCGGTTTCCGAAAATAGTGAACTCTGTGGAGGTGTTCCAGCTTTGCAGCTTCCTCTTTGTAAATTACCAAGCTCTAACAAGTCTTCTACAACAATGATAGTTGTGGTAGCTATCAGCTTGTTATGTTCAGCTTTTTTGTTGCTGTCTGTCTTCTGGTACCACAAAAAGAAGCAGACAAGAACCGATGCCTCAACGTCATTTTCCTTGGAGCACCAATTCTTGAGGATTTCTTATGAAGAACTCCTTAGAGCTACCGACAAATTCTCCGAAACCAATTTAATTGGTAAAGGGACATATGGCACAGTTTATAAGGGGATTCTTGATGGCAATGCCACGGTGGCAGTGAAGGTGCTCCATTTAACGCAAAGAGGTGCTTTGAGGAGCTTTTTCTCAGAATGTCAAACTCTAGGAGCCATTAGACACCGAAACCTCGTGAAAATACTAAGTGTCTATTCAGGCATGGACTTTCATGGCAATGACTTCAAAGCTCTAATATATGAGTTCATGGCTAATGAGAGCTTGGAAGAGTGGCTACATCCTCAGACTACAGGACGAGATGATGAGCGTGGTGAATCTAGAAATCTGAGACTAGTGCAGAGGTTACACATTGCCATTGACATAGCTACTGCAATCGAATATCTCCACAAGGGTTGTTATCCAGCAATTG
Source organism: Eucalyptus cloeziana (assembly GCA_014182715.1). Taxonomy (NCBI): domain Eukaryota; kingdom Viridiplantae; phylum Streptophyta; class Magnoliopsida; order Myrtales; family Myrtaceae; genus Eucalyptus; species Eucalyptus cloeziana. The sequence continues at coordinate 10,409,852 of CM024640.1, forward strand.
TCCATGGAGATCTAAAGCCAAGTAACGTGCTTCTAAACAACGACATGGTGGCTCGAGTTGGAGATTTCGGGCTGGCAAAGATCATTTCAACAATGTCTGTTGAAGCCATAGGAGTTCAAGACCAGGGTAGTTCAACTTCAACCGCAGTCAGAGTATCCATTGGTTATGTGCCTCCTGGTACGGATCTATCATATTTTCTCGATCAATTTTCGATTGATCGTGATAGTAATTTGACACAGTGCTAAAAGTATTGAATAAACTATATCCTTGATGTTATTTTATGCTTTGTATACTCTAACACCTCTTTCTCACAACACAATTTCCTCTTTCTTCTATTAATAGCTTCAATGAAAAAGAAAATACATATCTTTGTGCACAAAAAGAATAATAGTAGCATTTTGTAATCGTATTTGAAATTAAGACAAGAATAAATCATCTTAAATTTGATCATTGAATGGAGATTTTTTTTTTTTTTTTTTTTTTATTATCAAGACTTGTGAATTCGTACCAATAAATAGATTAAGCATGTTGTGTCCTATCATATTTACAATTTCTTTCTATAATTTGTAATCTTTCTCATGCCATGTTGATGCTGTGAAAATGGGTTGTGTCTAATATTGTCATAAAGTCAGTTATGGTACGAGAAATTGACGATAACTTGTGATTCACTTGTGGTAAGCCATGACTTAAGGTCTTGCCAGTAAGTAATTGACCCCTCATGGTGGACCCATTCCTTTTGACTTGACCTATAATTCTATATTTCTAAAATTTGTTTAGATAACATGACATTTAAGTTAGAATCCGCTGGAGGTCTTAAACCCATAAATGCACGATAATATCACACAACATACACTAATTTACGACACGATGGACTCTATCCAACTTTCACTCCCCTAAACTTCTTGTTTAGAGCATATTTAGACAAATTTACGCATTTAACAAGTATAAATCCATTAGCAATAACAACTCACTCCAAGTCTCTTTTTTTTCCCCGGTCTTCTAGGCATTTTCTTCTATTCTTTCTTGCAGAAAAGAAATAGTGTGGTATAGGCATTAAACTGAATTCGGATCATGAAAATGATGAGCCTTGTGTCCATTCTATGCGTGTCCAATCAAAACCAGCGGTTCAAATTCAATTAATACATATACTAAGTGCACTAAATAGTTTCCGCTGAGGCCTCCATTGCATATATTTTTCTTCTGTTTTCTGTTTTCTCCTATACCCTATTAGAGGAAAAAGTCACTCTTGATGTTTAGGCAATTTGTTTAGCAAACATGTGACAACTTTGGCTGCACATGGTAGTTTTGGAGAAAGAAGAGTCCATATGTTGTTAACTAGTATTTGGTGTGCTTTATAAACCCTAACATCTCATTTCTCTAAGGTTGATGCATTCCAACTTTTATGACACCACTTTAGCATCCGACGGGTGAAAAACATCGGCCATAGCCAATAAATTAAACAAAAATCAAACAAAGAGATATGAAAGAAAAAACTAGTAGGGCATTTTAGGACCCTCTACCTTGCTTCGGCAAAGGATTTCTTGGCCTCTGCCATGCATACCGAGCTCGACTGTGAGGTGAGTGAAGGCTTGCGAGCCATCACTTTATGTTGGGTGCAACCGATGCAAGCCTTCACAACTATCCTTGGCAAGCTCTTGCAAATGGAAATCAAGCAAAAATCCATGTGATTTAGAAACTTTTTCTAAACAATTAACTGCAAGAAGAAGTGTCTATTCCTTCCCTTTTAATGTCTATTCCTTCATTTTTAATGTCTTGAGGAAATTTTCAGAGTATGGCATGGGAAACAAGGTTTCCACATTGGGGGACGCATACAGTTACGGCATTCTATTGTTGGAGATGTTCACTGGGAAGAGACCGATTGAAGAGGCATTTGGTCATAGTCTTAACCTCCATAGTTTTGTCCAAATAGCTCTTCCGGATGGAGCAATGGACATTGTAGACTTAAGGCTTTGGAGTGAAGTTGGTGATGAACAACAAGAAATCAAGATCAAAGATTGCATTATCTCCATATTCAAACTTGGAGTTGCATGTTCAATGGAATCACCGCCGGATCGAATGGACATGACCGAGGTGATCGGGAAATTATACTCAATCAAGGCGAGTTACGAAGGATAGGTATGTGGCTAAGTCAATTTTCTCGTTTTATCATGGAACTCTTTCACTAGTAGAGAAAATCATTGTGCAAAGGTAGTGCTAGCAAATTAACATGAATGTTTCCCTATCTAGTCTGCCTATCCATACCTATTATGTGTATTTTTAATGATGACACCAATATCTAAATTTAAAAATCATAGAAAATGGATGTATGGAGTTATAGTTGTCGTCATCTACCTTTTTTGCCTGGAGGGGAAAAGACAAGTTTATGGATATTGCCTAAAAAGTGGGCTTACAACCCTTAATTAGGTATAGGCTCTCCTAAGCTCATACCATTGGATTGTTCAATTTTAGTTTCAATTGGCGCTATAAGAATTTTCTAATGAAGAGTCACCACTAGCCTATTGCGGTCAGCTAAAAACCAAATGAGGCATGAGAGTATACCTCATTTCCTATGTAACTAGATAATCTAGAAATGAGAACTTATTTACCCTAATTGATCACCAGTGCCCTTGCAAGGTACCTAATCTTGTTTATTTCAAAAAGATGTTTGTTAAGCGGTTTAAATTTAAATCTTTTCACTAATATATGAGATGGTCATGTGGGTGCATAATAATTGAAATAACAATTAGCAACTAAGGAAGCATAAAATAAATTGCAAAGAAAAGTTAGGATCTAATACTAAGAAATAAGAAAATAAGTCAATCCTAATTAGGCTATAGGGAGACCAACTTCAACATCTTGGAAGTGCGCAACCAATTGGCAATTGAAATAGAAATGAGCAAATAACCACCTAGCATTCATCTTTTAGAATATTCAAATCTTGTGTAAAAGCTCTAAGAGGTCGTTCAATTTTCAGCACAATTTTTATTAAGGATTTTCACACATTTTAAGAACAAACTACTCAAAAACCGATTTTTAAGCTTTTTCAAAAGATTTCTGATTTTTCTGATTTTTCTAGATTTTTATGATTTTCTTTTAAAAAAGATATTTTGCAATAATCCGACCCCGGTATAACCAACCAGGTTCGTCGGCCCGGGTTCACTGTTGGACTGGGCTCAGCAATTGAGCTCAGTCTGGCGAAGCCCAAAGCAAAATAAAATATAAAAACTAAGCCCAACTCACAATGAAATAAACCAAAGTCGAAGCCTCATTAGACCCACTGAGCCCATCTCAACGCTCAAGCCCAGCCATTTGATCCGAATTTTTGTTTCTTTTTGAAGTTTCCTTTTTTTATTCTTTTATTTCTTCCCTTCTTCTCCGCGTCGTCTTATTCACGACGTCCCCTTCTCGAGCGATGTCCTTCACCCGAAGCTCCGAATTTCTTAGACAAGCCTCAGGCCAAAGCTCAAGGCGCCGCCGAGCCACTACTCTTCATCCGTCGTCCACTCTGACCGCCACTCGTGGGCCGAGGACCACACCACTTGGCCGGCACCAACACAACAAGTAAAAAGACAGGGCCAAAGCGAACAGAGTCCCGGGCGGCCCCCGAACAACGTCAAGCTCGAAATCGCAGGAAAATGATAAGATTAACAACACGTGGGAACGTCGATTCAGCCCCGAACCAAGAACACGAAAGCGGATTAACTTAAGCATTTCATCGAGCAGTTAGGACGCACTGTCTAAAACGATAGAAAAACGAACCGGCCGAGCTCAAATCGCGCCAGGACTCATGACAATCAACATACATGAACACGGAGACAAGAAACATGGACGACGTGGGCCGGAGCTCGCGTGAGCCAGACGGCCGCGAGCTCCGGCCAAGCATGCCCAGAAACAGGGCAAAAACTGGGTCAGGCTTACTAGAGTTTTGGCACGGGAAAGGAGGCACGGCGGCGGGTCGTCGGCGGCGATTCATGGCGCTTTGGCCGGCGGTCTCTCCCTCCAACTCTCCTCCCTCGCTTGAACTCTCACTCGCCGCTCTCTCTTTCTCGAATCTCTCTCTTCTCTCACGCCCAAAAAATTCCCCTCTCCTTCTCTCCCGTTTAAGCTCTCCAGCCGGCGCGTATGGCGTCGTGCCATGCCAGCGGTCGCTGCCGGTCTGCCCCCGACCACCAACTCCAGTACGACGCTTGCCCTTGTCTCCTCTGCCTCTGTCGCGAGTCCGCCGTCCTTTCCTCTGCTCTCTGTTCTCTTTAGAGGCGTGAAGGAAAAGGGAAAAGGAAGGAGATGGGGGCCGGGCCAGGAAACAAGGAGCGGGCCGGCCCAGGTGGAGAGAAGTGAAAAAGGAAGGGAAAAAGAAAAAGGAGCCGGGCAGGCCCAGCCTTGCCTGGCTCCGCTCTCCTTTTTTTTTTTTTTTTCTTTTGGATCAATAATTTTAATTTTAATTTTTTTACATAAATTTTAGTACTGGCAATGGGAATACTCTTAATACCTATATGGCATGCGATTTAATAAAAAAATATTTTTGCTATAGGTTAAAAATAATTCCTAATTTTCCAATGCAATTAATAAATAATTAAACGGATTATCAAAATTTAGGTGTCAATAATAATTTATCTATATCCACCAAGTAACCATGTAAAAATATGATGAATTTGCTTATTTGTATGTTCTCTTCATTTTTGATGACACTATATACCATAGGACCGATGCGTTGTTTAATTACCATGGCTAGGCCATTGCCCTTGCTTGCCCTCATTCCCCCCCTCCCCAACAAAAATCTCGATCTTCTCTATGCTTTTGCACTTGTGCACTACAATACAACCTCACCATGAGTTCACTAGCTCAAGGCTGACTCTTAATGTTGCGCTTAACTATGAGCCCATGGTCAAATCCAAAGAGAACGAAGAGGGAGGCAACCTCATCGCGAGATCATGAGCTCAAGCCCAACTCTCGATGTCCCGGTCGAGCAAGAGCTCACTATCAATTGGAAGCCAAACTTGATTGAACTTGGGCGACATTGCCAACGAAATTCTATTGTGGTCACATTGTCGACACCGGCAGCCACTAGAGATATAGAGTTAACATACATATAAATTAGACAAGATCAAAAAGGAAACATCGACGCATATTTTGTTGCACTCCTCAGTGTGCTGATCACACTGTCTAGTAATATTTGTCGAGTCTTCTCACTCAACCATCCCTCTCTCTTTCTTCACCATCAGCTACCATCTCCGGCCGTTGTGGCCACTTGTCATCACCAGCGCCTTCTTCACGTCTTGATTATTTTGAGATAATTTTTATTAGAAAAAATCATCTTCGAATTCAGAATGTTTCTTTTGAATTTAAATTACAAAACTTCAGTTACCCCATTGCCAGAGCCAGTTTACGCAAGGGTTGGCCGTGGCCTCGACATCCCACCCGCGCCACTTTGTTAACCCGAGCCTATTTTCTCTTTAAGCCGTAGGCGGGGACCGTGAAGTCATCATGTTCGTCTTTCCAACCAAATAATCGTCGCATTTGGTCATCGTTCTATAGCTTCTTGAGATAAATTATTGTCAAAGATCCTACACCTCTGAATCTTCATTTGCGAGATGGTTGTCTCCAAACATTGTATTCCATGATCTTTCCACTCCGATACCAATCGACGTAGTGGAAGAACTCGCAATTTGCTACACAAGCAAGTAACTTGCAAAGGCACAGGTGAAGCATACATGCGTGACACGTATAGAGAGAAATTTATCAATTTTTTTTTTTTTGTATTAAGCTAAATTACAAGAGAAACATAATCTATACCCGTATTAGAAAACCTAATGAATTTCTAACTATAAGGCATAATATAGATATACTAATAGAAGTTGAAACAAACCACCCAATATCCCAACATAGTTTCTAAAATAAAAAGATAAGAAAATATGCGTCTCTTCTCATTATTATTGTCATTGTCCTATCACAAACTGTTTTCCACGGTTTAAGAAGGGCAAGACAAAATAACCAAGGCTATTGGGCTGACAAATCGGCTAAAAGACACTGTACAAAGCATATGTCGATCCATCAAGAACCTTTTTGAGTTCCACCTCATCACCCCAGGCATAAGAGACTATTTTCAAAGATATAATGGGGCATCTACCTACGACTCCCAAGGCCTCTCAAGTTTCTAGATGAAATTTTTTCTTCCCCACCTAGAAGGGAATACTTTTGAGATTTTCCATTACAAAGTTTAGACGAAACAATTTAAGGACATATCTTATGAAAAGACTGTTGACCAAGAAAAAAAGGGAGAAAAACGTGACAAATCAAACCGCGGAAATTCCTCCGGGATGTCGCTCTTCCCATTGTGGTTTTCCACCATATCTCCAAGCTTGTGGAAAACGTTGACTTTTTTGTATTCCCAAGAGACCCAACTTTCTTGTTTAAACCGTTTCTTCTCTTAATGATTATTTATATTTCTGAAACCTTTTGAACCCCTGAATTTAATTGGCTTGAGCCACGAATTTACCCTATCTGTTTAATAAACAGTTATGCCGTTGGGATTCAATAACATATTTCATGTAAAATGTTGCTTTTGATCCCCGACTATCTTGCAAATAGACAAACTGAAGGTCTCCTGCCCCAATATTTCATCTTTTGCATTCCGTTGGATACTTGAGCAATTGAACCAATTCAATTTATGAACCAAACTGAATTGGACTTACTTGATCGGTTCTGCATCTAATCACTTGGGGATCGGGTAGTTTTTGTTTCCAAACACTCCCTAGTTCCAAAACACCAGGAACCAAAAACCGAACATAATAAGATCTAGATTTTTTTATCTAAATCTATCTATCCTGGAGCTAATCTAAATTCTAGTATAAGACCGTTATGTTTTTTCTTTCCTTTTTTTTTTTTTTTTCCATATAGAGAGGAAACCATCTTTAATAAGTAAGTTTGGAATCCATAAAATACTAACCTCAACAATCGGATAAGACATGGGTCAAAACACTAGATGCGTGATCCAAAGATGGAATTATTTACGCTCGTAACTTACAATGTTGGACTAACATCTGGCTTTGTTGGTAGACAAAAACAAAGAACTAATGTCTTGTTCTTAATCTAAACACTCATGTCTATTCTATAGTAGCTAAGCCAAGATGAGGAATTGCATCTAATCTTTTGTGCAATGAATTGTAATATTATTCCTGAAATTGCGGGTCTTCGTCGGTTGTGCGCCCATAAAGCAAGTGGTAGAATATATGTTGAGCGAATATTCGAGGGCAGAACCGACAAAGACCCACATTTTCAGGAATAGAGTTATTTTGTACATAGCAAACACTCGGAATAGAAAAACTTTTCACAAGTGGCTTTAATCATCGTGCGAGCATCAGCTCCTTAGTCAGCTTATTACCTATTATGTACACTCGCACGATAATCAAGGCCGCTTTGGTAAACGCCAATTACCAGCCGAAATTTACGACATCATGACCTTTAATGGGCGGTTGTTGCGCTAGTTCACTTTGGCCGGCTAAATACAATCAAGCCTCTAAGTCATACAAAAAATATGTATACCTATCCTTTTCTTTTTTGATCTGACCCTTACACATTTATCTATATCTATATAAATAAAACCAAAACACCATTTGTCTCAATTTTAGATTTCCTAGATTGTCATTCAATTTCTTTCTCTCATACCCTTCTGTTTCAGAAATTACCATCCATTTTTTGTATCTCTTCACAATATTAGATTTCTTAGTTACCCTTGTTTCCGTTATTGTATATTTACCCATTTCATATATAACTACACAATCTCTTTCCATGCATAATTATCTCATTATTTGCTCACGCATGACGCATGCCTAACATAGCAATAGCAATGATAACATGGATGAATGACTATATCCATTCGAGCGAAGTGATTGCATTTGTTGTAATATGAAGACATTTTCAAATGGACAATATACATTCTCATGACGAAATAGATGATAGTGTTTCAACGGTGGTGATACATTCTTATGCACAAAACACATGCATCCTCAATCAATGCCTAAATCATAGGCGAGATGATCAAGTAGATTGAGCTTTTCAACCATCATAAAGTAAACTACGAGTCTATTTCAGCTATGTCACCAATATTTATATTCTCTTTTCTAGTTTATATAAAGTGTAGGTCTAATCATGAATTTGGCAACTTGCATGTGCATCAACAAAACCTATTTGTTTGGGTTCGGGGAAGGCCCCTAGAATTTCAAACCAAGCCTACTCAACAATTAGGTCTAATTGTAAGATTTTTTCTAATGTATGCTAATATTAATTAATATTGTAATTTATCATTTTACGGAGTTGGTGTAATAACGTAAGATATAAGATTTCTTAATTAATTTAATATAGGACTGGTTAGTGTGGGCTGAGTAAGACCCGATTTATAATGAGATGGCATGTGGCTTAAAACTTTACAAATAGCATTTAAGTCTCTCTTCTAACCTTGAAGTATTAATATCCTCACGTAAGGAACGTTTACAAAACATTAAGGGTGATAGACAGTCTCATTGACCCAGTGATATAGAAGGCAATAGAGAAGAAGAATAGTGAATTTCAAATTAGGTGCACAAATCTCTTTACTTGATTATATGTGTTTTTTTATTTTACTTATGGAGATCTTGGGGTGCCGTTTTCGCATATTATACTAAATAAATGTAATACTTACATTTAAACCCTTCTCTCTATATATTATTATATATAGTTCATGTGAACGAGTGGTTTGCAGTATTGCCATCTCTAAGAAGGGATGGGACCATAATTGACATGAGGATTGGGAGTAGACCCCCTTTATCCCCTCCATCCTAGGACGAGGAGTTAGCTCAACTAGATAGTAATGTTAGGACTGTTACAATTGCATGAACATTTTCTTAATTAAACGATGCGATAACACACTTGGAGATAAATCACTGGAAAATTAAAGCGGGAGGACCCAAAACAAGGTTATAGGCTTCGTTCAATCCGCTAATGGAAACTTTATGAATCAGTTGATAAAGTGGATTTAATGCATATTTTTAGTACACTTAGCATTTCTCTAGCCTCAATAACTATGCACCACAATTTCAATTACCGACTATTGCTTTGTCAAAGCATATAATATCTTCGGAAGTTATCAAAATTTCTAATGATAACCCAAAATATTCATCACCCTCACATATTCAATATTTTCCAAACTCGCTCACATACAAACATGAGTTGGAAAAGTCAAGAATGCATCAGCTTGACTAGTTGAGCCTGATGTTTCGGCTTTTATTGCGTAACTCATGATAGACTTGGATTTGAAACTAATTTCGTGGAAAAGGCCGAAAGAAAAACAATCAAGAGTAGGGATTTACCCAAGAGACAACACATGTAAAAAATTTTGTGTGGAAAGAGAGAAAATAATCACATGAAGGCGATACTCGTTCATCAATCAATTTGACCGGCAACTCTAGTCATCGCAGCCTATTTTGAACATTCGACTTTTCCATGCACAGATTACTCCACATGATCACCCTATAAATACCCCTTTAGCTTTTGCTTTTCTCTTCATCAATCAACTGAGATCCTTCCTTCGCCAATTTTCTTTTGGTCTCTCACAATATGAGTTCCCGTATGACAATCCCTCTGCATCTTATTTTTCTCGTCGCGTTAACCCTAGCATTGATCCCTCTGTCCATCGCCCAAGACTCGCCCCAAGACTATGTCGCGGCCCACAATGCGGCTCGCTCTCAGGTTGGTGTGGGCCCGATGGCGTGGGACGAAAGCGTCGCTGGCTATGCCAGGGATTACGCCAACAAGCATGCCAGCGACTGCACGCGGCTCGTTCATTCAGGCGGACCCTATGGGGAGAACCTTGCGTGGGCTTCCCCCGATCTTACTGGCACAGGAGCGGTGAACATGTGGGTCGGAGAAAAGCCTGACTACGACTATAATTCCAATTCATGCGCGCCGGGAAAGGTTTGTGGGCATTACACTCAGGTGGTGTGGCGCAACTCAGTTCGGCTTGGATGTGCAAAGGCCCAATGCGCAACGGGCGGTACTTTGGTCACTTGTAACTACGATCCTCCTGGGAACGTTGTAGGCCAGAAGCCTTACTGAATTAAAAAAATTGTATGTCGGAGGATGAACTATTATGTCAAAATAACGCCTTGTTATGATGAGGCAAGAGCTTTAGATGCACCGAAATTAAATAACATCATATGAATGATGAATCTCTTTTCTGAAGAAAAAGTTAACCTCTTTCAGTAATTCTTCTTTTCTTTTTTTCTTTTGCAATTTCTATTTCTTCAAATGAAGGAATTTCGATCATTGATCTAACCTCCTTAGCTCCATCCTCTCGAGTACATCACTATCCCTTTGAAGCCTCATCACACTGTGAAAGAGAAGCTAAGCACGATCTCTGTTACGCAATTTACACTTGAGTTCATTGTATTTGCTGTTTCTATCGATTGTAGTACATAAGCAATGGCCGTCTTGGCAATATAACTATTCATTCCCGTCAATAAACTGATCATTCATGGCGAAAAACATTAAGATATGGACCAATATTATTTAATAATATGGACTTGGTGGTATATTCGTTCAATAAATTTTACGCATTGACGAATTAAACTCCTTTAGTTGACCAAGTAAGTAAATGATCTCCAATTAATCAACTTGGTGTCGATAAGTACCAGTCAAAATTGCCTAACTTTGTATTCTATTTCAATCCATATAGCAGCCTAGTACTCAAGAAAGGTCATAGACTCGTCACAGTTGGAAAATTCTTCCTTGAGGAATTTATGTGCTTGGATATAACCACCTAAAATGAATTTTCATGTCATCTCAAATTACGATGTTTTAAAAATTAAGACGCAAGAACACGCCAAAATTTGCGGTCAATGAAATCGGATTTACAAGTTTTACGTTTGTGGAGTCAATCATCGGAATCGATATGAAGTTGTTGTATATGACTACGTGGATGAAATGATTAACCTATAATTTGGGAAAGTATTGCGAAAGCTCTAGAAATCTTGCTTGTTGGGACAGCGCAATACAAGCTTGACACTTTCATTTGGAGAATAGAAAAACAAAAAAAGAGTTCAAGTCCAAGCTTGTTAATAATTCTCGATGGATGATGACAAATTTTGTTCATTCATTGGCACATATTGGTTCTATCATTCATCAGTAGAACTGCGCATGTTAAAAAAAACAATAATCACTCACTTCGTCCTTCCTATATTAACATTATATTCAATCTGTTTTAATGTTATTACTTAACGGAAAATAATTGACAACATTGTATTTTTTTGTCTAGTATACGTAGATAAGAAAATCTCGATCAATTTCTTTTCTTATTTTCTTATTTATCTAAGGTCAAAGTTGGGACGGCACGACCTGACGTTAGTCACCAGCAAGCCACTTCATCCGCATACAGGCCAATTGTGATTATTTGACCGACGAAGCTCGTCGAGGTGGAAGTAAATTTTACTTCCTATTTCGAAGAGAAAATTATTCTCTCTGCACTAGAAGTTTTGATTAATTTTCTCTTTACACTGGAAGTTTTGATTTCTTCTGTAACAAGTTACAAAGTCCTAGCTTTTCATAGGCATACCCATATGTAAATATTTTATCCGCATATCTTGGTATTTTATCCGTTTTAAATATATAAATTTCATCGCTTAAGATCTCGAAAAGACTAGCACTAATGTTATTTCTATGAATGTCCTGGACCTATACCAATGCATAAATACTTATAAAGCACTTACCACCGTTTTAACTTAGCTTCTGAAGGAGGAATTTGAGTTTAGCTCTCCGCGATACAACTCAGCAACCCACGCCCATATCAATCGATTTTGACAAGCAATTCACCAAGAAAACGAGCTTGAGTCAAGCTCGAATTGCCGTTCTTCCCTCAATTGATGTACTAACTCTACATACCCCTTTATTCTTCAATTTCTTCATACCAGAAGCATTAACTTGCTGCATAGACATGTCAAAATTTAGCTTCATTACCATGGAGACCCCAATCTTCTTCTCCGTCCGTCCCTCTTTCGTCCGTCCCCTTCTTAGTTCTTTCTATTTCTTTTCTCTTTTTCTTCTCTCGCCCTTGTCTTGCTTGTCTTCACCACATAAAGGAGACCCAGTTAGATTAGCTACCTTAATGAATCATGAAATCCACTTAACTCTCTAAAGTGTCCACCGTAGACTTTAAAGCCAAAATATAATGGACTAACTCATTTCATGCATGTGTCACGGTCCCAAGGTTTCCCATGCGCCAAAAATTATGTATGATAAAAGAAGATCTAGCCAAGTCTCTTGGAGCTTCTAGAACATTCCCAAAGACCAGTGATACAGTTACTGTACTAACTTCTGGAGTCTTCTTGTCATGATTTTTTTTTTTTTTTTACGCCGAGGATCCGGCCTAGCTCACCTTACAGGAGCACAGTACCGACTATACCTCGGGGGAGACTAGCCCAGCAACCTACCAGCCGAGGCCCCCCGCTTAAGTCACGGAATTGCTCTGGGAGTTGTGGCAAACTTTGGGAGTCAAAACCCTGACCTAGCGGTTAGGAGGCCAAGCCTCAACCAGCGCAGCCATGCATGGGTGGGTCTTCTTGTCATGATTGTTGGTAGTTGGTAAATGGAAAAATGCGATCTCCTTCGTTAAATCAAAAGGGCTTGTATTGAAAGGGTCTCTAGTATAAGAAGGGATATCCTCCCCCCTCATTTGTAATAATTTAAACACTTCAAAGAAGTAAAAACATCATCTCCCAGGGCTTCTCTCTCCATGATCTGGGTGAATGAGTGATCGATCCTTGGGAAAGGCTTGGTTTAGGCGCTCAAATGATTTAAAGAACCTTAAGTCACTGCACAAGTCTGATCCGAACAATCGACTCGTGACACATGGCTCTTGTTCCGCCACTTTTATAAATTGAAGAAACCGTATAAAATTGTTACCCATTATTCAATTTATGGATTCGCTTTTATTTCTTGAGCATTTGCATAATTTAAGTAGATATGAGATACTTTTCAAATGTTCGCTAAACATTATATTTGCATTGTGCAAGCACGAAATCAATCTATCTTATCCCAAATCATGTAGATAATTCTTATTATCACAATCTCATAATGTCTTGGATGGACGTCGAATTGTCACTAGGTGTCAAAATTTCAACCTCCAAACACAATTAGTGAGTTAACCTTAATGTTGAGTGAGCAAATTATTGACTGATCAAGTAATTGCCCACCTCTTCTTGGGATTATAAATGCTAATAATAGTAAATCACATAGGATTTTGGTCATCTGCTTACATGATGCATTCAATCGTCTCCATTGACTTCCCAATCCTCATGTAATTGATGGGGAATATGACGCACCTAATTTGTTCAGTCTTCAGTCTTCAGTCTTCGTCTCCATGGTCTTTGATTGACTTTTCTTGAACGGGCTTTTTGTAAGTTTTCGATCGGACTCATTCCCTTAGGAGAGAGGGTCCGTGAAAATCTCTCTTATCTACTCTCTCATTCCAATTTTGAGCTCTGCATCCAAACATTATTGACTCGGATCAATAATGGTGAAACTACGATCTCAGGCTACTCATGGCTGTGAGTAGCAAGTACGCAATGCATGATTGAATTGGAAAGATCAAGTTTGTACTATCTAGGCCCACCGATCTCTCATGCGTTATGCGGACCTTCTTCCCCAGTCACATTGCCAAAACGGACAAGGGAGGCGAAGGACGACGGAGGTAAAAATTAAATGCCTTCACCTAATGACAACACTGGAGGTTTTGATAGAACAAGAGGCCATCACGCCACCACCCCTCTCTCTCCCCACCTACACACCTTCAAGCGTCATCCCTTTGGTCTCCATAATTAGTAAAATGGGACTTCAATAATTAATTTACGGAAAACGTTACTATCATTTAAAAAAAAAAAAAAAGTACTCTATTAGTCGAAACATTCATGTTCACAGTGAAAATATTTTCTTCAGTGCATTTTTTTTTTTTTTTTTTTTATAAATACAAGCGATGATTTAAGAAAATAACATCAACAACATTGTTTTTCGCAAATTGAACACTCCAGACAACAGATTATTTTGAAGAGAAAAGTCACAGAAAATTCCAAATTATACCTATTATGACACATTTACCCAAAATGTGTTATATCCACTCAAGATTGAACATGAAAAGTTTTTTTTTTTAAAAAAAAGGGACACAAAATAATAATTTTAAAACGAAAGAAGACTGCACGAACGTCTTCCATTGAGGATATAGCGATAAGAGGACACAGAGAGAAAGAGACTATCAAAGTGAAAATATTACGAGGCCGTTTGGCAATCACGGGCTCGGTGTGTCTGGCCTAGCCCGTTCCTTAGCTAATATCTACCCAGAAAAGGGAAATTAATATCGCTTTTGAAGAAAAAAAAAAATAGTTGATGGAGAAATATTTTTTTATATAAAATTGATTTCAAGGAAAATGACTGGTTCTTAACCGTGTATATAAAAGTGAGATGGAAAAAGGTTTTCGATGTTCAAATCTTACTTTTAAAATTTATTCTCTCCATTGTAACTATATTTTGTTCTAAATATAAGATACTAAATTGATATTGAAATACTCGCATATTTTAATAACAATATGCCGCCTTATTTATCTTACAAAATATATAAAATAGTCTTAGTGTGTTTAAAATAATAATAGCCACTTGATCCGAATTTTTGTTTCTTTTTTTATTTTTGATTTTTTAAGTTTCCTTATTTTATTCTTTTGTTTCTTCCCTTCTTCTCCACGCCGTCTTATTCACGACGTCCCCTTCTCGAGCGATGTCCTCACCCGAAGCTCCGAATTTCTTAGACAAGCCTCGGGACAAAGCTCAAGGTGCCGCCGAGCCACCACCCTTCATCAGTCGTCTACTCCGACTGCCACTCGTCGGCCGACCTCCCCACTGCCGGCCGAGGACCACACCACTCGGCCGGCACCAACACAAGTTCATGTGAATGAGTGGTTTGCAGTATTGCCATCTCTAAGAAGGGATGGGACCATAATTGATATGGGGATTGGGAGTAGACCCCCTTTATCCCCTCCATCCTAGTAATGTTAGGATTGTTACAATTGCATAAAAATTTTCTTAATTAAACGATGCAATAACACGCTTGGAGATAAATCAATGGGAAATTAAAGCGGGAGGACCTAAAACAAGGTTATAGGCTTCGTTTAATCCACCAATGGAAACTTTATGAATCAGTTGATAAAGTGGATTTAATGCATATTTTTAGTACACTTAGCATTTCTCTAGCCTCAATAACTATGCACCACAATTTCAATTACCGACTATTGCTTTGTCAAAGCATATAATATCTTCGGAAGTTAACAAAATTTCTAATAATAACCTAAAATAATCATCACCCTCACATATTCAATATTTTCCAAACTCGCTCACATGCAGACATGAGTTAGAAAAGTCAAGAATGCATCAGCTTGACTAGTTGAGCCTGATGTTTCGGCTTTTATTGCGTGACTCATGACAGACTTGGACTTGAAATCAATTTCGTGGAAAAGACCAAAAGAAACCAATCAAGAGTAGGGATTTACCCAAGAGACAACATATGTAAAACCATTTGTGTGGAAAGAGAGAAAATAATCACATGAAGGCAATACTTGTTCATCAATCAATTTGACCGGCAACTCTAGTCTTCGCAGCCCATTTTTGAACATTCGACTTTTCCATGCACAGATTACTCCACATGATCACCCTATAAATACCCCTTTAGCTTTTGCTTTTCTCTTCATCAATCAACTGAGATCCTTCCTTCGCCAATTTTCTTTTGGTCTCTCACAATATGAGTTCCCGTATGACAATCCCTCTGCATCTTATTTTTCTCGTCGCGTTAACCCTAGCATTGATCCCTTTGTCCATCGCCCAAGACTCGCCCCAAGACTATGTCGCCGCCCACAATGCGGCTCGCTCTCAGGTTGGTGTGGGCCCGATGGCGTGGGACGAAAGCGTCGCTGGCTATGCCAGGGATTACGCCAACAAGCATGCCAGCGACTGCACGTAGCTCGTTCATTCAGGCGGACCCTATGGGGAGAACCTTGCGTGGGCTTCCCCCGATCTTACTGGCACAGGAGCGGTGAACATGTGGGTCGGAGAAAAGCCTGACTACGACTACAATTCCAATTCATGCGCACCGGGAAAGGTCTGTGGGCATTACACTCAGGTGGTGTGGCGCAACTCTGTTCGGCTGGGATGCGCAAAGGCCCAATGCGCGACGGGTGGTACTTTGGTCACTTGTAACTACGATCCTCCTGGGAATGTTGATGGCCAGAAGCCTTATTGAATTATGAAAAATTATATGTTGAATGATGAACTATTATGTCAAAATAATGCCTCCTTACGATGAGGCAAGACCTTTTAAACAACATCATATGAATGATGAAGGTAAATCTCTTTACTAAAGAGAAAGTTAACCTCTTAGTAATTATATTTTCCTTTTTTTCTTTTGCAATTTCTATTTTTCAAGTGAAGGAATTTCGATCATTGATCTAACCTCCTCAGCTCCATGCTCTCGAGCATATCACTATCCCTTTGAGGCCTCATTACACTGTGAAAGAGAAGCTAAGCATGATCTCTATTACGCATTTTACTCTTCAGTTCATTGTATTTGCTGTTCTATTGATTGTATGTAGTACATAGCAATGGCTGTCTTGACCATATAAGGATACGTTCTAGTCAATAAGCTAATCATTCATGGAAAAGAACATTAAGATATGGACCAATATTATTTAATAATATGGACTTGGTGGTATATTCGTCGATGAATTTTTTGTATTGATGAATTGAACTCCTTTAGTTGACCAAGTATATATATTTCAATCCGTATCGCAGCCTTGTACTCTAGAAAGGTCATAGACTTGTCACAGTTGGAAAATTCATCCCCGAGGATTTTATGTACTAAGATATAACCACCTAAGATAAATTTTCATGTTGTCTCAAATTATGATGTTTAAAAAATTAAGACACAAGAACACGCCAAAATTTGCGATCAATGAAATCTGATTTATAAGTTTTACACTTGTGGAGTCAATTGTTGGAATCAATATGAGGTTGTTGTATATGACTAAGTGGATAAAATGATTAACCTATAATTTGGGAAAGTATTGCGAAAGCTGTAGAAATCTTGACTATTGGGATGGCATAATACAAGTCTGAAACTTTCGCCTGAAGAATAGAAAGACAAAAAAAATAATTCAAGTCCGAACCCATTAATAAATTCTGGTGGATGATGACAATTTTTATTCGTTTTATTGGCAAAGCATGGTTCTTACATTCATCAGCAGAACTGCATGCATGTTAAAAAATTAATAATCATCTTCGTCTATCGTATTTTAACATTATATTCAATCTGCTTCAATGAAATTTTTTGATGTAAAATAATTGATAATTTTTTGATGTAAATTACGAGAGAACATACTTTATATTTATGTCTAAAAAAACCTAATGAAATTCCAAGTTTAAGACAGGATATAGATAAACTAATAAAAAACTACTAAATATTATATATCTAAGTGGATAACGACTAGAAAATTGGAACAAATCCCCCAATATCCTAACGTAGTTATTAAAATAAAAAGACAAGGAAATGAAGTCTACCACTGGCTACCTCTATGATGAACATCATCTCCCTCCCTCCAATTGACAGCCTCTTACAACCTCAACCCAGGCCAATACCATAGATCGAGCAAGAACTGCCTCTTCCTCCCGCCATGCATGTAATAACCTTCCTTTTATAGAAGACAGAATCGACCACGCTCTAAATTAACCCTCTCAATCAATGAGACAAATTATTACTAGTTATCTTTTTATATGCCTACCAGGGTTGTCCGCTAGGCGAGACTTTGGACAAAGCTCAAGTTATTAGATCATTATTCATACGATGCCCTAACTTTTAGATGTGCTAATTTTATATGCAAAACGTTTGATATGGACCAAAAAGATTAATGCAAGACATTTGAATGTTTCATATGTACACATCTAACTGCCTCACGTGTTATTCAAGCAGCAATTGCATGATAATCACCATCATCGATGTACGTAATTAGGTCCAATCTCTCGGGATGGTTGAATAAAGCATGGACTTCTTGTTAAACATTTGTGACCAAATATTTCGGATACGTTAGGTTTGTGTTGAGAAAATTCTTATCAGGTTTTGAAATTGACAAAACTTTCCTATTCTTGTTCTTATTCTGAAGATTACTAAAACTTCTGTGTTATATCGTGAAATGTTATCAAAGTCTATTTTACTCTAGAAGTCTTTTCCACTCTGACGAGATCCAGACTGAAATCAAGTCTAGAATGAAGATATAATCAAACTTAAGATTATTGACTTTCGATAATGATTTAGTACATACGAGATTTATCCTTAATATCTGGCTTTATGGCGAAGAATCTCACTTACCTTTTATAAATATATTGATAAAATCAATCACGAATTGATGAAATCAATCTTGAAGACAAGTTTCTTTTTGGGAAGCATCTACTTATGAAAATCTAGATTTTGATTGTTTGAGCGACCAAAATAATTGGATTTTCATTTCAATCTTCAAATGGCTACAAGATTTCCTTAATTGATTCTGTCCAATGGATTGATTGGAAGGAATTCCTCTAGAGAATGCCAACGGTTAGAAAGGCATAGATAAGTATTTAAGGAGGTCATTTAGTCCATTTGGGGTAGAGCGTGAAAATTGAAATTCCAAAGTTTGAGCTATTTCCAATCACTTGTTCTTTATCGACAGTACCTACAAATTGTGTTCAAGAAAGAAAAACACAAGAGAAGTGACTTAGTGAGAGAAAAAGAAATCCTTTACTGAGTGTTCGTACTCAAATCGTTGCATTTCTCTATTGATACCTAAGTGAATTCTAGCCAGAAAGCTGTTAGTGTGTGAGAGTGGATGTAAGCTTGATTTAAGCTGAATCACTATAAATCTCGTATTCAATTTCTCTTCCCTTAACTCTTTTGATTTGTTTATCGCAATCTTTTTCTTAATTCCACGAATTTCTAAACCAACTTAATTGAGTCTAAACTTACTTTAGAAGTCTGGTGTCACTTTTAGTTAGACTTTACTTGCAAAATAACTTATTCTGCATTTATTTGTTTAATTTGTTTTTACACCTATTCACCCCCCTCTAGGTGGTTATACTAGTATTTTCAATTTGTACTTTGTATTCTCTAAATCTCACACAATGGGAACACGGGTGAAAATCTAGAGTTTTCGATACCCGGTCATCAAATTTGAAAATAGCCACAAAAAAATAAAAATAAAAATCAGACGGTTATAATGCATTGTAAAATTACAAATATAGGGAGGAAAAACCAATACTTTGCAACATCTATCGTTATAGTTATCTTAAATTTCAGGTGTAAAGTTCATGGTTTTTAAATACTCATGAGTCATCAAAAAAACGTACATAGATTAAAGGAGAATTTATAAAATCTTTTCAAACTAAGGGGATAGAGGGGGATGTATCTGTCCTCAAACCATCAATCGGTTTATGTTATCTCTTGAGTTCTCACATCAGTTGTTAACGGAAAATCAGACAAAGTTCTAAGGACATAACAAAGTGAAAGTTTAGGATTGACATTTCAAAGTTCATAACAAAATGCATGTCACTTCCAAAGTTTAAAGGGTTTAGATAATTTTTCCTTAATTAAAAACAGAGATAAAGGATGTAAAGCAGATAATGAAATTGTAAGGGGAAAACTATAAAATGAACATGGCATCGATACTAAATTGAGCCATATTATTGAAAATGGTGGGTTCCATGTTTGTAGGACTCATCAAATTTGATGATTTAACCATTGTGTGATTTCATAGAGTCTATCATATGCGCGCAGATGTCAAAATGAATTGACATAATGGGGACCGTACTGAAGAAACTCCGGAACGAAACCCTGATCCACCCGTTGAAGTTGTCCTCCTCGCCAAGCTTACTGCATAAGCCTTCTCTCTCTTGGGCGTGTGGCTTCCTTTAGAAGCTGAGGACCGACTTTCCTGTCCACACGCCGTACGTCGGCGGATCCCAGGGCTTTGCGATTCGGACAGCCAGTCTCCTCATTTCTCGCTCTCTGCAATTGCTTCCTCGGAAGCGACAAGCTCATGACTCACAATTCTTTGTCTCGGTCGTGCGAGTTTTCTTCCTTTACAGAGAAGAAGACGCGTTGCATACGTTCTCAAAACTTGATTACCTATGGTTTCACCTATGAAGTAATTATTTTAGATTGAGCTTCATGAGAGTAATTTATCAGATCTTTTTGTGGAGGGAAAACGACCAAGCCAGGGTTTAATTTTTCGATTGAGCATATGAATGTAAGAAAAGGCGAAAAGTACATAAAAAGTCCTAAACTTATGGCATCAATACTAATTTAGTCATAAACTTTTTAATTTGATCAATTTAGTTCTAAATGTTTCCACATTTGTACAAATTAAGCTCTTTCGGCCAATTTTGATTGGCCTATGCTGAAGTGCATGTCAGCCGGTGTAGGCTGTCCGGTCAACGCTATTGTGATAATTTTTTAATAATTTTTAATTTTTCAAATTTTTGTATGAGTTTTTTCTTTTTCTATTTTTTCTCTTCTTCCTCCTTGTGTTTCTTCTCCCTATAGTGGCCGGCTAGGCTCCGACGAGCCTCGCCAGCCATTGGGTGATGGCTGCGAAGCCTTCACCTGCCAATAGGCGATGGCAACAAAGCCCTCCCCGATTGCCTCATTGGCGACCTTGGGCAAGGTTGGATGAGGCTCGCAACCCTCATTGATGGCAGGGGAGGGCTTCGTAGCCCTCACCTAGTGGTTGGCGAGCCTTGCCAGAGCCTTGCCAACCACCGCAGGGAGAAGGAGCCTAAAGAGGAAGAAGAGAAAAAAGAAAAAGAAAAGGAAAAAGAAATGAAAAAAATTAATAAAAAATTTTATTTAAAATTTGTCTTGTATGGCCGGCGTTGGTTGGCATCTACATTAGCGCCAGCCAGCCAAAATTAGCCGGAAAGATTAAATTGGTACCAAAGTGAAAAAATTTATGACTAAATTTATCAAATCGAAATGTTTAAGACTAAATTGGTATCAATATCATAAATTTAAAACTTTTTTGGTACTTTTTTCTCTTGACCATAATTGACCTGGGGATTGGGACTAGACACCCCTTATTTCTTGCATCGTAGGGCAAGGGGCGAGGTCAACTAGCTAGTAGTTGCATCAAAAGTATTTTAAAAAGAAGGATGCGATATTCCACTTGGAGATAATTTGAATGGGAAATAAAAGTGTGAGGACTCAAAACAAGCCTTGAGTCGACCAATGGAAACTCGACGAATCATTGAATAAAGAGGAATTAATGCATATTGTTAATACATTTAGCATTTCTCTAACCTCAATAAAAAAGGCACCTTATGATATTTTCCGAAGTTATTATCAAATTTGTAATAATAACGAAAATAAATATCTTACTCATGCATCTAATATTTTTGGAACTCGCTTTCGTGGAAACATAAGTTAAAAAAACAAAATTGAAATTGCATCAGGCTTGACTACTTAAGCCTGATGTTTCAGGTTTTGGTGCTAGGCTTATCATTGACGTGGACTTTAAACCAATTTCGTATGAAAAGCCAAAAGAAACAATGAAAAGTAAGGGAGAAAACGTTAACCCAGGACACGGCAAATGTAAAAGGAATCCTGTGGAAAGAGAGAAAGGAGATCCAAGATGACTTTTGCTTTTCTCATGTTCATGTAAAAGAATCAATGGAGCCACTGTTTGTCAAGAATATGAAAGCTTCGTTCTATATCTAAAATTAAAATAATAAAGAATAAAATATCAGAAAACGAGTGTTGAGAGCGCACAGCAGCAAATGCCAATGCATTTTTTTATAAATACGAGCAAACATTTTAAGAAAAAAAATCCGCAGCATTATTTTTTGTGAATTAAATGCTCCAGACAACAAATTATTTTAAAGGAAAAAGCCACAAAAAATCTCAAATTATAGCTATTGTGGCATATTTATCCTAAACTTGTTACATCCACTCAAGATTGAACATGAAAAGTAAAAAAAAAAAAAAGACACAAAATAATAATTTTAAAACGAAAGAAAATTGTGCAAACGTCTTCCGTTGAGGATATAACGATAAGAGGGCAAAGAGAGAGGAAGAGACAGTGTATCAAAGTGAATATTACGAGCCCATTTTGACAGTCACGGGCTAGGTGTGCCTGGCCTAGCCCGTTCCTTAGCTAATATTAACCAGGAAAGGGAAATTAATATTGCTTTTAAGAAAAACTTAGTTGATGCAGAAATATTTTTTTATGAATTTTCTTTTTCAAGGAAAATGACTGGTTCTCAACAGTGTATATAAAAGTGAGATGGAAAAGGATTTTCGATGTTGAAATCTTACTTTTAAAATTTATTATCTCCATTGTAACTATATTTTGTTCCAAATATAAGATACTAAATTCATACTGAAATGCTTGCATATTGTAATAACAATATGCCACATTATTTATCTTACGAAATATATAAAATAGTCTTAGTGTGTTTAAAATAATAATAACAATATTTGATTATATTGCCACACTTCGCACCATATTGTTCCCTGTGCTTCAATGCATAGAGTGTATGTTTTTTGAAACCTTAGAGAACATACGTATATCTTCAAGATAGACGATGTAAAATTGAGGACCATAGAATATTCTTATAAGTCTACAGTACTTCCCTTAATGGAATCAGTCAATAATTGATTTGTTGCAAGACGGAGGTATTAAATGTAGGCAACACTAAAGGTAGATCACCGGAGGAGATGGGGAAACTACTCTTTCTTATGCTCAACTTTGCCCTCTTGTGGTGGTGGAATCCCTAGCCCCAAATAGGTTAGCCACCTTAATGAATAATGAAATCCACTTAACTCTCCGAAGTGTCCACCATAGACCTTAAAACCAAAATAAATTGGACTAACTCATTTCATGAATGTGTCACGGTCTCGAAGTTTCTCATGTGCCAAAGATCGTGTATGATAAAAGAAGATCGGGCCAAATCTCCTAGAGCTTTCAGAACATTACTAGGGATTAGCGATACGGTAATTGTACCAACTTGTAGAGTTTTCTTGTCATAATTGTCGGTAGTTGGTAAATGGAGAGGTGCAATCTATTCCGTTAGATCGAAAGGGCATCAATGGTTGTATTGAGAGAGTTTCTAGTATAAGAAGAGGTGTCTTCCCCCTAATTTGTAACCATCCAAACACTTCAAAGTAGATAAACATTATCCCCTAGAGTTTCTCTCTATATGATCCGAGTGAATGAGTGATTGATTTAAGGAAGCCTAACTCACTGCACAAGTCTGATCCAAACAATTAACTTGTGACACATGGCTCTTGTTCCACTACTTTCTATAAATCAAAGAAATCATATAACATTTTTATTCATTATTCAATTTATGGATTCACTTTTATTTCTTGAGCATTTACATGATTTAAGTAGCTATGAGGTACTTTTCAAATGTTCACTAAACATTATATCTGTGTGGTGCAACCATGAAATCAATCTGTCTTATCCCAAATCGCGTAGATAATTCTTATTATCACAATTTTGTAATGTCTCGTATAGATATTCACGTGTCACTAGGTGTCAAAATTTCAGCCTGCAAAGACAATTAGTGAGTTAACCTCAATGTTGAGTGAGCAAATTATCGACCGATCCTGTAATTGCCCACCTCTTCTTGGGATTATATATGCTAATAATAGTAAATCACATATGATTTTGGTCATTTGCTTACATGACACATTCAATGCTATGTTCAGGTCTCCATTGACTTCCCAATCCTCACGTAATTGATGGGGAATATGAGGCACCCAATTTGTTCAGTCTTCCGTCTTCATCTCCATGGCCTTTGCTTGACTTTTCTCGAGCGGGCTTCTTGTGAGTTTTCGATTGGACTCATCCCCTTAGGAGAGGGGGTCCGTGAAAATCTCACTTATTTACTCTCTCATTCCATTTTTTAAACTCTGATTACCTAATTAGGTCGATGGCAAGTGGCTAGATCGCACACTTACCGTGGTTTAATGACGTTTACATTTGTAATGGAGGTGAAATATACTGAAGCGACTAAATTGCCGGAAGAAAAAAACGACATCACTGGATCGTTCTTTTGAGGTGCGGCACGGTCAAGTTCTGCATCCAAACATTGTAGAGTCGGATCAATAGTGGTGAAATTACAATTTCAGGCTATTCATGTCTGTGGGTACCAAGTACGCAATGCCCGATTGAACTGGAAATATCAAGTTTGTACTATCTAGGCCCACTGATCGGTCGTGCGTTATGCAAACCTTTTCCTCAGCCACGTGGCCAAAAGGGACAAGGGAAGCGAAGGTGGACGGAGGCAAAAATTAAATGCCTTCACCTAATAACAAGACTGGAGATTTTAATAGAACAAGAGGTCATCACGCCACCACCTCTCTCTCTCACTCCCCACCTACACACCTTCAGCCATCATCCCTCGGGCCTCCATAATTAGTAAAATGGGACTTCAATAATCAATTTACGGAAAATCATAAAATAAAATAAAATAAGTAATCTATTCATCCAAATATTCATATTCAGAGTGAAAATATTTTCTTCAATGCATTTGTTTATAAATACGTGCAACTATTAAAAGAAAATAATATTTGCAGCGTCGTTTTTTGCGAATTGAATGCCCCCAGACAATAGATTATTTTAAAGAAAAAAGTCACAAAAAATCCCAAATTATACCTATTGTGACATATTTATTCTAAACTTGTTACATTCACTCAAGATTGAAAATGAAAAGTCTCAAGATTGAAAATGAAAAGTAAAAGAGAAAACAGAGACAAAAATAATAATTTTAAAACGAAAGAAGACTGTACAAACGTCTTCCATGGAGGATATGGCGACAGATAGATAGTTTATCAAACTGAAAATATTACGAGGCCGTTTGGTAGTCACGGGCTGGGTGTGGCTGGCCTAGCCCGTTCCTTAGCTAATATCTAACCAGAAAAGGGAAAGGTTTTCAAGGAAAATTAATATCACTTTTGAGAAAAAAAAAATTAGTTGATGGAGAAATATTTTTTATAAAAAAAAAAATTGTTTTCAAGGAAAATGACTAGTTCTCAACAGTGTATTTAAAAGTGAGATGGAAAAAGGTTTTCGACATTCAAATCTTACTTTTAAAATTTATTGTCTCCATTCTAACTACATTTTGTTCCAAATATAAGATACTAAATTGATATTGAAATGCTTGCATATTGTAATAAAAATATGCCACATCATTTATCTTACGAAATATATAAAATAGTCTTAGTGCATTTAAAATAATAATAACAATATTTGATTATATTGCCACACTTTGCATCCTATTGTTCCATGGGCTTCAAACCGTAGGGTGTACATTTTTTGAAACCTCAGAGAACACACATATATCTTCAAGATAGATGACGTAAAATTGAGGACCACAGAATGTTCTTATAATTCTACAATACTTCCCTTGGTGGAATTAGTCAATACTCGATTTGTGCGCAAGACGGAGGTGTTAAATGCAGGTAAGACTGAAAGTGGATCACTGGAGGAGATGGGGAAACTACTCTTTCTTATGCTCAACTTTGCCCTCTTGTGGTGGTGGAGTTCAATCCCTAACCTCGGCGCTTGCTCGCAAAACCAAACGGATCGGCTTGCGTTAGTGTCCTTCAAAAATGCTATAGACGAAGAGCCATTTAGAGTCTTGAGCTCTTGGAATGATTCTACCAATCATTGTGAGTGGCAAGGTATTTTGTGCAGCAAAAGGCATCCCGGGAGGGTCATGGCCTTGATCTTGAGATCACAAGGCTTGGGAGGCTTCTTATCTCCTCACATAGGTAACCTCTCTTTCCTCAAGATCATGGTTTTACAAAACAATAGCTTTGGCAGTGAAATCCCATCACAGATCGGCAACTTGTTTCGGCTCCGCAATCTTGATCTTAGTAACAACTCTTTTGGTGGGTCAATACCCTCCAATCTTTCCCTCTGCTCAAACCTCGAGTCCTTGAATCTTGTAGATAACCGACTTGTGGGGGGAATTTATTCCAATCTTGGTTCTTTACCAAGGCTTAAATTCTTGCGCTTGTCTAAGAACAATCTTGCAGGTCCTATTCCTCCTTCGATCGGAAACCTCTCGCTGCTACAATACCTCTCTTTGGCAGAAAATGCGTTTCAAGGAGAAATACCTGAGGAACTGTCCAGACTTGAGAGGTTGATATATTTTCGACTATCATCGAACAAACTAACCGGCGAGATTCCACTAGGGATTTTTAACATCTCTGGCATTAATTACTTCTATGTTGGTTGGAACCAGTTGCGGGGAAGCTTTCCTTCTGATATTGGCACCACTCTTCCTTCTCTCTATTCCCTTGGAGCGCTCAATAACATGTTCACCGGGATAATTCCGTCATCTTTGACGAATACCACCAGTCTTTACGGACTTTTCCTTGCTAACAATAATTTCCATGGGCCAATACCGAAAAATCTGGGAGGGCTAAAGGGCCTTTACGTGATTGCATTGGATTTAAACCAGTTGCAGGATGACTTGAGTTTTATTTCTTCTTTAGCTAATTGTTCCAACTTAGAAATTCTCTCGGTGGACGCGAACTCGATTCACGGATCATTGCCAACATCCATCTCCAATCTCTCCACCAGCGTTAAGCGAATTTCAATGTCAAACAATCTGATCCATGGAACTATTCCTTCAGCCTTCGGAAATCTCTTCAACTTGTCGTATTTGAGTTTAAATAATAATTCTCTAACCAATAGCCTTCCTGATTCTATTGGAGCACTTTACAACCTGCGGGTACTTTCTCTGAGCAGAAACATGTTTACTGGAGAGATACCGCCTTCGATTGGTAATATGACATCTTTAAATAGGCTTTTCCTTCAAGACAACAATTTCCAAGGCTACATACCGCAAAGTCTTGGCAATTGCACGCAACTAATCGAGCTAGAGCTTTCAAACAACAATCTAAGTGGCTCAATTCCGGTCGAAATTGTGGGCCTTTATTCCTTGTCGATCCTCTTCGCCTTTAGCGCATAATAATCTAAGTGGATCTCTTCCATATCAAGTTGGGTCTTTAAGGAGTCTCGAAGAATTAGATCTGTCTTACAATAGATTGACCGACTTAATTCCGGCCTCCATCAGCGGATGCTTGAGATTGGCACGGCTTCGCTTAGAAGCTAATTCTTTTCATGGTCAAATCCCTCAAGCTTTAAGTCCATTACAACGCCTAGAAGTGCTGGATCTTTCCAATAACAATTTTTCTGGTCCAATCCCGAGCTTTCTTACAGAGTTGTTATTGCTTAAATACTTGAATATGTCCTTCAATGAACTAGAAGGACAAGTTCTGGAGAGAGGAATTTTTCTCAATGCAAGTGTTGTATCAGTTTCTGGAAATAGGGAACTTTGTGGAGGTGTTTCAACTCTGAAGCTTCCTCTTTGTAAATTACCAAGCTCTAACAAGTTTTCTACAATCAAGGCCATAATAACATATGTGGTCTCTATCAGCTTGTTATGTTTAGCTTTGTTGTTCCTGTCTATTTTCTGTTACCGCAAAAAGAAGCAGACAAGAACCATTGCCTGGATGTCATCATCTTTCAAGAACCAATTCATGAGGATTTCTTATGATGAACTCCTGAGAGCTACTACTAGATTCTCAGAGACCAATTTGATTGGTAAAGGGAGATATGGCATAGTTTATATGGGGATTCTTGAGGG
This sequence comes from Eucalyptus cloeziana, assembly GCA_014182715.1. Taxonomy (NCBI): domain Eukaryota; kingdom Viridiplantae; phylum Streptophyta; class Magnoliopsida; order Myrtales; family Myrtaceae; genus Eucalyptus; species Eucalyptus cloeziana. The sequence continues at coordinate 10,437,599 of CM024640.1, forward strand.
CATTGCCATTGTGGCAGTAAAGGTGCTCAATTTAACACAGAGAGGTGCTGCAAGGAGCTTTGTCTCAGAATGTCAAACTCTAGGAACCATTAGACACCGAAACGTTGTGAAGATACTAAGCGTCTGTTCAAGCGTGGACATTCATGGCAATGACTTCAAAGCTCTAATATACGAGTTCATGGCTAACGGGAGTTTGGAGGAGTGGTTGCACCCTGAGACTATAGTGCGAGATGATGAGCATGGCAAATCGAGAAATCTAAGACTAGTGCAAAGGTTAAACATTGCCATTGACATAGCTATTGCGACCGAATATCTCCATAAGGGTTGTTCTCCGGCAATCGTCCATGGAGATTTGAAGCCGAGTAATGTGCTTTTGGATGATGACATGGTGGCTCGAGTTGGAGATTTCGGGCTTGCAAAGATCATTTCAACGATGTCATCCGAAACCACAAGAGTTCAGGACCAGGGTAGTTCAACTTCGACTATAGTCAGAGGATCCATTGGCTATGTGCCCCCTGGTATGAATCTGTCATATTTTCTTAGTTAGTTTTTGGTTGGTTGTGATAGTGATATCAGAGAGGGTTAAAAATTTGAATAAACAATGATCCATGGTGTCTTGTAATGCTTCTTATGCTCTAACACCTCTTTCTCACAACATAATTTCCTCTTTTTTTCAATTATTTTCTTCAGCAGAAAAAGAAAATACATAAATATTTGTATATGAACAGACTGATATTAGTATGTCGTAATTATATTTGAAATTAAGATGAGGATAAACCGTCGTAGATTTGATCAATAATTGAAAATATTTATTGTCTAACACTTGTGAATCCGGGCCACTAAATGTACAAAGCATATTTTATCATATCATATTCGCATTTTTTTTTCTATGATTCATATTTTATCTCATACCATGTTCATGCTATGAAAACAGACAGTGGCTAATATTGTCGTAAATTACTATGTGAGAAATTGACGAGAACTTGTGCTCTTTTGGTATAACATGACTTAAGGTCTTGACAATAAGTAGTTGACCCCTCACAGGGGAACCATTCTTCTTGAGGCGACCTATAATTCTATATTCGTAAAATATGTTTAGATGATACGGCATTTAAAACAGAAATTCTTGGAGGTCTTGAACTCATAAATGCATGATAATATCACACAACACTACCCGGTGGGTTCTATCCAACTGTAATTCTCCCTAAACGTCTTGTTTAGAGCATATCAAAACAAACTCGATGCATTTACAAGTATTAATCCATCACATCAACAAATCTCTCCAAGTCTCTTCTCCCCCCTCCCCCACAATGTTCTTTTCTTTGCCTCGTGTGGTATAGGTATTAAATTGAATTCAGATCAGAAAAATGATCAGCCTCATGTGTATCTCATGTGTAACCAGTTAAAACTGGCGGCTCAAATTTAGTTAATAGATGTACTAAATGCACTAAATAATTTCCACCAAGGCCTTCACCACATATTTAATCTTCTTCTTTTTCCCCCACCTACTAAATGACAAAGTCACTCTTGATGGTCAGGCAATTTGTTCAGCAAAATGTGACAACTTTGGGTGCACTACTTTTTGGACTAGAAGAGTTCTACGTTGTTGATTGATCTTTGGTGCACTTTACAAATCCTAAAGTCTTATCTCTCTGCGGTTGATGCATCTGACTTTTGCAACAATTTTTACCACTTTAGCATACGATAGGTGCTAAGCATCAGCTATAGCCAATAAACTAAACGAAAATTAAACAAATAGATATGAAAGAGAAAAAACCCGTGGGGGATTTTGGGACCCTTTCCTTGGACTCTACCGTGCACAGCGAGCCCGTACGTGAAGTCGATGAGGGCTTGCGTGCCATCACTCTCTTTGGGCGTGACTGGCGCAAGCCCTCAAAACTGTCTTAGGCAAGCTCCTGCGCATTGACATCGAGCAAAACCCCATGAGATTTAGGAACTCTTTTTTATACAATTATCTTCAAGAAAAAGTGTATAGTCATTCCTATTTAATGTCTTGATGTAATTTCCAGAGTATGGCATGGGACACCAAGTTTCTACACTCGGGGATGCATATAGTTATGGCATTCTATTATTGGAGATGTTCATTGGAAAGAGACCCACTGAAGAGGCCTTTGGGCATTGTCTTAACCTTCATAGCTTTGTCCGAATGGCTCTTCCTGATCGAGTGATGGACATTATAGACTCAAGGATTTGGAGTGAAGCTGGTGATCGACAGCAGGAGATGAGGATCAAAGATTGCATAATCTCCATTTTCGAAGTTGGAGTTGCATGTTCGGTAGAATCACCACTGGATCGGATGGACATGACTGAGGCGATTAGGAAATTATACTCGATCAAGGCAAGTTACGAAATCAAAGAGAGGACAGGTATGTAGCTAAGTTAATTTTCTCGTTTCACCTTTGAACTTTTTCACTAGCAGAGAAAATCATCATGTCAAGGCAATGCTAGCAGATTCACATTAATGTCTCCCTAACTAGGCTGCCTACCCATACCCTTTATGTATATTTTTAATAATTACACCCATACTCATATATAAAATTGTAGAAAGTGGATCTATGGAGTTGGAGTCTACCTATTTCCATTAAGTAACCAGGTAAAAATTGATGAATTTGCTTATCTACATGGTTCTCTTCATATCTAATGCTGCTGTTTACCAAAGCATCGATGCATTGCTTAATTACTTGAATTATCTTTTCATTTTATGCACTTTAACCCACGTTACCATTTCAATTATATGAATAAATGATGGATTAATAATTTTGAGAGGCTTTCAAGTTGGTCGAGACTGAATATCAAACTATACAGATCCCTAAGCTTGTGATCTTAAATCCTAGAGTGTAATAGATGTGTGGGGAAACTAGCAAATCCACAGATTCCATAAAATTGACAAAAAGAAATTTGGAACCAAAATCCTATTCAATAGACTATATGTGATAGGTGTCGGACTCCAATAGAACCTACATGATTTTTTATTTTTTTTAAAAGGCACTCAACTTTACAAATGCTTAGACATAAATTATAAATACAGCACACTCGTTAAACTCAGCTAGACCTATTTATTATATAATGTCTCTATATTCAATCTAACCCTAAAAAACAATACTGAGCCTCAAAATCCATACCCAACTATGTAACCAACTTAAATATGTTCATTAGATTACATGTTGGCCGAGTTAAATCTATTATCAAATTAAAAATGAAAAATTACAAAAATTAAAAATATGATGGAAAAAATGAAAAAACCAATATGAACTATATCAAATAGACAAGCTAAAAATTGAAAAAGAAATTTCATCTTGTTTGCAAGTATGCAACAACTCTAACGTTTAGGAGTGAGCTGTCATCTTCGGCGAATCAAACCTTTCGTCGAGCCGTAGCCATGGCTGGGCCATTGCCCTCGCGCCTCCCCACGGCCCTCTCTCTGCAAGCTTGACCGAATGATTAAGTGGCTATGTCAATCAAATCCAAAGAGGACGAAGAGGGGGGCAGCCTCACGTGAGATCATGAGCTCAAGGCCGACTCTCAGTGTTGCAGTTGAGCGCGATGTCACTATCAATTGGAAAAAAAGTGCTTGATGGAATTTGAGTGATGTTACCAACGGAATTCTGCTGTGGCCATGTTGCTGACACCGGCGGCCACCGTGTGTGACCCCTACCTCCTCTTCAGGCGACGAAATCTCAATGGACAGGCCAGATATGGTGGAGGCATCATTAGATCTAGAGACGACTTGTGACCTCATCAGCGTCGGTAACTTAATTGTAGATGACGAGAGGAGCTCCATGCGAGGTTTTGAGACCTGCCAAAGGCATGAACTTCACGTTCAGTCGAGCTCCGCTGCCCATAAAGGAGAGAGGGAGAGTGATAGCTGCGAAAGCAGGAACGACAAAACAACATTGAAGCAACAGGGGAGAGAGAGCGAACGGAAGGTGACACGATCCCTCATGACACAAGCTGCGCATTATTGCATCATTAATGATCTGAAGTGAGTTCAGAATCAATAATCAAATCAATGATTTGAAATAGTTTCAGACTCAATGGCTAAATTAAATATTTGAAATGTTTTTCAAATGTAATGGTCACATTAAGTTTTGAAACGGTTTCAGAACTTCATGGTCACATTAATAATCTAAAACGGTTTCAGATTAATGACCAATTAATGCTTTAAAACAGTTTCAGAAGTAACGGTCAAATTAAGTATTTGTGACAGTTACAAAGTTAATGCACAGAATAAAGACTTATAACAGTTACAATGTCTGGAATAATGCTCTATAACAGTTACAGAGTTAATGCCCAAATTAATGTCTGTAACAGTATTAAAACTTACGTCTGTCAGGAGTTACTGCCGAATTAATTCTACAATGGTTTAGAGTTAATGTGCCAATTTAAATGTGATATGCACTGTCTATAAAAGATAATGCAGAGAGCAGATCATCGGATGATGGACGATCGACAATCGACAATCGATAATTGAGAGTGCTGATATTGATCAACAAAGCACTCACACGAGAGCAATTGCTAGCACAATTGCAATTGTGAGTTCTCTCAATTTATCTCTTCTGTTCAATGTGAGAATTAGTGGTGTGTATGAATTAGAGGCCCGACATTTGTGGGGCTAGATCTGAAGAAAGTCAGAGCCTATGAAGAAATTAGATGTTCTGCATCTGAAGAACATCAGAACCAGTATTATCGGAAGACGTGTTCGTGGTCAAGAATCCAAGAACATCATAATCAGTGTTACTAGAAGGCGTCAGACGTTCGCGGTCAGAGTCTGAAGAACGTCAGAACTATTGCTGTGAGGACATCAGACATTCATGTTCACGACCTGAATAAACTTCTAAACCAAATTTTGGAGCACGGTACCAGGTTAATATGATTAGCCCCTTTAGCTCTTCAATTCGTTTTTATTAAAATGCACGTAAATGCTATGGAAACACATGTATAAGTGTTTTTACTTCTGCTTCAATAAGACGTTTGATCTTAATTTACTTATGCACGTATGCTTGTTTATCGAAACAAACACCAACAGATTTATTGGCATGAAGAGCACATCCTGATCAAATACAAATCCTCGGGACAAACGAAGGAGTTTTCGCGTAATCTCTTTGACGTGTACCCTCATTCATTTTATTTATTTTTTCTCTCCCACTTTCTTTTTTCGGTTTGAACACGTACATTTTGTTTTGTAGATTAAGAGTGTACACTCGCCACTTTTGTCATCTAGTTGTTGGAATTCTCATCAATACTCCATCTTTTGTCTTCTGTATCATGTAGATGTTCCTTTGGGAAGCTGGCAAGATCGTACTTTGGCCATATTGATAATAGCTGCCGTGGCTTCCTTGGTACTTGGAATAAAGACAGAGGTGAGACTGGCCTGCTCACAATATGAGTGTTGGTGATGCGATATTGAGATTTGTCTTAGTTTCTTTCTGGTTGCTTTAGCTTGATTTTTTTTTATATTTTTTTTGGTATGTTGCCAATCCTTGCCAAAACTGACAGCGAAAGGTATTTAACATCAAAAGAAAGATGTGAAAGCTTTGCTGAAGGTATTCGTTGCTTGGTGCATATAATGGTCTTTATCAAGAACATTTTCCTGTATATCCCAGCACAAAGAGTCATTGGCACGTATGGACAATAGAAGTTCCTACCAGAATGTTTACAACTAATCATTTAGGGCACGTTTGGTAATGATTCTATTCCCGGGAACAAATTCTAATAAGAAATGATTATTTTTTATTCTGTTCTTTAACCGATTCCGAATAAAAAACGCGTTTGGTAACTATACAAAATTTCTGATTCTGAATAGAATCAAGCGTTTGGTACCATGTTCATTGATTATGTTCCAAATCAATTTATTTTAATTTTTAAATAATTTTTATAATTTTTTTTTCTCCTATTCTAATTCTTCTTCAAGCCGATTGCCGGCCCTCGTTGACTCGGCCTTGCCAGCAGCTAGGTGAGGCCCGCCTAGCCACCGGCGAGGTTGGGCGAGCCTCGCCGGTGGCTAGGCTTGCCTCCGGCGAGCTTGCCGAACCGGTCACCGATGACCGGCGGCGGCGGACGGCGGTGGGCAACAGCGACCGGCAGACGGCGGCGGGCGACGGCTACCGGCGGATGGCGGCGATCGACGGCAGCGGCGGACGGCGGCAGGTGGTAGCGGGCGGCAATCGCGGGATGGCGATCAATAAAGAAAAAGAAAAGAGAAGAAGAAGAGTTTTGATTCTCAATTTTGTTCTCGGAACAAGAATCAACTTTTTTTTTTATTCTTGATTATCGTCCCAAACTGATTCTGGGAACAAAAATTTTACCAAACACGATTTTCATCCCAAACTTATTCTGAGAACAAAAAATCAGAATCTGATATTGTTAGAATGGTGTTACCAAACAGGCCCTTAATCATTTTTCGTCAAAGCAATTGAACACATGTATCTCCTATCCGAACACCCGTGCTTAAGCCTCATCTGAGATGTGAATTCATTTGCTTTTTTTTTTTTTTTTCATGAACCATATGGTTTTTTTTTTTTTTTTTTTTTTTTGCTTGATATTACAAAACTTTAATAACTTTCTATTTAATGATCGATTATGCAATCTATTCCGTGTGTTTCTTTTAGGGCATTAAGGAAGGATGGTTTGATGGTGGGGGCATTGCTTTTGCTGTTATTCTCGTCATTGCAGGTAGGGTTGAGTTAGGTTACAAGACTTGTTTGTATTGGAATTTTGTTAACGCATGTATTAAGATTTGAAATCTTTTATTTAGTATCTATTCACTTTTAAAAATTTCATGTATTGCTTCATGCCGACGCTGGAAATGTTTTTGCTGATTGATCAGATGATAAATTATATTCTCAGAAGCAACTTATCATGCCACATGATTCCTTCTGATTATTCAGATCGCAACTTATATGCTCAGGAGACATGTTATGATGCTGCATGTTTTAACTTCTTCTGATAAGGTTGCAGAATAATCACATAATAAAAAACAATCAATGTTTTAATTTGCGGTGAATAATTTACTTCTTCCACTATGGATGCTCCACTATGGATGCTGTTGACTGCTGTAAGATGCAATGACATAGAAATTATTCGTAATGGGTGGTTTGTTAATTGGGATTTGATTCTTGCCTGCAGCTATAAGCGATTACAGACAGTCCCTGCATTTTCAAGACTTAAATGAGAAGAAAACAGATATACGCTTGGAAGTGGGTACTTTATATGAGATGTGTGAGTTACATTCTTCTCTTTCCTGTATGCATATGGATGAAAATGTTGCATGTTTATAGATGTCGGAGGTGGCAGAAGAATAGAAGTTTCAATATATGTTGCCATTGTTGGTGATGTCGTTCTCCTTAAGATTGGTGACCAGGCAAGTAACTAAAACCAGTTCTGCATTTGGTACCCTCCTCATGAGGACAGTGAATATGTTCTTACATTTGATGTTCACTTTTATCTCCAGGTTCCCGCAGACAGAGTCTTGATTTCTGGTCATTCCCTGGCGATTGACAAATCTAGCATGAATGGAGAGTTCAAAACTGTAATGTCTCACGGCGATTATGCTCTCACTAGGTGATCAATCTATCAACAAACTTGCCTTTCTTATTTTCTTTTATTGTTTCGATCAGGTTCACAAGGATGCAAGGGAACCATTTTTAATGTCTGGCTGCAAAGTTGCAGATGGCAATGGCACTGTGCTTGTAAGTATTTTTTCCATTCTTCTACTTTGCTTTCCTCATCATACTTCTCTGTGCTTTTATTTCACGTCACAGAGAAGATCCACACTTCATAAGTAGGCTAATTTACTTGAAACATATTGCTACGCTACCTCGTTGTTTGCTAAATATGGGTTGGAAAATTGAAAGTCATGGGTTCTTGAGTTAATTTGGTAAAGGAGCATGACTCTTTTAATCTCAACTAAACTCTGTTCTGAGATAGAGGGTGGCCCCTTAAAAAAGATTTCAAGAAAGTACTGGAGATATTTAAAAAATATACAGTTTATTCTGTCCTTGAGGCCTCGTTAGGAGGAGGTGAGTCAAATTTGAATTGAATGGATGGCTCTGTCCCTTTGAACGTGCACTTATACGCTTCGCTCTGGCTGTCCTGACTACCTGCGTGTTTCTCAATGGATTTCTAGCCGTAGGGTTGTCTCTGATATCAGAATTAGTTTGCCAGAAATGGTTCTTCCTGAGATGGGGGTTTACTCTATCCCAAGTCTGTCTTTATCACAAATCAAGGCTTATTTCCATCTGTCTTCTGGCTCACTTTTCTGTTTTTGCCTCTCAGGTGATGAGTGTGGGTATCAACATTGAGTGGGGTTTGCCCATGGCTAGTATTTCGGAAGATACTGGGGAAGAGACACTCTTGCAGGTTAGTTTCTCTAAACTCTTTTTATTTTTTTCCCTGTTTTCGGAAGATATGGATTTTGGTTGTCATACCGATTTCTTCGCTTTTATATTAGGTGGGTATACTACTTTCATTGCTGGACTGCATGCAGCTGTTGCTGTTTTGGCTGCTCTTTTAGCAAGGTAACTGTTATTGTAATGTAAACAAAAACTGCAATTTTATTTTATTAATTCCTCTATCTCTGAAGTCGTTCCACATACTGAAACCGTAATAGATCTTACAAACTCAACCTTTGTGCAGATTTTTTACTGGATATACGAAAAATCTAAATGGCACCATTCAGTTTAAGGCTGAGAAGGCCGAATGAAACGCGAACCGTACTTCAACGTCGAATCTTTTTCTAGGGCAAGGAAACAAACTGACACTTGTCCTCCAAAGAGAACGCCTCCTTGGGCAGTGTGCCATCTAGCACACTCGTCCGTCGACCCACGGCCGTGCTTGCTTTCAAGCGCCGAAGCTCCGGTAGGCCCCGGCCCTGTTCTTGTGCCCTGTTTTGGCCTTGCCGGGCCGGAGCTTCGCGGTCGTCCAGCTCACGCGAGCTCCGGCCCCGACCTTCCTTTGTTTGCTGGGCGCGTCCTGGATTGTCTGTCGTGGGTTCCGGCTCTCGTTTGAGCCTCGGTTGAGCGGAGGATCTCTCTGTTCCATGGTGCATTCCACCCGCTCGACGAAACGCCTGAACCAGATCTAGCTTTCGCGTCTTTGTTTCGGGCCAGCGTGGATTTATCCGGGCGTCGTCTCGTCCGGTCGAGGCATCCCGGCGACGCAGGGCTTCTGGGCGTCGGCCCGTCTGGTTGGTTCGACGCGGGCGCTCCGTCCCCTCCGCCATCGTCGAACAGAGCAAAGGAGGAGGGGGCCATTTCGGTTATCCAACGAGATCCCGCCACGGTCGCACCCTCGGCCGCCGTCTCGATGTGCCGGGACGTATCTTGGCCGGCCACCCAGCCGTCGGAGCCCCGGCACGCCCTCGGCTGAGCCGAGACTAGCGGCGACGCTCGGCGCCGTCGTGTTTGTCGCGGCAAAGCGGACGCGGCCAAGGAGAGCCCAGTCGGGTCGGCACGCGGATCCGGTTGACCCGGTTGGCCCCGGTTCTGGGCTAGGGTACATTTTATTAATTGCGTTTCTTTGCAGGTGGGCATGTTGGGCCTCTTCGCCGAAGCCCAGTTCAGCCGAAGACCTGGGCTGCGCGCTCAGGCTAGCCTTGAGCGGGTCGGACGCGGGGGTCCGATACGGATCCGTTTTACATAATATAATATAATGTTAAATTATTATTTTAATATTAAAAAATATTTTAATAAAAAAATATAAATTCAAAAATAAAAATAATCAAAAATGATTTACATTTTCCGAAAAATCAGAAAAAGCCTAAAAGATTGTTTTTATTCTCCATAAACGCATGGAAAATCCTTGAAAATCCAAAAATATTAGGGTTTAAATAAGGTTAAGTATCGAAAGAGCATTAATTGATTAACCAATATAATCAATATTTCTTATAATATTTTACTTGGATTTCGAATCGATTAATCACAAATTGATTAGTGGTGATTCCTATTTGAAATTGATTTGTAAGTTAAAAACTCAAATCATAAGTCGTGAATTGATGAGCTTGGGAGAGTCCGTGCTAAGGCTAATAATTAGTGAGCTATTAGCCTCTGCATGTGTCTGTGCATAAGAGACGCTGAAAGAGAGGTCACGACAATTTATATAGTTGATACCTTGACTGCATCTACAGTGCCCTTATTTAAAATGGTTAATGCAAGTGTTTACATTGAAAATGCATTTTCATCGTAATCTAGGCTTGCCTTTTTCATCTTGCCGTTGCTAAGTAGAGTCAGCGTTCTTTCATTTTCTTCTTTTAACCCATGCTTTGACAAGCTTGTGGGTGTTCAATCTTCAGATTTTCAATGAACTTAATGCCTTAGAACCAAATGAGTTTAATGTGTTCAAGGGAATCACGAAGAAGCATCTCTTCATGGCGATGATAGGTGTGACTCTAATACTTTAGGTGAGAACTGTCCAGCTTTTTTCTTGATTGAGTTAGGTAAAAAATTTATCATGATCCTCTATTTTTCCTTCTCTTCAGGTCATTATCATAGAATTTCTCAGGAAGTTTATTTCATTATCATATTTATTATTATTGCTTTTATAAGGTATGTAGCTTGTATATCTCTCGTGATATTCATGGTAACTCCTAGAGAGTTTCTTACAACGTTCTAATTCTTATTTCCGTTTTATTTTATTTGAAATTCTGTTGATTCATTGGATGATGAAACATTATGGAAAGAGCATTAACACCAGTAACCACTTGCTTTTTATTAAATTGGGCGTCAGCTCTTCACTAACGATCTTTCCTTCATGGTTTGAAAACAGTTGGCCTCTGGCTCTTGTTGGAAAGCTAATACCCGTCCCCAGAACTCCGTTTGCAAGAATATTCTGTCAACGACGAAGACCACAAAGACGCCCAAGTCGCCGAAGTAAGAGTTCTTTGCTGCTTTTCCGTGCGCGCCAAGTTTTCAAGATTTTCAGTTGCCTTGCCGCTAATTTTCCTTTTCCTCCTGCAGGGTTTCTGAGTAAATCTTGAATAAGCTGGGACAGTGTGTGTCTAGTTTACAGGATGACATGATAGGTTGACAGCACACTCCTGACGTAGATGGTTTATCACGTAGTTTTGACACGATGGCTCACTACCCTTTTGAGATTTTTCCGATGCATTTGCATGGCTTCCGGTGAAAGTTTCTATTCTCACCTTGTAAGAATTGGACATGACTTAGGGGGAACTTTTTCATACATAATTTGTTTCTCCTCTGTTCCAGTGAAGTTGAATGTGGTGAAATGAAGGTCGTTACGTGCTTGCAGTTTGACAAAGGCCTGTTGACAAAAGGACTCGACTTATCGTGATTTTCATAGGAGAAGAATTGTCAGCACCGGTGCGGTAGTCAGCTTTTCCTTCAGCTCTTGAAAACTACGCTCACACTTGTCTGACCATACAAACTTCTCTTCTTTCTTCGTTAGCTTAGTTAGAGGCGATGCTAACGCTGAGAAGCCTTCCACAAACCGTCTGTAATAACTTGCCAATCCCAGAAAACTTCTGATCTCTGTCACTGTAGTCGGTCTCTGCCAATTGATCACGGCTTCTATCTTGCTCGGGTTGACGGAGATTCCTTCTCCGGAAATCACATGACCTAAGAACGCAACACAAGTCAACCAAAACTCGAGATCTACAGTGATGCATCTTTTAGAGGGTTGGGTTGCGTGCTGATGCAACATGGTAGGGTTGTTGCGTACGCTTCTCATCAGTTGAGAACCCATGAGCAGAACTACCCAACGCATGACTTAGAGCTCGCAGCTATTATCTTTACCCTGAAGATTTGGAGACATTATTTGTGTGGTGGGAAATTTCAGATCTTCATGGACCATCAGAGTCTCAAGTACTAATTGTCTCAGAAGGAGTTGAACATGAGACAATGCCGGTGGATGGAATTATTGAAGGACTACGACTATGATATCCTATATCACCCAGGAAAGGCGAACAAGGTCGCCGATGCTTTGAGTCGGAAATCTTCAGTAGCGCAGATCTTGATTAAAGAATGGAATTTAATCAAGAGGGCTCGAGATTCGGAATTCAAATTTGAGGTAGGCCACCTTTCAAATTTTATGGCCACCCTCAGAATTGAACCGAATGTCCAGGTCAGAATCAAACAACTCCAACCGACAGATCCAGATGTGCAGAAAATTCTTCAAGAGGACACTAAGAAAAGAAAGGGTGACTTTCAGGTGGCTAATGACGGGACATTAAGGTTCCGAGGACGTTTGGTTGTACCTGACGATGTAGGGCTTAGAGAAGAAATTTTATCATAAGCACATCGTAGCAGTTACAGCATTCATCCTGGAAGCACTAAAATGTATCAGAATCTGCGTCAACATTATTGGTGGTCAGGTATGAAGGCGGACGTTGCCAAGCATGTGGCCAAGTGTTTGACATGTCAACAAGTAAAAGCTCAACATTGCAAGCTAGGAGGACTCTTGCAACCTCTTACGATCCCAGAATGGAAATGGGAGCATATCACGATGGACTTCGTGACTGGACTACCAAGGAGTCAGAGAGGAAGTGATTCAATTTGGGTGGTAGTCGACAGACTGACAAAGTCGGCCCACTTCATTGCTATTCGAAAGGACCTCAGTCTTGATAGACACGCAGACCTGTACGTGCGTCAAGTGGTTCGAATGCATGGAGTGTCGGTTACGATAACCTCAAACAGAGACCCGAGGTTTACTGCAGCCTTTTGGAAAAGCTTGCAGAGTGCTCTTGGTACAAAGCTTCAGTACAGTACGGCGTATCACCCTCAGACGGATGGCCAGTCTAAGAGGACAATTCAGACCCTCGAGGACATGTTGAGAGCTTGTGTAATAGACTTCAAAGGAAGTTGGGAGGATCAGTTGCACCTGGTAGAATTCTCCTACAACAATAGTTATCAGCAGAGCATTCAGATGACTCCATTTGAAGCATTGTATGGCAGAGCATGCAGAACACCAGTGTGCTGGGATGAAGTTGGGGAAAGGAAGATAACAGGCCCAGAGTTAGTTCAGCAGTCAGTGGATGCCGTGACAGTGATCAGAAACAGATTGAAGACCGCGTAGAGCAGACAGAAAAGTTACGCAGATAAGCGCCGAAGATCTTTGGAATTCCAAGTTGGTGATCATGTTTTCCTGAAAGTGTCACCAATGAGGGGAACTTCACGCTTTGGAAAGAAAGGCAAACTGAGTTCGAGGTACGTGGGTCCATTTGAGATTCTTGAGAGAATCGGGACCTTAGCGTATCGTCTTGCATTGCCGCCAAGGTTGGCACAAGTGCATGACGTCTTCCACGTGTCGATGTTGAGGAAGTACGAGCCTGACCCGACACACATGCTCAATTTTGAGGAATTGGACGTGGATGACAGAGTGTCATATGTGGAAAGCCCGATCCAGATTGTAGACAGAAAGGAACAAGTGTTGTGTACAAAGACCATTTCGTTGGTTAAAGTGGTCTGGCAACACCACGGTACGGAAGGAGCAACTTGGGAGACTGAAGAGTCGATGAGAGAATTGTACCTCCACCTTTTTGTCTAAGTTTGTAAGGTTTAAATTTCGAGGACAAAATTTTTATAAGAGGGGAAGAGTTGTGACATCCCAAATTTTCAATTCTGTTTTCTTCTGATTAAATCGGGCGTTTCATTGACGTGTCTATAGGGCTATTCTCAGAACTAATCATTCTTGATATAACTAGACTATCTGGGGAAATTATTAAGAAATTTTAAGGCAATAGACTTGAGAATTTGACCAGGAATCGGCTTCTCGACCGTGTCCATCTTTAGGGGTCATTACGGCACAATTAAAAATCGATTTCAAATCAGAGATAGACTGGATCGACAGTGATGTGTGTAGCTAATCGTGAGTGACACCACTAAATTAGAAAATTCATGTCGACCGGCACTAGACTGATTTTCTTATTGTTTTGGTACCTTGTGTCCGTATTTGGATCCTCGGGATTTTCATGACAATCGAGAGTCGCCAATGAGTCGAGTGGGTTCATAGTGGCTCGAAGAAAATCGACCACAAGTCAATTGCACTTACAAATATTTGAAAGTTACCCGATAACCTAGGTCACGCTAAAAACGCATCGAATAGAAATTAACCGCCAATTCGAGTCTGATTTCAGAAATTGAAGATTCTGTCACGTCACAATAAATTCTAGGAGTATCGACTCAGTCTCAGAAGATTTTTCTGACACCTAACACTTTTTGGGAAAAAGTCATCGCCGGACCCTTTTTGTGCAATTGAAGCTGGAGATTGAATTTTGGTTACAAATTTGAGATGTAAAGTGGACTCAAAGATAAGGAAAAATATTGAGATGGTCTATGGATGACCAATTGAAATTATTGAGGCCAATTGTGACTAAATCAAGTGAGTGTGATGGTCCAATTGGAAGAGGTGGTCTTCAAATCCGTGTAACCCCCCAAAGCCACAACCTTTGGACCACTTTGTCTTCTAGAATGGAGTGTTTTGATGGCTTATTGAAGGCCAAGTATTCTTACATGGCCAAGAGTGATTTTGGAAGATATTTTGTGAAATATCAAGCCAAGTGGAGCCCCCTCACTTCTCATCTCTCTTATCTCTTCCCTCATCTCTATCCTCTCCAACTCTCTCACCTCTCTACCATCCAAGACCCTTATCTCTTCATTTTCGAAGCCCTCAAGCCAACAAGCCGACCTTTCGTCAAAGATTCGAGTCAAAAGTGGTCTTCCCGGATGAACCAGCGAACGAGCCACATATTTCCATGAAGAGGACATCCATACCGTTCCAACAAGCCCAAAATCACCCCAAACTGAGCCGTCATTCGTTCCGTACGGCTGCCAGAGTCCGCTGCTCGCCGGACCGTCTAGAACCGCCTGGTTCCACTTGTTTTGCCTGTTTCGCGGTTTTCAGCCATTTTCTCCCCATTTCTACTCTACCTACACCCATACCAACCTCCAATAAGATTTCCTTGACCACTGAGAGCCACCGGTTGCCAACCACCCGCTCGTTGGAGCTCCGAGCGGCCCGTTTTCGCCGTTGAAGTTGCTGGTTTCTTCTCTGCAGTTTAGCCTGCAACGAAGCGAAGACAGCAAGGTTTTGGAGACTTCGTGGCCCGTTTTCAAGCCCTTCCCGGCCTTCGTTGGTGTCGCCGCTTCGAGGTTTATCGACCGCCTTGGCGTCATGGTCGTCGTGAACTCACTGGCGCGCAAAACCGGTGAGTTTATCCTCTAAACCTTGCTTAGTAAGTTAATCATGCTTAAGGGGTGTTTAGATTAGTCTAATTAGGTTTAGGTGGTTAGATTAGATTATTTTAATGTAAATTAGATTAGTTGTATGATTAGTTTAATGGGTGTTTAATTAGGGCTAATTGTATGATTAAATTAGTGTAATCTTGTTTAAGCCCTAATTAATTATTTTAATTAATTAATTATTTCGAATTTTATAAATATTATTTTATTAAATTATGTTATTATAATATATTATTTAATTATTTAATTTTTGGAATTAAATTTAATTATTTAATAATGTCGAAAATTTTGCCGGGATGGCCGGTCGTTAGAATTTCGCACTAATTGCAGCAGTGCGGTCAGTTTGTATCAATTGTATGCATAATTGCGAAATTGAGTGAAACTGATGATTGTGGTTAATAATTCCAAAAGTGTGGAATTGAGTGAAATTGGAGAAGTTTTGGTATTTAACTTGAAAATACCCAGTGTTGGCTTTTGGCACCGTAATTGGTTTGTAGGACCAGTTTGAATAGTTGGATGTTATTGGATTGTATATCCAGTTCTATGGTTTAAATATATGTACAGAGGGTTTATATATGGGTCAACTTGTGTGAGCACTGTATGTCAGCTTGTGAGAGCAATGATCGTTTATCAGCTTGTGAGAGCAACGATCCATATATCAGCTTGTGCGAGCTATCATTTATGTATATATCAGCTTGTGCGAGCTACCATCTATATCAACTTGTGGGAGCATTACATCCATTTCAGCTTGTGTGAGCCATGATTGTATTAATGGATGAATAGATGGTATGAATGGATAGACGTATGAATTGTACTGACGTGTAGGAATGGACTGAGACGAGGTAAGTCATCAATCCTCTTTGTGTGACTAGAACACCTTGGGGCTTATTTTCTTCCTAATTGAGTTTTAGAGAGTAGGACTCGCTAAGACATTATCTCACCCCGTTGTGGGATAAAATTTTCAGGTCCCTAGATGGCAGATCCTCTGGAGCTTTTTGGTAGACCAGTGAGGGTCGCTAAGAAGATTTTTGACTTCGCCAATCCTGACTGAAGAGCTGGCGAATGGACCTATCTAGCTAATCTTAGGACAGCTTAGTTTTTTAGGACTGATCTTTTATAGATCTTGTTGTTAATAGCTTAGTCCTGTAACTGAACTGGTTTGACATGTATAAAGGTGTGTGGTTTGAATTTGAAAATGTGATCCTGCTTTTCTATTCCAATTGAGTTTTGTCTGGGGATTATTTATCCGCTTCCGCATGTGCAATTAAATGAATGGGTCGGCGATGTGTCCTGGGAAGTCGCATTTCTATCAACCGCAGTGGGATGTGCGCGTGCTCGAGGTTCGGGGTGTGACAGTGGTGGTTGGGCATAATTCGAGGGTGGACATATTGATAACACATTTGATGGAATGTTCGGTCTTCGTCTCCATGGACTTGTCAATCCTCACGTAATTGACGGGGTATCAATTGACTAGATAAGTCCATCATTATTTGGGAAATAGCGTGGTGGTTGGGCATAATTTGAGGGTGGACATATTGATAACACATTTGATGGAATGTTCGGTCTTCGTCTCCATGGACCTGTCGATCCTCACGTAATTGACGGGGTATCAATTGACTAGATAAGTCCATCATTATTTGGGAAATAGCGTGGTGGTTGGGCATAATTTGAGGGTGGACATATTGATAACACATTTGATGGAATGTTCGGTCTTCATCTCCATGGACTTGTCAATCCTCACGTAATTGACGGGGTATCAATTGACTAGATAAGTCCATCATTATTTGGGAAATAGTGTGGTGGTTGGGCATAATTTGAGGGTGGACATATTGATAACACATTTGATGGAATGTTCGGTCTTCGTCTCCATGGACTTGTCAATCCTCACGTAATTGACGGGGTATCAATTGACTAGATAAGTCCATCATTATTTGGGAAATAGCGTGGTGGTTGGGCATAATTTGAGGGTGGACATATTGATAACACATTTGATGGAATGTTCGGTCTTCGTCTCCATGGACCTGTCGATCCTCACGTAATTGACGGGGTATCAATTGACTAGATAAGTCCATCATTATTTGGGAAATAGCGTGGTGGTTGGGCATAATTTGAGGGTGGACATATTGATAACACATTTGATGGAATGTTTGGTCTTCGTCTCCATGGACCTGTCGATCCTCACGTAATTGACGGGGTATCAATTGACTAGATAAATCCATCATTATTTGGGAAATAGCGTGGTGGTTGGGCATAATTTGAGGGTGGACATATTGATAACACATTTGATGGAATGTTCGGTCTTCGTCTCCATGGACCTGTCGATCCTCACGTAATTGACGGGGTATCAATTGACTAGATAAATCCATCATTATTTGGGAAATAGCGTGGTGATTGGGCATAATTTGAGGGTGGACATATTGATAACACATTTGATGGAATGTTCGGTCTTCGTCTCCATGGACCTGTCGACCCTCACGTAATTGACGGGGTATCAATTGACTAGATAAATCCATCATTATTTGGGAAATAGCGTGGTGGTTGGGCATAATTTGAGGATGGACATATTGATAACACATTTGATGGAATGTTCGGTCTTCGTCTCCATGGACCTGTTGATCCTCACGTAATTGACGGGGTATCAATTGACTAGATAAGTCCATCATTATTTGGGAAATAGCGTGGTGATTGGGCATAATTTGAGGGTGGACATATTGATAACACATTTGATGGAATGTTCGGTCTTCGTCTCCATGGACCTGTCGATCCTCACGTAATTGACGGGTATCAATTGACTAGATAAGTCCATGATTATTTGGGAAATAGCGTGGTGGTTGGGCATAATTTGAGGGTGGACATATTGATAACACATTTAATGGAATGTTTGGTCTTCGTCTCCATGGACTTGTCAATCCTCACGTAATTGACGGGGTATCAATTGACTAAATAAGTCCATCATTATCATACAAGTCTTATATTTATTGTAATTGTGCCAATTTATGTTAGGGAAATCCCTTATAATGTTTTGAATATGACAAAATAAATTAAAGGCTACTAACATAATTGATGGTTGAGTAATAGACTATGCAGATGATAGAACATGTAAAGAATATTGTTGAGTCTGAAGACGGCCAGAAGACTGAACGTAACACATGTCCAAAGTATATTCTGAAGATTTCCAAACTTCTATGTCAAAGTCTGAAGACTGCCAGACTTTAGTGTCAAAGTCTGTTCTACATCAGAAGTCTGCATACTCTGACAAATTCCAAATTGAACGTGCTTGGAAGAACTAGAAGACAGACTCTATGTTGAAGCCAAACTGGGTACAGACATTAAAGCTACATTTGTTCAGAAGTAGAATATGTTCAGACTCAGATTATAAAGTCTATTGCTCTAAGACTTTACATCCAAATTCGACAAAACGTAACACAAGCCCCGAATATATAACGGCTAGTGATTTGGTTTGGATTCTACATCAAGATTGATTTGATTGATTTAATCTAATTGATTGACAATTGGATTTTAAGGACAAGAACTTTCTATACGAAGAAACTCTACTTACGGAAACCAAGATTCTGTTTGTATGGGCGATCGAAATAAATTTGGGATTCTACTTTTGTCACTCAACGGCTACCAAATCTTCTAAATACAGATTTGTCCAATGGGTAGATTGGAAGACGATGCTCGAGATGCTGTCCAAAGGCTAGTTTGGAAGTGCAGGAGTATTTAAGGAGATGAAGAACCGATGAGCAAGAAAGAGACGGAGCGTAGAATTTATAATTCCAAAGTCTAAGCAACTTCGATCATATACTTGTCTCTTGTGAGCTTAAACGTTTGTGATCGTGAGAGAAATACCAAAAGAGTGACTTAGTGAGATAGTGTGATCTACTACTAAGTGTTTGCACTCAAAGTTGCAATCTCTTGTTGATTGCATAGTGGAATCCAGCGAAAGGTTATTAGTGTGGGAGAGTGGACGTAGGCTTGATTTAAGCCGAACTATTATAAATTCTATGTTCTTATTCTCTTCCCTGAACTTTATTTTATTCTGCATATATTTGCCAATGTTTCATTTAAACACCTATTCACCCCCCTCTAGGTGTTGTTACTAGTCCTTACAATTTAATCATAAACATTTCTTTTTCTTTTCCTTTTTAACAATTCAGTCATAATTTTTTTTTTGCATTTGTACTAGTTCAGTGCATTCGGCCAATTTTGGCCTGTCGGCGTTGACGTATACGCCGATTAGCACAAATCGTCTGGCCAAAGCTAATGTGACAATTTTTAAATAATATTTTATTTCTCTTGGAATTTTTTATTTTTATTTTTTTCATTTTGTTCCTACTCTTCTTTGTCTTTTTCCCATAGTGGCCAAGGAGGGTCATGAATCCCTTGCTAACCATTAGGCAAGGGCAGCCTTGCCATGGCCTCACCGGCCGCGAGCGAAAATGGTCTCGCCTGTGATTGGGGAGGCCATGGCCACCTTTGAACAGGCTGGCAAGGCTACCGTTGCCTATGGCTCCCAAGCCTTCATGAGGCACCTCATGGTCCTCTCTCCCCCCTCCTCTCTCTCTATGTGTACCAATGGTTGTTGGTCTTGATCGAGCCTTGCTGCCACACTTCAATTTTGATTTGAGGCATTCGTGTAAAGGCTTGGAGGCTACGGCTGAAGGGGTGGCCATGGCCTTGCAGCCGCGGAGGAGGCCACCTTTGCCCGCGATCGGCAAGGCCATGGTGAGGCTAGCCTCACCCAGATCTAGGCCAAGCCGCCTCACCCGCAGTCCCCGAGCCTCGCCTAGTGGCCAGCGAGCCTCACCACACCAGCCACTATATAGAAAAGAAAAGAAGAGTTTGAAGAAAATGAAAATAAATAAATAAACTAATTAAAAGATTCAAAAAAATAAAAGGTAGAAATGTTTAGTACTCAATCAGTATAATTAAAATATTTAGGACTGAATTGGTAGAAACACAATAGATATATAACTTTTTAGGTAATTTACCCAGATTTAATGCAAATTGTTAATACATTTGGCATTTCTATAACCTCAATTAAGAGGGCACCAAATAATATTTTCGGTGGTCTAATTTTTTTATTTGTTCAAAAATGATCAGGTCTAATTAAGTGTATCTGATCAAGTCAAATTCAGATATATATGTTTTCCCCTATATTTGATGTTTTATCTCATGGAGCGTTCGCGTCAGAAATTGCAACTACCAGCTCTAAGAATGGGATAGGACGAGGCCTTTTGACCATAATTAACGCGGGGATTGGGACTAGGCACCCCTTATTCCCTCCATCCTAGGGCTAGGGGTGAGCTCAACTAGCAAGTAATTGGATTAAAAGTTAATTAAAAAAGAACGATGCGATAATACATTAGGAGATAATTTGAATGGGCAATACAAGTGTGAGGACTCAAAACAAGCTTGTGGGTTTCATTCAATCGACCAATGGAAACTTCACAAATTATTTGATAAAGAGGATTTAATGCATATTCATAGTACATTTAGCATTTCTTTAACCTCAATCAAGAAGGCACCATATAATATTTTCAGAAGTTATCATCAAATTTTTAATCGCAACCAAAAATAAATATATTACTCATAGATATAATATTTTTGGAACGCGCTTTCCTACAAACATGAGTTAAAAAAATTGAGATTGCATCAGGCTTGACTACTTGAGCTTGATGTTTCAGCTTTTGGTGCCTGACTTATAATTGACTTGGACTTTAAACCAATTTCGTGTGAAAAGCCAAAAGAAACAATCAAAAGCAAGGGAGAAAACTTTTACCAAAGACATGACAGATGTAAAAGGAATTTTGTGGAACGAGAGAAAAGAGTTACAAATTAATTTCACCTTTTAATGAGTCTCATGTTCATATAAATAATCGACGGAGGCACTTTTTGTCAAGGATATGAAAGCTTCATTCGTACTCGATCCTCTTGTGATTGACGGTGAATTATAAGGCACCAAGTTGTTCATTCTTCAGCCTTTGGTCTTCGTCTTCATGGACTTCATAGAATACGAGGCACCAATATTGATATTGTTTTTTCTCCCCTCAACTTTATAAAGGAGTGTCCTATTTGGACAATGCTATCTTATAGATTAGTATTGATATACCAAACCACATGGCACATCAAAAGAGAATAATAAGCCATATTCGATAATTAATGACAATATGCCACGTCACTTATTACACCAAATTTATGAAACATTCTTAGTGTTTTTGACATTTCTCTTTCTTTTTTTGGTTGTAAACGTGAAAACTAGTGAGACGTTGATAAATGAATGACACCACTACATGTACTAAGACTAAGACTTTACTCGAATGTTCTAAATGAAATGGTGTGTAGTGCGGTATGCACCCATGTCACCAAATAAGTGTGGAAACAGCATTACTATGGAGTTTGTGAAAAGGAGAAAAGAGATAAATTGAGCAAGATCAATTTAAGGAAATTTACTTTTCTATTCCACCATCATTTCTTCTCAAAATTACACAAAGTGCTCTCACGCATTACTGGGAGCTTCCATTCAAATTTGACTAACAATCATTGAAGCAATTCAATGATGCATATAGCACTTTGCCTTTACAAGATTCAAGAAATAACTCCCCAGGGGTGGGACTTTGTCCCAAGTGACACTTAGTTCTAGAGCTGAGGAAAAAAAAAGATCTAAGCAATGAGTTGCCTTAGATCAGATGGCCAACATTTTCATGTTCAAAGAGGTCCTGACATGAGATTTAGGACTCCTCCTATCCTTCTTTGTTATTACTCCCAATTTTATTATGGTGTTTCCTATTAGACAATGCTATGCTATATATTAATATTAGTATACTAAACCGAATAGCAAACTCTGAGTGGACTATAAGTCATATTCGATAACTAATAACAATATGTCACGTCAAATTCATTAAACAATCTTACCATCTGACTTTTTTTTCTTATTTTTATCGTATAATTGAGAGCAAGCAAGACTTTAAAATAAGAGTAACAAACATTAACTGAGACTTTACTAGAGTTTCTCGGTAAATGAAATGGGACACTATGTGCTGTGCGGCATGTCGTCAAATAAGAGTGGAATCAGCGTTAGTTTGTAAAATGGGGAAAAGTGATAAATGGGGCAAGTTCAATTAAAGGAAATTTTGTGGCAAAAAAATTAAACGAAATTTTGTCAGCACTCTAATATTCTGTGCAATCTGTAATATGCTTTGTTGGCTATACTTCTTGGCTATATTGGTAATGAAAATGCCTGTATTACCCTTAACATCAGCAATATGAGGGGAGGTGACGTTTGAATAAAAGGCAAAGTCGGAAGAAGGGAAATATTCCCAAACCTCCGCTCTGTTCTCCTTGATTTCTTACAAATCTTTCTCTTCTAGGTCTAGTGACATTGGAAGGATAAAAATGCAATTTTGATCATATAAGATGAGTTGGTTCAACAAGTCTGCTCTCTATTTGTTATTCAAATCCTACATATGAGAAAGCTTTTTCGAGGCCATAAGGCCTTTGGATGAAGGCTAATGATATTTTGGAGGCCATCAAACAGTTTCATTTAAGGACTAAAAGAGAAAAGGGCATGCGTGCTGGGGGAACATACATGTCCCGAATTTCATTAGTCTTCCTCTTATTTTATGGTTATATGCGCTGTTAGCTTATTCCATTTCTCTCTTTTTTTATTTTTCCTATGGGGGTAATTGTCGTTAGTTACATGCCTCTTCTGTTGAAATAAGTAACATGCCCTATCCTGTTTCTCTTCCCAATCATTACTAAATTGATGGGAAATATGAGGTACCGGTTGTTAAATTATTGCTTGAGTTTAAACTAGGTACAAGACTCAACTCATTTAAAGGATTTTTATTTGTTCAAAATATGGTGTTCCCTTTTAATCAGTATCAAATTTTGATTTGGTTGGCGATGCTACTTAATTATTATATGTATTGAAGGTTTGGTTCTGTTGAAGATAAATATCCAAGTTTAACCGACGGAGCAAACGTTAGTCGGACTCCATTCAAGGAGTACAGTTTTAGGCCTTATCTAATATCCTGAAGAAGACGTACTGCTGAAATCTCTATTTTATATACCCGCACAAGAGGACTCTCTCTTTAGCCAAGAGTAAAAAAGGGGACATCTCAGTGACGCTCTCTTTGATCGCACGAAGTTCTAAAAACGGTGGATTTTGTGACGTGAGTCGCATAATGAGTTGTTCTATTAATGATCACTAAAAATTAAGACCCAAGAACATGCCAAAATTTTCCGTCAATGACATCTAATTTACAAGTTTTACGCTTGTGGAATCAGTCGACAGAATCGATACGAAGTTGTTGTGTATGACTAAGTGGAACCTATAATTTGGGAAAAACTGCAAAAGCTCTAGAAATCTTTATTGTTGGGACAATGTAATACAAGCCCGATACTTTCATTTGGAGAATAGAAAAACAAAAAAAGAGTTTAAGTTTGAGCCCATTAACAAATTCCGGTGGATGATGACAACTTTTATTCATTTCATTGGCAAATCTTGGTTTTGACATTCATCAATAGAACTGCGCATGTTAAAAAACGAATAATCACTGACTTCGTCCTTCCTATTTTAACATTATACAATCTGTTTCAATGAAATTGTTTAATGGAAAATAATTGACAATATTGTATTTTTTATTTTATTATTGTCTGGTATATGTAGATGAGAAAATCTTGATAAATTTATTTTCTATTTTCTTGTTTATTTAGGGTCAAAGTTGGGACGTCACAACCCAGCATTAGTCATCGCTGAGCCACGTTCATCCGCATACAGGCCAATTTCGAGGTGGAAGTAAATAATTTACTTCCTATTTCTAAGAGAAAATTATTCTCCTTACACTAGAAGTTTTGATTTCTTCTGTAACAAGTTACAAAATCCGAGCTTTGCATAGGCATACCTAGATGTAAATGTTTTATCCGCATATGTTGGTATTTTTACGTGTTATTTTTATCCATGTTAAATATATAAACTTCATCGCTTAAGATCTCGAGAATGCTGGCACTTATGTTATTTTTATATATGTGCGGACCTATATCGATGCATAAATACTTAAAAAGCACTTACCACCGTTTAACCCTAGATCAGCAACCCATGCCTATATCAAGTGCAATATTGCAAGCAATTCTCCGTGAAAACGAGCTTGAATGAAAGTTGGAACTGCTGATTCTTCCCTCGATCGGTGTACGAACTCTTCATACCCCTTTATTCTTCAATTTCCTCAGACCAGACGCATCAACTTGCTGCATAAACATGACAAAATTCCCCTGTCTTGCTTGTTGTCTCCACCACAGCACGGAGACTCAAATAAGATTAGCCAACTTAATGAGTCATGATATCCACTTAACTATCCAAAGTGTCCACTGTAGACTTTGAAACCAAAAAGCCAAGATACAACGGACTAACACCTTTTCATGCAGGGCTTTTGGTCCCACTTTCTAGAAATCGAAGAAACCATGTAAAATGATATTTGAGGTGAAAAACCTGACAATTGATCTATTTTTGATACTTTGTCAAAAAAAAAAAAATCTATTTTTTATACGAAAGCTAGGATTCAACCAGCCTGGACCTCTATTTCGGCCTCTACCGAGCCTGACATGGACTTGTCGATGCTCACGTAATTGATGGGGGTACTAAAAGACTTGTCTCCTCATTTTTATTTTATTTTTTTGGTTGGGTTATCGTCGGCTGCTTAAACGACGCACCTGATGGAATATTCAGTCTTCATCTCTATTGACTTCCCAGTCCTCACGTAATGGATAGGGATATTATGAGGCCCCAATTAGCTCGGTCTTCAGTCTTTGTCCGCATTGATTCCGTGGAATGAGGCACCAATATGTCCTTCATATGGACCTTTCGCTTTTGTAATATATTTATTTTAACATGCGAAATCATATGGCATAAAATAAGTGGAAGATAAGCCATACACAATAATTAATAATAGTATGCCACATCAGTTATGAGACCAAATTTATAAAATAATCTTGCGTGTTTACAATATTAATAACAATATTCATTTATACTACCACACTTTGAACCCTGGGTAGAGCGTACGTTCTTTGAAACCTTAGGGTACGTACATATTTCTTCAAGATTGATGAGGTAAAATTGAGGACCACAGAAAGTTCGAATAAGTCTACAGTACTTCCCATTGTGGAATTAGTCAATAATTGAATTTTGCACAGGATCAAGGTGTTAAATGCAGCTAAGACTGAAAGTTGGAATCACAAGAGGAGATGGGGAAACAACTGTTTCTTATTCTTAACTCTGCTCTCTTGTGGTGGTGGAGCTCAACCACAATCTCCAGAGCATACTCGCAAAACCAAACGGATCAGCTCGCGTTAGCCTCCTTCAAAAACGCAATACACAAAGACCCATTTGGAGTCTTGAGCTCTTGGAATGATTCTACTCATCATTGTGAGTGGCAAGGTGTTTTGTGCAGCAAAAGACATCCTGGGAGGGTCACATCCCTGAAATTGAGATCACAAGGCTTGGAAGGCTTACTATCTTCTCACGTAGGTAACCTCTCTTTTATGAGGATCCTATTTTTGCGGAACAACAGCTTTCATGGTGAAATCCCACCACAGATTGGCAACTTGCTTCCGCTTCGTGTTCTTGTTCTTAGTAACAACTCATTTGGTGGGCCGATACCCTCTAATCTTTCCTGCTGCTTGAACCTCGAGACTCTGAATCTCATAGATAATCAACTTGTGGGGGGAATTCATTCTGATCTTAGTTCTTTAACAAGACTCAAAGGCTTGGGCTTGGCTATGAACAGTCTCATAGGTCCTATTCCTCGTTCAATTGGAAACCTCTCGCTACTACAAGAGCTCTCCCTATGTGAAAATGTGTTAAGCGGAGAAGTACCTGAGGAATTGTCCAGACTCAAGAGATTGACATTTTTCCAGCTAAGTTCCAACAAACTAATCGGTGAGGTTCCAGCAGGGATTTTAAACATCTCTGACATTATGTTATTCGATGTTGGTTGGAACCAATTGTGGGGAAACTTTCTCAATGATGTCGGCACCGCTTCTCCTTCTCTCTATACCCTTGGCGCCGACTATAACTTGTTCACCGGGATGATTCCGTCAACGTTAACAAATGCCACAGCTCTTGGAAAGATTTTCCTTCGGGACAACAATTTCCATGGGCCAATACCGAAAAATCTAGGAAGGCTAAAGGGCCTTCACAGGATTGGATGGAGTCATAACCACTTGCAGGATGACTTGAGTTTTATTTCTTCTTTAGTTAATTGTTCCCACTTAGTAACTCTCGAGATGGACAAGAACTTGTTTTACGGATCGTTTCCGAGATCCTTCTCCAATCTCTCCAACATTAAGCGGATTTCTATGTCAAACAATCGGATCCAAGGATCTCTTCCTTTAGCCCTTGGACATCTCTTCCACTTGTCTTTCTTGGAATTATCGAATAATTTTCTAACTGATTGCATTCCTCATTCCATCGGAGCACTTTCCAACTTGCAGCAACTTGGTTTACGTGGGAACACGTTTACTGGAGAGATACCGTCTTCAATTGGTAACATTACGTTGTTAAATGTCCTTGACCTTTCCTCCAACATTTTCCAAGGCTACATACCGCAGAGTCTCAGCAACTGCAAGCAACTAATTGTGCTTGAGCTTGCGAATAATAACCTAATTGGTTCAGTTCCTGTTGAAATCATGGGTCTTTCTTCCTTGTCAATCGTCTTCAATTTATCAAATAATAATTTAAGTGGATCTCTTCCATTGCAAGTTGGATCTTTAAAGAATCTTGGCATATTAGATCTGTCTCACAACAGATTGACCGGCTTAATTCCAACGTCCATTAGCGAGTGCTTGGTATTGGAACGACTTCACTTAGAAGCTAATTCTTTTCATGGTCAAATCCCTGAAGCTTTACGTCCATTACGGGGTCTACAAGAGCTGGACCTTTCCAATAATAATTTTTCTGGCCCAATCCCGAGCTTTCTCGCAGGGCTCTTACTACTCGAGTACTTGAATTTGTCCTTCAATCAACTAGAAGGACAAGTTCCAGTGGGTGGAGTTTTTCTTAATGCCAGTTCTGTATCGATTTATGGAAATACGGAACTCTGTGGAGGTGTTCCCAGTCTCAAGCTTCCTCTTTGCAAATCATCAAGCTCTAAGAAGTCTTCTTCAACCAAGGCCAAAGAAATATATGTGGTAGCTGGCAGTTTGTTATGTTTAGCTTTGTTGCTCCTATGTCTGTCTATCTTTTATCGCAAAAAGAAGCAGACGACAACCAATGCCTCCACTTCATTATCTTTCGGGAACCAATTCTTGAGGATTTCTTATGAAGAACTCCTGAGAGCGACTAACAGATTCTCTAAGACCAATTTAATTGGTAAAGGGAGATATGGCACGGTTTATAAGGGGATTCTTGATGGAGGTGCCACGGTGGCAACGAAGATGCTCAATCTAATGCAAAGAGGTGCTTCAAGGAGCTTTATCTCTGAATGTCGAACTCTAGGAACCATTAGACACCGAAACCTCGTGAAGATACTAAGTGTTTGTTCGAGCGTGGACTTTTGTGGCAATGACTTCAAAGCTCTAATATATGAGTTCATGGCTAATGAGAGCTTGGAGGAGTGGCTACACCTTGGAACTATAGGACGAGAAGATGAGTGTAGCGAATCGAGAAATCTGAGACTAGTGCAAAGATTAAACATTGCCATTGACATAGCTACCGCGATCGAATATCTCCACAAGGGTTGCTATCCAGCCATCGTCCATGGAGATCTGAAGCCAAGTAATGTGCTTCTGGACAACGACATGATGGCTCGAGTTGGAGATTTCGGGCTTGCAAAGATCATTTCAACGGTGTCTACTGAAGCCATAGGAGTTCAAGACCAGGGTAGTTCAACTTCAACCGCAGTCAGAGGATCCATCGGCTATGTACCTCCTGGTATGAAACTGTCATATTTTCTCGATTAGTTTTTATATGGTTTCGATAGTAATATATGGTGCCAAAAGTTTGAATAAACAATTATTCTTGATGTTATGTTATGATTTATATGCTCTGACACCTCTTTCTCACAACTCAATTCCTCTTTCCGCTATTAATAGCTTCCGTAGAAAAAGAAAATAAGTATCTTTTTATATGAAAAGATTAATAGTAGCTTGCCCTAATCGTATTTTAAATTAAGATGAGAATAAACCATCATAATTTTGATCAATGAGTGGAAAATTTTTAGACAACTTGTGAATCCATGTGAATAAATAGATTAAGCATATTGTATCATCTCATATTTATATTTTCTTTCTATAATTCGTATTTTGTCTCGTATCACATTCATACCATTAAAACAGATTGCGAATCTCTTTTGGAATGTTATGACTTAAGGTCTTAACAATAAGTAATTTTTCATTTATGGCAGACCCTTTCATGACCAATAATTTAATATTAGAAAAATATATTAGATGACATGACATTTATGCCAGAAACCGTTGGAGGATACACTAATTGACAACACGATGGGCTCTACCCAACTATCACTTTCCCTAAACTTATTGGTTAGAGCATATTAAGACAAATTTACGCATTTACAAGTATAAATCCATCACCGTCAACAAATCACTCTACGTCTCTTCTTTTCCCCCACTGTGTTTATTTTTTGCCTGTTCTTCTTGGCATTTTCTTCTCGTCTTTCCATAAAAGAAAGTGTGGTATAGGTATTAAACATAATTTATATCATGAAAATGACAAACCTCACGTGAATCCCATATGTTTCCAGTCAAAAAACCAACTATTCAAATTTAGTTAATACATAGAATTCTGCCAAGGCCTTCACCCAACATATTTTCTTCTTTTTCTATTTTCACCCGTATCCTACTAGAGGACAAAGCCACTTTTGATGTTTAGGCAATTTGTGTAGCAAACATGAGACAACTTTTGTTGCACTTAGTAGTTTTGGAGAAGAAGTTTATGCGTCGTTAACTGACCTTTGGTGCACTTTATGAATTCTAAAATCCTATTTCTCTACCATTAATGCATTTCTCAACGGTTGATGCACTTTATAAGAGTTCATACAACAGGCGCCAAACATCAGCCATATATAGTAAACTAAACGAAAAATTAAACAGAGAGAAATGAAAGCAAAAAACCAATAGGGGGCTTTGGGACCCTTGGCCTTGCTCCAGCAAAGGATCCCTTGGCCTCTGCCATGCACAGCGGGCCCGATTGTGAAGTGAGTGAGGGCTTGCAAGCCATCTCTCTATGTTGGGTGCGATAGGTGTGATCCCTCACAATTTTCTTTCGCAAGCTCTTGCAAATGGACATCAAGCAAAATCTCATGTGACTTAGAAGCTTTTTCTAAACAATTGACTTCAAGAAAAAGTGTATGTTCGTTCCTATTATGTCTTGATGATATTTTCAGAGTATGGCATGGGACACAAGGTTTCCACACCTGGGGATGCATATAGTTACGGCATTCTATTATTGGAGATGTTCACAGGAAAGAGACCCACTGAAGAGGCCTTTGGGCACCATCTTAACCTCCACAACTTTGTCCGAATGGCTCTTCCGGATCGAGCAATGGACATTATAGATTTAAGGCTTTGGAATGAAGCTGGTGATCAACAACAAGAGATGAAAATCAGAGATTGCATTATCTCTGTATTCGAAGTTGGAGTCGCATGTTCGATGGAATCACCACTAGATCAAATGGGCATGACCGAGGCAATAAGGAAATTACACTTGATCAAGGTGAGTTACGAAGCCAAAGAGAGGATGATAGGTATGTAGCTAAATCAGTTTTCTCATTTCATCTTG
This sequence comes from Eucalyptus cloeziana, assembly GCA_014182715.1. Lineage (NCBI taxonomy): Eukaryota > Viridiplantae > Streptophyta > Magnoliopsida > Myrtales > Myrtaceae > Eucalyptus > Eucalyptus cloeziana. The sequence goes on from CM024640.1 coordinate 10,467,611, forward strand.
GAACTTTTTCACTAGTAGAGAAAATCATCGTGTAAAGGTAGTGCTAGCAAATTTACATGAATGTCTCCCTAACTAGTCCACCTACCCATACCTATTATGTGTGTTTTTTATAATTGCATTTTATAATCGTGGAAAGTGGATGTATGGAGTTAAGTCCACCTATTTCCACCAAGTAATCATGTAAAATTTGATGAATTTTCTTATTTGCCCAGTTCTCTTCATTTCCGATGCCAATGTGGATTGATGCATTGCTTAATTATCATGGTTGGGCCATTGCCCTTAGCTCTCTCTCTCTCTGCGCACGCTTGTGTATTAGAATGTGACCTCACCGTGAGGTCACGACCTCAAGGCCAACTCTTAATGTCATGCTTAAATGAGAGCCCACGATCAATTGGAGATCAAGCTTGATCAAATCCAAAGGCAAGGAGAGGGAGGCAACCTTATCACAAGATCATGGGGTCAAGGCTAACTCTCGATGTTGTTGTTGAGAGTGACCTCACTATCAATTGGAAGCCATGCTTGATCGAATTTGGGTGATGTTGCCGACGAAATTATATTGCGGTCATGTTGCCAACACCAACAGCCACCGTGTGAGACCCCCCTACCTCCTCTCCAGACCTCCTTTTCTTTTATCTTTTTTCTTTGCTATGGCATCAAATTACAGACTTTTTTCCTTTTTCTTTTTTTTTGGTCGATAGAGATAGAGAGTTAACAAAGACATAAATGAGACATGATCAAAAAGGGAACATGGATGCATATTTGTTGCACTTGTCGGTTTGCTTATTACAATGTCTAATTATCCTCATCAAGTCTTCCCGCTCAACCAACCCTCTCTCTTTCTTCACAATTAGCCACCATCTCCGGCTGTTGCGGCCACCTATCATCACGGTCGCCTCCTCTACATCTCACTACTTTCTCCTTCATGTCATCCACAACCATCTTTGCTTTCTCTATTTGCCGACCCAAAACACTCTCTCCTTCACTGTCTCTTCTCTCACCGCCAAATTTCTAAGGTCTCCAAACCACCATTGATGACCTAATTTAGCCATTATGGCCTTTAAGATCTCATGGAAATCTCAATGGACAGGCTAGATGTAGGAGGCATCCCCAAACCTGAGATGGCCTTTTGATCTCATCCTCGTCGACAACTTGATAGTAGATGACAAGAGGAGCTCGACATGAGGTCTTGAGAACCACCAAAGGCATAAACTTGACATTCGGGCAAGCTTGGCTGCCCTCCAATGAGAAAGGGAGAAAGAGCTATGTGAAAGCAGGGACAGCGACTGACATTAAAGTGATATGGGGGAGAGGGTGAACGGAGCATGACACGATCCATTGTCAACACCAACAGTAAATGGTGGAGCGAAGAAGGTCACGATTTATATTGGCAGTGGAGGCACGTTAGTGACACAAGCTGTGTGTGGTTGTTGGGCTCGGCAGGGGGCGGAGATAGACTAAAGGGAGAGAAAAGATTGGCGTTGGGATTTTGAGGAGTGATTGGGGAAGGTGTACAATTAACAAGAGAGACTCATGTCTTGATTTGGCATTGGAGACAGCAAATAAGTAAACCAATGGTACAATGAATCCGCATCCAATGCCATAGATGTGGTGCAAAATACATAACACCATGGTATAGTGACAAAAATGCTAAGCAAACAAAACCGACTCACGGTATGGACGGAATAGGCTATATTAGGGCAAGTGCCCGTGAAATATATACCAAACTGCAGGTCAACTATCAATAGTGTAACAATCCACAATAGAATGCCATCAAGCAGCTAAAGTTTGGCATTAGGATCAAAATCAGGGGCACGCTGAAAACATCATGAATTGAGATCAGAACAGGAACAATATAATGCTAACATCAAGTCACAATGTGAAAGAATATTGACTTTTTTTATTGCTCAATTGGACAATGTATTACACTAGAGGGATATTTGTATCCAGGATAATATACACAAGGAAGTAATCTATTATGGGGGTGTTTAACTCCAAACCATCCCTTCCCGTTATATCATGAAGCGTAAAAGTCAAAAGAACACTTTGTTCTCATGCATCCTTTCATTACAAAAGCAGATAATCAGTTGATGATCAAGAACACTTAAATCTACAAAAGCCATTTCAAACATTCGCAAAATATTGCTAATTTGCTAGTAATAATCTGCTTAAGATGCTCTTATGAGCAACATGTTATACATCCATATTTTTCTAAACTAGCTCATGAATCATATCAAGCTAGTCGTTTTTATTTTCCCTTTATTTTTTATGTCACACCCATGATGCATATAACAATAGGCCATAGGTAAGCTTTTCAACGGATCGACTTTGTTAACGGCGGATTTTGATGTGGTTTTGAAGAATTGCCCAGACAAGAAGCCAGAGAGCAATTCCCTGCCGCATCCCCTTTCTGTCGATCGTTTGGCAAGAAATTAATTTTTCTTGCTGAACGAAGTCGTTTTGGGTCATGCAGGCAGGTGAAACTTGTTAAACGTCGTTGTTTTGAGCTTTTTATGCTGAATCGGGCTGCTGGCAAGCCACACAGTGGAAAAAATATCAAAATTTTGGCACATCAAATTCCCGACATTCAAAATCGGAGTTGAGACTTAATGGTCGTTTTTTGTTTAAGTAACATTTAAGTGATTTAAAAAAAAAATTGACATTAAAATGAGCGTCGTATATAACTTTTGACATTTTTAGTATATTTTTCCCTCCTCCCACTCCTAGCAATGGCCACCATCGAGACATTGACAAGCTCTAACCAACCCTCGAGGCCTTGATGCTGTCGAGGTTGCGAGGGTCCAGATCTGGAGGTGCATCCTCCTTATATAGAGACTCAACCCCTCTCCAAGATCTAGAGGCAGCGAGATCCGGATCCATCGCCCTCAGCAGGCAGGTGGTCGTCATTGCCCCTTGATTTATTGCTTAACAAATCAATCTTCCATATAAAAAAAAAGAAAAAAAAAAGAAAAAAAAAGAAGATAAAATTTATAAATCATTCTTTAATGTCTCTGCCATTTTCCTTATTTTAAGCTATCTAACAGGTACATGTACTTCTCTTTTGTCTCAATTAAGTTATCATCCACTTGTTTTTAATATAATACAAGCATGAAAACCATATAATTTGCGTTTTTAATTTTATGAGCTACTTTTACGGTTCTGCAATCGGCATGGATGCGAAGGGCACGCCCTCACATCCCCACTTCGCATTGAACGGTTGGACGTGCATCTCGTAATCGTCTATCACGCCATAAATAAGTCTTATAAGAAAGAAATTATAACGAGCTCGAGATATGTAATAAATTGAATTTGAATCGTAAAAAATGTTTAGATCATACGTAAGTCCCACCTAGATCTTATAAAATTCAACAGTCCAGATTTGGGATGTGATATACTACATAAAGTAGAGTAAAGGTCCATTAGGGAAATGATTTGAGTAATTTCTCATTGACTGAAATATGTGTAATTTTTTATTTAATTCTCGATTTCTCCTTAATTTAAATTAATTGTTTTATTTGACAATCAATATATTCGACACTTTGCAACGACTTTAGAACATGATGTGTGTTACATTGAAAACTGTCCAAGATTAGGAGAGGCAATTTGTAATGATATGAAAATCTAAGGGATCTATATTGCAATTCTCCCAAATTTGCGGGAAAATTTTTCCCTTGAAATGGGCACCACCGAGTCATGTGAGAGAACATGACTAAAGTTTCTAACAAGAATTTGGCTAGAGTCCATGCAAGAGAGAACATTAGAACTAATGTCAAAATGCCAAAGTTAATATTGCAAATACCGAGATAGATATAAGGGGCAAATGGCCACGATCGCAAGGACATGGGGGCTCTAATAATCCCAAAGAATTCTACTATCGCTTCTATAGTAGACTTGATCCCACCAAATTCTGGCCCACATAGGAAGAGTTGGACTCTAGAGGTACTGTTAATGGAGGCGAGAACATGAATCCTTATTGAATCCTAGTTTCCCATGGGAATAATTCAAAATTGAATGTGTTCAGTCGAAACATGAAATTGGGCCCACGAATCTAAAAAATAGTGTGAATTCTTGATCTCTCTAAATATCTCCGTCAACTTGAAAATTCAAGAATTTGAATTGATGTCCTTTCATTGATTCCTCCTAAACTGTATCAATTTATCCTAAAGATTTCATTTCAATCGGAACTTGGTTATTTGACATGTGTAAGGATCCTAGACAAGGGCCTTTTGCTGTAAGGCCCGATCTAGGCCCGCCCAGCCTGCATAGTTATTATATTTTTTTTCTCTTGATGGGCTGGCCTTGGCCATAATGTTGGCCCAATTGGAAGGACCAGTCTAGCTCTTGCCCGCTCATCTTGTTTCTTCCGGTTTAATTGAGTCCATGACAAGTTCAAGCATAGTTCCCCCAACACATCGAGCCTAATTAAGATTAGCATATTTCAACCGAAGTTGATTCACCCCAAAAAGAGAAAACATTTGCACTCTCGAAAATATAACAAAAGAATTCTCTATCAATCATATACTAGGAATCACTAATTCATGTAACACTCAACTCATAGGACCATAGAAAAAAAAAAAAAAAAAACTCATAGGACGACGTGCATGTTGAAAACCTCAAAATGTGATAACCATGCTATATACTCAGCAAACAAAGTTCATAAATATGTCGGCGGCACGAATTAAATCCAATGTGGATGGAAAGAAGAAGATGAGATGAAAGAATTGGAGATGATGTCTTATGGATCAGCTAGTTCAGTATTTGGGAAGAGAGCACTCCTTGGGCAGGTTATCTTGGAACCTTGCATTGTCCTGGCAATAGTCATATATCATGTGATATCTCCTGACCCATTTGAACCACCTCCTCTGTGTCGATGTTAAAGAGCTGAAATCTGCATTACCCTTCCAGACGTAGGCGTCGATCTTGTAGTCCCCGAAGGAGGCCACGAGAGGGATCTTCGACCAGTCGATCTTGTCATGCCCGCCCCGTGTCGCCCAGCTGTCACCGTTCCATAGGGTGGCTTTGACGCCCATCGGTTGCCACCTAGGGAACGGCCACCTACTTGTCCGCGTGGTTTCAGTACGTCTAAGTCGGGATCGAATCCATAAAGAAACTGCAAAGAGGTTTCCATCCATTATTTCACGGATGATCAGATTTTTCACGAATTTATTAACCCGCAGGTAAATCCACTCTTCGTGGTCGTCGAACTAGTCAGCAAATACATTGGTTTGGAGAATGTACAGCTGCCCGGACACGTCGCTGAGGAACTTGAAATCTATCTCGTCCCGTTCAGCTAATCGGTCGTCCACTGAAGTTTGATCCCAATTCAAATCAACCATAGAGGTACAGGCCAATGCAAGGTATTTTATCTTTATCCTTATCTTTATTATTTGTCGACCATAAAGATTACTTTAAATATACTATCTTTTGTTTTTCGTTTTTAAATTTGAATTCAATTAGGGTTTTGTTGACACCTAAATTTTGGCAACCCATTTAATCATTGATCACATTAAAAAAAAATTAGGGATCAACCGCGACCCCTAAGCAAAAATATAAGTTAATTGCGTGGATGTTAGGAACATTATCATAACAATGAGTCCACGTAAAGTTGCATTGCATGGATCTCGTGCGAAATTCGGAAGTGGACGTTCAATATTGCGGACAAGGAGCCCACTCACGTATGAACTTTTAAAATTGGCTTGGGCACAAAAAAAAAAAAAAAAAAAAATCCAAAGGGCTAACCAATGTTTCTGTTGAGGAAGATAACGAAGAAAAATGAAATTTGGAGATATTAAATGTATATTCTCTTCACACATATCTAATGCAGTATATTTGGTTTGTCTTGAATAGATTTGAAGCAAAGAGGGCAATTGAATAATTCGGCAAAGTGCAAGAATTGTGGGAATCATGAAATAAGATAATGATAAATTATGCTTCCCACAATTCAAGATAAATTCGTGCCGATAGAATGTGAAAGAGAAGCAAGGCGGCGACAAAATATCCCCTACTCTTATTGATATTTCCAATTCGGTAACGCAAGGAAAATATTGAGGAAAACACAGGATACACATGCAAGAGGTAATGGAGGAAATGTGAATTTCAACAATTCTTTTTCTTATACAAATTTCCTCTTTTGCAATACAAGGTACGCACTATAAAAGGGGAGGCCACAGAATTAAATTGGGGGATTTTTCGAACATTCTTGATACGAGAGAGAGACACGTGAGAAGAAAAAGAGTGTGAGCCTTCTCGGTCAATTCTAGGCCAAAACTCACGCTGACGCTCCTACCGCGGTGCTTTCATCATCCGCAATAAATTGTCAACGAGCCGCCATCTCGTTGGAGTTATTACTCGACCGCTTGATGACGCCATCGCAGCCCCTTCATCGATGACGTCACTGCAGCTCCGCTCCTCGTAGTTGTTGTTTCGACTATTACCCGAACATTGCCGCGCGCTGGCGCCATTGCTCGCTACCCCACTGCCGCTGATCCTCCACTGACGATCGCTGCCTCATCGAGTCGGCAATCTTATTGTTATTTCTATTTTGCTGCAATTCTTTTTTTTGCTGTTCAAGTCCTCTGGTGGACGCCCCCTTTGCTGTCTTGGTCAACTTTGTGACCTTGTCAAGCCAAATCAGCGAAGCATCAGCCACCTCTTGAAATTTGCTATTGTTTACTGAGCGAGACACCATCTTTGAGCAGCATGTCGTCTTGATCTGCCATCCGTGAGTCATCCCGCCGTCCGTTGTTTGACCGAACTCGGCAACGTGGTCCACGCGACACCAAATATTAGGTAAGAATATCTTTTAATTCAAATTTCATATATCCTTATTACCTAATTTATGGGATTAGCTCATATGAATATTTGAATGATGTCATCATATCCACAAAATACCGGTTAGCCTTTTAAGTTGGGAAATCTTCCTAATTTCGCAACGTATATATGATTGACGGTCCGATTTCACGCTCGAAATACGACCCGCAATCGTACGGAAAAATCACCAATCCGATCTCAAGCTCGAGATATGATTCGTGATCTTATTAAAAATTGGCCAATCCAATCTCATGCGCGAGATACGATTCGTCAATTTATTTCCTGAAATTAAATGGACGTGGATGATATCTTGGTTGATATTTGGTGCCGTGCTATTCTTGATGCCTTATTTGCTTGTTCCCGTAAAAGATAAAATATTTGAGTTAGATTAGATGCATGTTAGGATATTACTTGTTTGAGGTTATTTTGCATGTCTAGAATAGGAAATTTATTTATTTCGAATTTCTTAAAAAAAATACCAAAAAACATAAATTTAGGATGTTAGATTTCTGTTTCACTAGTTTAAATTGCATGTTTAATTATTTGGCAATTATTAATTTCGAAATTAAAAAAAGAAAAAAAGGAAAAACAAAAAAAAAAAATCATCATGTATATATCATATAGAATTAGGGCATCTTTTGCACGTTATTGCATATTAGGGTAAGATTGCATGTTTAATTTTACTTCCTAATTAATTTTAAGTTTAGATATATTTTTTAGATAGATTGCATTCTAGGATTATTTGGGTTAAGATAAGATTTTAGTTTAAATTAGGATTTAGTTTAACCTAATTCCTAATATAAATTGAATAGGATCTTAATCTAGCTAGATAATTCTCACATTTTTTTTTAATTCCGAATTTCATATAAAAATACAAAAATGCCTTAGGCTAAATTAGTTTCAATCTCTAGGATAGATTGCATTCTTTTAAAGAAAAAGAAAAGAAAAAATGTCATATGCACGTTATTAGGGTTAGATTCATCGAGATGCATGCCATCTAGTATTTTTGCTAGGCCCATTTAATTAGAAATTGCATGTCATTAGAATTAAGTCATTTGATTAATATTGCATTGCATATTGCATGATTTCCATTAATTAAGTGAAAACAAAAAAAGAAATTGCATGTTAATTAGAAATCATATCTAGGGTTGTTGATGTGAATTATGATTTAATATTGCAGATGCTTTCGTTGCTTTGAGGTAAGTTTTTGCAATTTATTCATTGTTTATTTGGGTGTTAAATTGGTGGTTTGCGCACCCGCATGATCGCCTCACATGTTAGGGAAATAGATTTAAAATCAATTCAAGCTGCTTGTCAAACATTTTTTTAAATAAAGAATGGTACCGAAAGGGCGTTAGAGAAATCTAATGTAACCAAGTCCCCGTATCCATAGTCTCTAGTTTGTAGGAGTAAAGTAAACCTCCCGTTGCTTTACATGGGTTTCTAATCGACCCACCAAAAATAGATTAGTGGCGACTCCTAGTTAAAAATCAATTGCACGTTAAAAATTTGAACCTAAGTCGCGAATTGGTATGGGCTTGGGAGAGCTCGAGTTAAGTCTAGGCTTAACAATCCATTAGCCAAACCCTAGGTGGTGCACACCCGAAAAATTGGTCGCGACAGGTTTGTACAGGGTTCTTCATCAAGAAGTAGATGTTTTGTGACACCCATTGAGGGCCGCCCCACCTTCTCAACATTTATATTATTGGTTGCTAACAAAACTGCATTTATTATTTTAATGTGCCGATACCAGTACAACCAACTTCCCAAGGATGCTGAGGTCTGCCGAGACCCAAACAGAGCAATTTAAGGACCTACTCAAGTCTAAACTCAACATATATACATCTTAGGCAAATAATCAATAAATTGCCCATAGCAATTTAAGGCTAGTAAACAATGTATTTAATCAATCATAATATTGAGCTAAACAATAAACCTTACAATTAAGGTTCATCCATTCCCCTGTTTTAAAGTCTAAACTAAAGTTGAGATTCAATAACATCAAAATCAGGTTAAGATTCAACCATTTCATTTTATTCTGAACACGCCAGCTTTATATCTAGTATTTCAAGAACAGATTTAATATCACAACCTCTATGTCTATTATACTAATTTAGACATTCAAACTAGTTTTTTCTTGAGAAAACATATGAGAATAACCCCACTATTATACGTAAACGTATTGAGGATCAATCCTAAGTAAAATCAAGAAAACTCAATCACAATTTGTCCAATTTCAAATCTGGAAAATCTGGACACCAGCTATATCTCATGAAAAACCACTTAAAACACCCTGAAATTAATTAGACTTCCCTCCAAACTTCATCCACACATAGTGTCCACTCTCTAGGAATCAAAGATATTTTCATACATGGCTCTTGGCCGGCCAATTTCTAGGAATCAAAGAAACCATATAAAATTGTTATATATTATTTAATTTATAGATACACTTTTATTTCTTCGGCATTTACGTAATTTATGTGAATATGAGGTACTTTCCAAATGTTCACTAAACATTATATCTACATGGTGCAACCCGAAAAACAAGCCTTCTTATGCCAAATCCCAACAGATATATTCCTTTTATCACAATTGAATAACATCTTGAATGGACATTGACATATCACTAGGTGACAAAATATTAGGTTATTATAGTTCCAGCCAGCAAACTTGTTAGTGAGTTGGCCTCACTATAACATAAGCAAATCACCAACCAAGTAATCTACCATCTCTTCTAGGGATCATAAATGCTATAATAGTACATCAAACATATTATAGAATTAGTCCCACTGATATAACCAAGCGGTGGAACATAAAAGATTCTAGAGCTGACCCTCATAGATTCAAGATGTGGTTCGTTCCACGTAGCACTTTACCCTTGCAAGGTTCAAAAAGTGGCTCCCATGAGGTAACACTTTGTTATACATGGCACTTAGTTTTACAGGTGAGCTACAAAGACTAAAAGCTTGAGTTCGCCTAGACTAGGCTAGCCTGAATTTTCAAGCTCAAATAGGTCCGTGCCGTGATTTCAAGGACCATTTTAGGCTTTAACATCTCTGGCCTGGATTGACCCGAACAATTACTTTAAATTAAAATTTAAAATATATATTAAATAAAAATATAAAAGGAAATAGTAGAAAGTACATTATTTGTACTTAAAGCACTTCAACAAAGTCAATATTAAAACAAAGTAATTTTTTAGGCCCAAAATAATAACCAATCTTTTTAAAGGAAAATCAAGCTAGGACTAAACCGGCTTAGAGCCAAAAAAGCATTGAAGCTAGCCCTCTCGATCCGTGCTTACTCCTACTTAGTTCATACTTGCCATTCCATTTCACACATGATGAATGCATATTAGCACATGAGATCCGATTTACATGAAGAATATGATATACAATTTACAAATACTTAAGACATTAAAATCCATAAACTCGATCAATCAACATTGCTATCTAATTCAAGAAACACAAACTGAATGCTGCACTAGCCTCTTTAGCGGTGGATTGATGCATTGATTAGTCATGAGCCACATGTAAATTAAGAGCATCCCATGGGTCCACCAATTATAAAAACTATTCCCGGCTAGGCTTATATGTAGGTGGCGTCCAAAACCTCATGATTGTAAACGACTTATCTTTAAACTAAAATTGGGGACATAAGTATGAATTATGAAATACTATTTAATAGCTATTAGAATAGCGTGGCGGCTGGACATATGGAGAATGTATATATTGATTACTCATTTGACAGAATGGTGAGTCTTTTGTCTCTATGGACTTGTTAATCCTCACATAATTGACGATGTATAAATAGACTAAACAAGTCCATCACTGCTTAATGAAGTCAATAGGATATGATGGAGGCAAACCGCTTTGTTTAATTGACGGAACAAGTCCCATCATTATATGGAACCTTTAAAAGTGTTTCCTATTAGACAGTGTTATGTTATTTATTGATATAGACTCGTCACAATTGGAAAATTCATCCCTGAGAATTTTATGTACTTGGATATAACCACCTACGATTAATTTTCATGTCGTCTCAAATTATGATGTTTAAAAAAATAAGACAGGAGAACACGCCAAAATTTGCGGTCAATGAAATCTGATTTATAAGTTTGACACTTGTGGAGTCAATTGTTGGAATCGATATGAGTTTGTTGTATATGACTAAGTGGATAAAATGATTAACCTATAATTTGGGAAAGTATTGTGAAAGCTCTAGAAATCTTGATTGTTGGGACGGCATAATACAAGTCTAAAACTTTCATCTGGAGAATAGAAAAACAAAAAAAAGAGTTCAAGTCCGAAACCCATCAACAAATTCTGGTGGATGATGACAATATTTATTCATTTTATTGGCAAATCATGGTTCTTACATTCATCAGCAGAACTGCATGCATGTTAAAAAATCAATAATCATCTTCGTCCTTCATATTTTAACATTACATTCAATTTGCTTTAGTGAAATTTTTTGATGTAAAATAATTGATAAATTTTTCGATGTAAATTACAATAGAACATAATTTATACTTATGTCTAAAAAGAACTAATGAAATTCCAAGTTTAAGACAGGATATAGATAAACTAATAGGAAAGTACTAACTATTATATATCTAAGTGGATAACTACTAAAAAATTGAAACAAATCCCCCAATATCCTAACGTAGTTATTAAAATAAAAAGACAAGGAAATGAAGTCTACCACTGGCTACCACTATGACGACCATCATCTCCCTCCCTCCAATCGACAGGCTCTTACAACCTCAACCCAGGCTAATACCATAGATCGAGCAAGAACTACTTCTTCCTCCCGCCATGCATGTTATAACCTTCCTTTTTTAGAAGACAGAATCGACCGCGCTCAAAATAAACCCACTTAATTAATGAGACAACTCATTACTAGTTTTCTTTTATATGCCTACCATGCTCGTCCGCTAGACGAGACTTTAGACAAAGCTCAAGTGATTAGAGCATTATTCATATGATGCTCTAACTTTTAGATGCGCTAACTTTTAGATGCAAAACGTTTAATAAACTTTTAGATGCGATAACTTTTAGATGCAAGACGTTTGATATGGACCAAAAAGATTAATGCAAAACACTTTAATGTTTCATATCTACACATCTAACTACCTCACGTGTTATTCAAGCAGCTATTGCATGATAATTACCATCATTGATGTACGTAATTAGGTCCAATCTCTCGGGATGGTTGAATCAAGCATGGACTTCTTGTTAAACATACGTGACAAAATATTTCAGCCATGTCAGGTTCGTACTTTGTATTCTCTAGGCCTCACACAATGGGAGCTTGGGTGAAAATCTAGTGTTTTCGACACCCGATCATCAAATCTAAAAATAGACAAAAAAAAAAAAAAAAAAATCCTACGAGACCGTTATAGTGCATTGTAAAATTATAAGTATAGGAGAGAAAACCAATTCTTTGCATCATCTGTCGTTATGGTTATCTTAAATTTCAGGTGTAAAGTTCATGGTTTTTAAATACTCATGAGTCACGAAACAAACGTACATAGCTTTAAGTAGAATTTTTGCAATCTTTTCGAACTAAGGGTATAGAGGAGCATGTATTTGTCCCCAAACTATCAATCTGTTTATGTTGTCTCTTGAGTTGTCATGTCAGTGGTTAACGTAAAATCAGACAAAGTTCTAGGACATAACAAAGTGAAAGTTTAGATGCATGTCACTTCCAAAATTTAGAGGTCTTACATAATTTTCCCTTAATTAAAAACAGAGATAAAGGATGTAAAGCAGATAATGAAATTGTAAGGGGAGAAACTATCAAATGAGCATGGCATCGACACTAAATTGAGCCATATTATTGAAAATGGTCGGTTCCATGTTTGTAGGACTCTTGTTGCATTTTTGGTTTAATTTAACGAGTTGAACTAAGCCCGCGATGAAAGAGGATGTGGCAAAGTGCGTCATTCTTTAATGGCTGAAAATTAACTTCTGAGGAGTGTTGCAAGATTGGTTTATTTTGAAAAAGATTGATATTATTCTTACAATATTCATTTAAGAGCATAGAAGGAAAATTTGGCCAACGAAAAGAAACAAAAAAAGAATGAAGTGGTGGTTAATCTATTTTTATCTCTTCTGTATATTCATGTAATTTAAGGGAAATAAAGATAGAAAAATAAGAGGAAAGTGTGCTAAGGCAGAATCAGCCAACATGGGCATATATATATATATAGTGATGTGTCTTGTTTTGACGCGTCCATGCTCGTGGCAGAAAGTAAGGTTTCAGATGAGTAATATTGGAAAATAAAAGGGGATAATGCATGTGGGGGATGTATTTGGTGTCACTCTTTGGGCAACATATACTTTGGTATAATAAAAGAAACACCAACGCAAGAAAAGAGGTCTTCAATCCTCAGTAGGCGTGAGCAGAAAGGAAGGAAAACAAAGTGAAAGTAAGGAGATTGCGTCTTGACCGTACCAGACGTGATTGGAAGGAGGAAAGAAATTTTGTTTCTTCCTTTGGCGGGGTCTCTTTTTCCATTCCGACACAGGCAAGGAATAGACAACAGAGGGAGAGGAAAGGTATAGAGAGTTGTCTCGGCCACACTCTCCGCTGTGTCATCACCGTCGTCGCTGCTGCTGCTCGCTGTTTTGCTGAGCATGACAATGCCAAACCTGCCGCTGCATGACAACAACGAGCCGCTGCTCCTCAACGCCCGAACACCATGCGCCTGAGCTACTGCTGCTTAAGCTCACCACCGATCTGCTGCTGTCCCGTGGAGTCCCGACAATGCTGTTGTTGCCGATCAACTGCCTGCTGTGGTTGTCAGTGAGCCACGGAGACCCGATCCTTGCTGCACGGAAAAGCCACGACCTTTACCACGACAAAGCTTTGAGCTGTTCCGAAGAATTTCAAGGCGGTGTTCGAGTTCCTCTAAGCTTTGAGCCACTACCTGTTCACGTGATTCCTTACGCTTGACCAACATTCGACACCTGAGGGGAGGAAATCGGGAACAGAGAGAGATCCACTCACATTGGTCACGTACAGAATACGCCCGAGAAAGAGATAACAAAAAAGGAGATTTTGATGTTCTCATGCTCGGCGAGTTCTGAGTGTCATTGTTATCCAGGTTGCTGTGCTATTATTCTTCTTGCAGATTGCTGGCCTTGTGCATCTCCATCATTGCGAATCACCACCAGTAAGCATCACCGTGGTTGTCCAAAGCCGTGAACCGAGACACCCGCCACCGGTCACACCGTCTATCGTTGTGAACAGCCGTGCAACCACCATTCAAACCCGCCTCTGTTCAAGTTGGAAACCATATCTTCAAATTAGGTGACAAATCCTATCCAAATTTGAATTATTAATTACCTAATTTGAATATATTGTGATCTTAATTAGAGGTCTTGAAGATATGCCATAATTAAAAGATTTTCAAGTATTCGTGAATTAGGATAATTTCATAATTTTACAATATGCGATGATCAATAGTATGATTTTATGGTCGAAATACGACTTGCGATCACATGAAAAACTAGCCAATCTAATCTCATGCCCAATATATAATTGGTTGATTTTATTTATTTCCAAATTTAGATGGGTATGGATGATATCTTGGGTGATAGATGTTTTCCATTGCTTGATTTTATTTGATTTTATTTTTTTTTATCTAAAAAATCCAAAAAGATTAGATACAATTAAAGTAGATTATTTTTTAGGGTCGATTGCATGTTATTTTGATTATTTTATAATTTCAAATTTAAATAAAAAAATCACATGCATATCATGTAGATTAATTGCATCATGCCTACATCATCACTACTATGTCATTACTACGTGTCACGTGCATTGTGTTGTGTGTCATCTTGCCATGTCATTCATCGTATGCGATGTCATCTGTTACCTCATTGTATGCAGTGTTATTGTGCCACACCGTATGTCATATCATCATATATGTCACGTCATTGCTTGCATGTCATGTACTGATCTATATGTTTAGGTCATTTAATTAAAAAATCACCTGTCATAAAATTTTGCACGTTAAGTTTATTTATTTTAGAAATTCTATGTCAAGGTTCATCTAATTAAATTTCATGTTATGTAGACTAGTTTAATTAGAACTACATGTCGATTTTGCCTGTCATTAAAAATTGCATGTTTAGGTTTGTATACTTAGGAAATGTTGTGTCGTGCTAGAATAATATAATTAATCGTCATTAGAATTAGGATATTTAAATAAGTTATATCACATGTCACGTTAGATTCGTAGAATGTTTGCATAAAGCATTATCTTCATTAAACAAGTTTTAAAAAAAAAAAAGCATTTGAGGGAAATTCCATGTTAATGAGAAATTATATTTAGGTTGCTAATGTCATTTTCTAACTAACTACATATGCTTTCGTAGCTTTGAGGTGAGTAATTCTTCCATTTCCTTGCAATTTATTTAATGCTTTGATTGTTCAGTGGTAAATAATGGTTGCACACTTGCTTGATCATCTCGCATATGAGTGAATTAAAATCAATACAGACCGCCTACGATAGATTTTTCTGAAATAAAAGAGAAAATGTATCAAAATGGCATTACATAAATCTAGGGTAATCAAATACTCATACCCACAATTTCTAGTTCATAGAAGTAAAGTAATTCTCCCATCACTTTATTTGAGTTTCTAATCAATCAACCAAAAATAAATTAATGGCAACTTCTAATTATAAATTATTTACTTGTTAAGAACTTAAACCCTAAGTCGCAAATTAATATGGGTTTGATAGAGCTTGAGTTAACTTTAAGCTTAATAATTTATTAGCCAAATTCTTAGGTGATGCACCCGCTTTGGGGAGTTTGCGACACATACGTTAGATATAGTTATTATTTTCTGATGGGAGATATTATCATTATCATCATTATCACCTGGACTATTTTCCGCAATTAAGGAGGACCAAACAAAGCAGGAAAAGAATAAGAGAAAGATAACAAAAACCACCAAATGCATCCGGCGATGCTGCTTGTCCCATCGTTGACTTTGCTTCATTCCGCGAGCAAAGAATTTCCTTTTTTTTTTTTTTTTTTTTTTTCTATTAAGACATTTTTGCCGTTGATATTTTGTAACATATTTGAAATGTTAGGTTGAGCGGAGCTTTGCTCACTCAGCTTGCAATGATTTTGACATCACTGTACCTCCCCTGGAGGCGAAAAGTTATTATACTCCCCTATTTGATGGTAGCTATTAACGCGTAGTCTATCTTCCTACCAATAGATTCCTTGATTCTAACCCAAGCTTTTCTTCTCAGGTGGATAGGAGTACAAGAGGTGACATTGCAAGATCTCCCATCCCGCTCTCCTATTTCTTCTCCCTTAATGATAAGGAAGTTATGCCGTTGATGTTTTATAACATATTTGAAATGCTAGGCGGCATCTATATCCGGCATTTTGGCAAATAAACAAATTGCGATCCCATGCCTGCAATCTACGTGTCCTATGCCTCCAATATTTCTTCTTTTAAATTCTATTGCATATTCTTTTTCTTCCCTTTTTTGCTTCTAAATATGATAAGGAACCGCAAATTCCAATCTATAGAATATCCGAATAACCTCAATAATCAGATAAGACATGGATCAAGACATCAAACGAACAACCCGAACATGAGATTATTTATACTAGTAACATACGGATTTGAGCTAATGTCTTGCTTTTGATCCACACCTTTGTGTCTATTCTTTTGTCACTAAGCCAAAATGAGGGATTGCATGTAATCTTTTCTGCAATCGATTGTGATGTTATTCCTGAAATGGTGGGTCTTCATCGGTCGTGCCCTAAAGCAAGAAGTTTAATTGTGACATTATTCCTGAAATTGCATAAAGTTACTTCATTATAAGTTCCATTAGGTCAATAATTTACTGTCGTGTTTGTCGGTCGTGCCCTAGGACACTCCCGTTTTAGTTCTTATTAATTTGTAGGGAAAAGTACCAAAAAGTCCTAAACCTATTGCATTGGTATCAATTCAGTTCTAAACTTTTCAATTGGACCAATTCAGTCCTAAACTTTTTACTATTGGTACCAATTCAGTCCATCCGGCCAATTTTGGCCGGCCGACGATGACGTGGACGTCGGCCGGTGGCCGAATGCTGACGTGGAATTTTTAATTATTTTTCGAATTTTTTTAATTTTTTAATATTTTTTAATAATTTTTTTCTTTTTTCTTTCCTTTTTCCTTTTTTTTTTTTGGCCTTCTTCCTAGCGTGGCCGGCGAGCCTCCGGTGAGGCTCGCCGGCCACTGGGCGAGGGCCGCGAAGCCCTCGCCTGCCGCCGGCGAGGGTCGCGGCCCTCACCCGGCCTCTCCCAAGGCCGCCGGTGAGGCGGCTTCGCTCGGATTTGGGCGAGGCCAGCCTCGGCCGCGGCCCTGGGCGAGGGCCACGAAGCCCTCGCCGGCCGCCGGCGAGGGTCGCGGCCCTCGCTCGGCCTCGCCCGGGCCGCGGGCAAGGCCAACCTCGCCCAAATCTGGGCTAAGCCGCCTCGCCTGCGACCCTGGGCAAGGCCGAGCGAGGGCTGTGACCCTCGCTGGCGGCTGGTGAGGGCTGCTCGTCCTCACCTGGGGCCGCGGCCGAGGCTGGCCTCGCTCGATCCGGGTGAAGCCGCCTCGCCGGTGGCCTTGGGAGAGGCCGGGCGAGGGCCGCGACCCTTGCCGATGGCGGCGAGGGCTTCGTGGCGGCCCTCGCCCGGTGGCCGGCGAGCCTCACCGGAGGCTCGCCGGCCACACTAGGAAGAAGACCAAAAAAAAAAAAAAAAAAATATTAAAAAAATATTTAAAAATATTTAAAAAAATTCAAAAAAATAATTAAAAATCATAAAAATTCCACGTCGCATCCGGCCACCGGCTGACGTCCATGTCAGCGTCGGCCGGCCAAAATTGGCCGAATGGACTAAATTGGTACCGATAGTAAAAGGTTTAGGACTGAATTGGTCCAATTGAAAAGTTTAGGACTGAATTGGTACCAATGCAATAGGTTTAGGACTTTTTTTGTACTTTTCCCTTAATTTGTATTAACATCAAAACACATCATCTACAACTTTGGTTAAAAAAATTTAGTGATTGACTTAGGAAAATGGTGTCAATTGATGTAATCGTAGACTTGATCATAAGTTTGACGACTTGCAGGTATTCCAATAAAATGGGAGGTTTGATTGAAAATTTTACACTTTTCGGCGGGCTCAAGCAATGCATTCTAGGGCCTTGTTAGTGAGTGGCCTAGGCCTAAGCAATGGCTTTGAGGCTCGGCTTAGTTCGTCCATTAATTTATTTACATCGATAAAATATTTATTTTAGTTTATCTACCTCAAAATACAAACTTGGTAAATATTGAAAGTGAAAGTGAGGCTTAAAACAGAAGAAGAAAAGTATTTCATGACACAATTAAAGTACAACACCAAAAAATTATGGAATTATTATCTAATTACGTTTCCATTTTATCTATTTCTTTAGCTCAGCTTTTTTTGCTTTAAAAAGCAAGACATTCCCCATGTGATTGGGCCAATGAATTCAAGTGAGTGAGCTTGGTACTTGTCAAAACCAGCTGATTGGGTTTCGACATGGCCCTTAAAAGCTCGAACCAAACTTGTTCAGTGATAAGGTCTAATTAAGTGTATCTTGTCACATCATTTGCAGATGTGTTTTCCTCTGTATCCGATGTTTTAGCGTTCGTGTCATATGAAAGCGCCACTACCAGCCCTAAGAAAGGATGGAATAGGTCCCTTGAACATGGAAAAAGTATTAAAAAGTCATAAACTTATGGCATTAATATCAATTTAGTTATAAACCTTTTAATTAGACCAATTTAGTCCTAAACTTTTTCACATTAATATCAATTTAGTCCATCCGATCAATTTTACCCTTGCGATGCTGATGTGTGGCCGATGAACACTAACATAGCAATTGCCCCACTAGCTCGAAGGAACTCCTTTGTTTCGGATTTCAATTGCAGCCGCTACTTCCTTTCAATTTAGCCAAATTTTGACCTTTTGTTTAGTCCGATTTCATGGCCAACGTAAGAACAAGGTGACGAGACTTAGTGGGGCACAGTGGTGCCAGGAGTTCCTTCGAGCTTTGAGGGCCTTAAGAGTTCCGTCGCTCCAAATCTTCTGTTGTGGGGCCTGAGGTATTAAAAATTACCTTGTCTCTAATCACTAGATGCAATGAAATGAATGCAAAATCTGGTGGGGTCGGTGTTTTTTGAGGGATCGAATTTCACCGTTATCGGTTAATTTGATTCCTTTTTTTTTATATATAATATACATGATCAATAATTTTTTTTTTTTACTATGATGCTTCTAGTTTTCAAATGCAGAGAAATGAAATACGGTCCAAGATGCTGCAAAATCAATCAATTTTTGGTTTGGGGTTGAATTCTAGACTTATCAGCGAACTTGGTCCCTAATTTTAATTTTAATTTTTTAAAGAATTGCAATAACGATCTATCCATGAAAACTTAGATGTCAACGATTTTATAAAACGTCGTCATTAAAAAAAATTCAAATTTATGATGTTTGTCGTTAGTCATTACAGATCATCGTCAACCTTCATAAAACATTGTCTTATATACATATCGCATTCCAAAATTAGTGTTCCAATAATAAAACACCAAACTAGTGTAAAATAATGTACTGATTTAGCAATTGACCTCAAACCCGTCTCACTACCCAGCACCAAAAACTCATTTACCTAACATTAGAGTGATCGGATCCCTGATTATGTACATGCCCGCTTGCTTCCCTAGGGACATTCTTGACCATCGACTAAGGACCTTCACTAAATATGGATCTCAAAGTAGGGAAATTAATGCTAATTTTTAGAACAACCTATTTCAGTAAATTATATACTTATTATACTTCAAGCTAAAATAGAATCAAGAAATTCCAAGTTCGATTTATGATACTCCATTCAATCCCTGATGGATTTCCGTCACACGTTTCAGATATAAATAATGACGCATGTTGTTCTCCAACCTTTTAAACTTCAATATATAGTGTTCTGTGCTAAATTTCAAGTATAACCCAACATGTGTCAACTTATTGGAAAACGACATGCTCCTTTTGTCAATCTAAACATGTAGGAGAGGAATGGTGCGATCATGATATCTCCTCGTATTTTCAGCAATTCTCAAATGGAAAAACTCTTACGTCCAATCTTATTTATTCACGAAGTTTCGTACAAACACTAAGACTCCGTTCATTTTATGGATAACAACTTCCACAAAAACTTTTCCCGGATAATTCAGCGTTCGATTCACGGGAAATAAATTAGTTAAGACGCTAACGGAAGAAACAACTTTAAAAATGGGGAAAATATTTTTCGCTTTTCAAAAAGTGGAAGACATTTTCCATCTCCTTTCTTTCACTTCTACACCAAGCACTTTTTTTTTACCAAATATCTTTTTGTTTGTTTTTTTTTTTTGAAAAAGTTGAGTTTTTAATTATTATTAATTATTATTTTAATTTCTTTTCTTTTCTTTTTTTCTTCTTCTTTAGCCGGTCGAGGGCCACAGCGTGAGTCCACGATTGGCTATAGGAGAGCTCAAACCTCGCTAGATTCCAATGAGGTCAAGCCTTGCTAAATCTAAAGAGGCCCAAACTTGCTCAAGGCCACCAAGTGAGCTCGGGTCTTACCAAATCTAGCAAGTTGGGAGGGACTCAAGCCTCACTTAAGATCGCTAGAGGTTGATGAGGCTCTGGCCACCTCAGGTGAGGCTTGAGGTTGCTTGTGACCAATCACTGACTATCACCGTGGTTGGCGATCGATTGAGAAAGAAGAAAAAGAGAAAAAAGAAAGAATGAAAAGAAAAATAATTAAAAATTTAAATTCTTATGGTAATTTTCCTCAAAAAATCAAATCATATATTAAATGGCAGAAAATATTTTCTAATTTATTTTCAAATTTGAGCTGAATATAAAAAAATATTATCACTTTTTTGGAAAATAACTTTTTAAAAAATATTTTTTAAAAATGTGACATCTTCCACCAAATTGACGGGTAGTAATCATTGTGTGATTTCATAGAGTCTATCATGTGCGTGCAGATGTCAAAATGAATTGACATAATAGGGACCGTACTGAAGAAACTCCGGAACGAAATCCTGATCCACACGTTGAAGTTGTCCTCCTCGCCAAGCTTACTGCGTAAGCCTTCTCTCTCTTGGGCGGGTGGCTTCCTTTAGAAGCTGGGGACCGACTTTCCTGTCCACACGCAGTACGTCGGTGGATCCCAGGGCTTTGCGATTCGGACAGCCAGTCTCCTCATTTCTCGCTCTCTGCAACTGCTTCCTCGGAAGCGACAGGCGCATAACTCGCAATTCTTTGTCTCGGTCGTGCGAGTTTTCTTCCTTTACAGAGAAGAAGACGCGTTGCATACGCTCTCAAAACTTGATTACCATATGATTTCCCCTGTGAAGTAATTATTTTAGATTGAGCTTCATGAGAGTAATTTATCAGATCTTGTGGTGGGAAAACGACCAAGCCAGGGTTTGATTTTTTTTTATTGAACATACGAACGTAAGAAAAGGCAAAAGTACATAAAAAGTCCTAAATTTATGACATTAATATTAATTCAGTCCTAAATATTTTAATTGGACAAATTTAGTCCTTTTTTTTTTTACATTTGTACAAATTCAGCTCATTTGGCCAATTTTGACTGGCCTATGTTGAAGTTAATGTTAGCTGGTGTTGGCCGTCCGGTCAACGTTGATGTGATAATTTTTTAATAAATTTTATTTTTTCGAATTTTTGTATTAGTTATTTTTTTTTCTTTTTTCTCTTCTTCCTCCTTGCATTTCTTCTCCCTATAGTGGCCAGCAAGGCTCCGACGAGCCTCGCCAGCCATTGGGTGATGGCTGCAAAGCCTTCGCTCGCCACTAGGTGATGGTAGCAAAGCCCTCCCCGGTCGCCTCATTTGCGACCTTGGGCAAGGTTGAATGAGGCTTGCAACCCTCGTTGACGGCAGGTGAGGGCTTCGCACCCCTCTCCTAGTGGCTGGTGAGCCTTGCCGGAGCCTTGCTAACCACCGCAGGGAGAAGGAACCTAAAGAGGAAGAAGAGAAAAAGAAAAAGAACAAGAAAATAAATAAAATTTAAAAACTTAAAAATTATTTAAAATTTGCCTTGTATGGCTAGCGTTGGTTGGCATTTACATTAGCGCCAACCAACCAAAATTAGCTAGAAAAATTGAATTGGTACTAAAGTGAAAAAAATTATGACTAAATTGATCAAATCGAAATGTTTATGACTAAATTGGTACCAATGTCATAAATTTAAAAGTTTTTTGATACTTTTCTCCCTTGACCATAATTGACTTGGGGATTGGGACTAGATGCCCCTTATTTCTTTTTCTTTTTCTCTTCTTCCTTCTTGGCAGAAAATATTTTCTAATTTATTTTCAAATTTGAGCTGAATATCAAAAAACATTATCACTTTTTTGAAAAATAACTCTTTAAAAAATATTTTTGAAAAACGTAGTATCTTCCGGGAAATTAACGGAGTCTGACCGTTGTATGATTTCACTGACTCTATCATGTGTGCGCAGAAGTCAGAATGAATCGACATAAAGCGAACCGTACTGAAGAAACTTTGGAACGAAACGCTGATCCACACGTTGAAGTTGTCGTCCTCACAAAGCTTACTGCATAAGCCTTCTCTCTCTTGGGCGGGTGGCTTCCTTTGGAAGCTGAGGACCGACTTTCCCGTCCACACACAGTACGTCGGCAGATCCAAGGGTTCTGCGATTCAGACAGCCAGTATTTTCAAGTTTAAGCTATTATCATTTTTTTTAAAAATAACTATTTAAAAAATATTTTTAGAAAACGTAATATCTTTCGTGAAATTGACGAAGTCTAACCGTTGTACGATTTCACTGAGTCTATCAGTCTATATGTGGGCGCAGAAGTCAAAATGAATCGACATAAAGGGGACCGTACTGAAGAAACTTTAGAACGAAATGCTGATCCACACGTTGAAGTTGTCGTCCTCACCAAGCTTACTGCATAAGCCTTCTCTCTCTTGCGCGTGTGGCTTCCTTTGGAAGCTGAGGACCGACTTTCTCTGCAATTCAGACAGCCAGTATCCTCCTCATTTCTCGCTGTCTGCAACTGCTTCCTCGGAAGCGACAAGCACAAAACTCACAATTCTTTGTCTCGGTTGGGCGAGTTCTCTTCCTTTACAGAGAAGAAGATGTGTTGTGTACATTCTCAAAACTTGATTGCCATATGATTTCACCTATGAAGTAATTATTTTAGATTGAGCTTCATGAGAGGAATTTATTAGATCTTTTTGTGGTGGGAAAACGACCAAGCCAGGGTTTAAGTTTGCGATTGAGCATATGAACGTAAGAAAAGGCAAAAAGTACCAATTTTGACTAGGTGGTGCCGACGTGAATTCTAGTTAGCGAACGCTAATATGATCATTTTTAAATAATTTTTATTTTTTTCTAATTTTTTTCTTTTTCCTTTTCTATTTTATCTTCTTCCTCCTTGGGTTTCTTCTCTCTACAATGGCCGGAGAGGCTTGTAATTTTAAAAAAAAAAAATTTATTTTTTTCTAATTTTTGTATTAATTTTTTTCTTTTTCCTTTCCCTTTTCTTTTTCTTTTTTCTCTTCTTCCTCCTTGGGTTTCTTCTCCTTACAATGGCCATCAAGGCTCCAACGAGCCTCGGTTGGGTCGGGCAGGGCCTCCCTCACCCGATTTGGTGAGGGCAACCTGCCCTCGTCGGCGCCCAACGTCGGCGAGGGTGGCCCTAGCCAGCCCAGGCGAGGGAGACCCTCGCCTGACGCAATTGAGAGCCGCCCTCGCCTAAGTCTGGCTTCCCTCCGCCATGGATGACGATGGGAAGAGAGAAGAAAAAAAAAGGAAAAACAGAAAAAATAAGATAAAAATGTCATTGGTGTGGTAAATGTGTTGCAATTAGCAAAGTTTGGGGTTTTTCATATTACAAAAAAAAAAAAAAAAAGTTTGGGGTAAATTTGTCATTTTAGGAAAAGTTTGAGATTTTTAGTGATCTTTTCCTTCGAATAAATATCAGAACCCTCGCACATCACATTAAAGAAATTAAAATTAAAGTACTTTTGCTTTGCTTTTCCATTTCTAGATTGAAAAGATGCCAAAACCCATATCATTCGACCAGGGAAAAAAATTTGTTGGATGACTTTCCCATTCAAAAGGAGATTTTGTGAAAAATCTTTCCCTTTTGGGAGAAAAAGAATATTAATATACTGAAAAGGTTAATTGATTTGTGATAATGATTTAACCTTTGTGTTCATATTTACAGAGTAAATAAATATCATTAAATCATTAAATGAGGGTTTTATTCATTTTTCTAGAGGTCATCCGGAGGAGGGTCATTGTTAATATGAGGCACCAACTTGTCCTTTATATGGACCCTTCGGTTTTGTTAATTATTTTGTGTTATCCCCACTTTCTTCTTTATTACCTTAAATATTACTTTTTCTTCCCTAAACTTTTTAGGATGTTTCTT
The DNA here is from genome assembly GCA_014182715.1 of Eucalyptus cloeziana. Lineage (NCBI taxonomy): Eukaryota > Viridiplantae > Streptophyta > Magnoliopsida > Myrtales > Myrtaceae > Eucalyptus > Eucalyptus cloeziana. Next base: position 10,491,914 of record CM024640.1, read on the forward strand.
AATCGACAATGCTATGTTATATATAAATTTATGTGCTATGCTACTTGGCAAACTATAAATGGACAATAAGCCATATTCAATAATTCATAACAATATGCCACATAACTTATAATGCCAAATGTATATAACAGTTTTAATGTTCTCTTTCTTGTTTCTGTGGTAGAAGTGAAAACAAGCCAAACGTTGGAAATATGAATAACACTACAGGTATTAAGACTTTACTCGTGTTTCCTACAGTAAATAGCGAGCTATGTGGCGTGCGCCATGTAATCAATTATGTGTAGAATCAACATAGGAATAATCTTTGTAAAAAGGAAAAAACATAATTGGGGCAAGATCATTTAAAAGAAATTTAGTTTTTCATTTCGCCATCTTCTCTTCTCAAAATTACACAAAAATCTTCTCAAGCATTATTTCCAACTGCCATTAAAGTTTGTCTGACCAACGTTGAAACTATTCGAATGGTTTTTAAATTGTTATACCGAAATGCATTGTAATTATACTTTTTCACGTCGATCTTTACTATTTCACCATATTTATATAATTTTTATTAACTTCGCCTTCACTAGAGTTAACGTTCACGCTGAACTTAAACCCAAGAAGATAGAGATTTATCATGTGACCCCAAAGACATATCAAAATAGTTTATTATAAATAATATAGTATGAAATTGAAAATCTTGAGTCATTTAGCAGTTGTATGTAGATGGTCTTCAAAACGAAATTTTGTTTGATCATCCTTATAAAGTTCAAATTTCTTCAATACCTTTATTTCTCTTTTCCTTTTCTACAATCACTTCCGCATTATTCTTATCTTAAGTGACGTCCGCCTCATCATAATATCTCTCGTTTTCGTCATGCAAGATTAAGTCACGTGTAGGTGAACCAAATTGACAGAAAGAAATATGATATTTTAGGTGTGATCCATACTTATGTTTTTGAAAAGCTCTAATTCGTATTAATGGGTGGATACGTATTAAGTGCGACCTTTTAAAACTAGGTTATATTATCACGAAAAGTGATTTTTCGCAAACTTTGTGAAGATTATTTTGAACAACTTATCTTTAACCAAAATTGGAGAGTTGATTATGAAACGCAATAATAGAGGTTGAAATAGCGTGGTGGTTGGGCATAATTTGAGGGTGGACATATTGATAACACATTTGACGGAATATTTGGTCTTCGTCTCCATGGACTTGTCAATCCTCACGTAATTGACGGGGTATCAATTGACTAGATAAGTCCATCCTTATTTGGGAAATAGCGTGGTGGTTGGGTATAATTTGAGGGTGGACATATTGGTAACACATTTGATGGAATATTCGGTCTTCGTCTCCATGGACTTGTCAATCCTCACGTAATTGACGAGGTATCAATTGATTAGATAAGTCCATCTTATTTGGGAAATAGCGTGGTGGTTGGGGATAATTTGAGGGTGGACATATTGATAACACATTTGATGGAATGTTTGGTCTTCGTCTCCATGGACTTGTCAATCCTCACGTAATTGACGAGGTATCAATTGATTAGATAAGTCCATCTTATTTGGGAAATAGCATGGTGGTTGGGGATAATTTGAGGGTGGACATATTGATAACACATTTGATAGAATGTTTGGTCTTTGTCTCCATGGACTTGTCAATCCTCACGTAATTGATGAGGTATCAATTGACTAGATAAGTCCATCATTATCAAAAAAAGTCGTATATCTATTGTAATTGTGCCAATTTAATCATAAACATTTCTTCTTCTTCTTTTACAATTCAGTCATAATTTGTTTTGCATTTATACTAATTCAATGCATTCGGCCAATTTTGGCCTATCGGCGTTGACGTAGATGCCGATTGGCACAAATTGTTTGGCCAACGCTAATGTGACAATTTTTAAATAATATTTTATTTCTCTTGGAATTTTTATTTTTTTATTTTTTTTTTCATTTTGTTCCTACTCTTCTTTGTCTTTTTCCCATAGTGGCCAACGAGGGTCACGAACCCTTGCTAACCATTGGGCAAGGGCAGCCTTGCCATGGCCTCACCGGCCACGAGCAAAAATGGTCTCACTTGTGATTGGGGAGGCCATGGCCACCTTTGAATGGGCTAGCAAGGCTACCCTTGCCTATGGCTTCTAGGCCTTCGTGAGGCACCTCATGGTCCTCCCCCCCACCTTCCTCTCTCTATGTGTACCAATGGTTGTTGGTCTTGATTGAGCCTTGTTGCCACACTTCAATTTTGATTTAAGGCGGTCGTGCAAAGGCTTGGAGGCTGCGGGTGAAGGTGGCCATGGCCTTGCAACCATAGAGGAGGCCACCTTTGCCCGCGATCGGCAAGGCCATGGTGAGGCTAGCCTCACCCAAATCTAGGCCAAGCCGCCTCACCCGTAGTCCACAAGCCTCGCCTAGTGGCCAGCGAGCCTCACTAGCCACTGTATGGAAAAGAAAAGAAGAGTATGAAGAAAATGAAAAAGAAAAAAAAACTAATTAAAAGATTCAAAAAAATAAAAGGTAGAAATTTTTAGTACTCAATCAGTATAATTGAAATGTTTAGAACTGAATTGGTAGAAACACAATAGATATATGACTTTTTAGGTAATTTACCCAAATTTAATGCAAATTGTTAATACATTTGGCATTTCTATAACCTCAATTAAGAGGGCACCAAATAATATTTTCAGTGGTCTAATTTTTTTATTTGTTCAAATGTGATCAGGTCTAATTAAGTGTATCTGATCAAGTCAAATTCAGATATATATAAGTTTTTCCCTATATTTGATGTTTTATCTCATGGAGCGTTCGCGTCATATGAAATTGCACTACCAGCTCTAAGAATGGGATAGGACGAGGCCATTTGACCATAATTAACGCGGGGATTGGGACTAGGCGCCCTTATTCCCTCCATCCTAGGGCTAGGGGTGAGCTCAACTAGCAAGTAATTGCATTAAAAGTTAATTAAAAAAGAAGGATGCGATAATACATTAGGAGATAATTTGAATGGGAAATACAAGTGTGAAGACTCAAAACAAGCTTGTGGGTTTCATTCAACCGACCAATGGAAACTTCACAAATCATTTGATAAAGAGGATTTAATGCATATTTCTAGTACATTTAGCATTTCTTTAACCTCAATCAAGAAGGCACCATATAATATTTTCAGAAGTTATCATCAAATTTTTAATCGCAACCAAAAATAAATATATTACTCATAGATATAATATTTTTGGAACGCGCTTTCCTACAAACATGAGTTAAAAAAATTGAGATTGCATCAGGCTTGACTACTTGAGCTTGATGTTTCAGCTTTTGGTGCCCGACTTATAATTGACTTGGACTTTAAACCAATTTCGTGTGAAAAGCCAAAAGAAACAATCAAAAGCAAGGGAGAAAACTTTTACCAAAGACATGACAGATGTAAAAGGAATTTTGTGGAACGAGAGAAAAGAGTTCCAAATTAACTTCACCTTTTAATGAGTCTCATGTTCATATAAATTATCGACGGAGGCACTTTTTGTCAAGGATATGAAAGCTTCATTCGTACTCAATCCTCTTGCGATTGACGGTGAATTATAAGGCACCAATTTGTTCATTCTTCAGCCTTTGGTCTTCGTCTCCATGGACTTCATAGAATCCGAGGCACCAATATTGATATTGCTTTTTCTCCCCTCAACTTTATAAAGGAGTGTCCTATTGGACAATGCTATCTTATAGATTAGTATTGATATACCAAACCACATGGCAGATCAAAAGCGAATAATAAGCCATATTCGATAATTAATGACAATATGCCATGTCACTTATTACACCAAATTTATGAAACATTCTTAGTGTTTTTGACATTTCTCTTTCTTGTTTTGGTTGTAAACGTGAAAACTAGTGAGACGTTGATAAATGAATGACACCACTACATGTACTAAGACTTTACTAGAATGTTCTAAATGAAATGGTGTGTAGTGCGGTATGCACCTGTGTCACCAAATAAGTGTGGAATCAGCATTATTATGGAGTTTGTGAAAAGGAGAAAAGAGATAAATTGAGCAAGATCAATTTAAGGAAATTTACTTTTCTATTCCACCATCATTTCTTCTCAAAATTACACAAAGTGCTCTCACGCATTACGGAGCCTCCATTAAAATTTGACTAACAATCATTGAAGCAATCCAATGATGCATATAGCACTTTGCCTTTACAAGATTCAAGAAATAACTCCCAAGGGGTGGGACTTTGTCCCAAGTGATACTTAGTTCTAGAGCTGAGGAAAAAAAAGAAGATCTAAGCAATGAGTTGGCTTAGATCAGATGGCCAACATTTTCATGTTCAAAGAGGTCCGACATGACATTTAGGACTCCCCCTATCCTTCTTTGTTATTACTCCCAACTTTTTTATGGTGTTTCCTATTAGATGATGCTATGCTATATATTAATGTTTGAATCGACGGCACAGCGGAAGCGGATCGTAATTTTATAATTATGTCGGGAGTTATAGAAATTGTCAGAAATAAAACGAGGAACAATAAATAAATAAATAAAAGGACACTAGAAATTTACGTGATTCGATCCGAATATTGGAACCTACGTCCACGGGGAGAGCCAGCAAAATAATCCACTATAAATCAGAGAATTACAAGATTACAATCACTTATATACTCAAGTGTTTCCCACCCTATAGGGGTGAGCGGTTCCCGGTTCCTTACGGGTTCCGCTTGGAACCTGGAACCTACCCTCGGAGTACGGGTTCCTCATTTTTGGAACCTGGAACCTACCCGAGAACCAAGAACCTGGAACCTACCCATCACGGGTTCCGGGTCGGTTCCGAGTTCCAACGGGTTTTTTTTTTTTTTTTTTTTTCATTTTTAGTTAAAAAAAATGGAAATGAATGCAGCAATAATAACAACATAGCCATGAATCCTACAACTGATGCTAGAACACACTTCACATGCTAAACCGACTTGAAGCTACCGAAGATGCCCATAAACCGATGATTACTCTCATTTAGACATTGCGATGGCAAACCGGTTGGTAGGCGAAATTGGGGCACTTACATCACTACTGCATACATACCACATAAGTTGAAATTCCTCATAATTGACACAACTAAAAGCTCCCCAATGTCTGGAAGGACAACCACTAATAATCACCACCACAGTATGAGAACAAGCACCGTGACCTCAACAAGCACTTAACAGAAAAAGCGGGTCCAACACAAGCCTATAAGTCTCATCTAAATAAGAAGATAAGGCCAATCATTAGCAGAACCGATCAAAGGCGCTGAATGTTGAACACAATGTGTTGTAACGGCGACGAGCTTAACAAGACATAAAGTTGAAGCAACATTAAAATTCACAAAAATCCCATCCCTGATACTATCAAAACCACATGAAGCAACAGAAACTACCACAATTCGCGATCATCGGATATAAAAAATGCTCTAGAGTAACAAAGCAGCACTAAATCTAAGCAGCTATTTGCTTCCTTACAAGTCTTCAATTCGCTTAAAAGCAATGATCAGAAAAGCATCGAGAGGTCTCTTTCGCAACAACTAAAAAGCTCTAACCCAAAGCAAAAGCACCTCCTCCCATGAAAACACCTCGAACCCAAGCTTGGTGCGGTGCCGGTGCGCTTCGCGTTGTACCTGAACGATTTCGGCGACAAAAATTAGGCCACAAAAAAATAAAATAAAATAAAAAAGACAGCTTTTTTGGGACAAAACATGAAGGAATTGGATATGAACCCGATGGTGTTGTCGGTCCGCATGCGAATCCAGTGAGGGATGGGCCTGTTCTGCCTCATCTTCTTCGCCAGCTTCTTCTTGATCCGGCGACGGCGAGCACAAAGCAACGGTGGCGCGACGGCGACGAAGGAACGAGTCTCACGGCAGCATGAACGGCGCAGCGAAGATGGCGGCGGTCGCGGCTCAACCCACAGCCAACGGGGGAAGAGCTCGGTTCGGGCGGAGGTGGTGACGGTTCAGAGCAACGACGGCCCGGATGGCTGAGCGAGCGGCGGCAAGAGGTGGTGACGGTGGCGGTGCCTCACGGCGGCGCGGACGGTGAGACGGCTCGTCGGGCTCAACGGCGAGACGGCTCGTCGGACGAGCAGTGGGTGGTGGGAGTTCGGTGGCCAAGAGATGGTGGTGAGTAGGGCGTGGGGCGGCGGTGTGGTGGTGGGTGAAGCGCGGCCGGTGAGAGGAAGGAAGAAGAAGAAGAAGAAGAAGATGGGGGTTTCGGCCGAAGAAGAAGAAGATGGGAGGTTTCGACCGAGAGAGGGAAAGAGAAGAGAGAGAGAGAGAGAGAGAAGAAAAAGTTGGGGGGCAAGGAAGTGACGTGATGTGAAGAGGAAAAAGTGGAGAAGAGAGAGAGAGAGAAAAAGAAAGGGAAAGGGGGAAAATTGAACAAAATGGGGGAAATCACGCGGAGGAGGTTAGGGTTTTTATTTTTTTAACTTGGCCGGTTCCGGTTCCTCCGGTTCCGGTTCCTATGAGAACCGGAACCGGAACCGGGAACCGCCGGTTCCCAGAAAAAGAGAACCGGGAACCGGAATCGGTCCCCTTAGAACCGGGAACCGAACCGGAACCTCCGGTTCCCGGTTCTACCCGGGAACCACGCTCACCCCTATTACTTTGTACCCGATACAAACTGTGTTTAACAACTCTGCTCAATGGACTCGACTCTGCACAAACCTCTCTGAGCTCACGTCTCTCTCTCGAGCTCTTTATTTTCGCTGCTTCTCGAGCTGCAGACGTCTTCTCCTTTAATCGGTGGAAGGGAAGGAAACAAAACAAAAATTGTACTCCACAAATGTCAACGCCGTGCCGATCTTCAAAGCATGCGCCTCCATGCAATTAATGATAGCGTGTGTGAGCGTATGACCATCATGCACTGAAACAAGAAGAATAGCTTCTGCTTTCCCTCATTTATCCACAACAAGACGAAAGAAGTTCACAAAAGATGACCAAGAAGAGGAGAGAGTTCGGCGCCTACATGATAGGCTTCTGAGGCAGCAAGTGCTGACCAACTTTTTCCACGAGCATGCATGCACATGGCCATGTGCATGCATTTAATGATGTAGAAGAAATTCAGACGATCAACCCACCTTATTTCATGCTGACAAATGAGAAGAATCCCATGGATTGTAGCCTTCATTTCCAACGTGAAGCGCAGATCGAGGGCGGGATCCTTTCGACTCCTATCACACGCCATTTCTCATTAAAAGCTTTGCAGACGTTCTTTCTCGTTTTGGCATGTAAATCGTTTTATACGTATCGGGTATCGTATATGAATTCAAACTCAAGACATAATTTAACAGTTAATATTAATATACTAAACCAAATACCAGACTCTGAGTGGACTATAAGTCATATTCAATAACTAATAACAATATGTCACGTCAAATTCATCAAACAATCTTACCATCTGACTTTTTTTTCTTATTTTTATTGTAAAATTGAGAGCAAGCAAGACTTTAAAATAAGAGTAACACTACATAAACTGAGACTTTACTAGAGTTTCTCGATAAATGAAATGGGACACTATGTGCTGTGCGGCATGTCGTCAAATAAGAGTGGAATCAGCGTTAGTTTGTAAAATGGGGAAAAGTGATAAATGGGGCAAGTTCAATTAAAGGAAATTTTGTAGCAAAAAAATTAAAGGAAATTTTGTCGGCCCTCTAATATTCCGTGCAATCTGTAATATGCTTTGTTGGCTATACTTCTTGGCCATACTAGTAATGAAAATGCCTGTATTACCCTTAACATCAACAATATGAGGCGAGGTGACATTTGAATAAAAGGCAAAGTCGGAAGAAGGGAAATATCCCCAAACCTCCGCTCTGTTCTCCTTGTTTTCTTACAAATCTTTCTCTTCTAGGTCTAGTGACATTGGAAGGATAAAATTGCGATTTTGATCATATAAGATGGGCTGGCTCAACAAGTCTGCTCTCTATTTGTTATTCAAATCTTACGGATGAGAAAGATTTTCCAAGGCCATGAAGCCTTTGGTTGAAGGCTAATGATATTTTGGAGACCATCAAGCAGTTTCATTTAAGGACTAAAAGAGGAAAGGGCATGCATGCTAGGATAACATACATGTCCCAAATTTCATTAGTCTTCCTCTTGTTTTATGGTTATATGCATTGTTAGCTTATTCCATTTCTCTTCTTTTTTTTTTTCCTATGGGGTAATTGTCGTCAATTACATGCCGTTTCTGTTGAAATAAGTTACATGTCCCTATCCTATTCCTCTTCCCAATCGTTATTAAATTGATGGGAAATATGAGGCACCGGTTATTAAATCATGGCTTGAGTTTGAAGTAGGTACGAGACCCAACTCATTAAAGGATTCTGATCTGTTCAAATTATGGCGTTCCTTTTTAATCAGTATCATATTTTGATTTGTTGGGTGGTGCTACTTAACTATTAAATATATTGAAGGTTTGGTTCTGTTGAAGATAAATATCCAAGTTTAACCGACGGAGCAAACATTAGTCGGCCTCCACTCGAGGCGTACAGTTTTAGGCCTTATCTAATATCCTAAATAAGACCTACTGCTGAAGTCTCTATTTTATATCCCCGCACAAGAGGACTCTCTCTTTGGCGAAGAATAAAAGGGGGACGCACCAGTGACGCTCTCTTTGATCGCGCGGAGTTCTAAAAATGATGGATTTTGTGACGTGAGTCGCACAATGAGTTGTTCGATCAAGAAACACTGTGAATTTAGATGTAATCAAGGCATGGAAGACACTTGAACTTGCAAGCAATTGTAACTCTATGGTTCTCTGAGTTTCAGTGGATTATAGCTGCTTACTCTTCCAATTGCGTAGGTATCGATTTTCGGACCAAACTACGCAAATCTCAAGAGTTCTTTATTGTTTCTCGTTTATTTATCTGGTGATTTTGCATTAATTAATTAATTACAAGATTTGGTTAATTTCCATATTATTTCACAAGTCTTCAGTCTTCAGTCTTCAGGAGAGAGAGAGTTCACAGAACTTCCCATGCTAGAGTTAGTCAATAATTGATTTATGCATAGAGCATAGGTTTATAAATTCAGCTCAGACTGAAGTGAATCACCAGACGAGATGGGGAAAAAGTTGTTTCTTATTCTCAACTCTGCCCTCTTGTGGTGGTGGAGCTCAATCACTATCTCCGGAGCATACTCACAAAACCAAACAGATCTGCTCGCGTTAGCCTCCTTTAAAAACGCAATACACAAAGACCCATTTGGAGTCTTGAGCTTTTGGAATGATTCTACTCATCATTGTGAGTGGCAAGGTGTTTTGTGTAGCAAAAGGCATCCTGGGAGGGTCACGTCCCTAGTTCTAAGATCGCAAGGCTTGGAAGGCTTCCTATCTGCTCACATAGGTAACCTCTCTTTCCTAAGGGTCATGGTTTTACAGAACAACAGCTTCCATGGCGAAATCCAACCACAAATTGGCAACTTGTTTCGGCTCCGTAATCTCGATCTTAGTAACAACTCATTTGGCAAGCCAATACCCTCCAATCTTTCCTACTGCTTGAACCTCGAGATCCTGAATCTCATAGATAACCAACTTGAGGGGGGAATTCATTCCGATCTTGGTTCTTTAACAAGACTTAAACAATTGCGCTTGTCTAAGAACAGTCTTGTAGGTCCTATTCCTCGTTCGATTGGAAACCTCTCGCAGCTACAAAAGCTCTCCCTGGCACTAAATGTGTTGAGCGGAGAAATACCCAAGGAATTGTCCAGACTCAAGAGATTGACACTTTTCCAACTATTTTCCAACAAACTAACCGGTGAGGTTCCAACAGGGATTTTAAACATCTCTGACCTTCATGCATTCAGTGTTAGTTATAACCAGTTGTGGGGAAGTTTTCTCAATGATGTCGGCACCACTTCTCCTTCTCTCTACTTCCTGGGCGCCAGCAATAACTTGTTCACCGGGATGATTCCTTCAACGTTAACGAATGCCACAGGTCTTGAAAAGCTTTTACTTTTGAACAACAATTTCCATGGGCCAATACCGAAAAATCTAGGAAGGCTAAAGGGCCTTCATAAGATTTTATTGGGCTATAACCAATTTCAGGATGACTTGAGTTTTATTTCTTCTTTAGCTAATTGTTCCCACTTAAATACTCTCGCGGTGGAAAGGAACTTGATTCACGGATCGTTGCCGAGATCCTTCTCCAATCTCTCCACCAGCATTGAGTGCATTTCTATGTCAAGCAATCGGATCCAAGGATCTATTCCGTTAGCCCTCGGAAATCTCTTCAACTTGTCTGTCTTGGATTTGAGCAATAATTTTCTAACCGATTGCATTCCTCATTCCATCGGAGCACTTTCCAACTTGCATGGACTTAGTTTACATGGGAACATGTTGACTGGAGAGATACCGTCTTCAATTGGTAACATTACGTTGTTAAATCTCCTTGACCTTTCCTCCAACATTTTCCAAGGCCACATACCACAAAGTCTCGGCAACTGCAGGCAACTAATTAGGCTTGATCTTTCAAACAATAACCTAATTGGCTCAATTCCTATCGAAATCTCAGGTCTTTCTTCCTTGTCGATCAGCCTTAGTTTAGCAAATAATAATTTGAGTGGATCTGTTCCATTGCAAGTTGGATCTTTAAAGAATCTGGGCATATTAGATTTGTCTCACAACAGACTGACCGGCTTAATTCCGGCATCCATCAGCGAGTGCTTGGTATTGGAACGACTTTACTTAGAAGCTAATTATTTTCATGGTCAAATCCCCGAAGCTTTACGTCCATTACGGGGTCTACAAGAGCTGGACCTTTCCAATAATAATTTTTCTGGTCCAATCCCGAGCTTTCTCGCAAAGTTCTTACTACTCAAGTACTTGAATTTGTCCTTCAATCAACTAGAAGGACAAGTTCCAGAGGGGGGAGTTTTTCTTAATGCAAGTTCTGTATCGATTTATGGAAACACAGAACTGTGTGGAGGTGTTCCCAGTTTGAAGCTTCCTCTTTGCAAATCATCAAGCTCTAAGAAGTCTTCTTCAACCAAGGCCAGAGTAATATATGGGGTAGCTGGCAGTTTGTTATGTTTAGCTTTGTTGTTCCTATATCTGTCTATCTTTTACCGCAAAAAGAAGCAGACGACAACCAATGCCTCCACTTCATTATCTTTCGAGAACCAATTCTTGAGGATTTCTTATGAAGAACTCTTGAGAGCGACTAATAGATTCTCCGAGACCAATTTGATTGGTAAGGGGAGATACGGCACTGTTTTTAAGGGGATTCTTGATGGCGGTGCCACAATGGCGATAAAGGTGCTCGATCTAATGCAAAGAGGTGCTTCAAGGAGCTTTGTCTCCGAATGTCGAACTCTAGGAACCATTAGACACCAAAACCTCGTAAAGATACTAAGTGTCTGTTCGGGCATTGACTTTCGTGGCAATGACTTCAAAGCTCTAATATATGAGTTCATGGCTAATGAGAGCTTGGAGGAGTGGCTGCACCTTGGGACTATAGGACCAAATGATGAGTGTAACGAATCGAGAAATCTAAGACTAGTGCAGAGGTTAAACATCGCCATCGACATAGCTACTGCGATCCAATATCTCCACAAGGGTTGTTATCCAGCAATCGTTCATGGAGATTTGAAGCCAAGTAATGTGCTTTTGGACAATGACATGGTGGCTCGAGTTGGAGATTTCAGGCTTGCAAAGATCATTTCAACAATGTCTGTCGAAGCCACAAGAGTTCAGGACCAAGGTAGTTCAACTTCAACCGCAGTCAGAGGATCCATTGGCTATGTGCCTCCTGGTATGAAATTGTCATATTTTCTCAATTAGTTTTTATTTGATTGTGATAGTAATATGAGAGTGCCAAAAGTTTATATAAACAATGATTCTTGACATTATGTTATGATTTGTATGCTCTAATACCTCTTTCTCACAACTCAATAGCATTGGCAGAAAAAGAAAATACTTCTCTTTTTGCACAAAAAGATTACTAGTAGCTTGTCCTAATCATATTTGAAATTAAGATGAGAATGAACCATCATAATTTTGATCAATGAGTGGAAAATTTCTGGACAAAACTTGTGAATCCGTGCGAATAAATAGATTAAGCATATTGCGTCATCTCATATTTATATTTTCTCTCTATAATAAGTATTTTGTCTCACATAACATTCATGCCACTAAAACAGGTTGCGATTCTCTTTTGGTATGTCATGACTAAAGGTCTTGACAATAAGTAATTTTTCCTTCATGGCAGACCCTTTCATGACCTATAATTTAATATTTGAAAAATATATTAGATGACATGACATTTACGCCAGAAACCATTGGAGGATACACTAATTGACAACATGATGGGCTCAATCCAACTTTCACTTTCCCAAAACTTCTTGGTTAGAGCATATTAAGACAAATTTACACATTTACAAGTATAAATCCATCACCGTCAACAAATTACTCTAAGTCTCTTCTTTTTCCCCCACTGTGTTCATTTTTTGCCTGTTCTTCTAGGCATTTTCTTCTCGTCTTTGCATAAAAGAAAGTGTGGTATAGGTATTAAACAGAATCTGGATCATGAAAATGACAAGCCCCATGTGGATCTCACATGTTTCCAGTCAAAAAACCGGTGATTCAAATTTAGTTAACACATAAACTTCTACCAAGGCCTTCATCGAACATATATTCTTCTTTTCCTGTTTTCACCCGTGCCCTACTAGAGGACAAAGCCACTCTTGATGTTTAGGCAATTTGTGTAGCAAACATGCGACAACTTTGGTTGCACTTAGTAGTTTTGGAGAAGAAGAGTTCATATGTTGTTAGCTGATCTTTGGTGCACTTTATAAATTCCAAAATCTCATTTCTCTACTGTTGATGCATTTCTCAACGGTTGATGCACTTTATAAGAGTTCGTACGACAGGCACTAAACATCAGCCATGTACAGTAAACTAAACAAAAATTATACAAAGAGAAATGAAAGCAAAAAACCAGTAGGAGGCTTTAGGACCCCTTGCTTTGCTCGCGAGGACGATCCACTTGGTTTCGCCGTGCATGGCAAGCCCGACGAGAAGTCGGTGAGGGCTTGCAAGCCATCGCCTTATGTTGGTAGCGATTGGTGCGAGCCCTCACAACTTTGTCCTTGGCAAGCTCTTGCAAATAGACATCAAGAAAAATCCCATGTGATTTAAGAACTTTTCTATACAATTAATTCAAGAAAAAGTATCTATTCATTCCTATTTAATGTCTTGATGAAATTTTCAGAGTATGGCATGGGACACAAGGTTTCCACACTTGGGGATGCATATACTTACGGCATTCTATTATTGGAGATGTTCACTGGAAAGAGACCCACTGAAGAGGCCTTTGGGCACCATCTTAACTTGCACAACTTCGTTCGAATGGCTCTTCCGGATCGAGCAATGGACATCGTAGACTTAAGGCTTTGGAGTGAAGCTAGTGATCGACATCAAGAGATCAAGATCAAAGATTGTGTTATCTCTGTATTCGAAGTTGGAGTCGCATGTTCAATGGAATCACCACCAGATCGGATGGATATGACCGAGGCGATTAGGAAATTACACTTGATCAAGGTGAGTTACGAAGCCAAAGAGAGGAGGATTGGTATGTAGCTAAATCAGTTTTCTGATTTCATCTTGGAACTCTTTCATTAGTAGAGAAAATCATCGTGCAAAGGCAGTGCTAGCAAATTGACATGAATGTCTCCCTCACTAGCCTGCCTACCCATACCCATTATGTGTATTTTTTTATAATTACACCAATATCTATATTTAATAATCGTAGAAAGTGGATGTATGGTGTTAAGTCTATCTATTTCCACCAAGTAACCATGTAAAAGTTAATGAATTTGCTTATTTGCCCGGTTCTCTTCATTTCTGACACTATTGTGGATTGATGCATTGCTTAATTACCATGGCTGGGTCATTGCCCTTGCCCCTCTCTCTCCGCGCGCTTGTGTACTAGAATGTGACCTCACAAGCTCAAGGTCAACTCTTAATGTCATGCTTAACCGAGAGCCCGCGGTCAATTTGGAGACCAAGCTTGATCAAATCCAAAGACAAGGAGAGGGAGGCAACCTCATCACAAGATCATGAGCTCAAGGCCAATTCTTAATGTTGCCATTGAGAGTAACCTCACTGTCAATTGGAAGTCATGCTTGATCAAATTTGGGCGACGTTACCACCAAAATTATGTTGTGGTCATGTTGCCGACACCGGCTGCCACCGCGTGTGACCCCTACCTCCTCTCTGAACCTCCATTTCTTTATCTTTTTTATTTGCTATGTCATTGAATTACATAGTTTTTATATTTACTTTTTTTTTATTGATAGAGATATAGAGTTAACAAAGGCATAAATGGGACAAGATCAAAAAGGGAACATGGATGCATATATGTTGCACTTGTCAATGTGCTTATTACATTGTCTAATTATTCTCGTCAAGTCTTCCCACTCAACTAAACCTATCACTTTCTTCACCATTAGCCACCGTCTCTGGCCGTTGCAGCCAATTGTCATCACAGTCGCCTCCCCCACGTCTCGCCACTTTCTCCTTCGTGTTATCCACAACCATCTTTGCTCTCTCTATTTGCTGACTCAACACTCTCCCTCACCACCAAATCTCTGTGAGGTCTCGGCACCACCATTGATGACCTGATCTGGCCATGGCCTTAAGGTCTCACCAAGATCTTAGTGGACAAGCCAGATAAGGGGGAGGCGTCCCCGGATCTGGAGACGACCCTCTAACCTCATCACTTTATCGACAACTTGATCGTGATGACTAGGGGAGCTTGATACAAGGTCTTGAGACCAGCCCCGGTGGCATGAACTTGACATTTAGGCAGGCTCAGCCGCCCTTAGAGAGAGAGAGAGAGAGAGAGAGAGAGAGAGAGAGAGAGAGAGAGAGAGAGAGAGAGAGAGAGAGAGAGAGAGAGAGAGATTGGTGTTGGGATTTTGAGAAGTAATGGTGTAAGGAGTGAAATTAATAAGAGAGAATCGTGTCTTGGTTTGGTGTTGGAGACAACGAGATAGGTACATAAACGGTACAATGGATCATCCAACGGACATAAATAGGGATGGTGAAGGCCATAAAATACAATGCCTTAGATCTAGCATAAAATATGTAACCAGACGGCATAGTCACAAAAACACGAAGCAAACATAGACTAATTCATAATATGAACGGCCTAGGCTATTTTAGGCTCTACATGACTAGCCAACTATCAATAGAGTGCGAGGTCTTACAATAGCGTGCCATCAAGAAGCTCAAGTTCGGCATTAAGATCACCAATATCGGGGGCGGTAGACTTCCCCGGATTGAGATCAAAACAAGAACAATATAGCGAGAAAATGTTGAATTGTGTATTGCTTTAATGAACAATGTATAACATTATACAGGCACTTGTATCCAGAACAATAAACACAAAACGAGAAGTAAGCTAAATCAAGGTTTAATAAAAACACCGGAATCAATTATGACCAATTACAATCCACACAAAGTCACATAAACTTGCACATTTCCTAACGATTGGAATCATCATAACAATAAACAAGTGCTTTTTAGAATTTCTCTATGAAAGTTTGAGGTTGAAATTGTTGGATGAAATCCCTTAAAGTATTTTGAAGTTGACAAAACAGTTTTATCAGTCTAGTCTGAAGACTTACAGACTCTTTTGTCAAAGTCTGAAGATCAAAGTCTGAAGATTAAAGTCTGAAGATTAAAGTCGAAGCTAGCAAGACTCAAGACTTATATTTCAAAGTCTACTCACATGGACGGTTTTCGGGACGACGTTTATTCGATCTTATATGATCTTTATTCTAATGACTAGTGGATATCTTTCTCTTTTGGATTCAGCACTAAACGATCTTAGTTTTATATGGAATATGTTTAGATTCTTTGACGACTTCGCAACTTATATTTGGAAGGATCTACTTATGGAAACCGAGATCCTGATTGTATGGGCGAGCAGGATTGATGGGCTATCAACACTTACCTTATAGAGCTCGAGATCTCTAATTGATTCTGTCCAACGGGTTGATTGGAAGAACTTCTTTAGAAGGTGCCAACGGTATTGAAGGCATGAAGAAGTATATAAGAGAGATGCTCTAGTTGTTGAAGGGTGCGGATAGAAGAATTCCAAAGTCTGAATCTCATTTTCTATTTTGCGATATCATTCTTTAAGCGTTACATGTAATCAAAAGAGAGATCATATTGTAGACCTTGAGGAAGTGTAGTAGAGTAATCTACACTGTGGACTCAAGAGCGTGAGACTGTAATCACTCTTATTGATTCTTAGTGAAATCCAGCGAGAAGGGCTGTCCGTGCGGGAGAGTGGACGTAGGCTTGATCTAAGCCGAACCACTATAAATCTGGAGTCTTGATTCTCTATCCCTAATCCTTTATATTGTTAACTTGTTTTCATTTGCTGCAATCGTTGATTTTAAATTACTTATATCTCATTCGGTTTAAATTGTTAAAATCGCTTTAAACACCTATTCACCCCCCTCTAGGTGCTAATTCTAGTTCTAACAATTGGTATCAGAGCTTGTGTACTTGTTTATAAGAAGTGTCTTTACTTCTAAGTAAAAGATCTATGGCTAGTATCTTTGCCTACGGGGTTGGTTGAAGGTCAAAACAATACGAGACCTCCATACTTTGACGGAAAGGATTACAGCATATGGAAAAATAAGATGAAGGCATTCCTAAGATCGAAAGATCCTTTGGAATGGGAAGTGGTTGATAAAGGAATCATTCATGTTGCTGCATCAGACTCAGAGAGAGGAAAAGAACCTGCTGTTCCTACTCTTTTGACTCAAGAAGAAATCACCAAGAGATAGACTCTCGACGCCAAAGCTATTTACTCTTTATATTGTGCATTATCCCCTACTGAATATAATAGAATATTTTCTTGTGATACGGCAAAAGAAGTATAGGATAGGCTTCACATTACCTATGAAAGAACTGATCGTGTGAAAGAAACAAGGATCAACATTCTCTTGGGACAATATGAAGTCTTTAAGATGAGATCAGGAGAATCGATTACTGACATGTTTAGTCGCTTTACTGAAATTGTGAATGGTCTTGAATATCAGGGACATCCAATCTCAAGACATATGAAGGTCAACAAACTTCTTCGAGGACTCTCAAAATACTGGAATTATATAAAAACCTCAATAAGAGAGACACAGAGGATAGCTCCACTTTCTGTAGATGAATTGGTTGGGACTCTTCAATCCTATGAAGTAGAACAGACCAACGAAGAGGAAGACTCAAAAGGTAATAAATCTATTGCCTTAAAGTTTAATGACTATTATGATGTTACAGACTCTGAAGAAGATCTAGATGATGAAGAACTGGCACTTATGATAAAAAGATTCAGAAAATTGAACAGAAAAGGAAGGAAATTCAATTGGAAAAAACAAAATTCTCAAAGGTTTCAAAACAGGTCAACATAGGAAGATGATACGAATAAAGAAGTGACTTGCTTTGAATGCAAGAAAAAGGGACACATCAGACCTAACTGTCCTCTGTTAAAGAAGAGAAAAGGGAAGACTGAGAAAAACAGGAAGGCACTCAAAGCAGAGACTTGGAGTGATACTTTAATGTGAAGATAGTGACAATGATTATGTCAATATGTGTTTAATGGCAAAATCGGACTCGGACTCGGACCTTGATTCAAACACGGACTCGGACGGCGAACTCGAGGTAAGTAACTTGAAAATTCCTGTTAAAGTTTCTAAATACATTGATGAACTTTGTCTTAGTCTCGAAAACCTCTCTTAAGAGGATCTCCGAATTGAAAAGGGAAAATTCTACATTGAAACAACGGTATAAACTTATGAAAGAAAAGTTTGAAAAACTGGAAAAAGATTTTGCTGTTGTGAAAGAAAACTCGAGAAGTATTTCAAATGAAAATAATCTTTTGAAAAATGATATCACTAACATATCAAAGAGATTTTCAAATGGTTCTGAAAAGCTGGATAAGATTCTTTCAATACAAAGACCATATTTTGACAAGTTAGGTCTTGGTATGATTTCTGAAACTATTCCACCGATTGATTTTCCGAAGGTAAAAGAAAGAATTCAACAAAGACCAGCTAGAATGTTTACAAGAATCATTTCGGAAAGTCTTTGTAAAACCTGTTGGTGGAAATGCTCGAGATGTTCCAAGTGTAAAAGCTTAGACCACTTTGAGAAAGAATGTCCTTTGGTTTGGAGACTGTTAAAAAGAGCCGGGCTAAGACTGTCTATTGTTCTAACACTTCGGACCCAAGATGGTATGGGTACCAAAAAGAGCTTGATTTTTGTTAATTGCGGGTTACTATCAAAAAGAAGATAAAATGGTATCTTGATAGTGGCTGCTCAAGACATATGACAGGAGACTCAAGCTGCTTCATAAAACTTATCAAGATAGACGGAGGAAAAGTTTCATTTGGTGGTAACAACAGAGGAAAGATTACTGGTCGAGGAACAGTGAAAATTGGAAGTTTGTCTATCAATAATGTTTCATTAGTTGAAGGATTAAATTACAACCTGCTTAGCATAAGTCAATTGTGTAATTCTGGTTTCAAGATCAACTTTCAGGAAGAAACGTTTTCTGGAATCAGTAAAGACCTTACTCAATCTTTTACTGGTCGAAGACATGGAAATATCTATCTTCTGGATGTGAATCAAGAAAGATCACAGTGCTTAATATCAGTACAAGATGAAGCAAATCTTTGGCACAAAAAAGCTAGGCCATATCAACATGAAGCAGATCAACAAGATCTCTACAAAGAAACTTGTTCGAGGATTGCCTATTCTGAATTATTCAAAGTCTGATCTATGTACACCATGCGTCTTGGGTAAACGAGGTTAGAAACTCTTACAAATCGATAAATAAAGTTTCCACTAATCATGTATTGCAGCTTTTGCACATGGATTTGTTTGGACCTACCGAACGAAAAGCATTGGTGGTAAAAGGTTCTTTTCGGTAATAGTGGATGACTATTCACGATTCACTTGGGTCTACTTTCTTACAAGTAAGTCAGAGACTTTCTCTCTCTTTTCAAAATTTGCTAAAAAGGTGCAGAATGAGAAATGTCACACTATTACAAGCATTCGTACAGACCATGGAGGTGAGTTTGAAAATCAAGACTTTGTTAACTTATGTGATGAATTTGGTTTTCAACACAAATTCTCTTCTCCATATACACCATAACAGAATGAGGTTGTGGAAAGGAAGAATAGATCTTTACAAGAAATGGCAAGAACACTTTTAATTGGAAATCAAGTTTCTTCAAGGTTTTGGGCGGAAAGCATTTTTCAACCGCTTGCTATATTATAAACCGAGTGTTTTTAAGACCAATTCTTGAGAAAACTCCTTATGAAATTTTTAAAGGGAAGAAACCAATAGTTTCTTATTTTCAAATATTTGGTTGCAAATGTTTTATTCTAAAGAATGCAAATGATCGTGTTGGTAAGTTTGAAGAAAAATCAGATGAAGGATTCTTTCTTGGATACTCTACTTCAAGCAAAGCTTTTAGAGTGTTCAACAAAAAGACTCAGATTGTGGAAGAATCAATGAATGTCAAATTTCAAGACTCTCCACTAGTTCAGTAGATACAGACTGAAGATTCAGAATCTGCTCCAGACATTGCTAGATCTAACTCCACTGAAGCAGTTTCTAAATCAAAATCAGTACAACAAGCTACTGATGAAGAACCTACTCAAGAAGAAGATCAACAATTTATCAGACTGAACAGTAACTGGAAGCACAAGTCAAGTCATCCTGAAGAACTCATTATTGGAAACATTAATGAGGGAATTCGAACAAGATCCAAAAGGCGAGAAGAGTCGAGTGTTGTTGCTCTTAATTCTGAAATAGAACCCAAAAATATTGAAGAAGCTTTAGCTTATGAAAGCTGGATTGAAGCAATGCAAGAAGAGCTCAGACAATTCAGTATCAACGACGTATGGGAATTAACTCCCAAACCAAAAGGTAAATCAGTTATTGGAGTTAAATGGGTTTTCAGGAACAAAGTTGATGAAAAAGGCAAAGTAACGAGAAACAAAGCAAGACTCGTAGCTAAAGGATACACGCAAGAAGAAGTGATAGACTATGATGAGACTTACGCCCCAGTAGCAAGGTTAGAGGCAATCAGATTACTACTTGCTTTTGCTTGTTATAAGAATTTCAGGTTGTTTCAAATGGATGTCAAAAGTGCATTCCTGAATGGATTTATTCAAGAAGAAGTCTATGTAGAACAACCTCCTGGTTTTGAAGATTCAAAGAAACCAGACTACGTATTCGGGCGAAGAAAGCTTTATATGGACTGAAACAAGCTCCTCGAGCTTGGTATGAAAGGCTAAGTAATTTCTTAATTCATAGTGGCGTTTCTAAAGGTAAGGTAGACACTACTTTGTTCATTAAAAAGGAATGTAAAAGTTTTCTACTTGTTCAGATTTATGTTGATGACATCATATTTGGATCATCTAATGAGACTTTGTGCAAGAAATTTTCTAAGTCTATGCAGGATGAATTCGAGATGAGCATGATGGGTGAACTATCCTTTTTCCTTGGTCTACAAGTCAAACAACTAAAGGAGGGAATATTCATTCATCAAGAGAAATATGCAAAAGAACTTGTTAAAAAGTTGGGTCTGGAAAATTGCAAAAAGACTGACATACCAATGTCAAGTTCCTTGAAGATAGACAAAGATGAAGCAGGGAAGAAAATTGACCAAAAGTTATACAGGAGTATCATTGGCTCACTTCTTTATCTTACTACATCCAGACCTGACATATTATTTAGTGTTTGCATATGTGCTAGGTTTCAATCTGACCCTAGAGAATCTCACTTAAGTGCTGTTAAACGTATTATTAAATATGTTGCTACTACTGCTAAGATCGGTCTTTGGTATCCCAAAGAAGGAGACTTTACACTTCTTGGCTATTCAGACGCAGATCTTGCAGGTTGTAGAGTTGAAAGAAAAAGCACTTCAGTACGTGTCAATTGCTTGGAAATAGGGCGGTATCCTGGTTTCGAGGAAACAAAGTACGTGGCTCTTTCAACAGTTGAAGCGAGAATACGTTGCTCTTGGAAGTTCTTTGTTCTCAAATATTGTGGATAAAACAACAACTTTGCAAGACTTTGGCATTGAAGACTCTTGCACGAAATTAGATGTGACAACACCGGTGCAATCAATCTTACAAAGAATCCTATCCTACATTCAAGAGCAAAACATATTGAGATTCGACATCACTTTATAAGAGATCATGTTCAGAACAAAGAAGTCTTGATACAATTCATAGACTCAAAGAATCAACTAGCAGACATCTTCACAAAGCCACTTGAGAAAAGCTTGTTTGAGTCTATTCGCTCAAGACTCAATATATTATCTCTTGAAGAATGCTGAAACTCAGACTCAATAACTAAAGTCTGACAGAGCATCAGACTCAAAGGTTAAAAGACTGAGAATACGAATCGACACGACTGTAAGTTCACTTACTTAAACTGTCTTATTGATAAGGTAAGATTATCTGCCTATTTTAAGTCGGTTATTTTTTTAAAAAGGAGTGGTTATCGTTTTATTAAGGCAGTTATTTTTTTAAAAAGGAAAATTCAAGATTTTCAAAAGATACGACACTTGGTTTATCCCCCGTACCTGTTATACTTATACATCTCTTCTCCTTCGTTTTCACTTTACTCAAAAACCCTAGATCAAAAGCTTTTCACTGCTCTGCAATTTTTCTCTCTAAAACTTCTTCGTTTCAAAGTTCTCAACTTTCTTGCGACACAAGTGAGAAAGTCTCTCCAAAGAAAAGCACAATGTCGTATCGGAGGAAGTCATCCCGGAATAGCAAACGGGGACCACGGGGATCCGGTGAGGGACCTACGCACTTTGATCTCACCGAGGAAAGCGACATTCCTACGAGAGCAAACTCTTCAACAATCTCAACAGCGGTCATCCCCAACTAGACCTCAAGAACAGGGCCCTCAAGATGCAGAAACGATTTATGAAGATATCGAACCAGTAAGAACTCTTAAGCCTGCCTTTGTTTACAAGCTTTACTCCGCGTTAAAGGAAGGTGGTTCTGCTATGTCTTTCGTGGATGAGTTTCTGAAAGAGAAGGGTTATAGAAACGAGACGCACTTTCTTACTGTCATGGAAAGGTCTGGAGTTGTGCCTAAGGGAACGGCTGCAAGAGCATTTGCAAATTTCCCTAGTGACCCTAGGTTTAGTAGTATGAATCAGCCTGAGGGAAAGGATGATGATGAAAAGATGTTCATACACTTTAAACCATGGATGGGTGTGGCTGTAAGCCTTCGAGGGAAGAATGATGAATTGTTCCGTTCAGACGGACACCGGAAGAGGTATGAAAAATTGCTAAAGCGTGGGGTGATGAACCCACGAACTGTGGATTTCGATTTTCTGGACTTGTTGAGCATAAATCTGTGAGAGAAATTCAAAAAACTCCAACTTTATCAGTTCTGCACAGACTGTGACACGACACATTCTGAATTGACGGCTTATTTCTACTCCAATATCAGTTTCATTGATGCAAACAACTTTACTTTCAGCGTGAGGGATAAGGAGTATGTCATTGATAATGACATTTTGGCTGATGTGCTTGGTGTGGAAAGAGGGGCTTTCCAACCAATCGGCGTGTCTGTAAGCCATGCTACTCTTGAACTAGCAAGAGACAAAATTGCAGAAGGAAGACTCTCTTACTCCAGAATGAATGCAACAAATACTTTGCTGCACAAGATTGTAATCAACTGTCTAAGACCCAAATCGACATCCAAGACGGATGTATCAATTTACTGAAGCTAAGTTGATGTTTGCCATCAAGATTGGTGTGAACTTCTCTTTGCCGCATACCATCATTTTTCACATGTATAGATGCATGGTAAAGGACAAAGGAAAGCTTCCTTATGCTGCTCTCATTACTCGTCTCTTCAGACATCTCAACATTCAACCTCCTCATATTCTTACAGTGAAGACTATTGATAAAATGGTCATCGGACTGAGGATGATTACCAAGATGCGTCTGAAAGAGCTTAGCAAGAAGCTGGAGCAATTCAAGGAAAAGACTCCTATCAAGCTCAGACCAGACTCTTCAGCAGCCAAAAGGAAAGGGAAAGAACCTGTGGTTAATTCTACCAAGAAGAGGAGGGCAGTCATCCTGGAAGATGAAGATGATGAGGATGCTATACCCATCTCTACTCTTATTTCTCAATTTGCTGCATCTATTCCAACTGTTCCAGAACATCAAGGTGCAGAAAAAGAGAAAGAAGAAGAGAAAGAGGAAGAGAAAGAAAAAGAGAAAGAAGAAGAGAAAGAGAAAGAGAAAGAAGAAGAGAAGACAGAAAGAGAGGAAGAGGAAGAAAGAAAAGAAGAACCAACAGATGAACCAGAAAGAACAGATTCTCCAGCAGAAAAGGAGGATCTACAACAGCCTGTCACTGAGGAAACTCCTCAGAAAGAAGAGTTCTTTTCTCCTCTAGAAGACATGAAAACAGGGGGAGATAAAGAAAGAGAACACACACCTCTTCGGCTAACTTTCAGAGAAGAGGATGCACAAACAGGTGTTAGTCGATCACCTCCTGATGCTAAGGATATTCATGCTGCACAGTTTCCTGAAGGAGAGGCATCATCTCCACACACTGAATCTCCTACTGACATTCATACTGGCTTAACTCCACCTTCAGACCGAGCTGAAACAAGCACTCAGACTGACAACTCTGGAGATTTTCAAAGGCTGCTTGAGATCATCTTGGAACTTAAGGGTCAAATTTATGCCATGGGATATGAATTTCAGACATTGCAGAATGAAAATCATGCAATGTTCATCACTTTGCATGATCAGCTTAAGGATGTTCGGCCGATTCGGGATACCGCAAAGGGCACTACTCTCACCCAAGTACAGGAAGATTTGAGGAAGTTGGAAAACACTGTCAAGTCTATGGGAGACTTTCAACTTGTTCGCATTCCTCGAGCTCCTTGATTTTTTTAATGCTGACAAAAAGGGGGAGAAGACTTTGTAGATTTTTGATTTTCTGTTCTCAAAACCAAACCAAATCCTATCTTTTTATCTTTTTATTGCTTGCTATCTTGACTTTGATTTGAGTTTTTAAACGTGTGCAGTTTTTGGAATGTGTGCTCTCTATTGGCAATACTTTAAGCTTTGTAAATTAGATAGTACTGTCTGTTTATGACTAATGAGGTTTCGGTGAATGCAGATCTGTGTACAGGGAAAGTCTGTGTACAGGATATCTGTGTACAGGATAACTTCTACTATCTTATTTAATCTTTTATGATGCTTGCTTAAAAGTTGTATTGCAGGGCGATAATATTCAAATCTGTAGGAAAGTTTTGTCACCATAAAAAAGGGGGAGATTGTTGGATGAAATCCCTTAAAGTATTTTGAAGTTGACAAAACAGTTTTATCAGTCTAGTCTGAAGACTTAAGAACTCTTTTGTCAAAGTCTGAAGATCAAAGTCTGAAGATTAAAGTCTGAAGCTAGCAAGACTCAACACTTATATTTCAAAGTCTACTCACATGGACAGTTTCCAGGACGACGTTTATTATGATCTTATATGATCTTTATTCTAACGACTAGTGGATATCTTTCTATTGGATTCAGCACTAAACGATCTTAGTTTTATATGGAATATGTTTAGATTCTTTGACGACTTCGCAACTTATATTTGGAAGGATCTACTTATGGAAACCGAGATCCCGATTGTATGGGCGAAAGGCGAGGATTGATGGGCTATCAACACTTACCTTATAGAGCTCGAGATCTCTCTAATTGATTCTGTCCAACGGGTTGATTGGAAGAACTTCTTTAGAAGGTGCCAACGGTATTGAAGGCATGAAGAAGTATATAAGAGAGATGCTCTAGTTGTTGAAGGGTGCGGATAGAAGAATTCCAAAGTCGAATCTCCTTTTCTATTTTGCGATATCATTCTTTGAGCGTTACATGTAATCAAAAGAGAGATCATATTGTAGACCTTGAGGAAGTGTAGTAGAGTAATCTACACTTTGTGGACTCAAGAGCGTGAGACTGTAATCACTCTTATTGATTCTTAGTGAAATCCAGCCAGAAGAAGGGCTGTCCATGCGGAGAGTGGACGTAGGCTTGATCTAAGCCGAACCACTATAAATCTGGAGTCTTGATTCTCTATCCCTAATCCTTTATATTATTAACTGTTTTCATTTGCTGCAATCGTTGATTTTAAATTACTTATATCTCATTCGGTTTAAATTGTTAAAATCGCTTTAAACACCTATTCACCCCCCTCTAGGTGCTAATTCTAGTTCTAACAGAAATTACTCTCGCAAATTTGTTCTATAGATTAGAAACTTTTCTTTTCTTTTTTCACTTTTTTGGTCAATATAGTAGAGACTGTTGAGTTAAGTGGCCCTGGCTATATTATTAACAAAGCAATGGAAGGGTGACCACATCCTACGGTAAATCAAAAAAGAAAACAGCGCTCTCCTGCAATTAGCTTACGATTAGCCAACAACTAGCTAACAATCATCACATGAGCCCTTCCTCTAGTAGCATATAGCATAAAAGTCGAAAGAGCAAGAGTACTTGAAATCTGCCAAAGCCATTTCAAGCAGTCGCAGAATATTGCTAATCTGCTTAAGTTGCTTTTATGTGCAACATGTTATGCATCCATATTTTTTAAACTAGCTATTTCTAATACTAAAATCTAACAACCTAATCAAGGCCTATTTTTCTAACCAATTTCCCATTTTTATTTTCCAGAATTATTTTCGTTTTCTTATCTTATTCTTGATCCCTCCTCTGAATCAAATCTTCACTCAGATACTTCATGAATTTCAGCATCACCTCAGTCAAAGTAATTGGTAACAAACATGCCCAGTGATTAAGAAATTATGAAAATAAAAACACCACATCGCGGGTAACTAGAACAACACTTGGATGGGCTTCGGATCAATTCAATCTACACCCAAAAGAGAGTGACCAGCAAAGGAATGGTGATGACAGCCCATATCCGGCGAGTTCAAGGCACAGCGGCAAGCTTCTCTGAACTTCTATTTTGAGAGATAAGTTCTCGGCAGCATATTCAGCAGATTTCGGCGAAAACCATAGCTCATTCACAAGGGAGATGTGTCCAGTAAACATAACATTGTAAGCACTAGCAGAAAAAGATGACAATAACAAGTTTAATCCAACAATAAGCATATGAACAACAGAATCAACATGGTTCCACTCGAATTTGGCAAACTTACTTCAGTATTGATTTAGTTTCATATAGGACTTGTGTGCAAGAATGGACAACGATCAATGTACCACCGATTAAATGAGGACCGAAATTCTTTACAATCTCAAAGCAGGAATAGCAAACAGAGAAGATGTTAGCATGGCACTGTGAAGATTTAGCTAAAAGATACTCACTTCTTTACTCTTCACTCATTAACACACATACATGCACAAGCACTCCCCAAGCACCTCACTGCTTTCTGTTTTTCCTCAGGCTTTTTGATGTTAGTTCATGGCAAAGAACTAATCCATCCAAGGTAGGACCTTCCAGGCTCTCAATAGATTCAAGAGTAAGACAACTCTCCTATTTACCCCAGTCAGAATCCACCAGTCCGTGTATTTTGTACGACAAACGGTTCTACCTTCCGGACAAAATCGCATTATGATGCATGCCAATATGCGCATCTGCCTCTTGAGAAATTTTCTACCCTATCATATCAATATGAAAGCTTCCCTGGCCACTTTGACGAATAGCAATCAGCGCAATTGAGAAATCCTCGATTAGCCCACACAACAGCCCAAAGGAAATTCACGAGTGTAATCAAATTCGCAAGTGCATAATTATTAAGCATCGTTAAAGCACATACCAAATTAAGACCACGGCACCAATCAGCCTAGCAAGAGAATACACAACCAGCGAGCATAATCTCAATCCAGCAGATATAATCCATCAGATGCCAAAACGAACTCATGACCCCTTGGGTATACGTAAGTCGACATGCTTTGCTCATCTAGATATTTGATTAACACGAATCTATACTTGGCATAACATCAGAATCAGAGACAACATATATGGATGGATTTGAACAACAATTCAAGTAGTCATGGCATATGGAGATCTTGGCCGTAGTCCAAAATCACTGGAAACAGAGGAGCTGTAAGTGAGTCGAACATGTACATTATGCAACAATCATTCCAGACACTAAAGCATAAGAACGCTGCTCAAAATCGTATTCCGAATTCGTTCAGGCGTTTTCACGAATGTTTGGTGGTCAGTTCAAAAATAGAACACAGAGTCATGATCGAAGAGTCATTTCCGATATATACAAATTCAATGACATCAGAACGTATTTAAACTACTAATCAATCCGCAATCATCATTCTGCTTTCACTCATAACCTCAATAACAAATCTCGGATTCAACTGAATAAAACAGAGCAATGTCGTACACCCCTTGGAGACCGTCTTTGGCCAAGAGCAGCCATGGAATAGTGGACCGAGGTCTTGGAGGCATCGTCACAGGTGAGGTCGGGACCATCGCGAGATATGGAACCGCACATTGCTGGCGTAACATCGCGCGTTGGTGAAAAACGAGAAGTCGTCGACGGTGAACATCAGGCACGTGCGAGGCTAAGGAGAGTAGAATATCAGCAGCCGCTGGAACGGGAACGCCAGAGACGTCATCTTCTCGATGTGTTATGAAAACATGCTAGAATGAATGATTCCGACTTCGTCTATGAAGATCCTAGTAGTATTATCTCTAAATGAAAACTCATTTTTCGGAAAATAACCAACCAAGGACTTGGCATCGGTTGACGAATTAGCCAGAGAACCACCGAAATTCGTTTCTTGAAGAAGAAATAATGGGTAAATCGGATGCATGCATCCCGAGTTCATCTGAACAATTGAATCTAGTAAATCACACACACACATACATATACATATATATAAACCACGTTAGACAATCTAGAAACAATTAGGTTTCCACACTCATGCATGCAATAACCTTCCTTTTCTAGAAGAGAGAATGGATCGTGCTGGTAAAAAACCCTCTCAATTCATGAGACAACATATTGCTGGTTACTTTTTATATGCCTACCATGGTCTTCCTCTAGATGAGAAATTAGACAAAAGCTCACGTGATTAGAGCATTATTCATATGGTGCTCTTACTTTTAAATGTGAAAGCTTTAATATAGACGAAAAAGAAAAAAAAAAATGTTAGACATTTGAATGTTCATATGTACAAATCTAATTATCTCACAAATCATTCAATCAACTATTGCATCATCACCTTGCAAGGCGTGGGAATCAAAATCCGCCATTGAAGTCAAATCATCCCCACCCCAATCCCCTTAAGAATGTGAGAATTCGAACCCCAACCTTCCCCTTCTCATGTGGGAAGGATGGCTAAATGCTAGTAACTATATTACCATGATTGATATACGTATTTAAGCCCGGCCTAGTAAGATAGGATGGTTTGCGGTTTGTATTTTGCGGTTTGTATTCTCTAGGCCTCACACGATGGGAGCTCGGGTGAAAATCTAGAGTTTTAGCCACACACAAAATAAACAAAAAAATCCCCCCACGCCGTTATAATGCATTCTAGAATTATAATTATTGGGAGACAAAAAAACAAACCAATACTTTGCATTATCTATTGTTACAATTTCTTCTACTTAAGGTGAAAAGTACATGGCTTTTGAAGGCTCATGAGTCATGACAAAACGTACATAATTAAAGAATTAAGGATAATTTATGCAATAATTTAGAATTTAGGGGATAGAAGGGATGCATTTCTTGCCCGCAAATTATATATCTATCCATGCTATCTTTGAGTTCTCATTCCGGTTAACTTATAAGCAGACAAAGCTCTAAGGACATAACAAAGTGAAAGTTTAGGACAAATAAGAGAACATTTGATAAATTGTTGTTTAGCAGATGTATATTGTAGTAGATGATAAACTGTTGTAGGAGGAACTATTAAATGAACATAGACTTAGAGTGTCAAAATGGGTCATGAAGCCATTTTTTGACCATATATTTGGGGCTAGGTTGTAAATGGGTTGTTAAACACTTGAAGGGTTGGGTGAAAATAAGTTTAAAATATAGAAGTTCAACTAGAGTGGGTCATAAATGGGTGTCTAGAGAACCCATTTATGATCCATTTAAAAATAAATTTGTATCAGTTGGGTAAGGGAAATTTGGACCATATGTTTTGTTTTTTTTTTTTTTTTGTTCTAGATGTGACTTTCAATCTATATATTTGAAAAATATATATTTGCACCTTCGGGCTTGAGAGAGGCCCTAAATGATTTGAGTGGGTCATAAATGGGTGTCTGGAGAACCCATTTATGATCCATTTAAAAAATATATATTTGTACCTTCGGGCTTGAGAGAGGCCCCAAATGGCCCAAATTGGTTGAACTATATCTAAAAATATATATATTTCAATATTAAATATAAAGCATATATAATAGAAAATACATTATTAATAATAATAAATCTTTAAGTAATTCGTAAATAAGTTGAAGTTAACACGTAAAAAAGAATATTTTTTAGGCCCAAAAATTTAATAACGGACCTTGTTTTACTTTAAAAATAAACAAGAGAAATTCGGGTGAGTTTCCAACTGGTTTGGAGCAAACGACTTTTGGAAGTTCTATGGACTTGTCAATCATTAGGTAATGACTTCTTCTTCTTTTTATTGGGGTTCAAGTAATGGTCGTTAGCTTGCATACCACATTTGATGAAATGAATGTTTAGTCTTTGTCTCAATGGGCTGCTTGATCCTCTCATGATTGACGGTGAATGTAAGGCACCAATTTGTTTAGTCTTTAGTCTTTGGTTTGCACATCCAAGGACTTCGTAGAATACGAGGCACCAATATTAATATTGCTTTCTCTTCCCTCAACTTTTTAAAGGAGCGTCCTCTTGGACAATGCTATCTTATAGATTAGTATTAATATACCAAACCACATGGCAGACCATAAGTGAATAATAAGGCACCAATTTTGCATTCATTGGTAGGCTCGAACAATACATTCTAGGGCCTCGTCACTAAGTGGGCTAGGCCAACAGCTTTGAGGCTCATTCTAGTCTGCCCATTCATTTATGAAAGTTACTTTGATAAATATTAGTTTTAGATTATCTACCTTGAAATACAAACTTTGTTAATATTGGAGGAGAAATTAAGGCTTAAAACAGAAAAAGAAAAGTATTTTATGAAAAATTAAACTAAAATACAGCAAAAGTATAAAACTATTTTCTATTTATGTTTTCCATTTTATCTAATATTTAGCTCAGCCTTTTTTTGTCCTAAAAAAAAGACATACCAATAAATTCTAGTAGGCGAGCTAGACACTTGCCAAAACTTGCCAGTTTACATTTGTACATGGCCCCTAAAAGTTCGAATCAAACATGTTCAGTGATCCAATCTAGTAAGTGTATCTGATCTCGCCATATTCAGATATGTTTTTTTTTTTTTTTGGTCAGTATATTCAGATATGTTAGAGCATACGAAATGGATGGGACTAGACCTCTTGACTATTAATTAACGTGGGGATTGGGACTAGGCGCCCTTATTCCCCCAATTCCACGGCAAAGGGTCAGCTGAGCTAGTAATTAACTGCATTAATTTTTTTTTAAAGAAAAGATGCGGTAATACACTAGGAGATAATTTTAATGGAAAAGAAAAGTGTGAGGACTCAAACAAGCATGTGGGTTTCATTCAATTGACCAATGGAAACTTCACAAATCATTTAATAAAGAGGATTTAATGCTCATTCTTGGTACATTTAGCATTTCTCTAACCTCAATAAAGAAGGCGCCATATAATCTTTTCCGAAGCTATTATCAAATTTCCACTCGTAACCCAAAATAAATATCTTACTCATGCATTTAATATTTTTGGAACTCACTTTCATGCAAACATAATTTTAAAAAGTTGAGATTGCATCAAGCTTGACTACTTGAGCTTGATGTTTCAGCTTTTGGTGCTTGACTTGTAATTGACTTGGACTTTAAACCAATTTCTTTTGAAAAGCCAAAAGAAATAACCGAAAGTAGGGGTGAAAACTTTAACCCAAGACACGGCAGATGTAAAAGGAATTTTGTGTAAAGAGAGAAGAGTTTCAAGATAACTTTACCTTTTTATGAGTCTCATATTCATATAAAGAATCAACGGAGCCACTTTTTGTCAAGGATGTGAAAGTTTCATTCCTACTGGATCCTCTCGTGATTGACGGCGAATATAAGGCACCAATTGGTTCAGTCTCCAGTCTTCGGTCTTTGTCGCCATGGACTTCATAGAATACAAGGCACCAATATTAATATTGCTTTCTCTCCCCTCAACTTTTTGAAGGAATGTCCTATTGGACTATGCTATCTGATAGATTAGTATTAATATACCAAACCACATGGAGGATCGAAAGTGAATAATTAGCCATATTTGATAGTTAATGACAATATGCGACATCACTTATTACGCCAAGTATATAAGACATTCTTAGTGTTTTTGACATTTCTCTGTATTGCTTTGGTTGTAAAAATGAAAACTACTGACATTTTGATATATGAATGACACCATTACATGTGCTAAGACTTTACTCAAATTTTCTAAGTGAAATGGTGTGCAGTGTGGTATGCACCCATGTCATCAAATAAGTGTAGAATTAGGATTAGAATGGAGATTGTCAAAAGGGGGAAAGATATAAATTGAGCAAGATCAATTAAAAGAAATTTAGGCCCTGTTTGTTTAAATCTGTTTCTATTCCCCGGAACACAAATTTTTGTTCTTTTGTTTTGGGGAACAAAAAAAGAACATAAACACATTTGTTTATACTTTTGTTCTCGGAAACAGATTTGGAATAGAAACAAGAACTAAAAGAAACTTGTTTCTTGTTCCCGGGAACATTTCCGAAAAACACTTTTTTTTTTCTCCTTTTTTCTCCTTTACATATAGTCTCTTACTTTTGTAGAATTTTCACATTTCTATTTGGCCTGAAAAGTTTCCTCTTTCTATGATTCACAATTTTGATCGAGAGAGGTGATCTATGTTGCCGCCTACAATGATTTTAACTTTTGCATGTTTGTTTCCTAAATCTAAGTTTGTAGAACCTCTGTTTCAATTGGTAATATATAAGGATTCGCTTTTGCTTGCACATGCATTCGAGATTCTTTAATCATTTTAACAGTTTATTTATTGTTTGGATTATTGAGTACTACACTTGGTTTGTGCACATGCATAATCATTTCTCACACTTTAGTGGTTTATGAGTAACGTCGATAAAAGATAGCATGTAAAATATTTTAGAAAATATAGAGAAAATGTACTGAAAGTGCATTAGATTAATCTACATAAAAAGTCCCCACATTCATAAATGTTTAGTTTGTAGAAATAAAATATGCTCCCGCATTTTATTTGGTGTCTAATCGATCGATAATTGACTAATGGTGACTCCAAAATAAATTGAATGCCTTGTATAAATATTGAGAATCCAAGTTGCAGTTGGAAGCGTTTGTGAGAATTTGCACTAAGTGTGAGCGGTTGCCTTGTGAGGAAGCTTCGGTCCTATTTAGTTAATCCGTTAGCTTTCTTTTGATATTCCCCTTGACTAAGGTTGCAACACATTTCAGATGAAGTTTCAAGATGATTGAACAATAAAGACTCAGTTAGCTGAGTCAGATGTTTCCAATTTGAAGTTGGTTTCCTATTTTGAATAGATTTCCTAATATGACTAGATTTCCCTTTTTAATGTTTTAATTTGATATTTCCTAACTTTATGCTGTCTAGTTTAATATTTCATAGTTTAAGGTTTTCTATTTTAGTTGTTTCTAAGTCAAGTGTCCTAGTCCCTTTTTAATGGAGGTTCTTCTCAATTGCAATAGGCAGATTTGCGCTTCTCAATTGTACTCATCATCATCATCATCATCACCATCACAGACACCCTCAATCTCTTGGTAACATGATATTAAAAGTGTCAAAAGTTTCTTATGGTCCTCACTTTAATATTTTTTTTGAATTACTTAAGTGCAACTTTTTAATGCCAATTTTGATTTGCGTCACTGGAAATCCTACATGGTCATATTTTATTGATATCATCAACTGACATGACTCATCGGCAGGCCCGGTCAGCATATTATTCCCTAAACGACATTGTCTACAAGTTTTGCCATAATTTCAAACCCTATATTGCCAATTCAACGAAATTCCCAAATTTTAAACCCTAAATCACAAATTCAACGAAATTTGTAAATGTCCAAAGAGGAAATGGGGGTCGGATCTGAGTAAGGAGATCACAGGAGCAACATTGTGGATTGGAATCGTGGAAGGAGGCAATTTGACTGAGGTTGGAGCACTTTGGCAATGGTGACTAAGAAATAGGGGCAAAGAGTGAACAAGAGGAATCAATTCGGGAGAGGACATTCATGTTGAGCTATCATGAGTGTAAATGTGCTCTGTTTTGTGTAATAACCTGTGGTCGTCCAATGGTGAATGAGCAGTAGCTGCCAGTGATCATAGATGGTGTGACTGAGAAAGGATGAAAGATGGGGAAGCCTCTGGAAATCGATTATCCGAGAGATTTTCCTGGCCGTTCAGAAATTTATTGAGTCCTTCCCTTCCAAAACTCCATATTTCTACTCTGAACACACGGGAGCTATTGTGGCCAACGATGGTGGAGCGATGATAGCTATTGGCGGACTGATAGTGACGGAGAAGAAAATCATATTAAAATTTCAATTATGAAAGTAATGCAATCGTTTTGGCCAGAAGTTTTCATCAAAGACACTTAAATAGTTATTTTTTCCTCATTTGGTACTTAAGTAAGCCAACAATAACTTTTGGAACTAAATTGAGTATTATACGATTTTAGTACTTCAAATATATTTTTGCCCCTTTAAATTGGCCTATTATGGCTTCCTTTATCGAGCCCTCACCTCATCTTCTATCTTTGTCACTATCGAAACCTCACTAGCCCAAAGCACCCACTAGGACTTTGTCGACACGCTAAACGCAGCCCGCGCCGTGGTCGGGTGGCCCTGCTCACTTGGAACAACACCGTCGTGGCCTACGCCCAAGGATATGCTAGCAAGTGTGCTGCCAGTGGTTGCGAACGGGATCACTCGATAAACCCATATGAGTGTTGGGAAACGGATTCCCAAAATCAATACAATACATAATCGAACACCAAAAACAAACGGGGAAAACGTGCTCAGAAAAACATGTTACACCGATCAAAAGGTATATCACGTAGTCGGACATACTTTAGTTTTCACAGATTAAGCACCGTCGTCGCAGTTTTATGAGGAATCCTTGAAGCCTTGATTCCGTTGATGAAGAGGAGCGTACTATCTCTTGGAGAAAAAAATAGAGAGAACGTATTTTCTTCTATTTAGATTACGCAACTGCTCAGATAGCGTTAACTATTCAAATAATCTCAAAATTTTCTTTTATTTACAATAATTGCACTCTTCTATGGGCCCTTCACTTATGGGCCGGGTTTTGGCCCAACATGGGCGTACGGGCTTAAATAAGCCCATCAAACATAAAAACCCATCAATGAGTACCTAGCCGAGGGCTACGACGAGCTGAGTGCCATAGATGCTATGAAGATGCGGGTGAGTGAGAGGGCAAACTACAACTAAATGTCCAATGCTTCCATTGGCGGCGAGTGCTTGCATTACACGCAAGTACACCGATAAGATGTCAATTGATGTTAATAATAGATCGTGTAGACCTGATCATGAATTTGATGACTCGCAAATACACCGGGTATGACTGAATATTTTGCACTCATTGGTAGGCTCGGATAATACATCCTACGGCCTCGTCGCTGAAGTAGGCTGGACCAAGGGCTTTGAGGCTCAACGTAGTCCGCCCAATAATTCATTATTGTTAATTTGATCAAATATCTTTTTTAGTTTATCTACCTTGAAATACAAATTTTGTAAATATTGGAAGAGAAAATGAGGCTCAAAACAGATAAAGAAAAGCATCTTATGACACGTTTAAAGTTAAATACTACAAAATTGTGGAATTATTTTCTATATGTGTTTCCAATTTGTCTATTATTTTAGCACTTTTTTTTTTTTTTGCTTAAAAAAATAGACATAATCCATGTGATTGGGCCGAAAAATACCAGAGGGCAAGTTTGGCACTGGCCAAAACCCGCCAGCTTAATCTTTGACGTTTTATCTCATGGAGCATTCCCTTCATATGAAATTGCAATTACTAGTTCCAAGAATGGATAGGACGAGGTCTTTTGACCATAATTAAAGTGGGGATTGGGACTAGGCGCCCCTTATTCCCTCCACTAGCAAGCGATCGCATTAGAAGTTTAATAAAAATGAACGATGCGATAATACTCCAGGAGATAATTTGAAAGGGAAATAAAAGTGTGAGGACTCGAAATAAGCTTGTAGGTTTCATTCAATCGACCAATGGAAACTTCACGGATCATTTAATAAAGAAGATTCAATGCATATTCCTAGTATATTTAGCATTTCTCTAACCTCAATGAAGAAGGCACCATATAATATTTTTGGAAGTTATCAATAAATTTCCACTCGTAACCCATAATAAATATTTTACTCAAACGTTATATATTTTCGGATTTGGCTATCGTGCCAACATAAGTTAAAAGAAATTGCAGCTTGGCTACTTGACCTTGATGTTTCAGCTTTTGGTGCTTGACTCACAATTGACTTGGACTTCAAAACAATTTCGTTTGAAAAGCCAAAAGAAACAATCAAACACTATGTAGAACCGATACAGACACGCGACACGCGACACGACACAACACACGAACACGTCATTTCTAAAAAAATAGAGAATTTTGACACGTTCCGACACGTTATATATTAAATATATAATATATATAAATGCAAAAATAAATAATAATAATAATAATAATAATAATAATAATAATAATAATAATAACAATAATAATAATAATAACATAGAATTAATTTATACTACAAATTTTAATCAAACATTTGTTAATATCATTCATTGTTTTAATTTGATAGAGATTGAACGAGAAATTCAAAAATTGCAAACATGAAAGAGTAAACTTGAAGGAACATGTCCTGTTTTCTTATACTTGTCAGAGATTAGTGAAATTTCTTATAGTCCTAGACAGAGTTTAGAGTTCATGATATAAACTAGCTTGGAGTTCCTCTGCAAAACAAGGTTCGAGAAAAATGAAAATCCAAGACAATAACTCTCGAAGTATGACCAAAAGAAAAAGGAAATCACTAGATTCGCCATGGAAAATGTGAGAGATAACTCACAAGCCAATAGCATAGACCAAAAGAGATAACTCGCAAGCGATGCTTGCGAGAGGTA
The DNA here is from genome assembly GCA_014182715.1 of Eucalyptus cloeziana. NCBI lineage: Eukaryota > Viridiplantae > Streptophyta > Magnoliopsida > Myrtales > Myrtaceae > Eucalyptus > Eucalyptus cloeziana. The sequence goes on from CM024640.1 coordinate 10,528,228, forward strand.
GAAAGAAGAAGAAAAATTATAACTTTAAGTATGTGGGGACAACAGAACGACGCGGACGAAAGAGGGGCATTCCATCGTCACTCACGAGAAGATTATGACTTTTAAGTGAGAAACTTGAGAGTAAGAATTTTATTCTTTCCCCTTTATTTTTGTTATTTTCATTAATTTTTCATATATTTACATTTTGACCCCTTAAGTATTGAAATTTTTTAAAATTGACCACGTGCGTGTCGGAATCGCGTGTCGGAATTTCAGACTCGTGTGTTGGAGCATGTCGGAAAGAGTTGACCACGTGTCGGATTTTCCAACACTCGTTGATCGCGTGTTGGAACTTGTCGAGAGTGTTGGAGCGTGTCGGACACGTGTCGAGTGTCGGAAACGACACGAAAGCTTCCGGAGAGTGTCGGTACTTCTTAAATCAAACATAGGGGAGAAAACTTTAACCCAAAGCATAAGCGAATCAATTAGTCTATTCTAATGCGAAAATCGCTCCTAGTTTTCTTGAATCGAAGTGCACGGGACGCAATCTCTTTTCCCTATGGAAGCGAAAAAGCTTTCCCCATGATTAACGTACATTTCTTTTGAGGGCGGGAAGGAAATTCCCAAGTGCTTTTTGATGACTTGACCATGAAAAGCATTGGACCAACTGCACAATGCATCCCACTTGAGAAAAACAAAAATGATTTTCGCCTCAGATAAAGATCATGATCCTCGCACATCACATCGCGATTAAAGAAATTATAATTTTAAAATCCTTTTGCTTTGCTTTCACATTTCTAGATTGAAAAGATACCAAAACTTATTTCATTCGGCCGGAAAAAACAAGCTTGTTGGATGACTTTTCCATTCAAAAATAGATTTTGTGGAAAATCTTTTCCTTTTGGAAAAGGAGAAAAACAATATTATTACACAAAAAAAGTTAGTTGATTTGTGATCATGATTTGTGTGTCCATATTGACAGAGTAAATATCATTAAACTATCATTAAAGGAGGATTTTATTCATTTTTCTAGAGGTAATCCAGTGGAGGGTCATTGTTAATATGAGGCGCCGATTTATCCGTCATGTGACCCCAGACATTTAAAAATAGTTCACTATAAATCGTATAGTATGAAATTGAACCCCTTGAATCATTTAGAAGTTGTATGTAGATCATCTTCAAAATTAAAATCTGTTTGATCATCCTTATAAAGTTTAAATATTTTCAATACCTTTATGGCCCCATCGCTTCTTGTGCTTGCATTCGAAAGATGTGAAGAACTTTAAGGAGTGTCGACCATATCTCAGTGGCAGCTTGAGAGGATGTTTAAGAGGACATTTCTTACAACATTGAAAAGAAAGATAACAATATATGAAGTTAAATTTTGTTTTATTGATCCTACCCCATTTATGTTTATTTCACCTTTTTAATATAATCTTTAGTTTGATTGCTGACTTCACACCTCTTTGATGATATGGCGTAAGCTACATAGCCACCATGTATTTAGTAAGAAATTTCTAGTGAAGTACATGTAGCATTACTTTTGAAATACTTGTTTCACCATGCCCACTAAAACATTACATTTTTGCACATTTTATATTAGGGGTGAGCAATTTCAGATTCCGTACATATTCTACCTGAAACTTGAAACGTATCCATTAGAACAGGTCTTCATTTTCCAGAACTTAGAACCTACCTTATCACAGGTTCCATGGTTGGTTCCAAGGTTTAATTGGGTTCATCTTTATTATTAATTGAACAATTGTAGTGAATTATCATATTTAATAATCACAATTTGTTGTTACAATTCATTATCCATAATTTATATTTAGACACATGAAAAATATGAAACATCAATAAAGTAAAAGTCTTAGTCATAAAATAGAAGCTCGAACTAACAGTTTCAGATTATATACTCATTATCAAATATTATGGAATATCGCAAGATCGCTCGAATATATAGACCAAGAAAAATGCAAAAACTTATTTTAGGTTCTAGGTTCCAGGTTCTTGACTCTAGGTTCCACCAACTTAGAACTTGATACTTACTAATCGAAATAGATTCCCCAATTTTTGGAATTTGAAACGTACCATGCATATCTTAAGATCTAGAACCGGACAAGTTCCCACTAATTTGGTTATTAGGTTTCAAGTTCTACTGAAGAACCATGCTCGTCTATACTTAATATGTTGGGCAACATTGTAAAATGCATTAGATTCATGTCAATCTAGTGCATCATAATTCTCGACTGGAGTAGTTAATTTCCATGTGGGACTTACATAATCTAAACTTGATTAGACTCGTAAAAGTCCAATAGACATACTACCATGGTGATCATATTGGCCAAGAACTCTTGAAGTTTCCTGATTAGAATGTTTTTTATTAACAGGTTCAACCGTTTCTTAGAATTGTCACTTATCATAGAGATTTCGTCCCAAAAGTCTCTAAATTTATGCATCCCTTGCAAAAGGTCTTGAAGAAGAGTCCACTCCCATGGAAAAGAGAGCATACTAATGCAGTTGAGGTGTCAAAGGAGAAATTATTGCATCCTTCCCCATTACAAGTTCCATTTGATGGCGAGTGAATCTTGCGAATGAATGCTAGTGAAAAATATTGGATAGCAATTTTGCTCTGAGAAATTGACGGAAAGCAGTACATTTATGAATATAAAAGTGGACTACTTTCGCTTGTCGAACTTCACTACCACTCTACATTCAAAGAAACCTTTGCCATCAAATATGAAACTAAAATAATTGAATTTTAATTGTTTGGCTATCATTTCTTTGTTGAAATGAAAAGTCATCCTTTCCCATGTGATGAAGTTCAAAGCCAAAAAGCAGTTTCTCATCCTCAATTTGTTCAATGGGTAGAATGGTTTTTAAATTGCTCTTTTGAAACCAAACATATCAAAGGAGAGAAGAACATCCTTGTAGATCTTCTTACAATACCCAAATACTTCTCATCCTTTTACATGTTCACATTTGACCAATTACAAAGTAGTATCATGAGGGAAGGGTGAAAAGAACCCCACTATGGAGATATGCCACTTAAAACACTTCAGCTTGTCCTTCCCAGATAAATCTATAGAAATACGTATCCTCTCTTTGGGGAATGTCAATTGAAGATAGCAATATGAAGATTTAAATTTCATAACATTTGAGATGTCCGCTTATCCGTGTCTTCACATTCAACATCACCAATTTTCCAGAGGAGTTAAGATGGTTTAATTGGTATCCGTTTTATAGTTATACTTCAGCCACTGAAATCCCTATAGAGACTGTCTGTAGGATCATTACTGCCATTCTTATTGAAGGTTTTTAGTAACATTATTGTATGCATTTTGCAGAAGTTCTTGAGTGCTTTCACCCTTCTCCGAGTTGGCAAAACCTATTCTCCACCGAATTGAAGTCAAACTAAGTTCATATTACTATTTTTCTTCAACAGAAATGGTGACTTCAAACCTCAGGACAACTAGGACAAATCAATTGTCCCTATCCCATTGTTAAATTATAAAAATCTTATGGTTGTAGTTTCAGGGAAATTCATAGCGAATAGCAAGAATTTCAGAGGATCCTAAGTGAAGAGAATCAAACTGTTCCGAAGTTTTTGTGGCTTAGTACTTATCAAGAAGAAATGCCATGGGATGGTTCCCATGGATATCATGCTGCCAAGGATGCCATCCACTAGGCATTAGATAAGTATGAGCGGACTCAGCCAAAACCTAGGGAACTTTGGAGAATCTTATCTTGAAGACACAAGGTAACCGGATATCTAACTCTGACAAAGATCCCAATACCTGTCAATAAGTAAATGAATCTATTAGGGTTCACATGACCACTATGTTAAAGTTATAAGCTTTGTCGTGCTATTGAGTTTGTACCATGTATTATGTATTATTTAGTTTGCACTGACCTTTTTCAGCTTTTGTTAATCCTGTAATATTCCCTTCTTGATCATGAAAATGTTTGTATTATTATCCTTAATCTTAGCTACCTAAGGGGATGTGATGTTTGAATAAAAGACAGAGTCCAGAGAAGAGAAAATTTCCCAAACTTCTACTCTCCAATGTTCTTATAAATCTTTCTCACAAAGACCTGTTGATATTGGAATAATAGAATTCCAATCATGATCAGATAAGATGAATTGATTCAGTAAATATACTCTCCACTTATCATTCTAAATCGATCCTCTAGATCAAAATTTTTTTCCTAAGGCCAGAGAGCCCTCAGACGACCTAAGGCCAGAGAGCCCTAAGACGAAGGCTAATTTTTAAGAGTCAGTCCCATTTAACGGCCAAAAGAGAGAAGGGCCCGCTGGGATATCATACTTGTCTCGAATATTGTTAGTCTTCCTTATAATTATGGTTATATATGTCATTAGCTTGTTCCATTTCTTTCTGCTCTTCTTTTTCTTTTCGGGATAATTGCCGCAAGCTTACATGACGTATTTGACGGAATGTTCGGTCTTCGTTTCCATGGACTTCTCAATCCTCTCGTAATTGACGGTGTACATGAGGCACCAATTTGTTCAGTCTTCGGCCTTCGGTCTTCGGAAAGAGAAAGCAATATTTAGGATCTGCTCTTTTCGTGGAAAATGGTCATTTCCTGAAAATATTTTCCTGGAAGTCATTTTCCAGGAAAATGACAATATTTTTTGGTGTTGGGCTAAAACCTGAAAATGTTTCGGAAAATATTTTCCGGTGTTCGGTAAGAAAAATATTTTCCATTCACCAGATTGGCGAGCGCGAGCGTCAAAAGAGATAATTGCCACTAGCTTACATGACGCATTTGACGGAATGTTCGGTCTTCGTTTCCGTGGACTTCTCAATCCTCTCGTAATTGACGGTGTACATGAGGCACCAATTTGTTCAGTCTTCGGCCTTCGGTCTTCAAGAAAGAGAAAGCAATATTTAGGATCTATTCTTTTCGTGGAAAATGGGCCATTTCCTAAAAATATTGTCATTTTTCAGAAAATATTTTCCCAGAAGTCATTTTCCATTTTTCTTTTTCTTTTCGGGATAATTGCCGCCAGCTTACATGACACATTTGACGGAATGTTCGGTCTTCGTTTCCATGGACTTCTCAATCCTCTCGTAATTGACGGTGTACATGAGGCACCAATTTGTTCAGTCTTCGGCCTTCGGTCTTCAGGAAAGAGAAAGTAATATTTAGGATCTATTCTTTTCGTGGAAAATGGGCTATTTTATGGTGTTAGGCTAAAACTTGAAAATATTTCAGAAAATATTTTCCGGTATTCGGTAAGAAAAATATTTTTTGTTCACCAGATTGGCGAGCACAAGCGTCAATCGAGGCTCGCCAGATCAACGAGTGCGAGTTTGAGATTGACGAGTTTGAGATTCACCTGGTCCGATGACTAGCCAAAAAAGAAGAATATGGGAAACAAATAAAAGAAAAGGAAAAAAAGAAAAAAAAAGAAAAAGAAAAGAAAAAGGAAATTAAAAATAATTCGAATAAAAAAGAAAAAGAAAATTAAAAAATAATTCAAATAAAAAAATAAAAGAATAAGAAGAAATGAGAGGAGGAAGTGATGATTTGTAGAGGTGTGAGATAAAAGAGATCAAGTGAGGAAAATGTTTTTCAGTTTTCAAAAGTGAAAAACAGTTTCCCCTACTTTGGAAGACCTTTTTCCTTTGATGGAAAACATTTTTCTCAAGGAATTCACTTTCCGTGAAATGAATGCTGGAAAATCCGAAAAATGTTTTCTCAAAAATTATTTTCTGCGAAACGAACGGAGCCTTAAGCTAATAAGCAGCATTGTCTTTTGTTCAATCTTCAGTCTTCTGCATGGACTTCGTGGAATATGGGGCACCAACTTGTCCTTTTTATGGAACTTTCTGTTATTGTTATTTATTTAGCATCCTCTTCACTCAGTTCCTTCTCATCACCTTCGATGTTGCTTTCTCTGTCCTCAACTTTATAAGATGTTTCCCGTTGGACAATAGTAATATTCTAAACCATATGTTATAGTAGATAATAAGCCATATTCAATAAGTAAAAACAAAATATCATATCACTCATTAACTGTCACACCCCAAAACTACAAGAATAGGGATGACACAGCCGTCCTTCCACACGAAGGACGTAGCCTCAAACACAACCAACAACCTGATATCAACTTATATATATATATATATATATATATATATATATCTCAAACCATATATATACATATCAGATAGACCAATAGATTGGTTGCAACATCAGAGTTTCTATAATCCACCAAAAAGAAATATACAAATAGAACTCAAACAAACCAAACACTAGCAAGGAAAGTGCACCACTTCCTTTGGCCATACCCAAAAATAGAACTCCCCAAAAGTTTCCCACCGACGGCGCACTCGCTCTATTCGCCGCTAACCGAAGAACCTGAAAAGATTAAAGGAGGAGTGGAATGAGCAACAACAGCTCAGTGAGTTGTACATATCTTCTAAGCAGATCGAACAACCACTATGCATGTATACAAAGCAATACCAAACTTCATAATGTCAACTCAATATATAAAATACATATCAAATCATAAAAGAGTTATTTGATATCATCAAGGCTTTATACTAATATAGAAAACTCATTTAAATCATCATCAAAAGTCAAGTATCAATGGTCAAGTCCATTGAATAATCTCCATCAAAAACACATCAATGGTCTATCCATTGATTCATCTCATATCAAACACATGTCGATGGTCCATCCATCGACCAATCTTTTGCTCAATAACTAACCATGGTCACGACACAACGCCTTGTGACAAGGCGACCAAGCTTTTCCCCTTGGCAAGGTCTCCACCTACAAAGCCGATGGCTGGGCCCAGAAGGATATCCTAAACCTGGTATGCATACCTCAAAAACCCCTCATTGGGTTCACAGTCATATTGAGCATAAATAACCATTCTCCAATACTAGAAATCCAATCAAAAAATCAATATCTTATACCAAACAAATAACAATTTGCAACATAGCCCATCATCCATTTCATGTATGTTTCTCAAATCATCATAACTCTTTCCATAAATCAGTCGCAAAGCAATTTCATATATATTTCTCCACAAACCTTGTATAACATGCTTTTCAAACATTTACAATCAACCAAAGAGTAGTAAATGCTCGATCCGACTTTTATGCAATAAAAATGCTCTTCTCGATTCAATATATATATTTCAAGACATGATTTTATAAAACCAAAGAAGATATAGTACCACTCACCTTGTCGTCTATGACCAAACGACGAACGATACTCGTATCGTCGAACTCAAGGCCCTATCAAATAATCGAGAAATAATGTTAAAATCTAATAAAACTCTTATCTTAACTACGAAACGACTAAATTACGCCTTAACTATAACAAAAGGACTTCTACGCGCTAACAAAACGCAACACGGAGTTAAACGCAAAACTTGATCACGCCTTAACTTCCTCCTCCGAACCCCGATCCAAACGAATTTATAGTCCATAGAGAGCCCTTGACACATATTACAAGAATCCCAACTTCACCGTCTCAAAATCAAGCCGAAAGGTGACAAAATATAGGCCCGAAGCTGCTGGACGCTACTGTTCACTGCGCGCGGGAAATTTTGAAATTTTGTTCCGGACAAACCACAAGCTCAAATCACGATCCGTAAAATCTCATGGCTCCACAACACCCTAAATTATCATTCCTATGAAAATACACGGCTCAACGACTCCAAAATCGGACTTTGCCACTTGATTTTCCAACAATTCCGAATTTGAGCCCTAAACCCAAAAATTACTTCAATCGGACAAACGAGGGGCCTAATCTCTTACCGGGTGCCGTGTTATGGAGTCGAGTCGGCTTGGCGAGGCATCCGTGGCGTGCACGTGCCAAAACCCTTTCCTTTCTTCTCCTTTCTCTTCTTCTTCTTCTTCTTCTTCTTCTCCTTTTCTTTTCGTTCTGGTGCCCGAACGTGGGCTTGCTTTCTTTTTCTATCTCTTCCCCTTTTTCTGTTTTCTTTTTCTTTCTTTATTTAAAGTGGGTCCCACCACCTTTTCTTTTCTTTTATTTTCTTCCTCTCTCTCTTCTCTCTTCTCTTTTCCCCCTCTCCCGAAAACTCTCGATCCCTCTTTCTCTCTGCTGTAGCTTCTTTTTTTTTTCTTTTTGACTGGGTCAAACCCATATTTTACATTAACATTCTTAAACAATCTTAGTCTGTTTGACATTTCTCTTTTATTGTTTTTGTGGTAGAAGTGAAAACAAGCGAAGAAGTTGAAATGCAATAACACTTCACGTACCAAGTCTTTACTAGAATTTCTTGCCAAATGAAATGGCACGCTATGTGGCACGCCCATGTCATCAAATAAAAAGTGGAGTAATACAATAAAAAGGGAAAATAGGTAAATGTGGCAAGATCAACTAAAGGAAATTTAATTTTCTATTCCACCATTATTTCTTCTTAAGATTACACAAAACTGTATGGCAAATATACTTTTCTCATATTGATCTTAATTATTCACGCATAGTTATTTAATTTCCATTAATTTCGAAACACCAGATTTGGCATTCATACGGAACTAATTGTTAGTCAAAAAGTGAATTGTGCAGGGACGGAGGTGTTAAATAGAGCTAAGATTGAAAGTGGGTAACTAGAGAAGATGGGGAAACTACTATTTTTCATACTCAAATCTGCCCTCTTGTGGTGTTGGAGCTCAATGACAAGCCCCGGTGCTTGTTTGCAAAACCAAACGGATCAGCTCACATTAGCCTCCTTCAAAAATGTGATACACAAAGACCCATTTGGAGTTTTGAGCTCTTGGAATGATTCTATCCATCATTGTGAGTGGCATGGCATTTTGTGCAGCAAAACACATCCGGGCAAGGTCACATCCCTAGTCTTAAGATCATATGGCTTGGGAGGCTTCCTATCTCCTCACGTAGGTAATCTATCTTTCCTGAGAGTTATGGATTTACAGAACAACAGCTTCATCGGAGAAATCCCATCACATATCGGCAACTTGCTTCAGCTCCGTCATCTCATTCTCAGTAACAACTCATTTGGCAAGCTGATACCCTCCAATCTTTCTAGCTGCTTGAACCTTTGGGTCTTGAATCTCATAGATAACAAACTTGAGGGGGGAATTCATTCCAATCTTGGTTCTTTACCAAGTCTTAAAGTTTTGGAATTGGCTAAGAACAGTCTTGTAGGTCCTATTCCACCTTTGATCGGAAACCTCTCGCAGCTACTAGAACTCTCCCTAGGAGAAAATGTTATTTATTTTTGTGTGATCCCATATTTTGGACCCGCATTTTTTCTTAAAGGTTGCGATTGTTCAACATGAAGAGTTTCCACGCTTCGTACCCCTTCGTGACAATCGCCCATTCGGTAATCGTCTTGATGGAAGACGATGTATAAATAGAAACGTACATTCATTTCTGACGGGTGATGACAAGGTCTAACACAAACTCTCTCATTCAGAATACACCATCAGTACAAGAGTGAATTGGGTTAGTAGTGCGAGTCCCCAATTTGTTGATTTCAGGTTTTCAGACGAACGTGATTACAAGAACAATGGCTGGAGGTTTGTCTATAATCGATCCTGGCTTCCGCATATGATTTATTTTGTCTAACATTTGGTATCAGAGCGAGTTTATGCCTCTGCCTTGTTTTTCTCGAATTTTTGGTATATTTTTCGGACTTTGAGAACATGAACAGTAACTTCGGTTTTTGAGGCCAAGGGAGAAACTCGCCGATTCCGGGCAAATTCCAGCGACCCACCCCTTGATTTCGGACCAGTACGGTCGCACCGCCGTAAGGGATATTAGCCATGAGTTATTTCGGCATATTGGTGTTCGCCGGAGGCTAATCGGGCGGTGGAACTCGCGGTGGTTGAAGTTTTGCGTTTTTGGATTTTTCGTTTGATTTGGGGCTAATTTGTTCATCATTTTCGCCGAAATTTGAACCCATGTGGTTGTGCCGGCATGCTCTTCAAAACCCATTATTTATTTGTGTCTGGGATGGGCTGCCGGAGAAGAAACGGCCGGCGAAACCGCGGCGGAACGGCGAAAAAGAACGAAGAAATTCGTTCTAGGCGCGAGGAAGAAGGCACGTGGAGCCCACGCGCGCGCTGCGGTTGCAGGCGCGTGGAGCCCACGCGCCACGGGCTCGACGCGCGCGGTAACCGTTGCGCGCGTGGGATCCACGCGCGCGCAACCGCTGGCGCGTGGGGACCACGCGCGCGCGACAGCCGCGGCAGCGATTGAAGGCGCGTGCGTTGCACGCGCCTGCGCGGTGAACCGCGCGCGTGCACGGCGCGTGCCCGCGCGGATTCTGGCGCGTGCTCAGCACACGCCTATCGTCTCCCACCCGCGGCTCCTTTTATGTTTTTGCCTCAAATTTTTCGTGTTTTTGCAATTTTGCCCGTAGCCGATTTATTTATTTACTGTTCTGCCCTTGATGTATTTATTTATTATGTCATTTCATGCATTTTTATGAATATTTTATGCATGAAATTAAATGTCCAATGATTCATATATTTAATTAATGAGAGAGTAGCCACAGCATCTTTAATTAATTAAATTATATATTAAGAGCTTCCAGATCATATTTAGAAATGGACATTGATTGTAATTAATTATATTAATATGATGAATTTTATCCCACAGGAATTTTCATTATATTAATATGATTAATTAGGATGAAATATCATATTATTTTTCTTAATTTACCCACAGGGGATTAAGAAAAGGTATATAATATGGTAGTTTCTTCATGATGTAATTATGAATCTATTTAAATTAAAAACTTAGCCCACAGGTAGTTTTTATGTTATGTGATTCATATTGTGACATGTTTACATTGGTAAAACATGATTTATGTATATTTGCCTCAAATTTTGTGACATAAGCATGATTATTTGATATGCAGTTTCGCAACCTGTGAATTTCTCTGAATTTAAGTTTGATGTTCCCATACTGAATGGTGAGAACTATAAAGTTTGGAAGGAGTCAGTTCTTCTTCAATTGGGGTGGATGGACATTGACTATGCTATAAGGAAAGACGAACCACCTGCTCCTACTGATTCGAGCACTTCAGCTGAGATAGCTTTTTATAACCAATGGGAGCGGTCCAACAGCGTTTGTGCCATGTTTATAAGAGCTAAAATATCTCCTAGTATTCGTGGTTCGATTGCTCAGCATAACAATGCTAAGGCCTTATTGGAGGCCATTGATGCGCAATTTGAGAGTTCTGAGAAGGCGCATGCCATGACCCTAATTATGAAGTTTTCATCATTGAAGCTCACTAGCATTAGAGGTGTGCGTGAGCACATCATGCAAATGAGGAACATAGCAGCTCAACTTAAGAACCTTGAGGTTGAGATATCTGATTCCTTTCTTGTATATTATATTCTGAACACTCTCCCACAACAGTATGCACCTTTTAAGATCTCTTACAACACACATAAGAATAAATGGTCAATTAATGAACTCATGACCATGTGTGTTCAAGAGGAGGAAAGACTGATTATGGAATTGGGAGAAAGTGTTCATTTGGCAACACAAGGAAAGAATAGAGGCCATGGCAAGCATAAGGGAAAAGGTAAAATACCTCCCCAAGCTGACATTAAGAAAGAATCCAAATGTTTCTTCTGTAAACAGAAGGGGCATATGAAGAAGGATTGTGTCAAATTTAAGGCCTGGCTCGAGAAGAAAGGTAATCCAATCTCTTGTGTTTGTTATGAATCTAATATGACTGATGTAAGTCACAACACTTGGTGGATTGATTCTGGATCTACAATCCACATTTCAAATTCCTTGCGGGGTTTTCAAAACCACAGGAAGCCAGTGGGAAGTGAACAAAGCATCTATTCAGGAAATAAGATGCGTTCGCATGTGGAAGCTATTGGGACATGTAGACTAGTTCTCAATAGTGGCTTTGTTTTGAATTTGGAAAAGACCTTTTATGTTCCTAGTTTTTCTAGAAATTTAATTTCAGTTTCAAGACTTGTACCTTTGGGATACTCTTTTAACTTTTCAGATTCAAACTTCTGTTTATCATTTAAATCTGAAATTGTTGGGAGTGGTACTTTGTCTGATGGTCTTTTTCGAATTAATTTACAAGACAATGCCTATTATGATGCGATGCATGTTCATGATAAGGCTGGTATGAAACGATGCGTTGTGAAAGAACATTCTTCTATGTTATGGCATCGGAGATTGGGACATATCTCCATAGAAAGAATTAAGCGATTAGTAAATGATGGAGTACTCGATACTTTAGATTTTACTGATTGTGATACTTGTGTGGACTGCATAAAGGGAAAGCGGACTAACAAGTCTAAGAAAGGTGCCAAGAGGAGTACAGGAATATTAGAAATCATACATACAGATATTTGTAGTCCAGATATGGACTCATGTGGTCAGAAATACTTCATCTCCTTCATAGATGATTACTCACGTTACATGTATCTCTATTTGATTCATAATAAGTATGAAGCATTAGATGCCTTTAAGGTATTTAAGGCGTAAGTAGAGAAACAATGCGGTAAGCAAATTAAGATCGTGAGATCAGATAGAGGTGGAGAATTCTATGGTAGATACACTAAAGATGGACAAGCACCTGGTCCATTTGCAAGGTTTCTTCAAGAGCATGGGATAGTTGCCCAATATACTATGCCTGGTTCTCCGGACCAAAACGGCGTAGCGGAAAGAAGAAACCGGACATTATTGGACATGGTGCGTAGTATGCTTAGCAGCTCCAAACTTCCTAAATCCTTGTGGACTGAAGCACTTAAGACGGCAGTGTACATATTAAACCGAGTTCCGACCAAGGCTGTCCCAAAGACACCTTTTGAGTTATTTAAGGGTTGGAAACCGAGTTTGCATCATGTGCGCGTTGGGGGATGCCCGTTTGAAGTGAGAGTTTACAATCCACAAGAAAAGAAGTTGGACCCAAGGACCATAAGTGGGTATTTCATTGGATATGCCGAAAGGTCTAAGGGATACAGGTTTTATTGTCCATCTCATACCACTAGGATTGTGGAATCAAGAAACGCTAAATTTCTTGAAAATGACTTGATTAGTGGGAGCGATCAATTGAAGGACCTTGATCCTAAGAAAGATCATACAGATACTCAACCTTCCACCTCAAGTTTAAGGTTGGTTATTGCTCATAATGCCCCTTCAGTTCAGCCGGCTATTGAACAACCAATCGTTGAAGTTCCACAACCCGCCGATATTGATCTAATAGATCCAGTTGTTCAGCAATTACCGAAACTGCTTGAACAACCAGGTTGAGCAACACTCTCCTCAAGAGAATGTTGATGCAACATTGAGAAGATCTGCTAGAATAAAGAAATCGGCTATTCCTAGTGAATATATTGTGTATTTACAAGAGTCTGACTACAATATTGGCGCTGAGAATGATCCTAAAACATTTTCACAAGCCATGGATAGTGATAAATCCAATTTGTGGTACAATGCCATGAAGGAAGAGATGAGTTCTATGGCATCTAACGAAGTCTGGGATTTGGTTGAGTTACCTGATGGTGTGAAGGCCATTGGTTGTAAATGGGTCTTCAAAACTAAGAAGGATTCATTAGGTAACATTGAAAGATATAAAGCTAGACTCGTTGCCAAAGGATTCACTCAAAGGAAGGAATCGATTACACGAGAGACTTTTTCTCTGTATCTAAGAAAGATTCTCTTCGTATTGTTTTGGCATTGGTTGCCCATTTTGATATGGAATTACATCGGATGGATGTGAAAACGGCATTCCTCAATGGAGAACTAGAGGAGGAGGTTTACATGAAACAACCTGAAGGATTCCCCTCTAGTTCTCCATTGAGGAATGCCGTTTTCACATCCATCTGATGTAATTCCATATCAAAATGGGCAACCAATGCCAAAACAATACGAAGAGAATCTTTCTTAGATACAGGAGAAAAAGTCTCTGTGTAATCGATTCCTTCCTTTTGAGTGAATCCTTTGGCAACGAGTCTAGCTTTATATCTTTCATGTGATTTGTCGTCGTATGAACGATTTTTGTTGTATGAAACTCTTATTCAGTTGTAATGTTGATTCTCAATTTTGGTGTACACATTTTGTTGTTTATGAGAATAACATTTATCCTTGGTTTTGGAATAAACATAGGGTTTATTCATTAAGATATGTTGTCACATATAGGCTGACATTAAAGAAACAAAACACATGGATCATGGCGACATGTCCTCTAAGGGTGAGTAATATCTTCCATGTATCACAATGCATCTTATTTCTTTAATGTCAGCCTATATGTGACAACATATCTTAATGAATAAACCCTATGTTTATTCCAAAACCAAGGATAAATGTTATTCTCATAAACAACAAAATGTGTACACCAAAATTGAGAATCAACATTACAACCGAATAAGAGTTTCATACAACAAAAATCGCTCATACGACGACAAATCACATGATGAGACCTATTCCCATACTAGTTACATGATCCTTATACTTCATTGGTGGCATGCCTTTAGTTAAAGGATCGGCTATCATCAATTCAGTGCTAACGTGTTCAATGACCACTTTATTCTCCTTAACACGTTCCCTTATGGCTAAATACTTAATGTCGATATGCTTACTTCGACTGCCACTTTTGGCATTTTTAGCCATAAAAACTGCAGCTGAATTGTCACAATATATTCTTAATGGCCTAGAAATAGAATCAACAATTCTAAGCCCAGCAATGAAACTCTTCAACCATACACCATGCGAGGTAGCCTCAAAACAAGAAACGAACTCAGCCTCCATAGTAGAAGTAGCAGTCAAAGTCTTGTTGGCGCTTCTCCATGACACGGCTCCGCCAGCTAACATAAAAATGTATCCAGATGTTGATTTTCGTGAATCAACGCAGCCCGCGAAGTCCGAATCCGAATAACCGACCACTTCCAATTTGTCAGTCCGTCTATACATAAGCATGTAGTCTTTGGTACCTTGAAGGTATCTCATGACTTTCTTTGCAGCTCTCCAAAGTGGTCTAAACCTGGATTACTCGATATCTTCCCAACATTCCCACAGCAAAAGCGATGTCGGGTCGAGTGCAAACCCGAGCATACATCAAACTTCCAATAGCGAAGCATATGGGATGTTGTACATTTGTTCCCTTTCTAAATCGTTCTTCGGGCATTGGTGCAAATTGAACTGTCACCCTTCACAATGGGTGCTATACTTGGTGAACAATCTTTCATCCGGAATCTTTCTAAGACCTTATTGATATAGGTTTCTTGAGATAGTCCTAAAATTCCTCGAGGTCTATCTCTATGGATCTTAATGCCAATGACATAAGATGCCTCACCCATATCCTTCATATCAAAACTCTTAGAGAGAAATTGTTTCACCTCATGTAACAACCCCTTATCATTGGTTGCAAGTAGAATATCATCCACATATAGCACAAGGAAACAAATTTTGCTCCCACCGACCTTCGGTATATACATTGATCCATGACATTTTCTACAAAACCAAATGAAGAAATGACATCATGGAACCTTAAGTACCATTGGCGAGAGGCTTGTTTCAGGCCATATAAAGTTTTCGTGGAATTAGTTGGATAATCTGTGTGATGAAAATGATGGGATCAAGTGGGAGAATGTTATTTATTTTTTGTGTGATCCCATATTTTGGACCCGCATTTTCTCTTAAAGGTTGCGACTGTTCAACATGAAGAGTTCCACGCTTCGTACCCCTTCGTGACAATCGCCCATTCGGTAATCGTCTTGATGGAAGACGATGTATAAATTGGAACGTACGTTCATTTCGACGGGTGATGACAAGGTCTAACACAAACTCTCTCATTCAGAATACACCATCGATGCGAGTGAATTGGGTTAGTAGTGCGAGTCCCCAATTTGTTGATTTCGGGTTTTCGAGACGAACGTGATTACAAGAACAATGGCTGGAGGTTTGTCTATAATCGATCCTGGCTTCCGCATATGATTTATTTTGTCTAACAGAAAATGCATTTCATGGAGAAATACCTAAGGATTTTTCCCGACTCGAGAGGTTGGAAGTTCTCCTACTAGGATTAAACAAACTAACTGGCGAGATTCCACCAGGGATTTTTAACATCTCCTCCCTTCGTATCTTCTTTGTTGGTTGGAACCAATTGTGGGGAAGCTTTCCCTCTGATATCGGCACCACTCTTCCTTCTTTGCATTACCTTGGAGCCTCCCATAACTTGTTGACTGGGACAATTCCGTCATCGTTAACAATGCCACCAGCCTTGAGAAACTTTTGCTTTACAACAACAGTTTCCATGGCCCGATACCGAAAACCCTGGGAAGGCTAAAGGGCCTCAAATTTTTTGTCTTGGGTCTTAACCAATTGCAGGATGACTTAAGTTTTATTTCTTCGTTAGCCAATTGTTCCAGCTTAGATACTCTCACGGTGGAATCGAATTTGATCCATGGATGGTTGCCGACATCCATCTCCAATCTCTCCACCAGCATTAAGCGGATTTTCATGGCAAATAATCGCATCCAAGGAACTATTCCTTCAGGCCTCCGAAATCTCTACAACCTGTCTGTCTTAAGTTTAAGGAATAATCTTCTAACCGCTTGCATTCCCGATTCCATCGGAGCACTTCACAGCTTGCAGGGGCTTTCTTTGTCCAAAAACATGTTTACTGGAGAGGTACCGTCTTCGATTGGTAACATGACATCATTATATTTCCTTGACCTTGCCACCAACAATTTCCATGGCTTCATACCGCAAAGTCTCGGGAACTGCAAGCAATTAATCACGCTCGATCTTTCGAACAATAACCTATTTGGCTCGGTTCCAGTCGAAATTATGGGTCTTTCTTCCTTGTCGATCATCTTCAGTTTAGCACATAACAATTTAAGTGGATCTCTTCCATTGCAAGTCGGCTCTTTAATAAATCTCGCTGAGTTAGATCTGTCTTATAACAGATTGACCGGCTTAATTCCAGCCTCCATCAGTGATTGCTTGAGATTAGAATGGCTTTACTTAGAAGCTAATTCTTTTCATGGTGAAATCCCCAAAGGTTTACGTCCATTAAGGGGTCTACAAGAGCTGGACCTTTCCAATAATAATTTTGCTGGTCCAATCCCGAGCTTTCTCGCAGAGCTCTCACTACTCGAGTACTTGAATTTGTCCTTCAATGAACTAGAAGGAAAAGTTCCGGAGGGTGGAGTTTTTCTTAATGTAAGTGCTGTATCAGTTTCCGAAAATAGGGAACTCTGTGGAGGTGCTCCAGGTCTGAAGCTTCCTCTTTGTAAATTACCAAGCTCTAACAAGTCTTCTACAACAATGATATTTGTGGCAGCTATCAGCTTGTTATGTTCAGCTTTTTTGTTGCTGTCTATCTTCTGGTACCGCAAAAAGAAGCAGACAAGAACCGATGCTTCAACGTCATCTTCCTTGGAGCACCAATTCTTGAAGATTTCTTATGAAGAACTCCTTAGAGCTACCGACAAATTCTCCGAAACCAATTTAATTGGTAAAGGGACATACGGCACGGTTTATAAGGGGATTCTTGATGGCAGTGCCATGGTGGCAGTGAAGGTGCTCCATTTAACACAAAGAGGTGCTTTGAGGAGCTTTTTCTCGGAATGTCAAACTCTAGGAGCCATTAGACACCGGAACCTTGTGAAATTACTAAGTGTCTATTCAGGCATGGACTTTCGTGGCAATGACTTCAAAGCTCTAATATATGAGTTCATGGCTAATGAGAGCTTGGAGGAGTGGCTACATCCTAAGACTATAGGACGAGATGATGAGCGTGGCAAATCGAGAAATCTGAGACTAGTGCAGAGGTTACAAATTGCCATTGACATAGCTACTGCAATCGAATATCTCCACAAGGGTTGTTATCCAACAATTGTCCATGGAGATCTAAAGCCAAGTAATGTGCTTCTGAACAACGACATGGTGGTTCAAGTTGGAGATTTCGGGCTGGCAAAGATCATTTCAACGATGTCTATTGAAGCCATAGGAGTTCAGGACCAGGGTAGTTCAACTTCAACCGCAGTCAGAGGATCTATTGGTTATGTGCCTCCTGGTATGGATCTATCATATTTTCTCGATTAGTTTTCGATTGATTGTGATAGTAACATGACACAGTGCTAAAAGTATTGAATAAAGAATATCCTTGATGTTATTTTATGCTTCGTATACTCTAATACCTCTTTCTCACAACACAATTTCCCCTTTCTTCTATTAATACCTTCAATCGAAAAAGAAAATACATATCTTTGTGCACGAAAAGAATAATAGTAGCATTTTGTAATCATATTTGAAATTAAGACAAGAATAAATCATCTTAAATTTGATCATTGAATGGAGATTTTTTATTTATTAATTTATCAACACTTGTGAATTCATTTACAATTTCTTTCTATAATTTGTAATCTATCTCATGCCATGTTGATGCTATGAAAATGGGTTGTGTCTAATATTGTCATAAAGTCAGTTATGGTACGAGAAGTTGACGAGAAATTGTGATTCACCTGTGGTAAGTCATGACTTAAGGTCTTGACAGGAAGTAATTGACCCCTCATGTTGGACCCATTTCTTTCGACTTGACCTATAATTCTATATTTCTAAAATTTGTTTAGATGACATGACATTTAAGTCAGAATCCGCTGGAGGTCTTAAATCCATAAATGCACGATGATATCACACAACATACACTAATTTACGACACGATGGACTCTATCCAACTTTCACTCCCCTAAACTTCTTGTTTAGAGCATATTTAGACAAATTTACACATTTAACAAGTACAAATCCATTAGCAATAATAAATCACTCCAAGTCTCTTCTTTTTCCCCGGTCTTCTAGGCATTTTCTTCTATTCTTCCATGTAGAAAAGAAAGAGTGTGGTATAGGTATTAAACTGAATTTGGATCATGAAAATGATGAGCCTCGTGTCATTCTATGTGTGTCCAATCAAAACCGGCGGTTTAAATTCAATTAATACATGTACTAAGTGCACTAAATAGTTTCCGCTGAGGCCTCCATTGCATATATTTTTCTTCTTTTTTCTGTTTTCCCCTATACCCTATTAGAGGAAAAAGTCACTCTTGATGTTTAGGCAATTTGTTTAGCAAACATTTGATAACTTTGGGTGCACATAGTAGTTTTGGAGAAAGAAGAGTTCATATGTTGTTAACTGGTATTTGGAATGCTTTATAAATCCTAAAATCTCATTTCTCTACGGTTGATGCATTCCAATTTTTATGACAATTTTTACCACTTTAGCATCCGGCAGGTGATAAACATCAGCCATAGCCAATAAATTAAACGAAAGTCAAACAAAGAGATATGAAAGAAAAAACCAGTAGGGCATTTTAGGACCCTCTACCTTGCTTCGACAGAGGATCCCTTGGCCTTTGCCATGAATACTGAGCTCGACTGTGAGGTGAGTGAAGGTTTGCGAGCCATCACTTTATGTTGGGTGCAACCAACGCAAGCCTTCACAACTGTCCTTGGCAAACTCTTGCAAATGGACATCAAGCAAAAATCCATGTGATTTAGAAACTTTTTCTAAACAATTAACTTCAAGAAGAAGTGTTTATTCCTCCTTTTTAATGTCTATTCTTTCATCTTTAATATCTTGAGGAAATTTTCAGAGTATGGCATGGGAAACAGGGTTTCCACATTTGGGGATGCATACAGTTACGGCATTCTATTGTTGGAGATGTTCACCGGGAAGAGACCAACTGAAGAGGCCTTTGGGCACAGTCTTAACCTCCATAGTTTTGTCCAAATGGCTCTTTCGGATCGAGCAATGGACATTGTAGACTTAAGGCTTTGGAGTGAAGTTGGTGATCAACAACAAGAAATCAAGATCAGAGATTGCATTATCTCCATATTCAAACTTGGAGTTGCATGTTCAATGGAATCACCGCCGGATCGAATGGACATGACCGAGGCCGTCGGGAAATTATACTCAATCAAGGAGAGTTATGAAGGACAAGTATGTGGCTAAGTCAATTTTCTCGTTTCATCTTGGCACTCTTTCACTAGTAGAGAAAATCATTGTGCAAAGGTAGTGCTAGCAAATTAACATGAATGTTTCCCTATCTAGTCTACCTACCCATATCTATTATGTGCATTTTTAATGATGACACCAATATCTATATTTAAAAATCATAGAAAATGGATGTATGGAGTTATAATTGTCGCCATCTACCTTTTTTGCCCAAGGGGGAAAAGATAGGTTTATGGATATTGCCTAAAAAGCAGGCCTATAGCCCTTAATTAGGTATAGGCTCTCCCAAGCTCATACCATTGGGTTGTTCAATTTTAGTTTCAATTGACACTATAAGAATTTTCTAATGAAGAGTCACCACTAGTCTATTTGGGTTAGTTAGAAACCAAATGAGGCAAGAAAGTATACCTTATTTTTTACGGAACTAGAGAATCTAGGAATGAGAACTTATTTATTAGTCACCAGTGCCCTTGCGCAGTACCTAATCTTGTTTATATGTTTGTTAGGTGGTTTAGATTGATTTTAAACCTTTTCACTAATATATGAGATGGTCATGTGGGTGCACAATAATTGAAATAACAATTAGCAACTAAGGAAGCATTGAATAAATTGCAAAGAAAAGTTAGGATCTAATACTAAGAAATAAGAAAATATGTCAATCCTAATTAGGCTATAGGGAAACCAACTTCAACATCTTGGAAGTGCGCAACCAATTGGCAATTGAAATAGAAATGCGCAAATAACCACCTAGCATTCGTCTTTTAGAACATTCAAATCTTGTGTAAATGCTCTAAGAGGTCGTTCAATTTTCAGCACAATTTTTATTAAGGATTTTCACACATTTTAAGAAGAAACTACACAAAAACCGATTTTTAAGCTTTTTCAAAAGATTTCTGATTTTTCTGAATTTTTCTAAATTTTCTAAATATTTAATGATTTTCTTTTTAAAAATATATTTTGCAATAATCCGACCCCAGTATAACCAACCAGGTTCGTCGGCCCGGGTTCACTGTTGGACTGGGCTCAGCGATTGAGCCCAGTCCGACGAAGCCCAAAGCAAAATAAAATATAAAAACTAAGCCCAACTCACAATGAAATAAACCAAAGTCGAAGCCTCATTAGACCCACTGAGCCCATCTCAACGCTCAAGCCCAGCCATTTGATCCGAATTTTTGTTTCTTTTTAAGTTTCCTTTTTTAATTCTTTTATTTCTTCCCTTCTTCTGCATGACGTCGTCTTATTCACGACGTCCCCTTCCTGAGCGATGGCCTTCACCCGAAGCTCCGAATTTCTTAGACAAGCTTCAGGCCAAAGCTCAAGCCGCCGCAAGCCACTACCCTTCATCGATCGTCCACTCCGACCGCCACTCGTTGGCCGAGGACCACACCACTTGGCCGGCACCAACACAACAAGAAAAACGACAGGGCCAAAGCGAACAAAGCCCCGGGCGGCCCCCGAACAACGTTAAGCTCGAAATCGCAGGAAAATGATAAGATTAACAACACATGGGAACGTCGATTCAGCCCCGAACCAAGAACACGAAAGTGGATGTAACTTAAACATTTCATCGAGCAGTTAGGACGTACTGTCTAAAACGACAGAAAAAGGAACTGGCTGAGCTCGAATCGCGCCAGGACTTATGACAATCAACATACAAGAACACAGAGACAAGAAACATGGATGACGTGGGCCGGAGCTCGCGTGAGCCAGACGGCCGCGAGCTCCGGCCAAGCATGCCCAAAAACAGGGCAAAAACTGGGTCAGGCTTACTAGAGTTTTGGCACGGGAAAGGAGGCACGGCTGCGGGTCGTCGGCGGCGATTCATGGCGCTTTGGCCGGCGGTCTCTCCCTCCAACTCTCCTCCCTCGCTTGAACTCTCACTCGCTGCTCTCTCTTTGTCGAATCTCTCTCTTCTCTCACCCCCAAAAAAATTCCCCTCTCCTTCTCTCCCGTTTAAGCTCTCCAGCCGGCGCGTATGGCGTCGTGCCATGCCAGCGGTCGCTGCCAGTCTGCCCCCGACCACCAACTCCGGTACGATGCTTGCCCTTGTCTCCTCTGCCTCTGTCGCGCTTCCGCCGTCCTTTCCTCCGCTCTCTGTTCTCTTTAGAGGCGTGAAGGAAAAGGGAAAAGGAAGGAAATGGGGGCCGGGCCAGGAAACAAGGAGCGGGCCGGCCCAGGTGGAGAGAAGTTAAAAAGGAAGGGAAAAGGAAAAAGGGGCCGGGCAGGCCCAGCCTTGCCCGGCTCCGCTCTCCCTTTTTTTTTTTTTTCTTTTGGATCAATAATTTTAATTTTAATTTTTTTACATAAATTTTAGTACTGGCAATGGGAATACTCTTAATACCTATATGCCATGCGATTTAATAAAAAAATATTTTTGCTATAGGTTAAAAATAATTCCTAATTTTCCAATGCAATTAATAAATAATTAAACAGATTATCAAAATTTAGGTGTCAATAATAATTTATCTATATCCACCAAGTAACCATGTGAAAATATGATGAATTTTCTTATTTGTATGTTCTCTTCATTTTCGATGACACTATATACCATAGGACCAATGCGTTGTTTAATTACCATGGCTGGGCCATTGCCCTTGCTTGCCCTCATTCCCCCCCCCCGACAAAAATCTCAATCTTCTCTATGCTTTTGCGCTTGTGCACTACAATACAACCTCACCGTGAGTTCACTAGCTCAAGGCTGACTCTTAATGTTGCGCTTAACTATGAGCCCATGGTCAAATCCAAAGAGAACGAAGAGGGAGGCAACCTCATCGCGAGATCATGAGCTCAAGCCCAACTCTCGATGTCCCGGTCAAGCAAGAGCTCACTATCAATTGGAAGCCAAACTTGATTGAACTTGGGCGACATTGCCAACAAAATTCTATTGTGGTCACGTTATCGACACCGGCAGCCACTAGAGATATAGAATTAACATACACATAAATTAGACAAGATCAAAAAGGAAACATCGACGCATATTTTGTTGCACTCCTCAGTGTGCTGATCACACTGTCTAGTAATATTTGTTGAGTCTTCTCACTCAACCATCCCTCTCTCTTTCTTCACCATCAGCTACCATCTCCGGCCGTTGTGGCCACTTGTCATCACCAGCGCCTTCTTCACGTCTTGATTATTTTAAAGATAATTTTCATTAGAAAAAATCATCTTCTAATTCAGAATGTTTCTTTTGAATTTAAATTACAAAACTTCGGTTACCCCATTGCCAGAGCCAGTTTACGCAAGGGTTGGCCATGGCCTCGACATCCCACCCGCGCCACTTTGTTAACTCGAGCCTATTTTCTCTTTAAGCCGTAGGCGGGGACCATGAAGTCATCATGTTCGTCTTTCCAACCAAATAATCGTCGCATTTGGTCATCGTTCTATAGCTTCTTGAGATACATTATTGTCAAAGATCCTACACCTCTGAATCTTCATTTGCGATATGGTTGTCTCCAAACATTGTATTCCATGATCTTTCCACTCCGATACCAATCGACGTAGTGGAAGAACTCGCAATTTGCTACACAAGCAAGTAACTTTTCTTTTTTTGTATTAAGCTAAATTACAAGAGAAACATAATCTATATTCGTATTAGAAAACCTAATGAATTTCTAACTATAAGACATAATATAGATATACTAATAAGAAATTCTATACTACTGAACATTAAATATCTAAATTAATAACTACTAAAAGTTGAAACAAATCACCCAATATCCAAATGTAATTTCTAAAATAAAAAGATAAGAAAATATATGTCTCGTCTCATTATTATTGTCATCGTCCCATCACAAATTGTTTTCCATGGTTTAAGAAGGGCAAGAAAAAATAACCGAGGCTATTGGGCTAATAAGTCGGTTAAAAGACAATGTGCAAAGCATATGTCAACCCATCAAGAACCTTTTCGAGTTCCACCTTATCACCCTAGGCACGAGAGGCTATTATATCTGCTTACCCGGCAATAGATATTTTCGAAGATATGATGGGGGCATCTACCTACACCTCCCAAGTGATGCGGGAGCATCCAATCACTCACCCCATCACGCATCACCAAGGCCCTCCAAGTTTCTAGATGAAATCTTTTTCTTCCCCACCTAGGGGGAATACTTTCGAGATTTTCCATTACAGAGTTTAGAGAAATAGTTTAAGGACATATCTTAGGAAAAGACTGTTGACCAAGAAAAAAAAGGGAGAAAAACGTGACAAATCAAACTGCGGAAATTCCTCCGGGGATGTCGCTCTTCCCATCATGGCTTTCCACCATATCTCCAACCTCGTGGAAAACGTTGACTTTTCTGTATTCCCAAGAGACCCAACTTTCTTGTTTAGACCGTTTCTTCTCTTAATGATTATTTATATTTATGAAACCTTTTGAACTCTTGAATTTGATTGGCTTGAGCCACGAATTTACACTATATGTTTAATAAGACAGTTATGTCATTGGGATTTGATAACATAGTTGACGTAAAATGTTGCTTTTGATCCCCGACAATCTTGCAAATAGACAAAGTCTCCTGCCTCCAATATTTCATCTATTGCGTTCCGTTGGATACATTGAACAATTGAACCAATTCAATTTATGAACCAAACTGAATTGGCCTTACTCGATCGGTTCCGCATCTAATCACTTAGGGATCGGGTAGTTTTTGTTTCCAAACAAACCCTAGTTCCAAAACACTGGGAACTAGAAACCGAACATAATAAGATCTAGATTTTTTTATATAAATCTATCTATCTTGGAGCTAATCTAAATTCTAGTATAAGACCGTTATGATTTTTCTTTCCATTTTTTTTTTTTTTTTTCATATAGAGAAGAAACCATCTTTAATAAGTAAGTTTAGAATCCATGAAATACTAACCTCAACATTTGGATAAGACATGGGTCAAAACACTAGATGCGTGATCCAAAGATGGAATTATTTACGCTAGTAACTTACAATGTTGGACTAACATCTGGCTTTGTTGGTAGACAAAACCAAAGAACTAATGTCTTGTTCTTAATCTAAACACTCATGTCTATTATATGGTAGCTAAGCCAAGATGAGGAATTGCATCTAATCTTTTGTGCAATGAATTGTAATATATTCCTGAAATTGCGGGTCTTCGTCGGTTGTGCGCCCATAAAGCAAGTGGTAGAATATATGTTGAGCGAATATTCGAGGGCAGAACCGACAAAGACCCACATTTTCAGGAATAGAGTTATTTTGTACATAGCAAACACTCGGGATAAAAAACTTTTCACAAGTGGCTTTAATCATCGTCCGAGCATCAGCTCCTTAGTTAGCTTATTACCTATACGTACACTCGCACGATAATCAAAGCCGCTCTGGTAAACGCCAATTACCAGCCGAAATTTACGACATCATGATCTTTAATGGGCGGTTGTTGCGCTAGTTCACTTTGGCCGGCTAAATACAATCAAGCCTCTAAGTCATACAAAAAATATGTATACCTATCCTTTTCTTTTTTGATCTGACCCCTACACATTTATCTATATATAAATAAAACCAAAACAACATTTGTCTCAATTTTAGATTTCCTAGATTGTCATTCAATTTCTTTCTCTCATACCCTTCTGTTTCAGAAATTACCATCCATTTTTTGTATCTCTTCACAATATTAGATTTCTTAGTTACCCTTGTTTCCATTATTGTATATTTACCCATTTCGTATATAACTACTCAATCTCTTTCCATGTATATTTATCTCATTATTTGCTCACGCGTGACGCATGCCTAACATAACAATAGCAATGATAACATGGATGAATGACTATATCCGTTCAAGCGAAGTGATTGCATTTATTGTAATATGAAGACATTTTCAAATGGACAATATACATTCTCATGACGAAATAGATGATAGTGTTTCAACAGTGGTGATACATTCTTATGCACAAAACACATGCATCCTCAATCAATGCCTAAATCATAGGTGAGATGATCAAGTAGATTGAGCTTTTCAACCATCATAAAGTAAACTACGAGTCTATTTCAGCTATGTCACCAATATTTATATTCTCTTTTCAAGTTTATATAAAGTGTAGGTCTAATAATGAATTTCGCAACTTGCATGTGCATCAACAAAACCTATTCGTTTGGGTTTGGGGAAGGCCCCTAGAAGTTCAAACCGAGCCTACTCAACAATTAGGTCTAATTGTATACAAGATTTCTTAATTAATTTAATATGGGACTGGTTAGTGTGAGCTAAGTAAGACTCGATTTATAATGAGATGGCATGTGGCTTAAAACTTTATAAATAGCATTTAGGTCTCTCTTCTAACCTTGAAGTATTAATATCCTCACGTAAGGAGCGTTTACAAAACATTAAGGGTGATAGATAGTCTCATTGACCCAGTGATATAGAAGGCAATAGAGAAGAAGAATGGTGAATTTCAAATTAGGTGCACAAATCTCTTTACTTTGATTATATGTGTTTTTTTATTTTACTTTTGGAGTTCTTGGGGTGCCATTTTCGCATATTATACTAAATAAATGTAATACTTACATTTAAACCCCTCTCTCTATATATTATTATATAGAGTTCATATGAATGAGTGGTTTGCAGTATTGCCATCTCTAAGAGAGGATGGGACCCTAATTGACATGGGGATTGGGAGTAGACCCCCTTTATCCCCTCCATCCTAGGACGAGGAGTTAGCTCAACTAGACAGTAATGTTAGGATTGTTACAATTGCATGAACATTTTCTTAATTAAACGATGTGATAACACATTTGGAGATAAATCACTGGAAAATTAAAGCGGGAGGACCCAAAACAAGGTTATAGGCTTCGTTCAATCCGCTAATGGAAACTTTATGACTCAGTTGATAAAGTGGATTTAATGCATATTTTTAGTATACTTAGCATTTCTCTAGCCTCAATAACTATGCACCACAATTTCAATTACCGACTATTGCTTTGTCAAAGCATATAATATCTTTGGAAGTTATCAAAATTTCTAATGATAACCCAAAATATTCATCACCCTCACATATTCAATATTTTCCAAACTCGCTCACATGCAAACATGAGTTGGAAAAGTCAAGAATGCATCAGCTTGACTAGTTGAGCCTGATGTTTTGGCTTTTATTGCGTGACTCAAGAGACAACACATGTAAAAAATGTTGTGTGGAAAGAGAGAAAATAATCACATGAAGGCAATACTCGTTCATCAATCAATTTGGCCGGCAACTCTAGTCATCGCAGCCTATTTTGAACATTCGACTTTTCCATGCACAGATTACTCCACATGATCACCCTATAAATACCCCTTTAGCTTTTGCTTTTCTATTCATCAATCAACTGAGATCCTTCCTTCGCCAATTTTCTTTTGGTCTCTCACAATATGAGTTCCCGTATGACAATCCCTTTGCATCTTATTTTTCTCGTTGCGTTAACCCTAGCATTGATCCCTCTGTCCATCGCCCAAGACTCGCCCCAAGACTATGTCGCGGCCCACAATGCGGCTCGCTCTCAGGTTGGTGTGGGCCCAATGGCGTGGGACGAAAGCGTCGCTGGCTATGCCAGGGATTACGCCAACAAGCATGCCAGCGACTGCACGCAACTCGTTCATTCAGGCGGACCCTATGGAGAGAACCTTGCGTGGGCTTCCCCCGATCTTACTGGCACAGGAGCGGTGAACATGTGGGTCGGAGAAAAGCCTGACTACGACTATAATTCCAATTCATGTGCGTCGGGAAAGGTTTGTGGGCATTACACTCAGGTGGTGTGGCGCAACTCAGTTCGGCTTGGATGTGCAAAGGCCCAATGCGCAACAGGCGGTACTTTGGTCACTTGTAACTACGATCCTCCTGGGAACGTTGTAGGCCAGAAGCCTTACTGAATTAAAAAAATTGTATGTCGGAGGATGATACTATTATGTCAAAATAACGCCTTGTTATGATGAGGTAAAAGCTTTAGATGCACCGAATTAAATAACATCATATGAATGATGAATCTCTTTACTGAAGAAAAAGTTAACCTCTTTTAGTAATTCTTCTTTTCTTTTTTACTTTTGCAATTTCTATTTCTTCAAATGAAGGAATTTCGATCATTGATCTAACCTCCTTAGCTCCATCCTCTCGAGTATATCACTATCCCTTTGAAGCCTCATCACACTGTGAAAGAGAAGCTAAGCACGATCTCTGCTACGCAATTTACACTTGAGTTCATTGTATTTGCTGTTTCTATCGATTGTAGTACATAGCAATGGCCGTCTTGGCAATATAACTATTCATTCCCGTCAATAAGCTGATCATTCATGGCGAAAAACATTAAGATATGGATCAATATTATTTAATAATATGGACTTGGTGGTATATTCGTCGATAAATTTTATGTATTGACGAATTAAACTCCTTTAGTTGACCAAGTAAGTAAATGATCTCTAATTAATCAACTTGGTGTCGATAAGTACCAGTCAAAGTTGCCTAACTTTGTATTCTATTTCAATCCGTATAGCAGCCTAGTACTCTAGAAAGGTCATAGACTCGTCATTGTTGGAAAATTCTTCCTTGAGGAATTTATGTGTCGAAGCTCGCACTCCCGTATACTCAATTGATGACGACAACTGGAATGGAGAGGACGGTGAGATCGTGGAGCAGGAGGAGTGGCAGGAGGATGAGGCAATGGCCATCTTGACCATAGAATGATACGTTCCAGTCAATAAGCTGATCATTCATGGCAAAAAACATTAAGATATGGACCAATATTATTTAAGGAAAAAGCCACCAAAAACCCCAAAATTTGCAAATTATAACACATTTACCCCATTAAGGGCATTTTCGTCTTTTTTTTTTTAATGTTTTTATTTTCTTTTTTTTTTTTTTTTAATTTTTTTCTTCTCTCTTCCCTCCACCGGCCAAGGCGGAGCCCTTGCCCGACGCCGGCGGGGCGGCCCTCACCGGACTCCGATGGAGGGAAGAAAAAAATAAAAATAATAAAAAAGTAAAAAATAAGTAAAAATAAATAAAATGACCAAAATGCCCCTATGATTTGGGGTAAATGTGTCACACAAATTAAAGTTCAGGGTTTTTTGTGTCACAAATAAAATTTTGGGGTAAATGTGTCATGGTTAGCAAACTTTAGGGTTTTTCATGTCACAAAAAATAATTTGGGGTAAATTTGTCACTTTGGGCAAAATTTGGGGTTTTTGGTGGCTTTTTCCCATTATTTAATAATATGAACTTGGTGGTATATTCGTCGATGAATTTTATGTATTGATGAATTGAACTCTGGTTGACCAAGTATGTAATCTCTAATTAATCAACTAGGCGTCGATAAGCACCCGTCAAAATTGCCTAATTTTGTATTCTATTTCAATCCGTATTGCAGCCTAGTACTCTAGAAAGGTCATAGACTCGTCACAGTTGGAAAATTCATCCCTGAGGATTTTATGTACTTGGATATAACCACCTAAGATAAATTTTCATGTCATCTCAAATTATGATGTTTAAAAAATAAGACACGAGAACATGCCAAAATTTGCGGTCAATGAAAACTTATTTATAAGTTTGACACTTGTGGAGTCAATTGTTGGAATCGATATGAGTTTGTTGTATATGACTAAGTAGATAAAATGATTAACCTATAATTTGGGAAAGTATTGCGAAAGCTCTAGAAATCTCGACTGTTGGGACGGCAAATACAAGTCTAAAACTTTCATCTGGAGAATAGAAAAACAAAAAAAAGAGTTCAAGTCCAAACCCATTAACAAATTCTGGTGGATGATGACAATGTTTATTAATTTTATTGACAAATCATGGTCCTTACATTCATCAGCAGAAGCATGCAGGTTAAAAAATTAATAATCATCTTCGTCCTTCGTATTTTAACATTACATTCAATCTGCTTCAGTGAAATTTTTTGATGTAAAATAATTGATAAATTTTTCAATGTAAATTACGATAGAACATAATTTATATTTATGTCTAAAAAAAACTAATGAAATTCCAAGTTTAAGACAGGATATAGATAAACTAATAAGGAAACTACTACATATTATATATCTAAGTGGATAACTACTAAAAAATTGAAACAAATCCCCCAATATCCTAACGTAGTTATTAAAATAAAAAGACAAGGAAATGAAGTCTACCACTGGCTACCACTATGACGACCATCATCTCCCTCCCTCCAATCGACAGGCTCTTACAACCTCAACCCAGGCTAATACCATAGATCGAGCAAGAACTACTTCTTCCTCCCGCCATGCATGTTATAACCTTCCTTTTTTAGAAGACAGAATCGACCGCGCTCAAAATAAACCCACTTGATTAATGAGACAACTTATTACTAGTTATCTTTTATATGCCTACCATGGTCGTCCTCTAGACGAGACTTTAGACAAAGCTCAAGTGATTAGAGCATTATTCATATGATGCTCTAACTTTTAGATGCGCTAACTTTTAGATGCAAAACGTTTGATATGGACCAAAAAGATTAATGCGAAACATTTGCATGTTTCATATGTACACATCTAACTGCCTCACGTGTTATTCAAGCAGCTATTGCATGATAATCACCATCATTGATGTACGTAATTAGGTTCAATCTCTCGGGATGGTTGAATCAAGCATGGACTTCTTGTTAAACATATGTGACCAACTGTTTAAGCTGTGTCAGGTTCGTATTGTGTATTCTCTAGGCCTCACACAATGGGAGCTTGGGTGAAAATCTAGAGTTTTCGACACCCGATCATCAAATCTGAAAATAGACACAAAAAAAAAAATTCCTACTAGACCGTTATAATGCATTGTAAACTTATAAGTATAGGAGAGAAAACCAATTCTTTGCATCGTCTATCGTCCGGTTCTATTACATAAAAAGTACAAGTTTAAAGCCGAGCTACTTCTCACTTTGATAGAGCTTTGATATACTTGCACTAAGTAAATGTTTAACTCGAAAGAGACCTTTATGTATGTATATTAAACTTACTGAAATTTTGACTATATGGTTTTAAAATTTTATTTTTTGAAATCTTTGTTTTACAAACAAAGTGGGGGATTGTTGGAAGTTTGTCAGTAAAACAAATTAGGTGCATTTCTCTTTATCTCACATAGGAAAAATGGGAAGACATTAGCCAATTTATAAGTGCGAGGTTTCCTTTGCATATCAAAAGGAATATTGGGTGTGAGCTAAACCTCACCATACCCGCGTGTGGGTGCGCGAATAATTGCGCATATTTGGCGCACTTTGCACTTTGCACGCCCGCAACGATTTAATTAGCACTAATCCCTTTGTTATTTTATTTTTATTTTTATTTCGTACGGTTATCTTATTAACTTTAATCAATTCAAAGGTTGTTTTGTTTAATGGGAATTTTTGAAATTAATTAATTAATAAATAATAATTTCAAAATTTTATTTATTAAATAATTATTATTATTTTGTTCCAAATTTTTTGTTTGTGTCTTTTCAAGGTAACTTTTGAATAAGATACCTGTTCCGTTTGCAACCTTTCTCGAAGGGTTGCATTTGTTTGGTTTTTAACTTTTTATGAATGGACGCCTTTGTTCATTTGAGCAATTTTCGAAAGAATGTGTTTGTTCATTTTTGCAACTTTTCACGAAGAGTTGTTTACGTTTTTAAGACTGTTTTATATATACTTGTCAAATTGAGGAAGAAGGTGTGTGATTATTTTTCATCTTTTCGAGTCTTCTTTCTGAAAACTATAGTCATATTTTCAATTGTTTCCTAGAAAGATCCTGGAGAAATACTAGAATTGTTATCTAGTATTCTCATTTTGAGACTTTGTTGTATCCTTGAAGATATTTGCCGGTGACCATTAGCAACTTTGTGGGGGCAAATAAATTCTTAAAGAAAGTGATATCACACCTCAAAGTCCAACTCAAGTATTCTAATGATCCGTCTTCATTGTTCTACCCTATTTGAAGCAGTATTTTCCCAACAATGGTTACCTTAAATTTCAGGCGTAAAGTTCATGGTTTTTAAATCCTCATGAGTCATGAAAAAAACATACATAGCTTTAAGGAGAATTTATGCAATCTTTTCGAATTAAGGGGATAGAGGGGCATGTATTTGTCCCCAAATCAATCTGTTTATGTTGTCTCTTGAGTTCTCATGTCAATGGTTAACGTAAAATCAGACAAAGTTCTGAAGACATAACAAAGTGAAAGTTTAGGATGGACGTTTAAAAGTTCATAACAAAATGCATGTAACTTCCAAAATTTAGAGGGCTTACATATTTTTTCCTTAATTAAAATCAGAGATAAAGGATGTAAAGCAGATAATGAAATTGTAAGGGGGGAAACTATCAAATGAGCGTGGCCTCGACACTAAATTGAGAGTTGTCTCGGCCACTCTCTCCGCTGTGTCATCACCGTCGTCGCTGCTGCTGCTCGCTGTTGTGCTGAGCATGACAATGCCAAACCTGCCGCTGCATGACAACAACGAGCCGCTGCTCCTCATCGCCCGAACACCGTGCGCCTGAGCTACTGCTGCTTAAGCTCACCACGGATCTGCTGCTGTCCCATGGAGTCCCGACGACGCTGTTGTTGTCGATCAACTGCCTGCTGTGGTTGTCAGTGAGCCACGGAGACCCGATCCTTGCTGCACGTAAAAGCCACGACCTTTACCACGACAAAGCTTTGAGCCGTTCCGAAGAATTTCAAGGCAGTGTTCGAGTTCCTCTAAGCTTTGAGCCACTACCTGTTCACGTGATTCCTTACGCTTGACCAACATTCGACACCTGAGGGGAGGAAATCGGGAACAGAGAGAGATCCACTCACATTGGTCACGTACAGAATACGCCCGAGAAAGAGAAAACAAAAAAGGAGATTTTGATGTCCTCATGCTCGGCGAGTTCTGAGTGTCATTGTTATCCAGGTTGCTGTGCTATTATTCTTCTTGCAGATTGCTGGCCTTGTGCATCTCCATCATTGCGAATCACCACCAGTAAGCATCACCGTGGTTGTCCAAAGCCGTGACCCAAGACACCCGCCGCCGGTCACACCGTGTATCGTTGTGAACAGCCGTGCAACCTCCGTTCAAACCCGCCGCTGTTCAAGTTGGAAACCATATCTTCAAATTAGGTGACAAATCCTATCCAAATTTGAATTATTAATTACCTAATTTGAATATATTGTGATCTTAATTAGACGTCTTGAAGATATGCCATAAACAAAAGGTTTTCAAGTATTCGTGAATTAGGATAATTTCTTAATTTTACAATATGCGATGATCAATAGTATGATTATATGGTTGAAATACAACTTGCGATCACGTGAAAAACTAGCCAATCTAATCTCATGCCCAATATATAATCGGTTGATTTTATTTATTTCCAAATTTAGATGGGTATGGATGATATCTTGGGTGATAGATGTTTTCCATTGCTTGATTTTATTTGATTTGATTTTTATATTTTATCGAAAAAATCCAAAAAGTTTAGATACAATTAAAGTAGATTATTTTTTAGGGTCGATTGCATGTTTATTTTGATTATTTTATAATTTCAAATTTAAATAAAAAAATCAGATGCATATCATGTAGATTAATTGCATCATGCCTACATCATCACTATCATGTCATTACTACGTGTCATGTGCGTTGTGCCGTGTGTCATCTTGCCATGTCATTCATCGTATGCAATGTAATCTGTTACATCATTGTACGCAGTGTCATTGTGCCACACAATATGTCATATCATCATATATGTCACGTCATCGCTTGCATGTCATGTACTGATCTATATGTTTAGGTCATTTAATTAAAAAATCACCTGTCATAAAATTTTGCATGTTAAGTTTATTTATTTTAGAGATTATATGTCGAGGTTCATCTAATTAAATTGCATGTTATGTAGACTAGTTTAATTAGGACTGCATGTCGATTTTGCCTGTCATTAAAAATTACATGTTTAGGTTTGTATACTTAGGAAATTTTGTGTCGTGCTAGAATAATATATTTAATCGTCATTAGAATTAGGATATTTAAATAAGTTATGTCACATGTCACGTTAGATTAGTAGAGTGCATTGCATAAAGCATTATCTTCATTAAACACGTTTTTAAAAAAAAAAAACATTTGAGGGAAATTGCGTGTTAATGAGAAATCATATTTATGTTGCTAATGTCATTTTCTAACTAACTACATATGCTTTCGTAGCTTCGTGGTGAGTAATTCTTCCATTTCCTTGCAATTTATTTAATGCTTTGATTGTTGAGTGTTAAATAATGGTTGCACACTTGCTTGATCACCTCGCATGTGAGTAAATTAAAATCAATACAAAATGCCTACAATACATTTTTTTGAAATAAAAGAGAAAATGTATTGAAAAGGCGTTACAGAAATCTAGGGTAATCAAATACTCGTACCCACAATTTCTAATTTATAGAAGTAAAGTAATTCTCCTGTCACTTTATTTGGGTTTCTAATCAATCAACCGAAAATAGATTAATGGCAACTTCTAATTATAAATTATTTACTTGTTAAGAACTTAAACCCTAAGTCGCAAATTAATATGGGTTTGATAGAGCTCAAGTTAATTTTAAGCTTACTAATTTATTGGCCAAATCCCTAAGTGATGCACCCGCTTTGAGGAGGTCGTGACACATACGTTAGATATAGTTATTATTTTCCGATGGGAGATATTATCATTATCATCATTATCACCTGGACTATTTTCCGCAATTAAGGAAGACCAAACAAAGCAGGAAAAGAATAAGAGAAAGATAACAAGAACCACCAAATGCATCCGGCGATGCTGCTTGTCCCATCGTTGACTTTGCTTCATTCCCGCGAGCAAAGAATTTCCCTTTTTTTTTTCTTTTTCTATTAAGACATTTTTGCCGTTGATATTTTGTAACATATTTGAAATGTTAGGTTGAGCGGAGCTTTGCTCACTCAGCTTGCAATTGACATCACTGTACCTCCCCTGGATGCGAAAAGTTATTATGCTCCCCTATTTGATGGTAGCTATTAACGGGTAGTCTATCTTCCCACCAATAGATTCCTTGATTCTAACCCAAGCTTTTCCTCTCGGATGGATAGGAATACAAGAGGTGATATTGCAAGATCTCCCATCCCGCTCTCCTATTTCTTCTCCCTTAATGATAAGGAAGTTATGCCGTTGATGTTTTATAACATATTTGAAATGCTAGGCGGCATCTATATCCGGCATTTTGGCAAATAAACAAATTGCGATCCCATGCCTGCAATCTACGTGTCATATGCCTCCAATATTTCGTCTTTTAAATTCTATTGCATATTATTTTTCTTCCCTTCTTTGCTTCTAAATATGATAAGGAACCGCAAATTCCAATCTATAGAATATCCGACTAACCTCAATAATCAGATAAGACATGGATCAAGACATCAAACGAGCAACCCGAACATGAGATTATTTATACTAGTAACATACGGATTTGAGCTAATGTCTTGCTTTTGATCCACACCTTTGTGTCTATTCTTTTGTCACTAAGCCAAAATGAGGGATTGCATGTAATCTTTTCTGCAATCGATTGTGATGTTATTCCTGAAATGGTGGGTCTTCATCGGTCGTGCCCTAAAGCAAGAAGTTTAATTGTGACATTATTCCTGAAATTGCATAAAGTTACTTCATTATAAGTTCCATTAGGTCAATAATTTACTGTCGTGTTTGTCGGTCGTGCCCTAGGACACTCCCGTTTTAGTTCTTATTAATTTGTATTAACATCAAAACACATCATCTACAACTTTGGTTAAAAAATTTTAGTGATTGACTTAGGAAAATGGTGTCAATTGATGTAATCGTAGACTTGATCATAAGTTTGACGACTTGCAGGTATTCCAATAAAATGGGAGGTTTGATTGAAAATTTTGCACTTTTCGGCGGGCTCAAGCAATGCATTCTAGGGCCTTGTTAGTGAGTGGCCTAGGCCTAAGCAATGGCTTTGAGGCTCGGCTTAGTTCGTCCATTAATTTATTTACATCGATAAAATATTTATTTTAGTTTATCTACCTCAAAATACAAACTTGGTAAATATTGAAAGTGAAAGTGAGGCTTAAAACAGAAGAAGAAAAGTATTTCATGACACAATTAAAGTACAATACCAAAAAATTATGGAATTATTATCTAATTACGTTTCCATTTTATCTATTTTTTAGCTCAGCTTTTTTTGCTTTGAAAAGCAAGACATTCCCCATGTGATTGGGCCAATGAATTCAAGTGAGTGAGCTTGGTACTTGTCAAAACCAGCTGGATTGGGTTTGGACATGGCCCTTAAAAGCTCGAACCAAACTTGTTCAGTGATAAGGTCTAATTAAGTGTATCTTGTCACATCATTTTCAGATGTGTTTTCCTCTGTATCCGATGTTTTAGCGTTCGTGTCATATGAAGCGCCACTACCAGCCCTAAGAAAGGATGGAATAGGTCCCTTGACCATGGAAAAAGTATTAAAAAGTCATAAACTTATGGCATTAATATCAATTTAGTTATAAACCTTTTAATTAGACCAATTTAATCCTAAACTTTTTAACATTAATGTCAATTTAGTCCATCCGATCAATTTTACCCTTGTGATGCTGATGTGTGGCCGATGAACGCTGACATAGCAATTGCCCCACTAGCTCGAAGGAACTCCTTTGTTTCGGATTTCAATTGCAGCCGCTACTTCCTTTCAATTTAGCCAAATTTTGACCTTTTGTTTAGCCCGATTTCATGGCCAATGTAAGGTCAAGGTGACGAGACTTAGTGGGGGCA
Source organism: Eucalyptus cloeziana (assembly GCA_014182715.1). Classification (NCBI taxonomy): domain Eukaryota; kingdom Viridiplantae; phylum Streptophyta; class Magnoliopsida; order Myrtales; family Myrtaceae; genus Eucalyptus; species Eucalyptus cloeziana. The sequence continues at coordinate 10,564,876 of CM024640.1, forward strand.
CAGTGGTGCCAGGAGTTCCTTCGAGCTTTGAGGGACTTAAGAGTTCCGTCGCTCCAAATCTTCTGTTGTGGGGCCTGAGGTATTAAAAATTACCTTGTCTCTAATCACTAGATGCAATGAAATGAATGCAAAATCTGGTGGGGTCAGTGTTTTTTGAGGGATCGAATTTCACCGTTATTGGTTAATTTGATTCCTTTTTTTTTTTATATGATATTCATGATCAATAATTTTTTTTTTACTATGATGCTTCTAGTTTTCAAATGCATAGAAATGAAATACGGTCCAAAATGCTGCAAAATCAATCAATTTTTCGTTTGGGGTTGAATTCTAGCCTTATCAGCGAACTTGGTCCCTAATTTATTTATTTTTAAAGAATTGCAATAACGATCTATCCACGAAAACTTAGATGTCAATGACTTTATAAAATGTCGTCATTAAAAAAAAATCCAAATTTATGATGTTTTGTCCTTAATCATTACAGTTCATCATCAACCTTCATAAAACATCGTTTTATATACACATCGCATTCAAAATTAGTGTCCCAATAATAAAACACCAAACTAGTCTTAAATAATGTAATGATTTTAGCAATTGACCTCAAACCCATCTCACTACCCAGCACCAAAAACTCGTTTACCTAACATTAGAGTGATCGGATCCCTGATTATGTACACGCCCGCTTCCTTCCCTAGGGACATTCTTGACCATCGACTAAGGACCTTCACCAAATATGGATCTCTAAGTGGGGAAATTAATGTTAATTTTTAGAACAACCCGTTTCAGTAAATTATATACTTATTATACTTCAAGCTAAAATAGAATCAAGAAATTCCAAGTTCGATTTATGATACTCCATTCAATCCCTGACGGATTTCCGTCACACGTTTCAGATATAAATAATGACGCATGTTGTTCTCCAACCTTTTAAACTTCAATATATAGTGTTTTGCGCTAAATTTCAAGTATAACCCAACATGTGTCAACTTATTGGAAAACGACATGCTCCTTTTGTCAATCTAAACATGTAGGAGAGGAATGGTGCGATCATGATATCTCCTCGTATTTTCAGCAATTCTCAAATGGAAAAACTCTTACGTCCAATCTTATTTATTCACGAAGTTTCGTACAAACACTAAGACTCCGTTCATTTTATGGAAAACAACTTCCACGAAAACCTTTCCCGGATAATGCAGCGTTCGATTTATGGGAAATAAATTAGTTAAGACGCTAATGGAAGAAACAACTTTAAAAATGGGGAAAATATTTTTCACTTTTCAAAAAGTGGAAGACATTTTCCATCTCCTTTCTTTCACTTCTACACCAAGCACTTTTTTTTACCAAATATCTTTTAGTTTGTTTTTATCTTTTAATGAAAAAGTTGAGTTTTTAATTATTATTATTAATTTTAATTTTAATTTTTTTCTTCTTTTCTTCTTCTTTAGCCGGTCGAGGGCCACAACGTGAGTCCGCGATTGGCTATAGGAGAGCTCAAACCTCACTAGATTCCAATGAGGTCAAGCCTTGCTAAATCTAAGGAGGCCCAAGCTTGCTCAAGGCCACCAAATGAGCTCGGGTCTTACCAAATCCGGCAAGTTGGGAGGGACTCAAGCCTCACTTAAGATCGCTAGAGGTCGATGAGACTCTGGCCACCTCAGGTGAGGCTTGAGGTTGCTTGTGACCAGTCGCCGACTATCACCGTGGTTGGTGATCGGTTGAGAAAAGAAGAAAAAGAAAAAATGAGAAAAATGAAAGAATGAAAGGAAAAATAATTAAAAAAATTAAATTCTTTTGGTAATTTTCCTTAAAAAATCAAATCATATATTAAATGGCGGAATTTATTTTCTAATTTATTTTCAAATTTGAGCTGAATATAAAACAAAATTATCATTTTTTTTGGAAAATAACATTTTAAAAAATATTTTTAAAAACGTGACATCTTCTGCGAAATTGACGGGTACTAACCATTGTGTGATTTCATAGAGTCTATCATGTGCGTGCAGATGTCAAAATGAATTGACATAATAGGGACCGTACTGAAGAAACTCTGGAACGAAATCCTGATCCACACGTTGAAGTTGTCCTCCTCGCCAAGCTTACTGCATAAGCCTTCTCTCTTGGGCGTGTGGCTTCCTTTAGAAGCTGGGGACCGACTTTCCTGTCCACACGCAGTACGTCGGTGGATCCCAGGGCTTTGCGATTCGGACAGCCAGTCTCCTCATTTCTCGCTCTCTGCAACTGTTTCCTCGGAACTTGAAACTATTCGAATGGTTTTTAAATTGTTATACCGAAATGCATTGTAATTATACTCTTTTCACGTTGATCTTCACTATTTCACCATATTTATATAATTTTTATTAACTTCGCCTTCACTAGAGTTAACGTTCACGCTGAACTTAAACCCAAGAAGATAGAGATTTATAATGTGACCCCAAAGACATATCAAAATAGTTTATTATAAATAATATAGTATGAAATTGAAAATCTTGAATCATTTAGCAGTTTTATGTAGATGGTCTTCAAAACGAAATTTTGTTTGATCATCCTTATAAAGTTCAAATTTCTTCAATACCTTTATTTCTCTTTTCCTTTTCCACAATCACTTCTGCATTATTCTTATCTTAAGTGACGTCCGCCTCATCATAATATCTCTCATTTTCGTCATGCAAGATTAAGTCACGCATAGGTGAACCAAATTGACAGAAAGAAATATGATATTTTAGGTCTGATCCGTACTTATGTTTTTGAAAAGCTCTAATTTGTATTAATGGGTGGATACGTATTAAGTGCGACCTTTTAAAACTAGGTTATATTATCACGAAAAGTGAGTTTTCGCATTTCGCAGACTTTGTGAAGATTATTTTGAACAACTTATTTTTAACCAAAATTGGAGAGTTGATTATGAAACGCAATAATAGAGGTTGAAATAGCGTGGTGGTTGGGCATAATTTGAGGGTGGACATATTGATAACACATTTGATGGAATGTTCGGTCTTCGTCTCCATGGACTTGTCAATCCTCACATAATTGACCGGGTATCAATTGACTAGATAAGTCCATCATTATTTGTGAAATAGTGTGGTGGTTGGGCATAATTTGAGGGTGGACATATTGATAACACATTTGATGGAATGTTCAGTCTTCGTCTCCATAGACTTGTCAATCCTCACGTAATTGACGGGGTATCAATTGACTAGATCCATCATTATTTGGGAAATAGCGTGGTGGTTGGGCATAATTTGAGGGTGGACATATTGATAACACATTTGATGGAATGTTCGGTCTTCGTCTCCATGGACTTGTCAATCCTCACGTAATTGACGGGGTATCAATTGACTAGATAAGTCCATCATTATTTGGGAAATAGCGGGTGGTTGGGCATAATTTGAGGGTGGACATATTGATAACACATTTGACGGAATGTTCGGTCTTCGTCTCCATGGACTTGTCAATCCTCACGTAATTGACGGGGTATAAATTGATTAGATAAGTCCATCATTATTTGGGAAATAGCGCGGTGGTTGGGGATAATTTGAGGGTGGACATATTGATAACACATTTGATGGAATGTTTGGTCTTTGTCTCCATGGACTTGTCAATCCTCACGTAATTGACGGGGTATCAATTGACTAGATAAGTCCATCATTATCATAAAAGTCTTATATTTATTGTAATTGTGCCAATTTATGTTAGGGAAATCCCTTATAATTTTTTGAAGATGACAAAATAAATCAAAGGCTACTAACATGTTTGATGGTTGAGTAATAGACTATGCAGATGATAAAACATATAAAAAAATATTGTCGAGTCTGAAGACGGCCAGAAGACTGAACGTAACACATGTCCAAAGTATATTCTGAAGATTTCCAGACTTCTATGTCAAAGTCTGAAGACTACTAGACTTTAGTGCCAAAGTCTATTCTACATCAAAAGTCTGCCTATTCTGACAAATTCCAGATTGAACGTGCTTGGAAGAACCAAAAGACAGACTCTATGCTGAAGCGGAACTGGGTACAGACCTTAAAGCTACATCTGTTCAGAAGCAGAATATGTTCAGACTCAGATTGTAAAGTTTATTACTCTCAGACTTTACATCCAGATTCGACAGAACGTAACACAAGCCCCGAAGATATAACGGCTAGTGATCTGGTTTGGATTCTACATTAAGATTGATTTGATTGACAATTGGATCTTGAAGACAAGAACTTTTTATACGAAGAAGCTCTACTTGTGGAAACCAAGATTCTGTTTGTATGGGCGATCGGAATTAATTTGGGATTATACTTTTGTCACTCCACGGCTACCAAATCTTCTAGATACAGATCTGTCCAATCGGTAGATTGGAAGATGATCCTTGAGATGCTGTCCAACGGCTAGTTTGGAAGTGTAGGAGTATTTAAGGAGATGAAGAACCGATGAGCAAGAAAGAGACGGAGCGTAGAATTTATAATTCCAAAGTCTAAGCAACTTCGATCATACATTTGTCTCTTGTGAGCTTAAACATTTGTGATTGTGAGAGAAATATCAAAAGAGTGACTTAGTGAGATAGTGTGATCTACTACTAAGTGTTTGCACTCAAAGTTGCAATCTCTTGTTGATTGCATAGTGGAATCTAGCGGAAGGCTATTAGCGTGGGTGAGTGGACGTAGGCTTGATCTAAGCCGAACTACTATAAATTCTATGTTCTTATTCTCTTCCCTGAACTTTTATTCCGCATATATTTGCTAAGGTTTCGTTTAAACACCTGTTCACCCCTCTCTAGGTGTTGTTACTAGTCCTTACAATTTAATCATAAACATTTCCTTTTTTTTTTTTTTTTTTACAATTCAATCATAATTGTTTTTTGCATTTGTACTAGTCCAGTGCATTTGGCCAATTTTGGCCTGTCGGCGTTGACGTATATGCCGATTGACACAAATCATCTAGCCAACGCTAATGTGACAATTTTTAAATAATATTCTATTTCTCTTGGAATTTTTTATTTTTATTTTTTTCATTTTGTTCCTACTCTTCTTTGTCTTTTTCCCATAGTGGCTAAGGAGGGTCACGAATCCCTTGCTAACCATTAGGCAAGGGCAGCCTTGCCATGGCCTCACTGGCCGCGAGCGAAAATGGACTCGCTTGTGATTGGGGAGGCCATGGCCACCTTCGAACAGGCTAGCAAGGCTACCCTTGCCTATGGCTCTCAGGCCTTCATGAGGCACCTCATGGTCCTCTCCCCCCTCTCTCTCTATGTGTACCAATGGTTGTTGGTCTTGATTGAGCCTTGCTGCCACACTTCAATTTTGATTTGAGGCATTTGTGTAAAGGCTTGGAGGCTGCGGCTGAAGGGGTGGCCATGGCCTTGCAGCCATGGAGGAGGCCACCTTTGCCCGCAATCGCAAGGCCATGGTGAGGCTAGCCTCACCCGGATCTAGGCCAAGCCGCCTCACCCGATCCCCGAGCCTTGCCTAGTGGCCAGGCGAGCCTCACCACACCAGCCATTATATAGAAAAGAAAAGAAGAGTATGAAGAAAATGAAAATAAATAAATAAATAAACTAATTAAAATATTCAAAAAAATAAAAGGTAGAAATGTTTAGTACTCAATCAGTATAATTGAAATGTTTAGGACTGAATTGGTAGAAACACAATATATATATGAATTTTTAGGTAATTTACCCAGATTTAATCAAATTGTTAATACATTTGGCATTTCTATAACCTCAGCACCAAATAATATTTTCGGTGGTCTAATTTTTTTATTTGTTCAAAATTGATCAGGTCTAATTAAGTGTATCTGATCAAGTCAAATTCAGATATATATGTTTTCCCCTATATTTGATGTTTTATCTCATGGAGCGTTCGCGTCATATGAAATTGCAACTACTAGCTCTAAGAATGGGATAGGACGAGGCCTTTTGACCATAATTAACTCAGGGATTGGGACTAGGCGCCCCTTATTCCCTCCATCCTAGGGCTAGGGGTGAGCTCAACTAGCAAGTAATTGCATTAAAGGTTAATTAAAAAAGAAGGATGCGATAATACATTAGGAGATAATTTGAATGGGAAATACAAGTGTGAAGACTCAAAACAAGCTTGTGGGTTTCATTCAATCGACCAATGGAAACTTCACAAATCATTTGATAAAGAGGATTTAATGCATATTCCTCGTACATTTAGCATTTCTTTAACCTCAATCAAGAAGGCACCATATAATATTTTCAGAAGTTATCATCAAATTTTAAATCGCAACCCAAAATAAATATATTATTCATACATTTAATATTTTTGGAACGCGCTTTCCTACAAACATGAGTTAAAAAAATTGAGATTGCATCAAGCTTGACTTCTTGAGCTTGATGTTTCAGCTTTTGGTGCTGGACTTATAATTGACTCGGACTTTAAACCAGTTTCGTGTGAAAAGCCAAAAGAAACAATCAAAAGCAAGGTAGAAAACTTTAATCAAAGACATGACAAATGTAAAAGGAATTTTGTGGAACGAGAGAAAAGAGTTTCAAATTAACTTCACCTTTTAATGCGTCTCATGTTCATATAAATAATCGACGGAGGCACTTTTTGTCAAGGATATGAAAGCTTCATTCGTACTCGATCCTCTCGTGATTGACGGTGAATTATAAGGCACCAATTTGTTCATTCTTCAGCCTTTGGTCTTCGTCTCCATGGACTTCATAGAATACGAGGCACCAATATTGATATTGCTTTTTCTCCCCTCAACTTTATAAAGGAGTGTCCTATTGGACAATGCTATCTTATAGATTAGTATTGATATACGAAACCACATGGCAGATCAAAAACGAATAATAAGCCATATTCGATAATTAATGACAATATGCCACGTTACTTATTACACCAAATTTATGAAGCATTTTTAGTGTTTTTGACATTTCTCTTTCTTGTTTTGGTTGTAAACGTGAAAACTAGTGAGACATTGATAAATGAATGACACCACTACATGTACTAAGACTAAGACTTTACTCGAATGTTCTAAATGAAATGGTGTGTAGTGCGGTATGCACCCATGTCACCAAATAAGTGTGGAAACAGCATTACTATGGAGTTTGTGAAAAGGAGAAAAGAGATAAATTGAGCAAGATCAATTTAAGGAAATTTACTTTTCTATTCCACCATCATTTCTTCTCAAAATTACACAAAGTGCTCTCACGCATTACTGGGAGCCTCCATTCAAATTTGACTAACAATCATTGAAGCAATTCAATGATGCATATAGCACTTTGCCTTTACAAGATTCAAGAAATAACTCCCAAGGGGTGGGACTTTGTCCCAAGTGACACTTAGTTCTAGAGCTGAGGGAAAAAGAAAAGATCTAAGCAATGAGTTGCCTTAGATCAGATGGCCAACATTTTCATGTTCAAAGAGGTCCCACATGAGATTTAGGACTTCTCCTATCCTTCTTTGTTATTACTCCCAACTTTATTATGGTGTTTCTTATTAGACGATGCTATGCTATATATTAATATTAATATACTAAACCGAATAGCAGACTCTGAGTGGACTATAAGTCATATTCGATAACTAATAACAATAGGTCACGTCAAATTCATTAAACAATCTTACCATCTGACATTTTTTTTCTTATTTTTATCATATAATTGAGAGCAAGCAAGACTTTAAAATAAGAGTAACAAACATTAACTGAGACTTTACTAGAGTTCCTCGGTAAAAATGGGACACTATGTGTTGTGCGGCATGTCGTCAAATAAGAGTGGAATCAACGTTAGTTTGTAAAATGGGGAAAAGTGATAAATAGGGCAAGTTCAATTAAAGGAAACTTTGTGGCAAAAAAATTAAACGAAATTTTGTCAGCCCTCTAATATTCCATGCAATTTGTAATATGCTTTGTTGGCTATACTTCTTGGCCATACTGGTAATGAAAATGCCTGTATTACCCTTAACATCAGCAATATGAGGCGAGGTGACGTTTGAATAAAAGGCAAAGTCAGAAGAAGGGAAATATTCCCAAACCTCTGCTCTGTTCTCCTGGATTTCTTACAAATCTTTCTCTTCTAGGTCTAGTGACATTGGAAGGATAAAATTGCAATTTCGATCATATAAGATGAGTTGGTTCAACAAGTCTGCTCTCTATTTGTTATTCAAATCCTACGGATGAGAAAGCTTTTCCAAGGCCATGAAGCCTTTGGTTGAAGGCTAATGATATTTTGGAGACCATCAAGCAGTTTCATTTAAGGACTAAAAGAGAAAAGGGCATGCGTGCTGGGATAACATACATGTCCCGAATTTCATTAGTCTTCCTCTTATTTTATGGTTATATGCGCTGTTAGCTTATTCCATTTCTCTCTTTTTTATTTTTCCTATGGGGTGACTGTCGTTAGTTACATGCCTCTTCTGTTGAAATAAGTAACATGCCCTATCCTGTTCCTCTTCCCAATCATTACTAAATTGATGGGAAATATGAGGTACCAGTTGTTAAATTATTGCTTGAGTTTAAACTAGGTACAAGACTCAACTCATTTAAAGGATTTTGATTTGTTCAAAATATGGTGTACCCTTTTAATCAGTATCAAATTTTGATTTGGTTGGCGATGCTACTTAATTATTATATGTATTGAAGGTTTGGTTCTGTTGAAGATAAATATCCAAGTTTAACCGACGGAGCAAACGTTAGTCGGACTCCATTCAAGGAGTACAGTTTTAGGCCTTATCTAATATCCTGAAGAAGACGTACTGCTGAAATCTCTATTTTGTATACCCGCGCAAGAGGACTCTCTCTTTAGCCAAGAGAAAAAAGGGGACGTACCAGTGACGCTCTCTTTGATCGCACGAAGTTCTAAAAATGGTGAATTTTGTGACGTGAGTCGCATAATGAGTTGTTCTATTAATGAACACTAAAAATTAAGACCCAAGAACATGCCAAAATTTGCCGTCAATGACATCTGATTTACAAGTTTTACGCTTGTGGAATCAATCGACGGAATCGATACGAAGTTGTTGTGTATGACTAAGTGGAACCTATAATTTGGGAAAGTACTGCAAAAGCTCTAGAAATCTTTATTGTTGGGACAATGTAATACAAGCCCGATATTTTCATTTGGAGAATAGAAAAACAAAAAAAGAGTTTAAGTTTGAGCCCATTAACAAATTCCGGTGGATGATGACAACTTTTATTCATTTCATTGGCAAATCTTGGTTTTGACATTCATCAATAGAACTGCGCATGTTAAAAAACGAATAATCACTGACTTCGTCCTTCCTATTTTAACATTATACAATCTGTTTCAATGAAATTGTTTAATGGAAAATAATTGACAATATTGTATTTTTTATTTTATTTTTGTCTGGTATATGTAGATGAGAAAATCTTGATAAATTTATTTTCTATTTTCTTGTTTATTTAGGGTCAAAGTTGGGACGTCACAACCCAGCATTAGTCATCGCTGAGCCACGTTCATCCGCATACAGGCCAATTTCGAGGTGGAAGTAAATAATTTACTTCCTATTTCTAAGAGAAAATTATTCTCCTTACACTAGAAGTTTTGATTTCTTCTGTAACAAGTCACAAAATCCGAGCTTTGCATAGGCATACCTAGATGTAAATGTTTTTATCTGCATATGTTGGTATTTTTACATGTTATTTTTATCCATGTTAAATATATAAACCTCATCGCTTAAAGATCTCGAGAATGCCGGCACTTATGTTATTTCTATATATGTGCTGGACCTATAACGATGCATAAATACTTAAAAAGCACTTACCACCGTTTAACCCTAGCTTCCAAAGGGGAATTTGAGTCTAGTTCTTCCTTATATAACTCAGCAACCCATGCCTATATGAAGCGCAATATTGCAATCAATTCTCCATGAAAACGAGCTTGAATGAAAGTTGGAACTGCTGATTCTTCCCTCGATCGATGTACTAACTCTTCATACCCCTTTATTCTTCAATTTCCTCAGACCAGACGCATCAACTTGCTGCATAAAGATGACAAAATTCCCTTGTCTTGCTTGTCTCCACCACAGCACGGAGACTCAAATAAAATTAGCCAACTTAATGAGTCATGATATCCACTTAACTATCCAAAGTGTCCACTGTAGACTTTAAAACCAAAAAGCCAAGATACAACGGACTAACACCTTTTCATGCACGGCTTTTGGTCCCACTTTCTAGAAATCGAAGAAACCATGTAAAATGATATTTGAGGTGAAAAACCTGACAATTGATCTATTTTTGATACTTTGTCAAAAAAAAAAAAAATCTATTTTTTATAAGAAAGCTAGGATTCAACCAGCCTGGACTTCTATTTCGGCCTCGGCCGGGCCTGACATGGACTTGTCGGTGCTCACGTAATTGATGGGGTACTAAAGACTTGACTCTTCATTTTTATTTCATTTTTTTGGTTGGGTTATCATCGGCTGCTTAGACGACGCACCTAATGGAATATTCAGTCTTCATCTCCGTTGACTTCCCAGTCCTCACGTAATGGTAGGGAATATGAGGCCCCAATTAGCTCGGTCTTCAGTCTTCGTCTGCATTTTGATTCCGTGGAATATGAGGCACCAATATGTCCTTCATATGGACCTTTCGCTTTTGTAATATATTTATTTTAACATGCGAAATCATATGGCATAAAATAAGTGGAAGATAAGCCATACACAATAATTAATAATAGTATGCCACATCAGTTATGATACCAAATTTATAAAATAATCTTAGTGTGTTTACAATATTAATAACAATATTCATTTATACTACCACACTTTGAACCCTGTGTAGAGCGTACCTTCTTTGAAACCTCAGAGTACATACATATTTCTTCAAGATAGATGAGGTAAAATTGAGGACCACAGAAAGTTCGGATAAGTCTACAATACTTTCCCATTGTGGAATTAATCAATAATTGAATTTTGCGCAGGATCAAGGTGTTAAATGCAGCTAATACTGAAAGTTGGGATCACAAGAGGAGATGGGGAAACAAATGTTTCTTATTCTTAACTCTGCTCTCTTGTGGTGGTGGAGCTCAATCACAATCTCCGAAGCATACTCGCAAAACCAAACAGATCTGCTCGCGTTAGCCTCCTTCAAAAACGCAATACACAAAGATCCATTTGGAGTCTTGAGCTCTTGGAATGATTCTACTCATCATTGTGAGTGGCAAGGTGTTTTGTGCAGCAAAAGACATCCTGGGAGGGTCACATCCCTGGAATTGAGATCACAAGGCTTGGAAGGCTTACTATCTTCTTACGTAGGTAACCTCTCTTTTCTAAGGATCCTATTTTTGCAGAACAACAGCTTTCATGGTGAAATCCCACCACAAATAGGCAACTTGCTTCGGCTTCGTTTTCTTGTTCTTAGTAACAACTCATTTGGTGGGCCGATACCCTCTAATCTTTCCCGCTGCTCAAACCTCGAGACCTTGAATCTCATAGATAATCAACTTGTGGGAGGAATTCATTATGATCTTAGTTCTTTAACAAGACTCAAAGGCTTGGGCTTGGCTGTGAACAATCTCGTAGGTCCTATTCCTCGTTCAATTGGAAACCTCTCGCTACTACAAAAGCTCTCCCTAGCAGCAAATGTGTTAAGCGGAGAAATACCTGAGGAATTGTCCAAACTCAAGAGATTGACATTATTCCAGCTATTTTGCAACAAACTAATCGGTGAGGTTCCAGCAGGGCTTTTAAACATCTCTGACATTGTTTATTTCGATGTTGGTTATAACCAGTTGCGGGGAAGTTTTCTCAATGATGTCGGCACCGCTTCTCCTTCTCTCTACTTCCTTGACGCCAGCCATAACTTGTTCACCGGGATGATTCCGTCAACGTTAACAAATGTCACAGCCCTTCGACATATTTTCCTTCAGCACAACAATTTCCATGGGCCAATACCGAAAAATCTAGGAAGGCTAAAGGACCTTTATATAATTGTATTGGGTCATAACCACTTGCAGGATGACTTGAGTTTTATTTCTTCTTTAGTTAATTGTTCCCACATAGTAACTCTCGAGATGGACAGGAACTTGTTTTACGGATCGTTTCCGAGATCCTTCTCCAATCTCTCCAACATTAAGCGGATTTCTATGTCAAACAATCGGATCCAAGGATCTCTTCCTTTAGCCCTTGGACATCTCTTCAACTTGTCTTTCTTGGAATTATCGAATAATTTTCTGACTGATTGCATTCCTCATTCCATCGGAGCACTTTTCAACTTGCAGAAAGTTTATTTAAGCGGTAACATGTTTACTGGAGAGATACCGTCTTCGATTGGTAACATTACGCTTTTAAATATCCTCAACCTTTCCTCCAACAGTTTCCAAGGCCACATACCACAAAGTCTCGGCAACTGCAGGCAACTAATTGGGCTTGATCTTTCGAGCAATAACCTAATTGGCTCAGTTCCTGTCGAAATCATGGGTCTTTCTTCCTTGTCGATCTTCCTTAGTTTAGCAAATAATAATTTAAGTGGATCTCTTCCATTGCAAGTTGGATCTTTAAAGAATCTTGGCATATTAGATTTGTCTTACAATAGAATGACCGGCTTAATTCCATCGTCCATTGGTGAGTGCTTGGTATTGGAACGACTTCACTTAGAAGCTAATTCTTTTCATGGTCAAATCCCCGAAGCTTTACGTCCATTACGGGGTCTACAAGAGCTGGACCTTTCCAATAATAATTTTTCTGGTCCAATCCCGAGCTTTCTCGCCGGGCTCTTACTACTCATGTACTTGAATTTGTCCTTCAATCAACTAGAAGGACAAGTTCCAGTGGGTGGAGTTTTTCTTAATGTCAGTTCTGTATCGATTTATGGAAATACGGAACTCTGTGGAGGTGTTCCCAGTCTCAAGCTCCCTCTTTGCAAATCATCAAGCTCTAAGAAGTCTTCTTCAACCAAGGCCAAAGAAATATATGTGGTAGCTAGCAGTTTGTTATGTTTAGCTTTGTTGCTCCTATGTCTGTCTATCTTTTATCGCAAAAAGAAGCAGACGACAACCAATGCCTCCACTTCATTATCTTTCGGGAACCAATTCTTGAGGATTTCTTATGAAGAACTCCTGAGAGCGACTAACAGATTCTCTGAGACCAATTTGATTGGTAAAGGGAGATATGGCACGGTTTATAAGGGGATTCTTGATGGAGGTGCCACGGTGGCAACGAAGGTGCTCAATCTAATGCAAAGAGGTGCTTCAAGGAGCTTTATCTCTGAATGTCGAACTCTAGGAACCATTAGACACCGAAACCTCGTGAAAATACTAAGTGTCTGTTCGAGCGTGGACTTTTGTGGCAATGACTTCAAAGCTCTAATATATGAGTTCGTGGCTAATGAGAGCTTGGAGGAGTGGCTACACCCTGGAGCCATAGGACGAGATGATGAGTGTATTGAATCGAGAAATCTGAGACTAGTGCAAAGATTAAACATTGCCATTGACATAGCTACCGCAATCAAATATCTCCATGAGGGTTGCTATCTAGCCATCGTCCATGGAGATCTGAAGCCAAGTAATGTGCTTCTGGACAACGACATGATGGCTCGAGTCGGAGATTTCGGGCTTGCAAAGATCATTTCAACAGTGTCTACCGAAGCCATAGGAGTTCAAGACCAAGGTAGTTCAACTTCAACCGCAGTCAGAGGATCCATTGGCTATGTGCCTCCTGGTATGAAACTATCATATTTTCTCGACTAGTTTTTATTTGATTATGATAGTAATATGTGAGTGCCAAAAGTTTGACTAAACAATTATTCTTTGACATTATGTTATGATTTGTATGCTTTGACACCTCATTCTCACAACTCAATTCCTCTTTCCACTATTAATAGCTTCCGTAGAAAAAGAAAATACTTATCTTTTTGTACGAAAAGATTAATAGTAGCTTGCCCTAATCGTATTTTAATTTAAGATGGGAATAAACCATCGTAATTTTGATCAATGAGTGGAAAATTTGTATACAACTTGTGAATCCATGTGAATAAATAGATTAAGCATATTGTATCATCTCATATTTATATTTTCTTTCTATAATTCGTATTTTGTCTCATATCACGTTCATGCCATTAAAACAGATTGTGAATCTCTTTTGGAATGTTTATGACTCAAGGTCTTAACAATAAGTAATTTTTCCTTTATGGCAGACTCTTTCATGACCAATAATTTAATATTAGAAAAACATATTAGATGACATGACATTTATGCCAGAAACTGTTGGAGGATACACTAATTGACAATGGGCTCTACCCAACTATCACTTTCCCTAAACTCATTGGTCAGAACATATTAAGACAAATTTACGCATTTACAAGTATAAATTCATCACCGTCAACAAATCACCCTAAGTCTGTTCTTTTCCCCCCACTGTGTTCGTTTTTTGCCTGTTCTTTTAGGCATTTTTTTTTTCTCGTCTTTGCATAAAAGAAAGTGTGGTATAGGTAATAAACAAATTTGTATCATGAATATGACAAGCCTCATGTGGATCCCATATGTTTCCAGTCAAAACACCAACTATTCAAATTCAGTTAACACATAGACTTCTCCCAAGGCCTTCACCCAACATATTTTCTTCTTTTTCAATTTTCACCCGTATCCTACTAGAGGACAAAGCCACTTTTGATGTTTAGGCAATTTGTGTAGGAAACATGAGACAACTTTTGTTGCACTTAGTAATTTTGGAGAAGAAGTTTATACGTTGTCAACTGACCTTTGGTGTACTTTATGAATTATTATTTTTTTTTTTTTGATCGGTGCACTTTATGAATTCTAAAATCCTATTTCTCAACCATTAATGCATTTCTCAACGGTTGATGCACTTTATAAGAGTTCATACGACAGGCGCCAAACATCAGCCATATATAGTAAACTAAACAAAAATTAAACAGAGATAAATGAAAGCGAAAAACCAGTAGGGGGCTTTGGGACCCTTGGCCTTGCTCAAAGGATCCGTTGGCCTTTGCCATGCATAGTGGGCCTGATTGTGAAGTGAGTGAGGGCTTGCAAGCCATCTCTCTCTGTTGGGTGCGATAGGCAGTAGGCACGATCCCTCACAATTTTCTTTGGCAAGCTCTTGCAAATGGACATCAAGCAAAATCCCATGTGACTTAGAAGCTTTTTCTAAACAATTGACTTCAAGAAAAAAAGTGCATGTTCATTCCTATTAATGTCTTGATGAAATTTTCAGAGTATGGCATGGGACACAAGGTTTCCACACTTGGGGATGCATATAGTTACGGCATTTTATTATTGGAGATGTTCACAGGAAAGAGACCCACTGAAGAGGCCTTTGGGCACCATCTTAACCTCCACAACTTTGTCCGAATGGCTCTTCCGGATCGAGCAATGGACATTATAGACTTAAGGCTTTGGGATGAAGCTGGTGATCGACAACAAGAGATGAAAATCAAAGATTGCATTATCTCTGTATTCGAAGTTGGAGTCGCATGTTCGATGGAATCACCGCTGGAACGATTAAGCATGACCGAGGCAATAAAGAAATTACACTTGATCAAGGTGAGTTACGAAGCCAAAGAGAGGATGATAGGTATGTAGCTAAATCAGTTTTCTCGTTTCGTCTTGGAACTTTTTCACTAGTAGAGAAAATTATCGTGCAAAGGTAGTCTAGCAATTTTACATGAATGTCTCCCTAACTAGTCTACCTACCCAAACCTATTATGTGTGTTTTTTATAATTGCATTTTATAATCGTGGAAAGTGGTTGTATGGAGTTAAGTCCACCTATTTCCACTAAGTAATCATGTAAAATTTGATGAATTTGCTTATTTGCCCGGTTCTCTTCATTTCCAATGCCAATGTGGATTGATGCATTGCTTAATTATCATGGTTGGGCCATTGCCCTTACCTCTCACTCTCTGTGCACGCTTGTGTATTAGAATGTGACCTCACCATGAGGTCACGAGCTCAAGGCCAACTCTTAATGTCATGCTTAAATGAGAACCCACGGTCAATTGGAGATCAAGCTTGATCAAATCCAAAGGCAAGGAGAGGGAGGCAACCTTATCACAGATCATGGGGTCAAGGCTAACTCTCAATGTTGCTGTTGAGAGTGACCTCACTATCAATTGGAAGCCATGCTTGATCGAATTTGGGCTACGTTGCCGACGAAATTATGTTGCGGTCATGTTGCCAACACCAACAGCCACTGTGTGAGACCCCCTACCTCCTCTCCAAACCCCCTTTTCTTTTATCTTTTTTCTTTGCTATGGCATCGAATTACAGAATTTTTATTTTTTTTTATTTTTTTGGTCGATAGAGATAGAGAATTAACAAAGACATAAATGGGACATGATCAAAAAGGGAACATGGATGCATATTTGTTGCACTTGTCGGTGTGCTTATTACAATGTCTAATTATCCTCATTAAGTCTTCCCACTCAACCAACCCTCTCTCTTTCTTCACCATTAGCCACCGTCTCCAGCCGTTGCCGCCACCTATCATCACAGTCGCCTCCTCCACGTCTCACTACTTTCTCCTTCATGTCATCCACAGCCATCTTTGCTTTCTCTATTTGCTGACCCAAAACACTCTCTCCTACATTGTCTCTTCTCTCACCGCCAAATTTCTAAGGTCTCCAAACCACCATTGATGACCTGATTTAGCCATTATGGCCTTTAAGATCTCATGGAAATCTCAATGGACATGCTAGATGTAGGAGGCATCCCCAAACCTTGAGATTGCCTTTTGATCTCATCATCGTCGACAACTTGATTGTAGATGACGAGAGGAGCTCGACGCGAGGTCTTGAGACCCACCAAAGGCATAAACTTGACATTTGGGCAAGCTTGGTTGCCCTCGAATGAGAAAGGGAGGAAGAGCTATGCGAAAGCAGGGACAGCAACCGACGTTGAAGCGATATAGGAGAAAGGGTGAACGGAGCATGACACGATCCCTTGTCAACACCAACAGTAAATGGTGGAGCAAAGAAGGTCACGATTTATATTGG
Source organism: Eucalyptus cloeziana (assembly GCA_014182715.1). NCBI lineage: Eukaryota > Viridiplantae > Streptophyta > Magnoliopsida > Myrtales > Myrtaceae > Eucalyptus > Eucalyptus cloeziana. The sequence continues at coordinate 10,581,795 of CM024640.1, forward strand.
CAGTGGAGGCACGTTAGTGACATGAGCCGCATGTGGTTGTAGGGCTCGGCAGGGGGCGGAGATAGACTAGAGGGAGAGAAAAGATTGACGTTGGGATTTTGAGGAGTGATTGGGGAAGGTGTACAATTAACAAGGTAGACTCATGTCTTGATCTGGCATTGGAGACAGCAGTTAAGTAAACCAATGGTACAATGGATCCGCATACAATGTCATAGATGTGGTGCAAAATACATAACATCATGGTATAGTGATGAAAATGCTAAGCAAACAAAACCGACTCACAGTATGGACGGAATAGTGAAATATATACCAAACTGTAGGTCAACTATCAATAGTGTAACAATCCGCAATAGAATGCCATCAAGCAGCTCAAGTTTGGCATTAGGATCAAAATCAGGGGCACACTGAAAACATCATGAATTGAGATCAGAACAGGAACAATCTAATGCTAACATCAGGTCACAATGTGAAAGAATATTGACTTTTTGTATTGCTCAATTGGACAATGTATTACACTGGAGGGATATTTGTATCCAGGATAATATACACAAGGAAGTAATCTATTATGGGGTGTTTAACTCCAAACCATCCCTTCCCGTTATATCATGAAGTGTAAAAGTCAAAAGAACACTTTGTTCTCATGCATCCTTTCATTACAAAAGCAGATAATCAGTTGATGATCAAGAACACTTAAATCTACAAAAGCCATTTCAAACATTCACAAAATATTGCTAATTTTCTAGTAATAATCTGCTTAAGATGCTCTTATGAGCAACATGTTATACATCCACATTTTTCTAAACTAGCTCATGAATCATATCAAGCTAGTCATTTTTATTTTCCCTTTATTTTTTATGTCACACCCATGACACATATAACAATAGGCCATAGGTAAGCTTGTCACTCTAAAAGCCTTTCCTAGTATGGAAGTTCTCCTTCATAGTTGCCTGGAGGATCGTAATTGCACACAACATACCACCACCCATTGTTACACTGAACCTTAGCGTACCCAACTCGAACCGAGTCGCGCCAAACCATCTGAGTGTAGTGCAAGCAGTCGCACCCGCTCGTGTAGGTGTTGGTGTTGTAATTATAATTCTGCTTCTCTGCAACCCACAAGCTGACGCCGTAGGTGCCAGTGAACGTGCCGGTGCCCTTGGCAAGGTTCTTGCCGTAGGGTCCATTGGAGTGCATGAGGCTGCAGTCACTGACCTATTGGTTCGCATAGCTTTGGGCATATGCAGCAAGCGTGTTGTCCCATGTCATGTTCGCCACGCCAACTTGATTCCGAGCGGCATTGTGAGAGTTGAGATAGTCTTGGGGTGAGTTTTGGGCATGAGTAGGTTGAAAGAGAGGAATAGAGACAAGAGAGATGATGATGGTTAGAGAATTCATGATGCTCAAGGAATTAGCCGATGTTGGTTCAAGGTGATATATTTGGTGATCAGTTATGCTATTTATAGAAAAATATTTTCGGGGCTTCAACTTACCATGTGCAATGAACTTATTAGGGAACATCTCCTTTGGACAACACAACCTTGCGTTCAAATCTAGTTTGATTTGAAATGATAAACTAGTAACTGGTGCATGAGGAAGTAGTTTTGCATGTTCTTCCTTTCCTCAAATGGAAGTAAAGTAAAAGAGGCTTAAGTGAAGTTTGAAATTTCAGCAAATTGGATATATTATAATAAGAAGAATGTTAGACTTTATGTCGAGTAATGCTAAAGACATTGAGAATAGTGCATGGGATTAAATTATTAGGGGACATAAATAAAGTTTATCCGGTTGTAATGAGCAAACAAGTCTTATCCAAGCCTTTAATAGGGAATGCCCTGATTTATTTACAACACCAACCATCGCCACTCACCGTCCTCCGATGCCGCCCAATAAGCCATTCAAAAGTCACCACCAACTCGTCATCGCATCCATCGTCCTTGTTCTAAACCAGACCATTTGTCTCTAGCGTCCTCCTCCTCAATATCACTACTCTTCCACGTGAAAGGAAAGTTGCTGGACGCGATTGCTTGGTAGATCGGAACAAACCGCGTCGAGGGACTTGGCCGGTGAAGAAGGCAACACCAACCGCGATTCGAACTAGCCGAGAAATGGATCCGACTGATCCTCCGGTTTGCAGCTTTTCAACGGATCGACTTTGTTAACGGCGGATTTTGAGGTGGTTTTCATGAATTGCCCAGACAAGAAGCCAGAGAGCAATTCCCTGCCGCATCCCCTTTCTGTCGATCGCTTAGCAAGAAATTGATTTTTCTTGCTGAACGAAGTCGTTCTGGGTCATGCAGGCTGGTGAAACATGTTAAACGTCGTCGTTTTGAGCTTTGTATGCTGAATCGGGTAGCTGGCAAGCCACACAGTGGAAAAAATATCAAAATTTTGCCACATCAAATTTTCGACATTCAAAATCGGAGTTGAGACTTAATGGTCGTTTTTTGTTTAAGTGACATTTAAGTGATCTAAAGAAAAAAAAATTGACATTGAGGTGAGCGTCGTATATACTTTTAATGTACTTCTCTCTCCTCCCACTCCTAGCAATGGCCGCCATCGAGACATCGACGAGCTCTAACCAACCCTCGATGCCTTGATGCTGTCGAGATTGCGAGGGTCTAGATCTGGAGGAGCATCCTCCTTATATAGAGACTCAACCCCTCTCCAGATCTAGAGGCAGTGAGATCCGGATCCATCGCCCTCAGCAGGCAGGTGGTCGTCATTGCCCCTTGATTTATTGCTTAACAAATCAATCTTCCATAAAAAAAAAAAAAAAAAAAAAAAGATAAAATTTATAAATCATTCTTTAATGTCTCTGCCATTTTCCTTATTTTAAGCTATCTAACAGGTACATGTACTTCTCTTTTGTCTCAATTAAGTTATCATCCACTTGTTTTTAAATTAATACAAGCATGAAAACCATAAAATTTGCGTTTTTAATTTTATGAGCTACTTTTACGGTTCTGCAATTGGCATGGATGCGAAGGGCACGCCCCCACATCCCCACTTAGCATTGAACGGTTGGACGTGCATCTTGTATCCGTCTATCGCACCATAAATAAGTCTTATAACAAAGAAATTATAATGAGCTCGAGATATGTAATAAATTGAATCTGAATCATAAAAAATGTTTAGATCATACGTAAGTCCCACCTAGATCTTATCAAATTCAACGGTCCAGATTTGGGATGTGAAATACTATGTAAAGTAGAGGTCCATTAGGAAAATGATTTGAATTTCTCATTGACCGAAATATGCCCTCTCTCTCTCTCTCTCTGCGCACATGCGCTCGTGTGCTTCACCATCAAGCCGCAGTCAATTGAAGACCCGAACAGTTATGTGACTAATTCGATCAAATCTGAAGAGGACAAAGAGGGAGGCTACCTCATCGCAAGATCATGGAAAAAAGGAGGTCTGACTCTCGATGTCGCAATTGAGCATAGGCTCACTTCAACTAGAAGCCAATGCTTGATTGAATTTGGGTGACATTGCCGATGAAATTCTGTTGCGGTCATGTTGTTGACACCTGCAGTCATCATGTGTGTCCTCTAAGGATAAGTACACCACAAGTGTCAAAAATCGTGTACGGCGCTCACTTTAGTGCCAAAAAAATTCTCGGATCACTTAAGTGCCACTTTTTTAAAAATACGATCATTTAAGTCCCAACTCCAGTTTTGATAGCCGGAAATCCGACGTAGCTATATTTTATTAATTTCTCAGTCCTACATGGTTCGTTGGCATACCTACTTAGCATATAACACCCAAATGATGTCATTCGAAAGTTGTAAAAAGTGATCATTTAAGTGCAAAATTTTATTTAAAATGATCATTTAAGTGCCAAATTTTGTTTATTTAAAAATGATCACTTTAGTGCTAAGCATGCCATGTGGAAATGCCATATGGACTGGATCTTTTAAAAATTTGTAATATTAATTATAAATGACACGTAATCAATTTGGCTGGAATTTCTCACCGTTGGCATTTAAGGATCATTTTTTTCTCCGATTTAGCACTTAAGTGAGCTGGCAAAAACTTTTGGCACTAAAGTGAGTGCTGTACATAACTTTTGGCACTTCTAATGTACTTATCAAGTATCCCCTACCTACTCTTCAAACCTCCTTTTTCATTGCCATGTCATTTAATGGAGATACAAAGTTGACAAACACATAAACAAGACAAGATCAAAAAGGAAACATGGACCTATATTTGTTGCACTTCTCAGTGTGCTCATCACATTGTCTAATAATTTTTGTCAAGTCTTCCTACTCAATCAACCCTCTCATTCTTCACCATTAGCCACCGTCTCCGGCCGTTATGGCCACTTGTCAGCACCGTCACTCCTCCACATCTCGCTGTTATCTCCGTCGTGTCATCCACGACCATCTTTGTTTTCTCTATTTGCAAACCGAAAACACTCTCTCCCTCACTCTGTCTCTTCTCTCACCACCAAATCTCTATAAGGTCTCGGCACCACCATTGATGACCTGATCTGGCCATGGCCTTTGAGGTCTCACCTCAATCTCAATGGACAGGCAGATGGATGAGGCATCCCAAAATCTTGAGATGACCTTCTGATTTTGTCATTGTCGACAAAGTAATTGTAAATGATGAGGGGAGCTCAACGTGAGGTCTTGAGACCTGCCAAAAGGCATAAACTTGACGTTCAGGTGAGCTCATCTGTCCTTATCCAAGAGAGGGAGAGAGATCGATACACGAAATCAGGGATGACGACTGACATTGAAGCGATAGGGGAGAGAGAGCGAATGGAGCATGACATGACCCTTCATAGACACCGGCATTGAATGGCGGAGCGAGGAAGGTCAAGATTGATGGTGGCACCAGAGGCATGTCAATGACACAAGCCACGTGTGGTTGTGGGGGCTCGATAAGGGGGGAGAAAGATGGGGAGAAGAAGAGAGATTGGTGTTGGGATCTTGAGGAGTGATTGGGTAAGCTGTAAAATCAAGAAGAGAGACTCGTGTTTTGATCTTGTGTTGGAGACAGCACATAAGTAAACCAATGCGTACAATGGATCTGCATCCAAGAGACATAAATAGGGATGGTGAAGGACATAAAATACAATGCCTTGGATCTAGTATAAAATAGGTAACAAGATGGCATAATCAGGAAAATGAAAATCAATCATAAACTGACTCATAGCATGGTCAATCTAGGCTATGTTAGAGCAAGTTACCATAAAAGATATACTACATTATTGAACAACTGTCAATGAAGTGTAACGTCTTACGATAGCATGCCATCAACAAGCTCAAGTTTGGCATTAAGATCAACAATATCAGGGGGACTGTAGGCTTCATGGATTGAGATCAAAACAGGAACAATCTAGCTATAATACCAAGTCAGTATGTGAGGAAATATTGAATTGTGTGTTGCTTTATTGAATAATGTTTTACATTATACGGGTACTTATATCCAGAAAAATAAACACAAATAGGGAAGCAATCTAATGAAGAAATTAACTAACATAGGAATTAACGATAAAACCAAACTCAATTGAAACCAATTACAATCCACATAACATCACATAATCTTGAACATTACATAATCTTGATTGAAATTCATCATAACAATCAACATGTCCTTCCAGAATTTTTCTATGAAAGTTTGAGGTTGAAATTGCTCTTGCAAGTTTGTTTTATAGATTATAAACTTTTATTTTCTTTATTTTTTTGGTCAATATAGTAGAGACAGTTGAGATAAGTGGCCTTGGCTATATTTGTTAACAAAGCAATGGAAGGATGACCACATCCTATGGTAAATCAAAAAAAAAAACAGTGCTCTCCTGCAATTAGCTTACAATTAGCCAACAACTAGCTAACAATCATCACATGTGCCCTTCCTCTAGTGGCCTGGAGCATAAAAGTCGAAAGAGCAAGAGGACTTGAAATCTGCCAAAGCCATTTCAAGCAGTTGCAGATTACTTCTAATTTGCTAGTAATAATCTGCTTAAGTTGCTTTTATGCGCAACGTGTCATGCATCCATATTTTCCAAAACTAGCTAATTCTAATACTAAAATCTAACAACCTAATAAATGCCTATTTTTCCAACCAATTTCCATTTTTATTTTCCAGAATTTTTTATTTTATGATTTTCGTTTTCTTATCTTATTCTCGGTCCCTCCTCTGAATCAAATTTTCACTGAGATACTCCGTGATTCAGTATTACCTCAGGCGAAGCAATTGGTAACAAACATGCTCAATGATGAAGAAATCATCAATATACGAACAGCAACATCACAGGGAATTAGAACAACACTTGGATGGGCTTCAGATCAATTCAATCTACACCCAAAAGAGGTGACCAGCAAAGGAATGGTGATGACAGCCAGTTCAAGGCACAGCAACATGGTTATTCGTTGAAAAATCATCACCAATTCACCATAACAATCTCCTAAATCATCATGCTGAGGTAAGAGACCGTACTGATGTAGCTTCATCACACGCCAGAGGGGTTTTGGTAGGACTGAAGAAAAGCAAATGTTAAGCAAACCCCACTAAAAACTTAGTTTCACAAATCGCAAGACATTGATTCCCCTAAAACAATCTATAATTCCCCAAAGAACCGCGGCTACTTCCTTTTTTTTGGGGGGGAGTTAGAAAGATACAAGACCTCAAGCTTTCTATATACGATCACATCGTAATACCTACTCAGGATAGCAACAGAAGAGAGAGAGAGAGAGAGAGAGAGAGAGAGAGAGAATAGGCAAAAGAAGGATTCACCTGTACTGAATTGATCTTTCCTCACCAAATTTACATGGATATACCCGTACTCGAACCTTTCAAGTTGAAAGCAACGCGGATACGGAAAGAGCAGGAGTTTCACCCAGTGATGGATAACTTCGATTTCGTCCTCGCAGGGCCTTGAAACATAGCAACAACAAAGATGTGAACAGCGAACAGAAAAGAAGAAACGCATGTGATGAAGACAGCTAAATGCAGAAAGAAAGATAGAGAGTCCATAATTATGATTGCGACCTTGTCAAGTGCAGTCAACGACCTTCCTGAGCTTCTATTTGAGAGACAAGCTCGGCAGCATATTCAGCGGATTTCAGTAGACTCCACTGCTCATTCACAAGGGAGACATCCAGTAAACATAAAATTGTAAGCACTAGCAGAAAGGATGACAAGTCTAATCCAACAAGAAGAGAATAACAAGTTTGATCCAACAATAAGCATGTGAACAGCAGAATCAACACGGTTGCACTTGAATTTGGCAAACACACTTCAATATTTAATTAGTTTCATATAGGACTCATGTGCAAGGATGGACAACGATCAATCTACTACCGATTAAATGAGGACTGAAATTCTTTACAATCTCAAAGCATGAATAGCAAACAGAGAAGATGTTGGCATGGCACTGTGAAGATTTAGCTAAAACATACTCACTTCTTTACTCTTCACTCATTTACACGTATACATGCACAAGCACTCCCCAAGCAACTCACTGCTCTCTGTTTTTCCTCAGGCTTTTTGATGTTAGTTCATGGCAAAGAACTAATCCATCCAAGGTAGGACCTTCCGGGCTCTCAATAGATTCAAGAGTAAGACATCTCTCCTATTTACCCCAGTCAGAATTCACCAGTCCATGTATTTTGCACGGCAAATGGTTCTACCTTCCGGACAAAATCGCATTATGATGCAAGCCAATATGCGCATCTGCCTCTTGAGAAATTTTCTATCCTATCATATCAATATGAAAGCTTCCCCGGCCACTATGACGAATGGCAATCAGCACAATTGAGAAATCCTCGATTAGCTCACACAACAGCCCAAAGGAAATTCACAACTGTAATCAAATTTGCAAGTGCATAATTATTAAGCATCGTTAAAGCACATACCAAATTAAGACCACAACACCAATCAGCTGAGCAAGAGAATACACAACCAGCGAGCATAATCTCAATCCGGCAGATATAATCCATCAGATGCCAAAACGAACTCATGACCCCTTGGGTATACGTAAGTCGACATGCTTTGCTCATCTAGATATTTGATTAACACGAATCTATACTTGGCATAACATCAGAATCAGAGACAAGATATTTGGATGGATTTGAACAAAAATTCAAGTAGTCATGCCATATGGAGATCTCATTCCAGACACTAAAGCATTAGAACGCTTCTCAAAATCGTATTCCGAATTCGTTCAGGCATTTTAACGAATATTTGGTGGTCAGTTAAAAAATTAGAACACAGAGTCATAATCGAAGAGTCAATTCCGATATAGACAACTGCAATGACATCAGAACGTGTTTGAACTACTAACAGATCCACAATCATCATTCTACTTTCACTCACAACCCTAATAACAAATCTCGCATTCAACTCAATAAAACAGAGCAATGACGTACATCCCTCGGAGTCCGTCATTGGCCAACAACGGCCATGGAATAGCGGACCGAGGTCTTGGAGGCGTCATCACAGGTGATCCGCCTCCGCAAAGAAGCTCCAAACGAATCTCTGAGCTCTTCAGACTTCACAGCCTGAAGATTTGAAGAGGTCGGGGCCATCGCGAGACATGGAACCCCACATTGCTGGCGTAGCATCGCGCCCTGGTGAAAATCGAGAAGTCGTCGATGGTGAAGATCATCGAGCTCTCGTCGCACAACATCAGGCACGTGCGAGGCTAAGGAGAATAGAATATCAGCAGCCGCTGGAATGAGTGATTCCGATGTGTTAGTAAAACATGCTAGAATGAGTGATTCCGACTTCGTCTATGAAGATCCTAGTAGTATTATCTCTAAATGAAAACTCATTTCTCGGAAAATAACCAACCAAGGACTTGGCATCGGTTGACGAATTAGCTAGAGAAGCACCAAAATTCATTTCTTGAAGAAGAAATAATGGGTAAATCGGATGCATGCATCCCGAGTTCATCTGAACAATTGAATCTGGTAAATCACACACACACACACACACATATATATATATATATATAAACCATGTTGGACAATCTAGAAACAACTAGGTTTCCACACTCATGCATGCAATAACCTTACAATTCATGAGACAACATATTACTGGTTACTTTTTATATGCCTACCATGATCGTCCGCTAGATGAGAAATTAGACAAAAGCTCACGTGATTAGAGCATTATTCATATGGTGCTCTTACTTTTAAATGTGAAAGCTTTAATATAGACGAAAGAAAAAAATGTTGACATTTGAATGTTTCATATGTACAAATCTAATTATCTCATAAATCATTCAACCAAATATTGCATCATCACCTTACAAGGCGTGGGAATCAAAATCCACCTTTGAAGTCAAATCATCTTCACCCCAATCCCCCTAAGAATGTGGGGATTCGAACCATAAGCTTCCCCTTCTCATGTGGGAAGGATGGCTGAATGCTAGTAACTATATTACCATGATTGATAAACGTATTTAAGCCTGGCCTAGTAGGATAGGATGGTTTGCAGTTTGTATTCTCTAGGCCTCACACGATGGGAGCTTGGGTGAAAATGTAGAGTTTTAGCCACAATAATAATAATAATAATAATAATAATAATAATAATAATAATAATAATAATAATAATAAAAAAAAAAAAAACCCACACCGTTATAATGCATTCTAGAATTATAATAATTGGGAGAAAAAAAAAACAAACCAATACTTTGCATTATCTATTGTTACAATTTCTTCTATCTTTGAGTTCTCATTTCGGTTAACATATAAGTAGACAAAGCTCTAAGGACATAACAAAGTGAAAGTTTAGGAAAAATATGAGAAGATTTGATAAATTGTTGTTTAGCATATGTATATTGTCGTAGATGATAAACTGTTGTAGGAGGAACTATTAAATGAACATAGACTTAGAGGTGTCAAAATGGGTCATGAAGCCATTTTTTGACCTATATATTTGGGGCTAGGTTGTAAATGGGTTGTTAAACACTTGAAGGGTTGGGTGAAAATAAGTTTACAATATTGAAGTTCAACTAGAGTCGGTCATAAATAGGTGTCTAGAGAACCCATTTATGATCCATTTAAAAATTAAATTTGTATCAGTTGGGTAAGGGAAATTTGGACCAAATGTTTTTTTATTTTTTTGTTGGTTCTACAGGTGATTTTCAATATGCAGTGCTTTGCATTTACAAGATTCAAGAGATGGCTCTCATGATGCAGAACTTTGTCCCACATGGCACTTTGCCCACCGTGGACCTAATTTGACCAGCGCGAATCTTCAAGTCGGAATAGGCCCAAGCCGAGATTTCGGGCTCTCCATTTTTTTTCCAAGGCAATTTGCACCTTCGGGCTTGAGAGAGGCCCCAAATGGCCCAAACCGGCTCAACTATATCTAAAAATATACATTTCAATATTAAATATAAAGCATAAATAAATGAAAATACATTAATAATAATAATAAATCTTTAATTAATTCGTATATAAGTTGAAGTGAACATGTAAAGAAGAGTATTTTTTAGGCCCAAAATATAATAACGGATCTTTTGTTACTTTAAATAGAAACGAGAAATTTGGGTGAGTTTTGAACTAGTTTGGAGCAAAGGCCTTTTGGAAGTTCTATGGACTTGTCAATTGTTACGTAATGACTTCTTTTTTATTGGAGTTCAAGTAATGGTCGTTAGCTTACATGCCACATTTGATGGAATGAATGTTTAGTCTTTGTCTCCATGGGCTGCTCGATCCTCTCATGATTGACGGTGAATGTAAGGGACCAATTTGTTCAGTCTCTAGTATTTGGTTTTCACATCCAAGGACTTCGTAGAATACGAGGCACCAATATTAATATTGCTTTCTCTCCCCTCAACTTTTTAAAGGAGCGTCCTCTTGGACAATGCTATCTTATAGATTAGTATTAATATACCAAACCACATGGCAGACCATAAGTGAATAATAAGGCACCAATTTTGCATTCATTGGTAGGCTTGAACAATACAATCTAGGGCCTCGTCACTAAGTGGGCTAGGCCAACAGCTTTGAGGCTCATTCTAGTTTGCCCATTCATTTATGAAAGTTACTTTGATAAATATTAGTTTTAGATTATCTACCTTGAAAGACAAACTTTGTTAATATTGGAAGAGAAATTAAGGCTTAAAACAGAAAAAGAAAAGTATTTTATGAAAAATTTAAACTAAAATACAGCAAAAGTATAAAATTATTTTCTATTCGTGTTTTCCATTTTATCTAATATTTAGCTCAGCCTTTTTTGTCCTAAAAAAAAAAAAAAAAAGAAAAGACATCGTCCCTGACATCGTCCCTGTTATTTGGCCAATAAATTCTAGTAGGCGAGCTAGACACTTAGAGCATATGAAATGGATGGGACGAGACCTCTTGACTATTAATTAACGTGGGGATTGGGACAAGGCGCCCTTATTCCCCGCATTCCACGGCAAAGGGTGAGCTGAGCTAGTAATTAACTGCATTAATTTTTTTTTAAAGAAAAGATGCGGTAATACACTAGGAGATAATTTTAATGGAAAAGAAAAGTGTGAGGACTCAAACAAGCATGTGGGTTTCATTCAATTGACCAATGGAAACTTCACAAATCATTTAATAAAGAGGATTTAATGCTCATTCTTGGTACATTTAGCATTTCTCTGACCTCAATAAAGAAGGCACCATATAATATTTTCGGAAGCTATCATCAAATTTCCACTCGTAACCCAAAATAAATATCTTACTCATGCATTTAATATTTTTGGAACTCGCTTTCATGCAAACATAATTTTAAAAAGTTGAGATTGCATCAAGCTTGACTACTTGAGCTTGATGTTTCAGCTTTTGGTGCTTGACTTGTAATTGACTTGGACTTTAAACCAATTTCTTTTGGAAAGCCAAAATAAATAACCGAAAGTAGGGGAGAAAACTTTAACCAAAGACACGGCAGATGTAAAAGGAATTTTGTGTAAAGAGAGAAGAGTTTCTAGATAACTTTACTTTTTTATGAGTCTCGTGGTCATATAAAGAATCAACGGAGTCACTTTTTGTCAAGGATGTGAAAGTTTCATTCCTACTGGATCCTCTCGTGATTGACGGCGAATATAAGGCACCAATTTGTTTAGTCTCCAGTCTTCGGTCTTTGTCGCCATGGACTTCATAGAATACAAGGCACCAATATTAATATTGCTTTCTCTCCCCTCAACTTTTTTGAAGGAGTGTCCTATTGGACAATGCTATCGGATAGATTAGTATTAATATACCAAACCACATGGCGGATCAAAAGTGAATAATTAGCCATATTTGATCATTAATGATAATATGCCACGTCACTTATTACGATATATGAGACATTCTCAGTGTTTTTGACATTTCTCTATATTGCTTTGGTTGTAAAAATGAAAACTACCGACATGTTGATATATGAAAGACACCACTAAATGTGCTAAGACTTTACTCAAATTTTCTAAGTGAAATGGTGTGCAGTGTGGTATGCACCCATGTCATCAAATAAGTGTGCAATTAGGATTAGAATGGAGATTGTCAAAAGGGGGAAAGAGATCAATTGAGCAAGATCAATTAAAAGAAATTTAGTTTTCTATTCCACCATAATTTTTCTCAAAATTACACGGTGCTCTCAACCATCATTAGGAGTTGCCATTCAAGTTTGTCTGACAATCGTTGAAGCAATTCGATGATGCCTTCCATATAGACAATCCAACAAATCTAGAGAGGCCCCATGGATTCACGACATGCTTTTCACCATATAGCACTTTGCCTCTTTACAAGGTTCAAGAAATAGCTCCCGAGGTGTAGGACTTTGTCCCGCATAACATTTAGTTCTACGGGTGGAAAAAAAAAAAGATCTAAAGAATAATTTGGCCTAGATCATACGGCCGACTTTTTTAGGTTTGAAGTGGCCCAGGCTGAAATTTAGGATTCCCCCTTAGTCTTTTTCGAGCCAATCCGCACCTTCAGCTTTAGCATCGTCGGGATCTCAGGACTAATGTGGATCGAACTGGTCAAATTATATATTAAAACTAAAAAATATAATCAAAAGATTAATAATTAATGTAGAAGATGTTATAATTATACTCCGAACACTTGAATAAACTCATAAGTAAGTTAAAATATGAACATATAAAAAATGATTATTGAGGCCCAAAATATAATAACTAATCTATTTTTAATTCATAAAAAATGAAACAAAAATCCACTAAAAATATTAAACTATAATTTTTTCCCAAAAATAGGCTCTCTAGTCTCTCTTCCCCTCATTGGTACCATGGATAGTGTGTCGTATTAGACAGTGACAAAGAGGTCAGATTGCCTTTCACAGAATGATCCAGAGCTTTAGCGAATCAATTAGAATATTTTAATGCAAAAATCACTGGTAATTTTCTTGAATCCAAGTGCACGGGACGCAATCTCTTTTCACAACATGACTCATGTACATTTCTTTTGAGGGGTCAAAGGAAGTTCCCACGGGCTTTGATGACTTGAGCAGGAAAAGTATTGGACTAATTGCATGATGCACCGCACTTAATAACTATAAAAATGATTTTTGTTTCAATAATGATAAAGATCCCGACACTCGCGCATCACACCACGATTAAAGAAATTAAAAATAAAAACTTTTGCTGTAATAAAAGTGAGTTTTGCTTTCACATTTCTAGATTGAAAAGATGCCCAAAATCCATTTCATTCGACCGGAAAAAAGAATTTGTTGGGTGACTTTTTCATTCAAAAAGACATTATGTGGAAAATCTTGGCCTTTTGGAAAAGGAGAAAAAAGAAAGTTATTATACAAAAAGTTAGTTGATTTGTCATGTAATGATTTGATCTTTGTGTTCATATTGACCAAGTAAATATTATTAAATTGTGCTACATTGCAAACTATAAATGGACAATAAAACATATTTAATAATAATATGCCACATTACTTACTATACCAAATTTATAAAACAGTCTTAGTGTTGGACCTTCTCTTTCTTGTTTCTGTGGTCAAAGTGAAAACAAACCAAACCTTAAAATATGAATAACACTACAGGTACTAAGACTTTACTAAATTAAATGGCGTGCTATCCCCGTGTGCTCAATTAAGTGTGGAATCAAAATAGGAATAATATTTGTAAAAAAGGGGAAAACATAAGTTTTAGAACATGTTTGCACTTTTTAAAAGTCTTAGGACTCAATTGCACTTTGTTGACAAGTTTTAGGACTTAATTGAACATTTCAAAATTTTAGGACTTAATTGCACTTTCGTGATAAATTTTAGAACATCCAATGCACTTATCCCTAATTGATCCTACCCCATTTATGTTTATTTTCCCTTTTAATATAATCATCAGTTTGGTCACCAACTTCACACCAATTTGATGGTATGTCGCAAGCCATACAGCCGCCTTGTCAGTTAGTAAGAACTTTCTAGTAAAGTACCTGTGACATTACTCTTGAAAAACTTGTATCATTATGCCCACGGGAAAAGTACCAATTCAGTCCTAAATATATTGCATTGGTACCAATTCAGTCCTAAACCTTTTAATATTGGTACCAATTCAGTCCATCAGGCCAATTTTGGTCACATGAGTGGTGACGTGGACTGTCGATGAACACATGACCAAGATCTTGAGGTTTAGCAATTTTTATGATTCTTTTATGATTTTTTCTAATTTTTTTTATTTTTTATTAATTTTTTTTTTTTCCTTTTATTTTCTACCTTCTTTCAAAAGGTGGCCGACGAGCCTCCAGTGAGGCTTGCCGGCCTCTGGGTGAGGGCCACGAAGCCCTCGCCTACTGCAGGCGAGGGTCGTGGCCCTCGGCCGGCCTCTCCCAAGGCCGCTGACGAGGCGGCTTTGCTCGAAAATCTTTTCTATGAACATAAGAGAGGACGGTTTTCACCTATCAAACTTCACTACCACTCCACTCAAAGAAACCTTAGCTATTAAATGAAATCAAGGAAATTGAATTCCATTTTATTGTTTATCATTTCTTTGTCCAAACAAGAATTCATCCTTTCCCTAGATGGTGAAATTTAAAGCCAAAATAGTTTCTCATCCTCAACTTGTTCGATGGACAAAATAGTTTCCAGAATACTATTTGGAAACCAAATTCATTAAAGCAGAGGGGAACATCCTTGTAGATCTTCTTTCAAGACCCAAAGGCATCTCATCCTTTCACACATTTACTTTTGACCAATTGCGAATTAGATACACGAGGGAAGGGTGAAAAGAACCCCAGGGAGATATGCCCAATGTCCTCACTAAAAACCACAATACTTTCCTTGTCAAAAGACATATTTCTCCATGTAATAACACTAAATGCTAAGTATATTGGAAGTGGGAATACATTGAAAATTTGGGCCTGCTTCCTTCATTAGACCTCTAGCTCTGGCATAGTAGTACCGTGTTTGTATAGATAGAATGTAGCTAGAATTTTGGTAGTACATAACACCTTGTAAGGATCACTTTCTATTTGAATTTTTGCCCTAATAAATAAAATCTCGTGAACTTGTCGCTTGAAGAGAATATTTGTGATTTGTAAGTATAGTCGGGCATGTTTTCAATTGAATGAGATCAATTGAATACAATGGATGTAATAATGAGTTGGGGTAGCAACGAGAAGAACATAATAAAATGCATTCGATGGAATTGTCAGTCTTCGTCTCCATGGACTTCTCAATCATCCCAAAGTTGTCGGGAACATGAAGCACTAATTTGTCATTTATTTGGCTTTGTACTCCCTTTCTTCTTTGTTATTACTCTCAACTTCTTTATGGTGTTTCCTATTAGACGATGCTATGCTATATATTAATATCATTACACTAAACCGCATAACATACTACGTGTGGACTATTATTCATATTCGATAACTAATAACAATATGTCACATCAAATTCATAAAACAATCTCAGTATATGACATTTCTTTTTCTTGTTTTTATCATAAATTTGAAAGCAAGCAAGACGTTAAAATAAGAGTAGCACTACATGTACTGAGACTTTACTAGAGTTTCTCGGTAAATGAAATGGTGCACTATGTGCTGTACAGCACGTCGTCAGATAAGAGTGGAATCGGCGTTAGTTTGTAAAAAGGGGAAAAGTGATAAATGGGGCAAGTTCAATTTAAGGAAATTTTCTGGCAAAAAAATTAAAGGAAATTTTGCCAGCCCTCTAATATTCTGTGCAATATGTAATATGCTTTGTTGGCTATACTTCTTGGCCATACTGATAATGAAAATGCCTGTATAACCCTTAACATCAGCTATATGAGGCGAGGTGACGTTCGAATGGCGAAGTCGAAGAAGGGAAATATTCTTAAACCTCCGCTCTGTTCTCCTTGATTTCTTACAAATCTTTCTCTTCTAGCTCTAGTGACATTGGAAGGATAAAATTGCAATTTTGATCATATAAGATGAGTTGGTTCAACAAGTTTGCTCTCTATTTGTTATTCAAATCCTATAGATGAGAAAGCTTTTTCGAGGCCATAAAGCCTTTGGATGAAGGCTAATGATATTTTGGAGACCATCAAGCAGTTTCATTTAAGGACTAAAAGAGAAAAGGGCATGCGTGCTGGGATAACATACATGTCCCGAATTTCATTAGTCTTCCTCTTATTTTATGGTTATATGCGCTGTTAGCTTATTCCATTTCTCTCTTTTTTATTTTTCCTATGGGGTGACTGTCGTTAGTTACATGCTTCTTCTGTTGAAATAAGTAACATGCCCTATCCTGTTTCTCTTCCCAATCATTACTAAATTGATGGGAAATATGAGGTACCTGTTGTTAAATTATGGCTTGAGTTTAAACTAGGTACAAGACTCAACTCATTTAAAGGATTTTGATTTGTTCAAAATATGGTGTTCCCTTTTAATCAGTATCAAATTTTGATTTGGTTGGCGATGCTACTTAATTATTATATGTATTGAAGGTTTGGTTCTGTTGAAGACAAATATCCAAGTTTAACCGACGGAGCAAACGTTAGTCGGACTCCATTCAAGGAGTACAGTTTTAGGCCTTATCTAATATCCTGAAGAAGACGTACTGCTGAAATCTCTATTTTATATACCCGCACAAGAGGACTCTCTCTTTAGCCAAGAGAAAAAAGGGGACGCGCCAGTGACGCTTGTGGAATCAGTCGACGGAATCGATACGAAGTTGTTGTGTATGACTAAGTGGAAGCTATAATTTGGGAAAGTACTGCAAAAGCTCTAGAAATCTTTATTGTTGGGACAATGTAATACAAGCCCGATACTTTCATTTGGAGAATAGAAAAACAAAAAAAAGGAGTTTAAGTTTGAGCCCATTAACAAATTCCAGTGGATGACGACAACTTTTATTCATTTCATTGGCAAATCTTGGTTTTGATATTCATCAATAGAACTGCGCATGTTAAAAAACGAATAATCACTGACTTCGTCCTTCCTATTTTAACATTATACAATCTGTTTCAATGAAATTGTTTAATGGAAAATAATTGACAATATTGTATTTTTTATTTTTTATTTTTGTCTGGTATATGTAGATGAGAAAATCTTGATAAATTTATTTTCTATTTTCTTGTTTATTTAGGGTCAAAGTTGGACGTCACGACCTAGCATTAGTCATCGGTGAGCCACGTTCATCCGCATACCGGCCAATTTCAAGGTGGAAGTAAATAATTTACTTCCTATTTCTAAGAGAAAATTATTCTCTTTACACTAGAATTTCTGATTTCTTCTGTAACAAGTTACAAAATCCGAGCTTTGCAAAGGCATACCCAGGCGTAAATGTTTTATCTGCATATGTTGGTATTTTTACATGTTTTTTTTATCCGTGTTAAATATATAACTTTCATCGCTTAAGATCTTGAGAATGTTGGCACTTATGTTGTTTCTATATATGTGGTGGACCTATATCGATGCATAAATACTTAAAAAGCACTTACCACCGTTTAACCCTAGCTTCCAAAGGAGAATTTGAGTCTAGTTCTTCGCGATACAACTCAGCAACCCGCGTCTATATCAAGCGCAATATCGTAAGCAATTCTCCATGAAAACGAGCTTGAATGAAAGCTAGAACTGCTGATTCTTCCCTCGATCAATGTACTAACTCTTCATACCCCTTTATTCTTCAATTTCCTCACACCAAACGCATCAACTTGCTACATAAACATGACAAAATTCCCTTGTCTTGCTTGTCTCCACCATATCACGGAGACTCAAATAAGACTAGCCAACTTAATGAGTCATGATATCTACTTAACCATCCAAAGTGTCCACTGTAGACTTTAAAACCCAAAAACCAAGAAACATTCTTGCACGGCTCTTGGTCCCACTTTCTAGAAATCAATGAAACCATGTAAATGATATTTGAGGTGAAAAACCTAACAATTGATCTATTTTTGATACTTTGTCATAAAATAAATAAAAATAAAAAATCTATGTTTTATACGAAAGCTAGGATTCAACCGGCCTGGACCTCTATTTCGGCCTCTACCGAGCCTGACATGGACTTGTCGATGCTCACGTAATTGATGGGATACTAAAAGACTTGTCTCTTCATTTTTATTTTATTTTTTTGGTTGGGTTATCGTCGGCTGCTTAAACAACGCACCTAATGGAATATCAGTCTTAATCTCCGTTGACTTCCCAGTCCTCACGTAATGGATAGGGAATATGAGGGCCCAATTAGCTCGGTCTTCAGTCTTCGTCTGCATTGATTCCGTGGAATATGAGGCACCAATATGTCCTTCACATGGACCTTTCGCTTTTGTAATATATTTATTTTAACATGCGAAATCATATGGCATAAAATAAGTGGAAGATAAGCCATACACAATAATTAATAATAGTATGCCACATCAGTTATGATACCAAATTTATAAAATAATCTTAGTGTGTTTACAATATTAATAACAATATTCATTTGTACTACCACACTTTGAACCCTGTGTAGAGCGTGCGTTCTTTGAAGTATGTACATATTTCTTCAAGATAGATGAGGTCAAATTGAGGACCACAAAAAGTTCGGATAAGTCTACAATACTTCCCATTGTGGAATCAGTTGATAATTGAATTTTGTGCAGGATCAAGGTGTTAAATGCAGCTAAGACTGAAAGTTGGGATCACAAGAGGAGATGGGGAAACAATTGTTTCTTATTCTTAACTCTGCTCTCTTGTGGTGGTGGAGCTCAATCACAATCTCAAGAGCATACTCGCAAAACCAAATGGATCGGCCCGCGTTAGCCTCCTTCAAAAACGCAATACACAAAGACCCATTTGGAGTCTTGAGCTTTTGGAATGATTCTACTCATCATTGCGAGTGGCAAGGTGTTTTGTGCAGCAAAAGACATCCTGGGAGGGTCACATCCCTGGACTTGAGATCACAAGGCTTGGAAGGCTTCCTATCTCCTCATGTAGGTAACCTCTCTTTTCTGAGGATCATAATTCTGCAGAACAACAGCTTTCATGGTGAAATCCCACCACAGATTGGCAACTTGCTTCAGCTACGTGTTCTTGTTCTTAGTAACAACTCATTTAGTGGGCCGATACCCTCTAATCTTTCCCACTGCTCGAAACTCGAGACCCTAAATCTCATAGATAATCAACTTGTCGGGGGAATTCATTCTGATCTTAGTTCTTTAACAAGACTCAAAGGCTTGGGCTTGGCTAAGAACAGTCTCATAGGTCCTATTCCTCGTTCGATTGGAAACCTCTCGCTACTACAAAAGCTCTCCCTGGCAGCAAATGTGTTAAGCGGAGAAATACCTGAGGAATTGTCCAGACTCAAGAGATTGACATTTTTCACGCTAGCTTCCAACAAACTAATCGGTGAGGTTCCAGCGGGGCTTTTAAACATCTCTGACATTGTTTTATTCGATGTTGCTTATAACCAGTTGCGGGGAAGCTTTCTCAATGATGTCAGCACAGCTTCTCCTTCTCTCTATTCCCTTAACGCCTATAATAACTTGTTCACCGGGATGATTCCGTCAGCGTTAACGAATGTCACAGGCCTTGGAGAGCTTATCCTATTCCATAACAACTTCCATGGCCCAATACCCAAAAATCTAGGAAGGCTAAAGGGCCTTTATTTGATTGATTTCGGCGAAAACCAATTTCAGGATGACTTGAGTTTTATCTCTTCTTTAGTTAATTGTTCCAACTTAACATATCTCGGCATGAATATGAACTTGTTTTACGGATCGTTTCCGAGATCCTTCTCCAATCTCTCCACCATTAAAAGGATTTCTATGTCAAACAATCGGATCCAAGGATCTCTTCCTTTAGCCCTCGGACGTCTCTTCAACTTGTCTTTCTGGGATTTAAGTAATAATTTTCTAACCGATTGCATTCCTCATTCCATCGGAGCACTTTCCAACTTGCAGCAACTTGGTTTAGGTGGGAACATGTTTACTGGAGAGATACCGTCTTCGATTGGTAACATTACGTTGTTAAATCTCCTTGACCTTTCCTCCAACATTTTCCAAGGCCACATACCACAAAGTCTCGGCAACTGCAGGCAACTAATTGGGCTTAATCTTTCGAACAATAACCTAATTGGTTCAATTCCTATTGAAATCATGGATCTTTCTTCCTTGTCGATCTTCCTTAGTTTAGCAAATAATAATTTAAGTGGATCTGTTCCATTGCGAGTTGGATCTTTAAAGAATCTTGGCATATTAGATCTTTCTCACAACAGATTGACCGGCTTAATTCCAACGTCCATCAGCGAGTGCTTGGTATTGGAACAACTTCACTTAGAAGCTAATTCTTTTCATGGTCAAATCCCTGAAGCTTTACGTCCATTACGGGGTCTACAAGAGCTGGACCTTTCCAATAATAACTTTTCTGGTCCAATCCCGAGCTTTCTCGCAGGGCTTTCACTACTCAAGTACTTGAATTTGTCCTTCAATCAACTAGAAGGACAAGTTCCAGATGGTGGAATTTTTCTTAATGCAAGTTCTGTATCGATTTATGGAAATACGGAACTCTGTGGAGCTGTTCCTAGTCTGAAGCTTCCTCTTTGCAAATCATCAAGCTCTAAGAAGTCTTCTTCAACTAAGGCCAAAGTTATATATGTGGTAGCTGGCAGTTTGTTATGTTTAGTTTTGTTGCTCCTATGTTTGTCTATCTCCTACTGCAAAAAGAGGCAGATGACAACCAATGCCTCCACTTCATTATCTTTTGAGAACCAATTCTTGAGGATTTCTTACGAAGAACTCTTGAGAGCGACTGATCGATTCTCCAATACCAATTTGATTGGTAAAGGGAGATATGGCACAGTTTATAAGGGGATTCTTGATAGCGGTGCCACGGTGGCAACGAAGGTGCTCAATCTATTGCAAAGAGGTGCTTCGAGGAGCTTTATCTCCGAATGTCAAACTCTAGGAACCATTAGACACCGAAACCTCGTGAAGATACTAAGTGTCTGCTCGAGTGTGGACTTTCATGGCAATGACTTCAAAGCTCTAATATATGAGTTCATGGCTAATGAGAGCTTGGAGGAGTGGCTACACCCTAGGACTATAGGACGAGATGATGAGCACGGCGAATCAAGAAATCTGAGACTAGTGCAGAGGTTACACATTGCCATTGACATAGCTACTGCGATCGAATATCTCCACAAGAGTTGTTATTCAACAATTATCCACGGAGATTTGAAGCCAAGTAATGTGCTTCTGGACAACGACATGGTGGCTCGAGTTGGAGATTTCGGGCTTGCAAAGATCATTTCAATAGTGTCTGCTAAAGCCACAAGAGTTCAAAACCAGGGTAGTTCAACTTCAACCGCAGTCAGAGGATCCATTGGTTATGTGCCACCTGGTATGAATCTATCATATTTTCTCAATTAGTTTTTGATTGAATAAACAAGATCCTTGATATTATGTTATGCTTCGTATGCTCTATCACCTCTCTCTCACAACATTATTTCCTTTTTTTTTTTAATTAATAGCTTCAACCGAAAAAGAAAATACATATATTTGTGTACGAAAAGATTAATAGTAGCATTTTGTAATTGTATTTGAAATTAAGACGAGAATAAATCATCTTAAATTTGATCATTGAATGGAGATATATATATATATATATATATATATATATATATCAAAACTTGTGAATTCGTACCAATAAATAGATTAAGCATATTGTGTCCTATCATAGTTACATTTTGTTTCTATGATCTGTAATCTATCTCATGTCATGTTGATGCTGTGAAAATGGATTGTGTCTAATATTGTCATAAAGTCACAGTATGAGAATTTGATGAGAACTTATGATTCACTTTTGGTAAGCCATGACTTAAGGTCTTGACAGTAAGTAATTGACCCCTCATGGTGGACCCTTTCCTTTTGACTTGACTTATAATTCCATATTTCTAAAATTTGTTTAGATGACAGGACATTTAAGTCTGAATCCGCTCGAGGTCTTAAGCCCGTAAAAGCACAACAATATCACACAACATACACTAATTCACAGCATGATGGACTCCATCCAACTTTCCCTCACCTAAACTTCTTGTTTAAGCATATTTAGACAAATTTACACATTTAACAAGTATAAATCCATTAGAAATAACAAATCACTCCAAGTCTCTTCTTTTTCCCTAGTCTTCTAGGCATTTTCTTCTATTCTTTCTTGTAGAAAAGAAATAGTGTGGTATAGGCATTAAACTGAATCCGGATCATGAAAATGAAGAGCCTCGTGTGCATTCCATGTGTGTCTAGTCAAAACTAGCGGTTCAAATTTAGTTAATACATGTACTAAGTGCATTACATAGTTTCCGCCGAGGCCTTCATTGCATATATTTTCTTCTTTTTTCAATTTTGCCCCTATACCCTACTAGAGGAAAAAGCCACTCTTGATGTTTGGGCAATTTTTTTTAGCGAACATGTGACAACTTTGAGTGCACTTAGTAGTTTTGGAGAAAGAAGAGTTCATATGTTGTTAACTGGTATTTGGTGCACTTTTTACATCCTAAAATCTCATTTCTCTACAGTCGATGCATTCCAACTTTTGTGACAATTTTTACCACTTTAGCATCCAACATGCGATAAATATCGGCCATAGCCAATAATCTAACCGAAAGTCAAAGAAAAAGATATGAAAGAAAAAACCAGTAGAGGGTTTTATGACCATCTACCTTGCTCCAATAAAGGATCAATTGGCCTCTGCCATGCATAGCGAACCGAACCGTGAAGTGAGTGAGGGCTTGCAAGCCAACGCTCTATGTTGTGTGCGACTAGCGAGAGCCCTCACAACTGTCCTTGGCAAGCTCTTGCAAATGGACATCAAACAAAATCCCATGTGATTTAGAAACTTTTTCTAAACAATTAACTTCAATAGAAAGTGTATGTTCGTTTCTATTAATGTCTTAATGAAATTTTCAGAGTATGGCATGGGACATGAGGTTTCCATACTTGGGGATACATACAGTTACGGCATTCTATTATTGGAGATGTTCACTGGAAAGAGACCCACCGAAGAGGCCTTTGGGCACAATCTTAACCTCCACAACTTCGTCCGAATGGCTCTCCCGGATCGAGCAATGGACATCGTAGACTTAAGGCTTTCGAGTGAAGCTGGTGATCGACAACAAGAGATCAAGATCAGAGATTGCATTATCTCTGTATTTGAAGTTGGACTCGCATGTTCAATGGAATCACCATTGGATCGGATGGACATGACCGAGGTGATTAGGAAATTACACTTGATCAAGGTGAGTTACGAAACCAAAGAGAGGAGGATAGGTATGTAGCTAAGTCAGTTTTCTCATTTCATCTTGGAACTCTTTCACTAGTAGAGAAAATCGCCATGCAAAGGCAATGCTAGCAAATTGACATGAGTGTTTCCCTAACTAGTCTACCTACCCATACCTATTATGTGTGTTTTTAATGATGACACCAATATCTATATTTTAAAATCATAGAAAATGGATGTATGGATTTATAGTTGTCGCAATCTACCTTTTTTGCCTGGAGAGGAAAATACATAAGTTTAGGTATATTGCTTAAAAGGCGGGCCTATAGCCCTTAATTAGGCATAGGCTCTCCCAAGCACATGCCCTGCGTGACATTAGACTATTTAATTTTAGTTTCAATTAAAGTTATAAGAATTTTCTAATGAGGAGTCACCACTTGCTTGTTGGCGTCAGTTAAAAATCAAGTGAGACATAAGAGTATATCTTACTTTCTATGCAATCAGAAAATTTAGGAGTGATGACTTAGTTACACTAATTAATCAACCAGTGTCCTTGTGTGGTACATAATCTTGTTCATTTTGTCAGGCAGATTCGATTGATTTTAAACCTATCCACAAATATATGATATGGTCATGCAGGTGTACAATAATTAAAATAACAATTAGCAACCAAAGAAGTATAAAATAAATTGCAAAGAAAAGTTAGAATCTAACACTAAGTAGGCTATAGGGAAACCGAATTCAACGTATCAGAAGTGCGCAACCAATTGGCAATTGAAATCGTCTTATAGAACATTCAAATCTTGGGCTAAAGGTCTAAGAGGTTATTCAATTTTGAGCACAATTTTTATCAAAGATTTTCACACATTTTAAAATGAAGCTACTCAAAAACTGATCTTTAAGCTTTTCCCAAAGATTTCTGATTTTTCTGAATTTTTCTGAATTTTCTAAATATTTTATGAATTTTTTGAAAACATATATAATATAATATAATATAATATAATATAATATACTAATCCAACCGGGCTCGTCCGCCCGGGTTCACTGTTGGACTCGGCTCAGCTATTGAGCCCAGTCGGGTGAAACCCAAAACAAAATAAATATAAAAACTAGGCCCAACCCACAATGAAATAAACCTAAGTCGAAGCCTATTAGACCCACTGAAACCATATCAATGCTCAAGCCCAGCCATTTGATCCGAATTTTTGTTTCTTTTTTGATTTTTGATTTTCTGAGTTTCCTTATTTTATTATTTGATTTCTTCCCTTCTTCTCCACGTCGTCTTATTCGGGAAAATTTCAATTAAGGACTGAAGTTGAACTGTTTTCTCAAAAAAGGACCTAAAGTGGACATTGATCAAATAAGGGCCCGGTGACCAATTTAGTCTCAAATAAAGGTTTCAACTTGAAAGCCCGGTCAAATCTTATTTACAACTAGGGGTATTTTCGTCTAAAGACTTTTTTTTTTCTTTTCTTTACTTTTTTTTTTCTTTTCTTTCTTTTTTCATCTTGCTCACCTCCTTCTTGACAAATGCATCAGACTCCTCACGCACGAGCTTGCACAAGTGCAAAACAAGTTGAACAATTTAGGAAAAGAAGAAAACAAAAAGATATTCGAGAAGTTATGTAGTTTTGCAAAACTGCAAATTGCATGCTTTAGTTCTGCAGCCTCCCCATCAGCAAACTTCAAAGCGCATGCTCTTTACATTATGCAATTTTGCATCCTCACCCAAGAACTCATCGATTTCGGCATAAGCCGGTTTTTAAGTTATTCACCACCACTCACCTTCTCTTATGACAATAATGAACTTGAGAATCAAGAAAAATATCCATCGGTGGGTTTTGTTTTTATTCAATTTGCTTGTAAAAACTTATTATGGCAATTAAAGTAATAGTTTCATGCTCTCCCCGCCAATGAAATTGCCTATGCCATGATAACTTTCACTCGTAGCTTCTTGGGAATGTTTTATTGTGTCCAGGTTGGATTATTCATAACATTCATAGACGCAGTTTGCATTGAGGTGGAATATGTGGCTTCTTGAGAGGGTCCAATTGTATCGTGCATGCTGGTTAATTTCAAAAACCACTGAATTATTCTGACCTGTGATTGAAGATACTCGCCTTTGGTGGTGATTCGAATCAGACAGCACTCAATCTAAAAAACGAGTGACTCGGGTCTACACATGTTCAAACAAATTTGCCTCTCTAACTCTGAAATATTATCTACACAGATTTGAGAGAGAATAACAAGATTAAAAAAGTGCAAAATTGCTTAGAAATTCCCAAAATCACGTATTTTACTGAACAAATCAATGCACATGAGTATCACAAAGATTCCTCAAAAACCTCTAATAAATTTGGCTTAGGCGCTTCAATCTGGCTTCTCCTTGCTAAGATTGATAATAGCCTGCGTGAGCACTGATTTGAATTCAAGCATCGATGACAACGAGGGCAGCAAGCTAATGGCTTACACCTCATCATGCTTCGTGCTTGACCACGACCACAAGATATGGGGATTGAATCGAGCTGAGCGTCACATCTTGGTCCACTCGTGCTCTATCTAGGGCTTGGATTGACCTACATCTTTCAACAAAGGTACTAGAATTGTTGTCGAGGGCAATGACAAATGAGGTTGAGGGCGTTGATGGCTAATTCGGCAAGGAAGACAGAGATGGACTTTGGAGAATGCGATCTAAAGAGTGAAAAAAAGCGAAGG
Organism: Eucalyptus cloeziana; assembly: GCA_014182715.1. Taxonomy (NCBI): domain Eukaryota; kingdom Viridiplantae; phylum Streptophyta; class Magnoliopsida; order Myrtales; family Myrtaceae; genus Eucalyptus; species Eucalyptus cloeziana. The sequence continues at coordinate 10,608,110 of CM024640.1, forward strand.
CACGATGATGATGAAGAAAAGAAAGAGAAGGAAAATAAATTAAAAAAGAAGGAAAAAAAAAAAAAAAAAGTCTTTGAGACGAAAATACCCATAGATGCGCAAATAAGATTTGATTGGGCTTTTAAGTTGGCGCTTATTTGAAATTAAGTTACCACTTGGTCCTTTTTGAGGCACAACGTCTATTTTGGCCATTTTTGAGAAAAATGCCCACTTTAGATCCTAAATTGAAATTTTCCCTCTTATTCACGACATCCCCTTCTCGAGCGATGTCCTTCACCCGAAGCTCCGCATTTCTTAGACAAGCCTCGGGTCAAAGCTCAAGGTGCCGCCGAGCCACCACCCTTCATCAGTCGTCTACTCCGACCGCCACTCGTCGGCCGACCTCCCCGCTGCCGGCCGAGGACCACACCACTCGGCCGGCACCAACACAATAGGAAAAACGACAGGGCCAAAGCAAACAAAGCCACAGGCGGCCCCCGAACAACGTCAAACTCGAAATCGCAGCAAAACGATAAGATTAACAACACGCGGGAACGTCGATTCAGCCCCGAACCAAGAACACGAAAGCGGATCTAACTTGAGCATTTCATCGAGCAGTTAGAGTGCACTGTCTATAACGACAGAAAAACGAACTGGCCAAGCTCAAACTCGCGCCAGCAGTCATGAAAATCAACAAACAAGAACACAGAGACAAGAAACGAGGACGAAGTGGGCCGGAGCTCTCGTGAGCCGGAGGCCGCGAGCTCCCGCCCGGCATGCCCAAAAACAGGGCAAAAATAGGGTCACTCTTACTGGAGTTTTGGCGCCGGAAAGGAGGCACAATGGCGGTTCGTCGGCCGCGATTCCGACGCGCTGACCGGCGGTCTCTCCCTCCAACTCTCCTCCCTCGCTTGAACTCTGGCCGCTCTCTCTTTCTCGGATCTCTCTCCTCTCCCCCCAAAAAATCCCTTCCCCTTCTCTCCCTTTTAAGCTCTCTAGCCGGCGCCCATGGCGTCCTGCCACGCCAACTGTCGCCAACGGTCTGCCCCCGACCACCAACTCCGGTGCGACGCTCGCCCTGTCTCCTCTGTCTCTGTCGCGTACGCCGTCCTTTCCTCCGCTCTCTGTTCTCTGCAGAGGCGTGAAGGAAAAGGGGAAAGGAAGGAGATGGGGACCGGGCCAGGAAACAAGGAACGGGCCGGCCCAGGTGGAAAGGAAGGGAAAAAGAAAAATGGGCCGGGAAGCCCACCCTTGGCCCGGCTCCGCTCCCCCTTTTTTATGATCGAAAATTTTAGTTTTAATTTTAAATTTTTCATATAAATTTTAATATTGGTAATGCAAATGCTCTTAATAACCTATATACTATGCAATTTAATGAAAATTATTTTTGTTAGGAGTTAAATATTAATCCCTAATTTCCTAATACAACTAATAAATGATTAAATATATTGTCAAAATTTAGGCGTTAACAATAGTTTATCTATTTCACCAAGTAGCTATTTAAAAAATGATGAATTTGCTTATTTGCCAGGTTCTCTTCATTTCTGACGACACCATATACCACAGGATCAATGCATTGCTTAATTACCATTGCCGGGCCATTGCCCTTGCCCTCCTCTCTCTTGATCTTCTTTGCGCTCATGCACTTGTGCACTAGAACACAACCTCACCGTGAGGTCACCAACTCAAGGCCAACTCTTAATGTTACGCTTAACCATGAGCCCACAGTCAAATCCAAAGAGCACGAAGAGGGAGGCAACCTAATTGCGAGATCATGAGCTCAAGCCCAACTCTCGATATCATGGTTGAGCGAGAGCTCACTGTCCATTGGAAGCCATGCTTGATCGAATTTTTGGCCGATGTTGCCAACGAAATTATGTTGTGGTCATGTCGCTGACACGGATGGCCACTAGAGAAATAGAGTTAACAAACACACAAATGGGACAAAATCAAAAAGGAAACATGGACGCATATTTGTCGCACTCCTTGGTGTGCTTATCAAACCGTTTGATATCAATTGGCGTAGTGGAAAAACTCGCAATTTGCTACACGAGCAAGTAACTCGCAAAGGCACGGGTGAAGCATACACACGTGAAACGTAGAGAGAGAAATTTATCAATTTTTTTTTTTTGGTATCAAGCTAAATTACAAGAGAACATAATCTATACTTGTATTAGATAACCCAGAAAATATCCAAGTGTAAGACATAGTATAGATATACTAATAAGAAAATTTATCCTACTGAATATTGAAAATCTAAATTAATAACTACTAAAAGTTGAGACAAATCACCCAATCTCCTAATGTAGTTTCTAAAATTAAAATATTAAAAAATATATGCCTCGTCTCGTTATTATTGTCATCGTCCCATCATAGACTATTTTCCACAATTCAAGGAAGGCAAGACAAAGTAACCAGGGCTATTGTGCCGACAAGTCGGTTGAAAGACACTGAAGCATACGTCGATCCATTAGAAACCCTTTTGAATTTCACTTTGTCACCTAGGCACGAGAGACTATTATACGTGCCTACTCGGCATTAGCCATTTCCGAAGAAATGACGAGACATCTACGTACACCCCCAAGGCGCCCCCCCCCCCGGTTTCTAGATGAAATTTTTTCTTCCCCACTTAAGAGGGAATATCCCTAAAATTTTACGTCATAGAGTTCAAATGAAGCAATTTAAGGACATACCCAGATCTTAGGAAAAGACTGTTGACTAAAAAAAAGAAAAACTATAAAAAGATAAAAACTTGACAAATCAAACCACGGAAATTCCTCCGGGGATGCCGCTCTTCCCATCATGGCTTTCCACCATATCTCCAACCTCGTGGAAAACGTTTACTTTTCTGTATTCCCAGGAGACCCAACTTTCTTGTTTAGACCGTTTCTTCTCTTAATGATTATTTATATTTTCGAACCCTTTTGAACTCTTGAATTTGATTGGTTGGAGCCACGAATTTACCCTATATGTTTAATAAAGCAGTTATGTCGTTGGGATTTGATAGCAGATTTGATGTAAAATGTCGCTTTTGATCCCTGGCAATCTTGCAAATAGACAAACTAAGGTCCCGTGCCTCCAATATTTCATCTTTTACGTTCCATTGCATACATTGAGCAATCAGACCAATTCAATTTAGGAACTGAACCAAACTAGCCTTACTCGACTCAGTTCCGTATCTATTCACTTGGGGACGGGTAGTTTTTGTTTCCAAATAGTTCCTAGTTCCAAAACACCAGGAAGCGAACATAATAAGATCTAGATTTTTTATCTGAATCTATCTATCCTAGAGCTAATCTAGATTCTAGCATAAGACTGTTATGCTTTTTCTTTCCTTTTTTTCCATGTAGAGAGGAAACCGTCTTTAATAAGTTTGAAATCCATGAAATACTAATCTCAACAATCGGGTAAGACATGGGTCAACACACTAGATGGGTAAATCCAAGTATGAAATTATTCACACTAGTAACTTACAATGTCGGACTAATGTTTGGCTTTGTTGGTAGACAAAAAAAGCAAAGAACTAATGTCTTTCTCTTAATACAGACATTCATGTCTATTCTATAGTAGCTAAGCCAAGATGAGGAATTGCATCTAATCTTTTGTGCAATGAATTGTAATATTTTTCCTGGAGTTGCGGGTCTTCGTCGGTTGTGCGCCCATAAAGCAAGACGTGGAATATATGTTGAGCAAATTTTGAAGGGCACAACCGAAAGAGACCCACAATTTCAGGAAGAGTTATTTTGTACATAGCAAACACTTGGAATAGAAAAACTTTTCACAAGTGGCCTTAATCACCGTGCGAGCATCAGCTCCTCAGTCAGCTTATTACCTATATGTACAGTCGTACGATAATCAAGGCCGCTTTTATAAACGCCAATTACCAGCCGAAATTTATGACATGATGACCTAAAATGGTTGTTGTTGCGCTAGTTCACTTTAGCCGGCTAAATACGATCAAGCCTCTGAGTTATACAAAAATATGTATACGTATCCTTTTCTTTTTTCATCTGACCCATACACATTTATCTATATCTATATAAATAAAGCCAAAATACCATTTTTCTCAATTTTAGATTTCCTAACTTATCATTTAATTTCTCTCTCATACCCTCTGTTCGGAAATAACCTTCCAATTTCTTTATTTTTTCACAATATTAGATTTATTAGTTACCCTTGTTTCTGTTATTGTATATTCACCCATTTCATATATAACTACTCAATCTCTTTCTATACATAATTGCCTCATAATTCGCTCACACGTGACGCTTGCCTAACATAATAATAGCGATGATAACATGGATGGATGACTATATCCGTTCGAGCGAAGTGATTGCATTTATTGTAATATGATGATATTTTCAAATGGACAATATACATTCTCATGACGAAATAGATGATAGAATTTCAATGGTGGTGATACATTCTTATGCACAAAACACGTGCATCCTCAGTCAATGCCTAAATCATAGGCGAGATGATAAAGTAGATAGAGCTTTTCAACCATCATAAAGTAAACTACGAGTCTATTTCAGCTATGTCACCAATATTTATATTCTCTTTTCAAGTTTATATAATGTGTAGGTCTAATCATGAATTTGGCGACCTGCATGTGCATCAACAAAACCTATTCGTTTGGGTTTGGGGAAGGTCCCTAGAAGTTCAAACCAAGCCTACTCAACAATTAGGTCTAATTGTAAGATTTATTCTAATGTGCGCTAATATTAATTAATATTGTAATTTATCATTTTACGGAATTGGTGTAATAACGTAAGATATAAGATTTCTTAATTAGTTTAACATGGGATTGATTAGTATGGGTTGAGTAAGACCCGACTTATGATGAGATGGCCTGTGGCTTAAAACTTTATAAATAGTGTGTAAGTCTCTCTTCTAACCTTGAAGCATTAATATCCTCATGTAAGGAGCGTTTACAAAACATTAAGGGTGATAGACAGTCTCATTGACCCAGTGATATAGAAGGCAATAGAGAAGAAGAATGGTGAATTTCAAATTAGGTGCGCAAATCTCTTTACTTGATTATATGTGTTTTTAATTTTACTTATGGAGATTTTGGGGTGCCACTTTCGCATATTATACTAAATAAATGTAATACTTACATTTAAACCCCTCTCTCTATATATTATTATATAGAGTTCATGTGAATGAGTGGTTTGTAGTATTGCCATCTCTAAGAAGGGATGGGACCATAATTGACATTGGATTGGGAGTAGACCCCCTTTATCCCCTCCATCCTAGGATGAGGAGTTAGCTCAACTAGATAGTAATGTTAGGACTATTACAATCACATGAACATTTTCTTAATTAAACGATGCGATAACACACTTGGAGATAAATCAATGGAAAATTAAAGCGGAAGGACCCAAAACAAGGTTATAGGCTTCGTTCAATCTGCCAATGGAAACTTTATGAATCAATTGATGAAGTGGATTTAATGCATATTTTTAGTACACTTAGCATTTCTCTAGCCTCAAACCACAATTTCAATTACCGACTATTGCTTTGTCAAAGCGTATAATATCTTTGGAAGTTAACAAAATTTCTAATAATAACCTAAAATAATCATCACACTCACATATTCAATATTTTCCAAACTCGCTCACATGCAGACATGAGTTAGAAAAGTCAAGAATGCATCAGCTTGACTAGTTGAGCCTGATGTTTCGGTTTTTATCGCGTGACTCATGATAGACTTGGACTTGAAACCAATTTCATGGAAAAGGCCGAAAGAAAACAATCAAGAGTAGGGATTTACCCAAGAGACAACATATGTAAAAAATTTCGTGTGGAAAGAGAGAAAATAATCACATGAAGGCGACACTCGTTCATCAATCAATTTGGCCGGCAACTCTAGTCATCGCAGCTTATTTTTGAACATTCGACTTTTCCATGCACAGATTACTCCACATGATCACCCGATAAATAGGGGTGTCAACGGTTCGGTTCCGTTTGATTTTTTTGAAAAATGGAACCGAACCAAATCGTTAAAAACAATTTCTGAACCGAACCGAACTGAAATTTTCGGTTTGATTCGGTTTTTTGGTTTTTGGTTTTCAGTTTTCAGTTTTTGATTTTTTTGTGTGTTTCTTTTCGGTTCTTTTCTTTCATTTTTTGGCTGGATGAAGCGGATAAAAAGTTGGGACGCTCGGAAACGGCGAGGACGACGGCCATGGATGGCGTGCGGATGCGGGACATCGTGATTACCCGTGCGGCCATTAACAACGTGTAAAAGCCCAACAAAAAGCTCAGCATCTCAGCATCTCTCTCTCCCTCGCTATTCAAGTTTTATCATCGTTTTATCCCGCGACTTTGGGTGCTGTCTTTGCCTTCGCCGGAGACCCATTTTCTTGGTTGTTTCTTATCTTTCTTCTGCCACCCAAAGTCCAAGGCCCATCTGCTCGCCTTTTCGATCTTGCTGAGACTCGACTGCTTCTCGTCCAAAGACCACTTCTCTCCTCTCCTCCGCGACCGCCCTCCATTGCCCATCAGCTTTTGGTTTTTTCTGTTTTTCTTTTCGGTTCTTTTCTTTCTTTTCGGTTTGTTTTCAGCCTAAACCGAATGAGGCCAAGACGGATCTGGTTCAGGCATTATGTCAAACATCTAGTGGTTGTCGACCGAGTGGGGGCGTCTGAAGACATCCGAGACAAAAACTCAAGCCAAAATCAACATACAGCAAACAAAAAATGCTCAAGGTCGACTCAGAAACGATTCCTTGACATTCAACACGAGCATAAACGAGGAACAAGGAGTCCCCACTCGGTTGAAGCGAGACAGGGCAAAACAGAGCATCAAACGGGGAAGTGGTCCAGAGGAGACAGGAGACGGGAGAGAAAATCAAACCATCAATTCGGTTTTATTATCGGTTTGTGGTTCAGTTCAATTAACCGATAAAAACCAAACCAATAAAAAAATATTGGTTTTTAACGAGAACCATTCGGTTCGGTTCGGTTCCTTTTTTGGTTCGGTTTCTGACACCCTACCTATAAATATCCGTTTAGCTTTTGCTTTTCTCTTCATCAATCAACTGAGATCCTTCCTTCGCCAATTTTCTTTTGGTCTCTCACAATATGAGTTCCCGCATGACAATCCCTCTGCATCTTATTTTTCCCGTCGCGTTAACCCTAGCATTGATCCCTCTGTCCATCGCCCAAGACTCGCCCCAAGACTATGTCGCGGCCCACAATGCGGCTCGCTCTCAGGTTGGTGTGGGCCCGATGGCGTGGGACGAAAGCGTCGCTGGCTATGCCAGGGATTACGCCAACAAGCATGCCAGCGACTGCACGCAACTCTTTCATTCAGGCGGACCCTATGGGGAGAACCTTGCGTGGGCTTCCCCCGATCTTACTGGTACAGGAGCGGTGAACATGTGGGTCGGAGAAAAGCCTGACTACGACTACAATTCCAATTCATGTGCACCGGGAAAGGTCTGTGGGCATTACACTCAGGTGATGTGGCGCAACTCTGTTCGGCTTGGATGCGCAAAGGCCCAATGCGCGACGGGTGGTACTTTGGTCACTTGTAACTACGATCCTCCTGGGAACGTTGTAGGCCAGAAGCCTTACTGAATTAAAAAAATTGTATGTCAGATGATGAACTATTATGTCAAAATAACACCTTGTTATGATGAGGCAAGAGCTTTAGATGCACCGAAATTAAATAACATCATATGAATGATGAAGGAATCTCTTTACTGAAGAAAAAGTTAACCTCTTTCAGTAATTCTTCTTTTCTTTTTTTCTTTTGCAATTTCTATTTCTTCAAATGAAGGAATTTCGATCATTGATCTAACCTCCTTAGCTCCATCATCTTGACTACATCACTATCCCTTTGAAGCCTCATCACACTGTGAAAGAGAAGCTAAGCACGATCTCTGTTACGCAATTTACACTTGAGTACATTGTATTTGCTGTTTCTATCGATTGTAGTACGTAGCAATGGCCGTCTTGGCCATATAACTATTCGTTCCCGTCAATAAGCTGATCATTCATGGTGAAAAACATTAAGATATGGACCAATATTATTTAATAATATGGACTTGGTGGTATATTCATCAATAAATTTTATGTATTGACGAATTAAACTCCTTTAGTTGACCAAGTAAGTAAATGATCTCTAATTAATCAACTTGGTGTCGATAAGTACCAGTCAAAGTTGCCTAACTTTGTATTCTATTTCAATCCGTATAGCAGCCTAGTACTCTAGAAAAGGTCATAGACTCATCACTTGGAAAATTCTTCCTTGAGGAATTTATGTGTTGAAGCTCACACTCCCGTATACTCAATTGATGACGACAACTAGAATGGAGAGGACGGTGAGATCATGGAGCAGGAGGAGTGGTAGGAGGATGAGGCAATGGCCGTCTTGACCATAGAATGATACGTTCCAGTCAATAAGCTGATCTTTCATGGCAAAAAACATTAAGATATGGACCAATATTATTTAATAATATGGACTTGGTGGTATATTCGTCGATGAAGTTTATGTATTGATGAATTGAACTCTGGTTGACCAAGTATGTAATCTCTAAGTGGTAGGAGGATGAGGCAATGGCCGTCTTGACCATAGAATGATACGTTCCAGTCAATAAGCTGATCATTCATGGCAAAAAACATTAAGATATGGACCAATATTATTTAATAATATGGACTTGGTGGTATATTCGTAGATGAAGTTTATGTATTGATGAATTGAACTCTGGTTGACCAAGTATGTAATCTCTAATTAATCAACTAGGCGTCGATAAGCACCAGTCAAAATTGCCTAATTTTGTATTCTATTTCAATCCGTATTGCAGCCTAGTACTCTAGAAAGGTCATAGACTCGTCACAGTTGGAAAATTCATCCCTGAGGATTTTATGTACTTGGATATAACCACCTAAGATAAATTTTCATCTCATCTCAAATTATGATGTTTAAAAAAATAAGACACGAGAACACGCCAAAATTTGCGGTCAATGAAATCTGATTTATAAGTTTGACACTTGTGGAGTCAATTGTTGGAATCGATATGAGTTTGTTGTATATGACTAAGTAGATAAAATGATTAACCTATAATTTGGGAAAGTATTGCAAAAGCTCTAGAAATCTTGACTGTTGGGACGGCAAATACAAATCTAAAACTTTCATCTGGAGAATAGAAAAACAAAAAAAAAGAGTTCAAGTCCAAACCCATTAACAAATTCTGGTGGATGATGACAATGTTTATTCATTTTATTGGCAAATCATGGTCCTTACATTCATCAGCAGAATTGCATGCATGTTAAAAAATTAATGATCATCTTCGTCCTTCGTATTTTAACATTACATTCAATCTGCTTCAGTGAAATTTTTTGATGTAAAATAATTGATAAATTTTTCGATGTAAATTACGATAGAACATAATATATATTTATGTCTAAAAAAAACTAATGAAATTCCAAGTTTAAGACAGGATATAGATAAACTAATAGGAAACTACTAAATATTATATATCTAAGTGGATAACTACTAAAAAATTGAAACAAATCCCCCAATATCCTAACGCAGTTATTAAAATAAAAAGACAAGGAAATGAAGTCTACCACTGGCTACCACTATGACGACCATCATCCCCCTCCCTCCAATCGACAGGCTCTTACAACCTCAACCCAGGCTAATACCATAGATCGAGCAATAACTACTTCTTCCTCCCGCCATGCATGTTATAACCTTCCTTTTTTAGAAGACAGAATCGACCGCGCTCAAAATAAACCCACTTAATTAATGAGACAACTTATTACTAGTTATCTTTTATATGCCTACCATGGTCGTCCTCTAGACGAGACTTTAGACAAAGCTCAAGTGATTAGAGCATTATTCATATGATGCTCTAACTTTTAGATACGCTAACTTTTAGATGCAATGGACCAAAAAGATTAATGCGAAACATTTGCATGTTTCATATGTACACATCTAACTACCTCACGTGTTATTCAAGCAGCTATTGCATGATAATCACAATCATTGATGTACGTAATTAGGTCCAATCTCTCGGGATGGTTGAATCAAGCATGGACTTCTTGTTAAACATATGTGACCAAATGTTTAAGTTGTGTCAGGTTCGTATTGTGTATTCTCTAGGCCTCACACAATGGGAGCTTGGGTGAAAATCTAGAGTTTTCGACACCCGATCATCAAATCTGAAAATAGACACAAAAAAAGAAAAAAGAAAAAAAAATTCCTACCAGACCGTTATAATGCATTGTAAACTTATAAGTATAGGAGAGAAAAACCAATTCTTTGCATCATCTATCGTCCGGTTCTATTACATAAAAAGTATAAATTTAAAGCTGAGCTACTTGTCACTTTGATAGAGCTTTGATTTACTTGCACTAAATAAATGTTTAACTCGAAAGAGACCTTTATGTATGTATATTAAACTTTCTGAAATTTTGACTATACGGTTTTAAAATTTTATTTTTTGAAATCTTTGTTTTACAAACAGAGTGGGGGATTGTTGGAAGTTTGTTTGTAAAACAAACTAGGTGCATTTCTCTTTATCCCACATAGGAAACATGGGAAGAAATTGGCCAATTTATAAGTGCGAGGTTTCCTCTGTGTATCAAAAGAAATATTGGGTGTGAGCTAAACCTTACCATACCCACGTGTGGGTGCGCGAATAATTTTGCGCAATTTTGGCGCACTTAGCACTTTGCACTTTGCATGCCCGCAACGATTTAATTAGCACTAATCCCTTTGTTATTTTATTTTTATTTTTATTTCGTACGGTTATCTTATTAAATTTAATCAATTCAAAGGTTGTTTTGTTTATTGGGAATTTTTGGAAATTAATTAATTAATAAATAATAATTTTGAAATTTTATTTATTAAATAATTATTATTATTTTATTCCGAATTTTTTGTTTGTGTTTTTTCAAGGCAACCTTTGAATAAGATACCCGTTCAGTTTGCAACCTTTACCGAAGGGTTGCATTTGTTCAGTTTTTAACTTCTTACGAATGGACGCCTTTGTTTATTTGAGCAATTTTCAAAAGAATGTGTTTGTTCATTTTCGCAACTTTTCACGAAGAGTTGTCTACGTTTTTAAGACTGTTTTATATATACTTGTCAAATTGAGGAAGAATGTATGTGATCATTTTTCATCTTTTCGAGTTTTCTTTCTGAAAACTATAGTCATCTTTTCAATTATTTCCTAGAGAGATCTGAAGAAATACTAGAACTGCTATCTAGTATTCTCATTTTGAGACTTTGTTGTATCTTGGAAGATATTTGCCGGTGACCATTAGCAACTTTGTGGGGGCAAATAAATCCTTAAAGAAAATGATATCACGCCTCAAAGTCCGACTTGAGTACTCTAAAGATCCATCTTCATTGTTCTACTCTCTTCAAAGCAGTATTTTCCCAACAATGGTTATCTTAAATTTCAGGCGTAAAGTTCATGGTTTTTAAATCCTCATGAGTCATGAAAAAACATACATAGCTTTAAGGAGAATTTATGCAATCTTTTCGAAATAAGGGGATAGAGGGGCATGTATTTGTCCCCAAACTATCAATCTGTTTATGTTGTCTCTTGAGTTCTCATGTCAATGGTTAACGTAAAATCAGACAAAGTTCTGAGGACATAAAAAAGTGAAAGGTTAGGATCGACGTTTAAAAGTTCATAACAAAATGCATGTCACTTCCAAAATTTAGAGGGCTTACATAATTTTTCCTTAATTAAAATCAGAGATAAAGGATGTAAAGCAGATAATGAAATTGTAAGGGGAGAAACTATCAAATGAGCGTGGCATTGACACTAAATTGAGAGTTGTCTCAGCCACTATCTCCGCTGTGTCATCACCGTGGTCGCCGCTGTTGCTGCTCGCTGTTTTGCTGAGCATGACAATGCCAAACCTGTCGCTGCATGACAACAATGAGTCGCTGCTCCTCATCAATCGAACACCATGCGCCTGAGCTACTGCTGCTTAAGCTCACCACGGATCTGCTGCTGTCCCATGGAGTCCCGACGACGCTGTTGTTGTCGATCAACTGCCTGCTGTGGTTGTTAGTGAGCCACGGAGACCCGATCCTTGCTGTGCGTAAAAGCCACGACCTTTACCATGACAAATCTTTGAGCTGTTCCGAAGAATTTCAAGGCGGTGTTCGAGTTCCTCTAAGCTTTGAGCCACTACCTGTTCATGTGATTCCTTACGCTTGACCAACATTCGACACCTAAGGGGAGGAAATCGGGAACAAATAGAGATCCACTCACATTGGTCACGTACAGAATACGCCTGAGAAAGAGAAAACAAAAAAGGAGATTTCGATGTCCTCATGCTCGGCGAGTTCTGACTTCTGAGTGTCATTGTTATCCAGGTTGCTATGCTATTATTCTTCTTGCAGATTGCTGGCCTTGTGCATCTCCATCATTGCGAATCACCACCAGTAAGCATCACCGTGGTTGTCCAAAGCCGTGACCCGAGACACCCGCTGCCGGTCACACCATCTATCATGAATAGCCGTGCAACCACCGTTCAAACCCGCCGCTGTTCAAGTTGGAAACCATATCTTCAAATTAGGTGACAAATCCTATCCAAATTTGAATTATTAATTACCTAATTTGAATATATTGTGATCTTAATTAGACGTCTTGAAGATATGCCATAAACAAAAGATTTTTCAAGTATTCGTGAATTAGGATAATTTCTTAATTTTACAATATGCAATGATCAATAGTCTGAATTTATGACCACCGTCTGTGGTGGCCCAGTTGGGTTGGGTTGGGTATGGGTCGGAAAATTTACATTAGGCATAAATGGGTTAATGAGTTAATGGGTTAATTTGGGTCGGATCATTAATAACCTGACCCGACTCACCTGTTTAACACCTCTAGTCTTGACCGTACGAGACGTGATTGGAAGGAGGAAAGTAATTTTGTTTTTTCCTTTGGCAGGGTCTCTTTTTTCAGTCCGACACAAGGAAGGAATAGACAACAGAGGGAAAGACAAGATGGAGAGAGTTGTCTCGGCCACACTCTCCGCCGTGTCATCACCGTCGTCCCTGCTGCTTCTCACTCTTTTGCTAAGCATGACAGTGCCAAACCTGCCGCTGCATGGCAACGATGAGCATTTGCTCCTCATCGCCTGAACACCACACGCCCGAGCTACTGCTGTACACATATTGTCCGCTTTGGACACTAAGTCCTCACGGTTTTGTTCCTCTCGAGGTAGCCCATATTACTCCAAGAAAACGCGTATGTACGGTTAGAGGGACCCAAGCCTTATAAGCTAGCCCAGACTCCCTCCATAGGCGATGTGGGACAAGAGACACCCCCCTTCTTGCGCACGTCTGAGGATAGAGGCACAAATGCATCGCCATCCCTCCTCCCTGCGCACCGTCGCCTGGGCCGTCACAGTTGTTGCTCGATCAACTACCTGTTGTGGCCGTCCGTGAGCCACGAAGACCTAATCCTTGCTGCACGGAAAAGCCAGTACCTTCACCCCGACAAAGCTTTTAGCTGTTCCAAAGAATTTCCAGGCGGTGTTCGAGTTCCTCTAGGCTTTGAGCCACCACCTGTTCACGTGATTCTTTACGCTTTGACTAACATTCGACACCTGAGGGGAGGAAATCTGAACAGAGAGAGATCCGCTCACATTGGTCACAGACAGAATAAGCCCGAGAAAGAGATAACTAAAAAGGAGATTTTGATGTCCTTATGCTCGGCGAGTTCTGAGTATCATTGTTGTCCAGGTAGTTGTGCTACTATTCTTCTTGCAGATTGCTGGCCTTGTGCATCTCCATCATTGCGAATCACCACCAGTAAGCATCACCGTGGTTGTCTAAAGCTGTGACCCGAGACACCCGCCGCCGGTCACACCGTCTATCGTTGTGAACAGCCGTGCAACCACCATTCAAACCCGCCGCTGTTCAAGTTGGAAACCATATCTTCAAATTAGGTGACAAATCCTATCCAAATTTGAATTATTAATTACCTAATTTGAATATATTGTGATCTTAATTAGACGTTTTGAAGATATGCCATAAACAAAAGTTTTTTCAAGTATTCGTGAATTAGGACAATTTCTTAATTTTACAATATGCAATGATCAATAGTCTGAATTTATGACCACCGTCTGCGGTGGCCCAGTTGGATAAGGCTCTCCAGTGAAGCTAACGAAAGTGGAGGGGGTTGAATCCCATTGGCCGCACGGAGTTTTAAGCGTGACGCCGGGGTGGTGGGTCCTCCACTAGCGTCACCCCAGGGTTTACCCGCCAGCTACCGGCTGTACGGGGTTCCCTGGGTATCAAAAAAAAAAAGTCTGAATTTATGGTCGAAATACGACTCGCGATCACGTGAAAAACTAGCCAATCTAATCTCATGCCCAATATACTATTGGTTGATTTTATTTATTTCCAAATTTAGATGGGTATGGATGATATCTTCGGTGATAGATGTTTTCCGTTGCTTGATTTTATTTGATTTAATTTTTATTTTTATCTAAAAAATCCAAAAAGATTAGATACAATTAAAGTAGATTATTTTTTAGGGTCGACTGCATGTTTATTTTGATTATTTTATAATTTCAAATTTAAATAAAAAAATCACATGCATACCATGTAGATTAATTGCATCATGCCTACATCATCACTACTAATATACTATGTCATTACTATGTATCACGTGCGTTGTGCTGTGTGTCATCTTGCCATGTCAATTTTTGTATGCGATGTCATCTACTACGTCATTTTAAGCAGTGTCATTGTGCCACACCGTATGTCATATCATCATATATGTCATGTCATTGCTTGCATGTCATGCACTGATCTATATGTTTAGGTCATTTAATTAAAAAGTCACCTGTCATAAAATTTTGCATGTTAAGTTTATTTATTTTAGAAATTCTGTGTCGAGGTTCATCTAATTAAATTGCATGTTATGTAGACTAGTTTAATTAGGACTGCATGTCGCTTTGCCTGTCATTAAAAATTGCATGTTTAAGTTTGTATACTTAGGAAATTTTGTGTCATGCTAGAATAATATAATTAATCGTCATTAGAATTAGGATATTTAAATAAGTTATGTCACATGTCACGTTAGATTTGTGACATCCTGAAATTCGAGCCCTTTGAGGAATGAATGGATGTGAATTTCGTCAATGCATTGTTGGTTGATTTCACTCGAAATTGATCACTCTTGAGATACGACCTTGAGGGGAAAGGCTAATGAGGATAGAACTCGTATGACTAAAGGACTCGACCTGGGAAAACGACTTGACCGTGAGACTTGCATGAGGATGATCCTATAGATAGGTAGGCCGATTCAAAGGACGACTAGAAGTTGATTTGCGGACAGAACATAAAGGAACGACGGGTGATTCCGTTTATCGTTGAACCCGCGAACGACCTTATGTCGATCCTTAGTGACCGTGTACTTTGAAATAAGAATCTATCCTCCGTAATTTCATGCAGTCAAGGACGTCCATGCGTTGAGATGTCTTGAACATGGTTTGGCACGAGTCAGTTACGCGTGAATCCTCTGAGCCGCCCGCCAGTCTGAGTTATAACCAAAATGGCATTAGGGCGAAATTGACATGGCAAGAGAACTTAGGACTGGACTTCGAATTATCAGGAATGTCTGGGACGGACGTTAGAAGAAGCTGCTTCAAACAGTCGACAGAGCCAGTTAAGCCGAGCAGTTGGAAAAAGGGATTTTCGGACCGAGGAAGCAAGCCCGTGAGGACGTGGGCCGGGCCAAGTCAGTGTGGGCCTTAGGCCTAAGTTGGGATAGCCACCAAATGGGCCTAAGACAATCAAATGAGCCATTGGGCCAAACCAACTATTCATATTCTAAGCCCATGAGCCAATTCTTAGCCTTTTCAAGCCCAACCAATTCCAAGCCCATTCCTATTCATGGCCAAGCCCAATCCTTAGGCCCATCCACCAATTTCAGCCCAAGGTCAGATGTGTAATTTGTGTAAGGTGGAAATGACCAAATTGCCACTAAAAGCATTTGGATAAGGGCAAAGGAAGAGAGAGAAGATGATGTCATGCATGGGGACTTGAAGCAAGCATTTATGGGGGTCTTGACAGCCCTCCCATCACTCTCTCTCTCCCTCATTCGGTCCCCATCTCGAACGGAGCCTTCTTTCTCCTCGTTTTCCCTCTCCTTAAGTTTCTGCTCCAGCTGACCCTTCGGTGAAGAATCGAGTCAAAAGTGGTCTTCCCGGATGAATCAGACAATGAGCCACCTATCAACGTGATCGGAAGAGACAGACCGTTCCAACGAGCCTGATTTCGTCCTGAACGGAGCCGCCGTCCGTCCTGTACGGCCGTCTCAAGCCGCCGGCCGCCGGACCGTCTAGAACCGCCTGGTTCCGCCTGTTTCGCCTGTTTCGCGGTTTTCAGCCATTTTCTCCCCATTTCTACCCTACCTCCACCCATACCAACCTCCCATAAGATCCCCAAGACCCTCGGGAGCCACCAGTTGCCAACTACCCGCTCGCCGGAGCTCCGATTGGCCCGTTTCCTCGCCGTTCAGCCCTTCTTCTTCTCTGGTTCAGTCCTTGGAACAGAAGCAGCAACCAGCAAGGTTTTGGAGACTTTGAGGCTCGTTTTAGGTGTCTTCCCGGCCTTGGTTGGTGTTGCCACCTTGAGGTTTATCGACTGCCTTGGCGTCGTGGTCGCCGTGAACTCACCGGCGCGCAAAACCGGTGAGTTTATCTTCTAATCCCTGCTTAGTAATTTAATGATGCTTAAGGGGTGTTTAGATTAGTCTAATTAGGTTTAGGTGGTTAGATTAGTTTATTTTAATGTAAATTAGATTAGTTGTATAATTAGTTTAATGGGTGTTTAATTAGGGCTAATTATATGATTAATTTAGTGTAATCTTGTTTAAGCCCTAATTAATAATTAATTAATTATTTCGAATTTATATATATTATTTTATTAAATTATATTATTATAATATAATATTTAATTAGGGCAAAGGAAGAGAGAGAAGATGATGTCATGCATGGGGACTTGAAGCAAGTATTTATGGGGGTCTTGACAGCCCTCCCATCACTCTCTCTCTCCCTCATTCGGTCCCCATCTCGAACGGAGCCTTCTCTCTCCTCGTTTAAGTTTCTGCTCCAGCTG
The DNA here is from genome assembly GCA_014182715.1 of Eucalyptus cloeziana. Lineage (NCBI taxonomy): Eukaryota > Viridiplantae > Streptophyta > Magnoliopsida > Myrtales > Myrtaceae > Eucalyptus > Eucalyptus cloeziana. Next base: position 10,625,204 of record CM024640.1, read on the forward strand.
ACCCTTCGGTGAAGAATCGAGTCAAAAGTGGTCTTCCCAGATGAATCAGAGAATGAGCCACCTATCAACGTGACCGGAAGAGACAGACCGTTCCAATGAGCCTGATTTTGTCCTGAACGGAGCCGCCGTCCGTCCTGTACGGCCGTCGCAAGCCGCCGGCCGCCGGACCGTCTAGAACCGTTTGGTTCCGCCTGTTTCGCCTGTTTCGCGGTTTTCAGCCATTTTCTCCCCATTTCTACCCTACCTCCACCCATACCAACCTCCCATAAAATCCCCAAGACCCTCGGGAGCCACCAGTTGCCAACTACCCGCTCACCGGAGCTTCGATTGGCCCGTTTCCTCGCCGTTCAGCCCTTCTTCTTCTCTGGTTCAGTCCTTGGAACAGAAGCAGCAACCAGCAAGGTTTTGGAGACTTCGAGGCTCGTTTTAGGTGTCTTCCCGACCTTGGTTGGTGTTGCCACCTTGAGGTTTATCGACCGCCTTGGCGTCGTGGTCGCTGTGAACTCACCGGCGCGCAAAACCGGTGAGTTTATCTTCTAATCCATGTTTAGTAATTTAATGATGCTTAAGGGGTGTTTAGATTAGTCTAATTAGGTTTAGGTGGTTAGATTAGTTTATTTTAATGTAAATTAGATTAGTTGTATGATTAGTTTAATGGGTGTTTAATTAGGGCTAATTATATGATTAATTTAGTGTAATCTTGTTTAAGCCCTAATTAATAATTAATTAATTATTTCAAATATATATATTATTTTATTAAATTATATTATTATAATATAATATTTAATTATTTAATTTTCGGAATTAAATTTAATTATTTAATAATTTCGAAAATTTTGCCGGGATGGCCAGTCGTTAGAATTTCGCTCTGATCACAGCAGTGCGGTCAGTTTGTACTAATTGTATGTTTAAATTGAGAAATTGAGTGATTGATGATTATGGTTAATAATTCCAAAAGTGTGGAATTGAATGATATTGATGAAGTTGTGGTATTTAACTTGAAAATACCCGGTGTTGGCTTTTAGCATCGTAATTGGTTTGTATGACTAGTTTGAATCGTTGGTTGTTATTGGATTGAATATCCAGTTCTATGGTTTATTATTGAATGATCAGCTTTGGCGAGCATTTGTTTATATATATGTATCAGCTTGGGCGAGCAATTATGATATACATACATATATATATATATATATATATATATATCAGCTTGTGTGAGCACTATATATCAGCTTGTGAGAGCAATGATCGTTTATCAGCTTGTGAGAGTAACGATCCATTTATCAGCTTGTGCGAGCTATCATCTATATATTAGCTTGTGTGAGCTACCATATATATATATATATATATCAGCTTGTGCGAGCTACATCTATATCAGCTTGTGAGAGCATTGCATCCATTTCAACTTGTGTGAGCTATGATTGTATTGATGGATGAATAGATGGTATGGTTTAATAGATGGTATGTATTGATAGATGTGTGGATCGTATGATATCAATTGGATTGATTGAATTGATAGACCGATGGGTGCATCGGTAGTTTCAGCTTGTGCGAGCATTGTTTGAATATGAATTGTACTGACGTGCAGGAAGGGACTGAGGCGAGGTAAGTCCTCAATCCTCTTTGTGTGACTAGAGCGCCTTGGGGCTTATTTTCTTCCTAATTGAATCTTAGAGGATAGGACTCGCTGAGACATTGTCTCACCCCGTTATGGGCTCAACATTTTCAGGTCCTTAGATGGCGGTCGTGGAGGACTCGAAGCCATGGACATTTGTGAAGGTGGAGACCGAAGAATCGGTGAACGTGTCTAACTAGTTGGTCTTAGGACAGTTCCCTTTTTGTTGAGTCGGTTTGTTTTGTAGACAATCCAGTGTTGTACATAAACCTATGTGTTTATAAGAAAGCTTGTTTGGTTGTGATTGATTGCCTGTTTTCCTATCCCAAGTTAAATGTTGTCAGGGGATTTGTTTCGCTTCCGCATGCGTAATAAAAAGAATGGGTCGGCGACGTGTCCTGGGAAGTCGCATATTTCTATCGACCGTAGAGGGATATGCGTGCGCTCGGAGGATCGGGGCGTGACAAGATTAGTAGAATGCATTGCATAAAACATTATCTTCATTAAACAAGTTTAAAAAAAAAAAAAAAACATTTGAGGGAAATTGCGTGTTAATGAGAAATCATATTTAGGTTGCTAATGTCATTTTCTAACTAACTACATATGCTTCCGTAGCTTCAAGGTGAGTAATTCTTCCATTTCCTTGCAATTTATTTAATGCTTTGATTGTTGAGTGTTAAATAATGGTTGCACACTTGCTTGATCACCTCGCATATGAGTGAATTAAAATCAATACAGTCTGCTTACGATACATTTTTCTGAAATAAAAGAAAAAATGTATCGAAAGGGCATTACAGAAATCTAGGATAATCAAATTACTCATACCCACAATTTATAGTTCATAGAAGTAAAGTAATTTTCCTGTTACTTTATTTGGGTTTCTAATCAATCAACTAGAAATAGATTAATGGCAACTTCTAATCATAAATTATTTACTCATTAGAACTTAAACCCTAAGTTGCAAATTAATATGGGTTTGATAGAGCTTGAGTTAACTTTAAGCTTAATAAATTATTAGCCAAATCCCTAGGTGATGCACTCGCTTTGGGGAGGTCACGACACATACGTTAGATATAGTTATTATTTTCCGATGGGAGATATTATCATTATCATCATTATCACATGGACTATTTTCCGCAATTAAGGAGGACCAAACAAAGCAGGAAAAGAATAAGAGAAAGATAACAAAAACCGCCAAATGCATCCGGCGATGCTGCTTGTCCCATCGTTGACTTTTCTTCATTCCCACGAGCAAAGAATTTTCCTTTTTTTTTTTTTTTTATTAAGACATTTTTGCCGTTGATATTTTTTAACATATTTGAAATGTTAGGTTAAGCGGAGCTTTGCTCAAGCCTGACAACCAGAAGTGGGAGGTGAGCAGCCGGTTATAAGGCTTGAGCTAAGCTCCCTCACCTTGCAGTGGTTTTGACATCACTATATCTCCCCTGGACGCGAAAAGTTATTATACTCCTCTATTTGATGGTAGCTAGTATCAAAATATTAACGCGTAGTCTATCTTCCCACCAATAGATTCCTTGATTCTAATCCAAGCTTTTCTTCTCGGGTGGATAGAAGTACAAGAGGCGACATTGAGGGGTCTCCCATCCTACTCTCCTGTTTTTCTCCCTTAATAATAAAGAAGTTATGCCGTTGATGTTTTATAACATATTTGAAATGCTAGGCGGCATCTATCTCCGGCATTTTGGCAAATAAACAAATTGCGATCCCATGCCTGCAATCTACATGTCCTATGCCTCCAATATTTCGTCTTTTAAATTCTATTGCATATTCTTTTTCTTCCCTTCTTTTCTTCTAAATATGATGAGGAACCACAAATTCCAATCTATAGAATATCCGACTAACCTCAATAATCAGATAAGACATGGATCAAGACATCAAACGAGCAACCCGAACATGAGATTATTTATACTAGTAACGTACGGATTTGAGCAAATGTCTTGCTTTTGATCCACACCTTTGTGTCTGTTCTTTTGTCACTAAGCCAAAATGAGGGATTGCATGTAATCTTTTCTGCAATCGATTGTGATGTTATTCCTGAAATGGTGGGTCTTCATCGGTCGTGCCCTAAAGCAAGAAGTTTAATTGTGACATTATTCCTGAAATTGCGTAAAGTTACTTCATTATAAGTTCCATTAGGTCAATAATTTACTGTCGTCTTTGTCGGTCGTGCCCTAGGACACTCCCGTTTTAGTTCTTATTAATTTGTATTAACATCAAAACACATCATCTACAACTTTGGTTAAAAAAATTTAGTGATTGACTTAAGAAAATGGTGTCAATTGATGTAATCGTAGACTTGATCATGAGTTTGACGACTTGTAGGTATTCCAATAAAATGGGAGGTTTGATTGAAAATTTTGCACTTTTCGGCGGGCTCAAGCAATGCATTCTAGGGCCTTGTTAGTGAGTGCCCTAGGCCTAATTAATGGCTTTGAGGCTTGGCTTAGTTTGCCCATTAATTTATTTACATCGATAAAATATTTATTTTAGTTTATCTACCTCAAAATACAAACTTGGTAAATATTGAAAGTGAAAGTGAGGCTTAAAACAGAAGAAGAAAAGTATTTCATGACACAATTAAAGTACAATACCAAAAAATTATTGAATTATTATCTAATTATGTTTCCATTTTATCTATTTTTTAGCTCAGCTTTTTTTGCTTTAAAAAGCAAGACATTCCCCATTTGATTGGGCCAATGAATTCAAGTGAGTGAGCTTGATACTTGTGAAAACCAGCTGGATTGGGTTTGGACATGGCCCTTAAAAGCTCGAACCAAACTTGTTCAGTGATAAGGTCTAATTAAGTGTATCTTGTCACATCATTTTCAGATATGTTTTCCTCTGTATCCGATGTTTTAGCGTTCGTGTCACTGAAAGCGCCACTGCCAGCCCTAAGAAAGGATGAAATAGGTCCCTTGACAATGGAAAAAGTACTAAAAAGTCATAAACTTACAGCATTTATATCAATTCAATTATAAACATTTTAATTAGACCAATTTAGTCCTAAAATTTTTCATATTAATATCAATTTAATCCATCCAATCAATTTTACCCTTGCAATGCTGATGTGTGGCCGATGAACTCTGACATGGCAATTGCCCCACTAGCTCGAAGGAACTCCTTTGTTTCGGATTTCAATTGCAGCCGCTACTTCCTTTCAATTTAGCCAAATTTTGACCTTTTGTTTAATCCGATTTCATGGCCAATGTAAGGTCAAGGTGACGAGACTTAGTAGGGTACAGTGGTGCCAGGAGTTCCTTCGAGCTTTGAGGGCCTTAAGAGTTCCGTCGCTCCAAATCTTCTGTTGTGGGGCCTGAGGTATTAAAAATTACCTTGTCTCTAATCACTAGATGTAATGAAATGAATGCAAAATCTGGTGGGGTCGGTGTTTTTGAGGGATCGAATTTCACCGTTATCGGTTAATTTGATTCCTATTTTTTTTTATAATATTCATGATCAATAATTTTTTTACTATGATGCTTCTAGTTTCCAAATGCATAGAAATGAAATACGGTCCAAGATGCTGCAAAATTAATCAATTTTTCGTTTGGGGTTGAATTCTAGCCTTATCAGCGAACTTGGTCCCTAATTTATTTATTTTTTAAAGAATTGCAATAACAATCTATCCACGAAAACTTAGATGTCAATGACTTTATAAAATATCGTCATTAAAAAAAATCCAAATTTATGATGTTTTGTCCTTAGTCATCACAGATCATCATCAACCTTCATAAAACATTGTCTTATATACATATCGCATTCCAAAATTAGTGTTCCAATAATAAAACACCAAACTAGTGTTAAATAATGTACTGATTTAGCAATTGACCTCAAACCCGTCTCGCTACCCAGCACCAAAACTCGTTTACCTAACATTAGAGTGATCGGATCCCTGATTATGTACATGCCCGCTTGCTTCCCTAGGGACTTTCTTGACCATCGACTAAGGACCTTCACCAAATATGGATCTCTAAGTGGGGAAATTAATGTTAATTTTTAGAGCAACCTGTTTCAGTACATTATATACTTATTATACTTCAAGTTGAAACAGAATCAAGAAATTCCAATTTCGATTTATGATACTTCATTCAATCCCTGACGGATTTCGGTCACACGTTTCAGATATAAATTATGACGCATGTCGTTCTCCAACCTTTTGAACTTCAATATATAGTGTTCTGCGCTAAATTTCAAGTATAACCCAACATGTGTCAACTTATTGGAAAACCACATGCTCCTTTTGTCAATCTAAACATGTAGGAGAGGAATGGTGCGATCATGATATCTCCTCGTATTTTCAGCAATTCTCAAATGGAAAAACTCTTACGTCCAATCTTATTTATTCACCAAGTTTCGTACAAACACTAAGACTCCGTTCATTTTATGGAAAAAAATTCCATAAAAACCTTTCTCGGATAATTCAGCGTTCGGTTCACGGGAAATAAATTAGTTAGGATGCTAATGGAAGAAACAACTTTAAAAATGGGGAAAATATTTTTCGCTTTTCAAAAAGTGGAAGACATTTTCCATCTCCTTTCTTTCACTTCTACACCAAGCACTTTTTTTTACCAAATATCTTTTCGTTTGTTTTTATTTTTTTTGAAAAAGTTGAGTTTTTAATTATTATTAATTTTTATTTTTATTTCTTTTCTTTTCATTTTTTCTTCTTCTTTAGCCGGTCGAGGGCCACAGCGTGAGTCCGCGATTGGCTATAGGAGAGCTCAAACCTCGCTAGATTCCAATGAGGTCAAGCCTTGCTAAATCTGAGGAGGCCCAAGCTTGCTCAAGGGCACCAAGTGAGCTCGGGTCTTACCAAATCTGGCAAGTTGGGAGGGACTCAAGCCTCACTTAAGATCGCTAGAGGTCGATGAGGCTCTGGCCACCTCAAGTGACGCTTGAGGTTGCTTGTGACCAGTCACCGACTATCACCGTGGTTGGCGATCGGTTGAGAAAGAAGAAAAAGAGAAAAATGAGAAAAATGAAAGAATGAAAGGAAAAATAATTAAAAAATTTAAATTCTTTTGGTAATTTTCCTCAAAAATCAAATCATATATTAAATGGAGGAAAATATTTTTTAATTTATTTTCAAATTTGAGCTGAATATCAAAAAATATTATTAGTTTTTTGGAAAATAACTTTTTAAAAATATTTTTGAAAAACATGACATCTTCCGCGAAATTGACGGGTACTAACCATCGTGTGATTTCATAGAGTCTATCATGTGCGTGCAGATGTCAAAATGAATTGTCATAATAGGGACCGTACTGAAGAAACTCCGGAACGAAATCCTGATCCACACGTTGAAGTTGTCCTCCTCCCCAAGCTTACTGCATAAGCCTTCTCTCTCTTGGGCGTGTGGCTTCCTTTAGAAGCTGGGGACCGACTTTCCTGTCCACACGCAGTACGTCGGTGGATCCCAGGGCTTTGCGATTCCGACAGCCAGTCTCCTCATTTCTCGCTCTCTGCAACTGCTTCCTCGGAAGCGACAAGCACATAACTCACAATTCTGTCTCGGTTGGGCGAGTTCTCTTCCTTTACAGAGAAGAAGACGTTTTGTGTACGTTCTCCAAACTTGATTGCCATATGATTTCACCTATGAAGTAATTATTTTAGATTGAGCTTCATGAGAGGAATTTATCAGATCTTTTTGTGGTGGGAAAACTACCAAGCCAATGTTTAAGTTTTTGATTGAGCATATGAACATAAGAAAAGACAAAAAGTACCAATTTTGACTGGCTAGTGCCGACGTGAATTCTAGTCAGTGAACGCTAATATGATAATTTTTAAATAATTTTTATTTTTTTAATTTTTGTACTATTTTTTTCTTTCTTCCTCCTTGGGTTTCTTCTCTCTACAGTGGCTGGAGAGGCTTGTAATTTAAAAAAAAAAAAAAAAATTATTTTTTAATTTTTGTATTAATTTTTTCTTTTTCTTTTTTCTCTTCTTCCTCCTTGGGTTTCTTCTCCTTACAATGGCCAGCAAGGCTCCGACAAGCCTCGGTTGGGTCGGGCAGGGCCTCCCTCATTCGATTTGGCGAGGGCAGCCTGCCCTCGCCAGCGCCCAACGTTGGCGAGGGCGGCCCTAGCTAGCCCAGGCGAGGGCATCCCTCGCTTGACACAACTGAGAGCCGCCCTCGCCTAAGTCTGGCTTCCCTCCGCCATGGCCGGCGGAGGGAAGAGAGAAGAAAAAAAAAAAGGAAAAAAAGAAAGAAAGGAAAAACAGAAAAAATAAGACGAAAATGTCATTGGTGTGGTAAATGTGTTACGATTAGCAAAGTTTGGGGTTTTTCATATTACAAAAAAAAGTTTGAGGTAAATTTGTCATTTTGGAAAAAATTTGAGATTTTTTGTGATCTTTTCCTTCGAATAAATATCAGAACCCTCGCACATCACATCATGATTAAAGAAATTAAAATTAAAGTACTTTTGCTTTGCTTTTCCATTTCTAGATTGAAAAGATGCCAAAACCCATATCATTCGACCAGGGAAAAATTTTGTTGGATGACTTTCCCATTCAAAAAGAGATTTTGTGAAAAATCTTTCCCTTTTGGGAGAAAAAGAATATTAATATACTGAAAAGGTTAATTGATTTGTGATAATGATTTAACCTTTGTGTTCATATTTACAGAGTAAATAAATATCTTTAAATCATTAAATGAGGGTTTTATTCATTTTTCTAGAGGTCATCCGGAGGAGGGTCATTGTTAATATGAGGCACCAACTTGTCCTTTATATGGACCCTTCGGTTTTGTTAATTATTTTGTGTTATCCCCACTTTCTTCTTTGTTATTACCTTAAATATTACTTTTTCTTCCCTAAACTTTTTAGGATGTTTCTTAATCGACAATGCTATGTTATATTTAAATTTATGTGCTATGCTACTTGGCAAACTATAAATGGACAATAAGCCATATTCAATAATTCATAACAATATGCCACATAACTTATTATACCAAATGTATAAAACAGTTTTAATGCTCTCTTTCTTGTTTCTGTGATAGAAGTGAAAACAAGCCAAACGTTGGAAATATGAATAACACTACAGGTATTGAGCTTTACTCGCGTTTCCTACAGTAAATAGCGAGCTATGTGGCGTGTGCCATGTAATCAATTATGTGTAGAATCAACATAGGAATAATCTTTGTAAAAAGGAAAAAACATAATTGTGGCAAGATCATTTAAAAGAAATTTAGTTTTTCATTTCGCAATCATCTCTTCTCAAAATTACACAAAAATCTTCTCAAGCATTATTTCCAACTGCCATTAAAGTTTATCTGACCAACGTTGAAACTATTCGAATGGTTTTTAAATTGTTATACCGAAATGCATTGTAATTATACTTTTTTCACGTTGATCTTCACTATTTCACCATATTTATATAATTTTTATTAACTTCGCCTTCACTAGAGTTAACGTTCACGCTGAACTTAAACCCAAGAAGATAGAGATTTATAATGTGACCCCAAAGACATATCAAAATAGTTTATTATACATAATATAGTATGAAATTGAAAATCTTGAATCATTTAGCAGTTGTATGTAGATGGTCTTCAAAACGAAATTTTGTTTGATCATCCTTATAAAGTTCAAATTTCTTCAATACCTTTATTTCTCGTTTCCTTTTCCACAATCACTTCCGTATTATATCTTAAGTGACGTCCGCCTCATCATAATATCTCTCATTTTCGTCATGCAAGATTAAGTCACACATAGGTGAACCAAATTGACAGAAAGAAATATGATATTTTAGGTCTGATCCGTACTTATGTTTTTGAAAAGCTCTAATTCGTATTAATGGGTGGATACGTATTAAGTGCGACCTTTTAAAACTAGGTTATATTATCACGAAAAGTGAGTTTTTGCAGACTTTGTGAAGATTATTTTGAACAACTTATCTTTAACCAAAATTGGAGAGTTGATTATGAAACGCAATAGTAGAGGTTGAAATAGCGTGGTTGTGACATCCCAAATTTTCAATTATGTTTTCTTCTGATTGAATCGGGCGTTTTATTGACGTGTCTATAGGGCTATTCTCAGAACTGATCATTCTTGAGATAACTAGACTATCTGGGGAAATTATTAAGAAATTTTAAGGCAATAGACTTGAGAATTTGACCAGGAATCGGCTTCTCAACCGTGTCCATCTTTAGGGGTCATTACGGCACAGTTAAAAATCGATTTGAAATCAGAGATAGACTGGATCAACAGTGATGTGTGTGGCTAATCGTGGGTGACACCACTAAATTAGAAAATTCATGTCGACCGGCACTAGACTGATTTTCTTATTGTTTTGGTACCCTATGTCCGTATTTGGATCATCAGGATTTTCATGACAATCGAGAGTCGCCAATGAGTCGAGTGGGTTCATAGTGGCTCGAAGAAAATCGACAACGAGTCAATTGTATTTAAAAATATTTGAAAGTTACCTGGTAACCTAGGTCACGCTAAAAACGCGTCGAATAGAAATTAACCGCCAATTCGAGTCTGATTTCAGAAATTGAATATTCTCACGTCACAATAAATTCTAGAAGTATCGACTCGCCTTAGAAGATTTTTCTGACACCTGACACTTTTTGGGAAAAAGTCGTCGCCGGACCCTTTTTGTGCAATTGAAGCCGGAGATTTAATTTTGGTTACAAATTTGAGATGTAAAGTGGATTCAAAGATGAGGAAAAATATTGAGATGGTCTGTGGATGACCAATTGAAATTATTGAGGCCAATTGTGACTAAATCAAGTGAGTGTGATGGTCCAATTGGAAGAGGTGGTCTTCAAATTCGTGTAACCCTCCAAAGCCACAACCTTTGGACCACTTTGTCTGCTAGAAGGGAGTGTTTTCATGGCTTATTGAAGGCCAAGTATTCTTACATGGCCAAGAGTGATTTTGGAAGATATTTTGTGAAATATCAAGCCAAGTGGAGCCCCCTCACTTCTCATCTCTCTTATCTCTTCCCTCACCTCTATCCTCTCCATCTCTCTCACCTCTCTACCATCCAAGACCCTTATCTCTTCATTTTCGAAGCCCTCAAGCCAACAAGAAGACCAGCAGAAGGAGCTGCAGTCGTCGCACGCCTCCACCCGCACCACTGCCGGTTTCTGCTCCAGCCGACCTTTCGTCAAAAGTGATCTTCCCGGATGAACCAGCGAACGAACCACATATTTCCGTTAAGAGGACATCCATACCGTTCCAACAAGCCCAAAATCACCCCAAACGGAGCCGTCGTTCGTTCCGTACGGCCGCCGGAGTCCGCTGCTCGCCGGACCGTCTGAAACCGCCTGGTTCCGCCTGTTTCGCCTGTTTCGCGGTTTTCAGCCATTTTCTCCCCATTTCTACTCTACCTACACCCATACCAACCTCCAATAAGATTTCTTTGACCCCCGGGAGCCACCGGTTGCCAACCACCCGCTCGTTGGAGCTCCGAGCGGCCCGTTTTCGCTGTTGAAGTTGTTGGTTTCTTCTCTGCAGTTCAGCCCAGAACAAAAGCAGAAGATAGCAAGGTTTTGGAGACTTCGTGGCCCGTTTTCAAGCCCTTCCCGGCCTTCGTTGGTGTCGCCGCTTCGAGGTTTATCGACTGCCTTGGCGTCGTGGTCGTCGTGAACTCACCGGTGCGCAAAACCGGTGAGTTTATCCTCTAAACCTTGCTTAGTAAGTTAATCATGCTTAAGGGGTGTTTAGATTAGTCTAATTAGGTTTAGGTGGTTAGATTAGATTATTTTAATGTAAATTAGATTAGTTGTATGATTAGTTTAATGGGTGTTTAATTAGGGCTAATTGTATGATTAAATTAGTGTAATCTTGTTTAAGCCCTAATTAATTATTTTAATTAATTAATTATTTCGAATTTTATAAATATTATTTTATTAAATTATGTTATTATAATATATTATTTAATTATTTAATTTTCGGAATTAAATTTAATTATTTAATAATTTCAAAATTTTGCCGGCATGGCCTGGTCGTTAGAATTTCGCACCGATCGCGCGGTGCGGTCGGTTGTATCAATTTTATGCATAATTGCGAAATTGAGTGAAAATGATGATTGTGGTTAATAATTCGAAAAGTGTGGAATTGAGTGAAATTGGAGAAGTTTTGGTATTTAACTTGAAAATACTCGGTGTTGGCTTTTGGCACCGTAATTGGTTTGTAGGACCAGTTTGAATAGTTGGATGTTATTGGATTGTATATCCAGTTCTATGGTTTAAATATATGTACAGCTTTGGCGAGAAATTGGTTTATATATGGGTCAGCTTGTGTGAGCACTGTATGTCAGCTTGTAAGAGCAATGATCGTTTATCAGCTTGTGAGAGCAACGATCCATATATCAACTTGTGCGAGCTATCATTTATGTATATATCAGCTTGTGCGAGCTACCATCTATATCAGCTTGTGAGAGCATTGCATCCATTTCAGCTTGTGTGAGCCATGATTGTATTAATGGATGAATAGATGGTATGAATGGATAGACGTATGAATTGTACTGACATGTAGGAATGAACTGAGACGAGGTAAGTCCTCAATCCTTTTTGTGTGACTAGAACGCCTTGGGGCTTATTTTCTTCCTAATTGAGTTTTAGAGGGTAGGACTCGTTGAGACATTGTCTCACCCCGTTGTGGGATAACAATTTCAGGTCCCTAGATGGCAGATCCTCTGGAGCTTTTTGGTAGACCAGTGAGGGTCGCTGAGAGGATTTTTGACTTCGTCGATCCTGACTGAAGAGCTAGCGAATGGACCTATCTGGCTGATCTTAGGACAACTTAGTTTTTTAGGACTGATCTTTTATAGATCTTGTTGTTAATAGCTTAGTCCTCAGAATCGAACCGGTTTGACATGTATAAAGGTGTGCGGTTTGAATTTGAAAATGTGATCCCGCTTTTCTATCCCAATTGAGTTTTGTCTCGGGGATTATTTATCCGCTTCCGCATGTGCAATTAAATGAATGGGTCGGCGACGTGTCCTGGGAAGTCGCATTTCTATCGACCGCAGTGGGATGTGCGCATGCTCGAGGTTCGGGGCGTGACATCCCCGTTTAAGTGGTATCAGAGCAAGGTTTGTGATTGGAGTGATAAGGTGCGATGGTTTGTGGGATAGTTAGTAGGACTGGCTTTGGTTTCATGTTGGTGCATGTGATTTCTAGTTGATTGGTAAATTGTTTGGTTGGTCACTCAATTCTAATTCAATGTGAATTGAAAGGCAGGTGTCTGTAGAGAACTTGCATTATGAGTGATCAAGAGCGAACTCCTAGGAAGAGGACCACGTGTCCAATTACTCGGGGTAGGACGCCAACAAGGGTCGGTACCCGAGGTGGACGTGGTCGAGTGCAAGCTGAGGCTAGCGCTAGTGGAGTAGCACCGCCTCATGTTGGTGCTGGGGTAGCAACCCCTGGTGATCCCAGGATCGACGGGATCATGCAAATGCTTGAGGCCATGAGAAATCGGATGGATCAGCAAGATCAGAATCAAGCCGCCACCATTACTGCTGCCGTTGCTGCTGCCACCGCTGCTGTACTTGCTGTTGCACCTGCCGCCGCACCAGTTGCCGCGCTTGTTGTTGCACCTGTTGAAGTTCCACCTGGGAACGTGGCTGCTGGGAGGCCTATACATAAGTTGGTGGAGCAATTTCTGAAGTTGAATCCACCGAAGTTCACTGGGACAGGAGACCCCGAAGCTGCAGCTCTTTGGACTAAGGGCTTAAAGAAGGCTTTTGCACTACTAATGTGCACTGAAAGGGAGAAGGTAGTCCTGGCAGCCTACCAACTAGAAGGTAACGCTAAGACTTGGTGGCAAGCCGCTAGAGACACAGTATTCCCTGAAGGTGTAGTTCTAAAGTGGAACGCCTTTCTCGAAGTTTTCAATGACAAGACTTTTCTGAGACTGCCAGAGAAGTGAAGATGGCAGAATTCCAACGTCTTTGCCAGGGTACTATGACCGTAGACCAGTATGAAGCAAAGTTCACAAAACTATCGCGGTATGCCCCCGAATTGGTCGAGAATCCGGTGAACCGAGTTAGGAGGTTCAGAGATGGGCTTAGACCGGATCTGAGGAGTCCACTGATACTACTGAACTTGAGGAACTACAATGAGTTATACAAACGGGTCCAGATGATTGAGAGAGACCAGAATGAGAGAGCCGCCATATCTGGGTCGCGGTTTGGGTTGAATAGAGAAGGTAATTGCTTTGGGAAGAAACCGATGTATGGGGGAAGGCATCATGTTCCACCTAATAGAAAGGGTGGAATTGGGAAGCCAACGCCAAATCAGAATGGCGCATGTCGCTTCTGTGGAAGGCAACATGGTACAACCCCATGTAATCTTAGGACGGGCGCCTGTTATGAATGTGGCCAACAAGGTCACTTGGCCAGGGATTGTCCTAGAAAGAGGGGAGGACCACAGCAGTTACCGCCGCCACCACCGCTTCAGTTGGGTCAAAATAGGGGGTTCGCGCCACAGATCGCACCACAGGGTGGACTGATTAGACCTCTAGCTCAGGGAAGGACATATGCTATCACGAGAGGACAGGCGGAGGATGCGCCTAATGTGATTACAGGTATGGTTTCGCTCAACGACCAACCTGCTTATGCTTTGTTTGATCCAGGAGCAACCCACTCATTTATTGTCGAGCAGTATGTTAAGTTGATAGGAGTCTGTCCTATATTATTGGAGTCAGCAATGTGCATATCTACACCCTTGAAAGATAAAGTTATTGCTGCTTTGGGTTGTCCGGGGTGCAAGTTAGTGATTGGTGAGCGAGTGGAGAAGATAGATCTTTTAGTCCTAGCCATGTATGACTTTGATTTAATAATTGGCATGGACTGGCTCACCAATCAACGAGCTAAAATGGACTGCTATCGTAAGACGATTCAGTTTGACCCGTTGAGGGTAAGAGCTTCGAGTTTGTCGGGAATCGAGGAGGACCCTCGATTGTCCTGATCTCGTTGCAAGAGACATCTCGTCTGTTAGACGAGGATTGCCGAGGGTACCTAGTAACTGTCGTATCCACGACAGTTGAGGAACTGAAAGTGGAGGACATTTCAGTTGTACAAGAATTCCAAGATGTCTTTCCAAAAGAATTGCCAGGATTACCGCCAGAAAGGGAGGTTGAGTTTGTAATCGAATTAGCACCAAGGACAGAGCCAATCTCGAAGGCACCATACAGGATGGCATTATTAGAGTTGAAAGAACTAAAGGTGCAGATGCAAGAATTACTAGACAAAGGATTTATTCGTCCTACTGCATCACCGTGGGGAGCACCGGTTCTGTTTGTAAAGAAGAAAGACGGTTCGTTACGTCTGTGCATCGACTACCGACAGCTCAACCAGGTAACCATTAAGAACAAGTATCCTCTCCCAAGGATTGATGATCTGTTCGATCAGTTGCAAGAAGCGTCTATATTCTCGAAGATTGACTTAAGGACGGGATATCATTAGTTGAGAATTAAGAAAGAGGATATTCCAAAGTCAGCATTTCGTACTCGGTATGGTCACTATGAGTTCACAGTAATGCGATTTGGGTTGACGAATGCTCCAGCTACTTTTATGGATATGATGAACCGGATATTCAAGGAATATTTAGACCAGTTTGTGATCGTGTTCATTGATGATATCTTGGTCTATTCAAGAAGTGATGAAGAGCATGAGAATCACTTGAGATTAGTGCTACAGACTTTAAGGACACATTAGTTGTATGCTAAGTTTAGCAAATGCGAGTTTTGGTTGACTCGTGTTGCGTTCTTACGTCATGTGATTTTCGGAGAAGGAATCTCCGTCGACCCGAGCAAGATAGAAGCTGTGATCAATTGGCAGAGACCGACTATAGTGACAGAGATCAGAAGTTTTCTGGGATTGGCAGGTTATTAGAGACGGTTTATGGAAGGCTTCTCAGCGTTAGCATCGCCTCTAACTAAGCTCACGAAGACAGAAGAGAGTTTGTATGGTCAGACAAGTGCGAGCGTAGTTTTCAAGAGTTGAAGGAAAAGCTGACTACCGCACCGGTGCTGACAATTCCATCTGGTCCTGGAGGATTCGAGATCTACAGTGATGCATCTTTTAGAGGGTTGGGTTGCGTGCTGATGCAACATGGTAGGGTTGTTGAGTACGCTTCTCGTCAGTTGACAACCCATGAGCAGAACTACCCAACGCATGACTTAGAGCTCGCAGCTATTATCTTTGCCCTGAAGATTTGGAGACATTATTTGTGTGGTGAGAAATTTCAGATCTTCATGGACCATCAGAGTCTCAAGTACCTATTCTCTCAGAAGGAGTTGAACATGAGACAACGCCGGTGGATGGAATTATTGAAGGACTACGACTGTGATATCCTATATCACCCAGGAAAGGCGAACAAGGTCGCCGATGCTTTGAGTCGGAAATCTTCAGTAGCGCAGATCTTGATTAAAGAATGGAATTTAATCGAGACGGCTCGAGATTCGGAATTCAAATTTGAGGTAGACCACCTTTCAAATTTTATGGCCACCCTCAGAATTGAACCGAATGTCCATGTCAGAATCAAACAACTGCAACCGACAGATCCAAATGTGCAGAAAATTCTTCATGAGGACACTGAGAAAAGAAAGGCTGACTTTCAGGTGGCTAATGACGGGACATTAAGGTTCCGAGGACGTTTGGTTGTACCTGACAATGTAGGGCTTAGAGAAGAAATTTTATTAGAAGCACATCGTAGCAGTTACAGCATTCATCCTGGAAGCACTAAAATGTATCAGAATCTGCGTCAACATTATTGGTGGTCAGGTATGAAGGCGGACGTTGCCAAGCATGTGGCCAAGTGTTTGACATGTCAACAAGTAAAAGCTCAACATTGCAAGCCGGGAGGACTCTTGCAACCTCTTACGATCCCATAATGGAAATGGGAGCATATCACGATGGACTTCGTGACTGGTCTACCAAGGAGTCAGAGAGGAAGTGATTCAATTTGGGTGGTAGTCGACAGACTGACAAAGTCGGCCCACTTCATTGCTGTTCGAAAGGACCTCAGTCTTGATAGACACGCAGACCTGTACGTGCGTCAAGTGGTTTGAATGCATGGAGTGCCGGTTACGATAACCTCAAACAGAGACCCGAGGTTTACTACAGCCTTTTGGAAAAGCTTGCAATGTGCTCTTGGTACAAAGCTTTAGTACAGTACGGCGTATCACCCTCAGACGGATGGCCAGTCTGAGAGGACAATTCAAACCCTCAAGGACATGTTGAGAGCTTGTGTAATAGACTTCAAAGGAAGTTGGGAGGATTAGTTGCACCTGGTAGAATTCGCCTACAACAATAGTTATCAGCAGAGCATTCAGATGGCTCCATTTGAAGTATTGTATGGCAGAGCATGCAGAACACCAGTGTGCTGGGATGAAGTTGGGGAAAGGAAGATAACAGGCTCAGAGTTAGTTCAGCAGTCAGTGGATGCCGTGATAGTGATCAGAAACAGATTGAAGACCGCGTAGAGCAGACAGAAAAGTTACGCAGATAAGCGTCGAAGATCTTTGGAATTCCAAGTTGGTGATCATGTTTTCCTGAAAGTGTCACCAATGAGGGGAACTTCATGCTTTGGAAAGAAAGGGAAACTGAGTCTGAGGTACGTGGGTCCATTTGAGATTCTTGAGAGAATCGGGACCTTAGCGTATCGTCTTGCATTGCCGCCAAGGTTGGCACAAGTGCATGACGTCTTCCACGTGTCGATGTTGAGGAAGTACGAGCCTGACCCGACACACGTGCTCAATTTTGAGGAATTGGATGTGGATGACAGAGTGTCATATGTGGAAAGCCCGGTCCAGATTGTAGACAAAAAGGAACAATTGTTGCGTACAAAGACCATTTCGTTGGTCAAAGTGGTCTGGCAACACCACGGTACAGAAGGAGCAACTTGGGAGACTGAAGAGTCGATGAGAGAATTGTACCCCCACCTTTTTGTCTAAGTTTGTAAGGTTTAAATTTCGAGGACAAAATTTTTATAAGAGGGGAAGAGTTGTGACATCCCAAATTTTCAATTATATTTTCTTCTGATTGAATCGGGCATTTCATTGACATGTCTATAGGGCTATTCTCAGAACTGATCATTCTTGAGATAACTAGACTATCTGGGGAAATTATTAAGAAATTTTAAGGCAATAGACTTGAGAATTTAACCAGGAATCGGCTTCTCGACCGTGTCCATCTTTAGGGGTCATTACGGCACAGTTAAAAATCGATTTGAAATCAGAGATAGACTGGATCGACAGTGATGTGTGTGGCTAATCGTGGGTGACACCACTAAATTAGAAAATTCATGTCAACCGGCACTAGACTGATTTTCTTATTGTTTTGGTACCCTGTGTCCGTATTTGGATCCTCGGGATTTTCATGACAATCGAGAGTCGCCAATGAGTCGAGTGGGTTCATAGTGGCTCGAAGAAAATCGACCACGAGTCAATTGCACTTAAAAATATTTGAAAGTTACCTGGTAACCTAGGTTATGCTAAAAACGCGTCGAATAGAAATTAACCGCCAATTCGAGTCTGATTTCAGAAATTGAAGATTCTGTCACGTCACAATAAATTCTAGGAGTATCGACTCAGTCTTAGAAGATTTTTCTGACACCTGACACTTTTTGGGAAAAAGTCGTCGCCGGACCCTTTTTGTGCAATTGAAGCTGGAGATTTAATTTTGGTTACAAATTTGAGATGTAAAGTGGACTCAAAGATGAGGAAAAATATTGAGATGGTCTATGGATGACCAATTGAAATTATTGAGGCCAATTGTGACTAAATCAAGTGAGTGTGATGGTCCAATTGGAAGAGGTGGTCTTCAAATTCGTGTAACACCCCCAAAGCCACAACCTTTGGACCACTTTGTCTTCTAGAAGGGAGTGTTTTGATGGCTTATTGAAGGCCAAGTATTCTTACATGGCCAAGAGTGATTTTGGAAGATATTTTGTGAAATATCAAGCCAAGTGGAGCCCCCTCACTTCTCATCTCTCCTATCTCTTCCCTCACCTCTATCCTCTCCAACTCTCTCACCTCCATACCATCCAAGACCCTTATCTCTTCATTTTCGAAGCCCTCAAGCCAACAAGAAGACCAGCAGAAGGAGCTACAGTCGTCGCACGCCTCCACCCGCACCACTGCCGGTTTCTGCTCCAGCCGACCTTTCGTCAAAGATTCGAGTCAAAAGTGGTCTTCTCGGATGAACCAGCGAACAAGCCACATATTTCCGTTAAGAGGACATCCATACCGTTCCAACAAGCCCAAAATCACCCCAAACGGAGCCGTCTTTCGTTCCGTACGGCTGCCGGAGTCCGCTGCTCGCCGGACCGTCTGGAACCGCCTGGTTCCGCCTGTTTCGCCTGTTTCGCGGTTTTCAGCCATTTTCTCCCCATTTCTACTCTACCTACACCCATACCAACCTCCAATAAGATTTCCTTGACCCCCGAGAGCCACCGGTTGCCAACCACCCGCTCGTTGGAGCTCCGAGCGGCCGTTTTCGCCGTTGAAGTTCTTTGGTTTCTTCTCTGCAATTCAGCCCGAACGAAGCAGAAGACAGCAAGGTTTTGGAGACTTCGTGGCCCATTTTCAAGCCCTTCCCGACCTTCGTTGGTGTCGCCGCTTCGAGGTTTATCGACCGCCTTGGCGTCGTGGTCGCCGTGAACTCACCGACGCGCAAAACCGGTGAGTTTATCCTCTAAATCTTGCTTAGTAAGTTAATCATGCTTAAAAGATGTTTAGATTAGTCTAATTAGGTTTATGTGGTTAGATTAGATTATTTTAATGTAAATTAGATTAGTTGTATGATTAGTTTAATGGGTGTTTAATTAGGGCTAATTGTATGATTAAATTAGTGTAATCTTGTTTAAGCCCTAATTAATTATTTCGAATTTTATAAATATTATTTTATTAAATTATGTTATTATAATATATTATTTAATTATTTAATTTTCGGAATTAAATTTAATTATTTAATAATTTCAAAAATTTTGCCGGGATGGCCGGTCGTTAGAATTTCGCACTAATCACACCAGTGCGGTCAGTTTGTATCAATTGTATGCATAATTGCGAAATTGAGTGAAAATGATGATTGTGGTTAATAATTTCAAAAGTGTGGAATTGAGTGAAATTGGAGAAGTTTTGGTATTTAACTTGAAAATACCCAGTGTTGGCTTTTGGCACCGTAATTGGTTTGTAGGACCAGTTTGAATAGTTGGATGTTATTGGATTGTATATCCAGTTCTATGGTTTAAATATATGTACAGCTTTGGCAAGAAATGGGTTTATATATGGGTCAGCTTGTGTGAGCACTGTATGTCAGCTTGTGAGAGCAATGATCGTTTATCAGCTTGTGAGAGCAACGATCCATATATCAGCTTGTGCAAGCTATCATTTATGTATATATCAGCTTGTGCGAGCTACCATCTATATCAACTTGTGAGAGCATTGCATCCATTTCAGCTTGTGTGAGCCATGATTGTATTAATGGATGAATAGATGGTATGAATGGATAGACGTATGAATTGTACTAACGTGTAGGAATGGATTGAGACGAGGTAAGTCCTCAATCCTCTTTGTGTGACTAGAACGCCTTGGGGCTTATTTTCTTCCCAATTGAGTTTTAGAGGGTAGGACTCGTTGAGACATTGTCTCACCCCGTTGTGGGATAACAATTTCAAGTCCCTAGATGGCAGATCCTCTGGAGCTTTTTGGTAGACCAGTGAGGGTCGCTAAGAGGATTTTTGACTTCGTCGATCCTGACTGAAGAGCTGGCGAATGGACCTATCTGGCTGATCTTAGGACAGCCTAGTTTTTTAGGACAGATCTTTTATAGATCTTGTTGTTAATAGCTTAGTCCTGTAACTGAACTGGTTTGACATGTATAAATGTGTGTGGTTTGAATTTGAAAATGTGATCCTTCTTTTCTATCCCAATTGAGTTTTGTTTGGGGATTATTTATCCGCTTCCGCATGTGCAATTAAATGAATGGGTCGGCGACGTGTCTTGGGAAGTCGCATTTCTATCGACCGCAGTGGGATGTGCGCATGCTCGAGGTTCGGGGCGTGACAGTGGTGGTTGGGCATAATTTGAGGGTGGACATATTGATAACACATTTGATGGAATGTTCGGTCTTCGTCTCCATGGACTTGTCAATCCTCACGTAATTGACGGGGTATCAATTGACTAGATAGATCCATCATTATTTGGGAAATAGCGTGGTGGTTGGGCATAATTTGAGGGTGGACATATTGATAACACATTTGATGGAATGTTCAGTCTTCGTCTCCATGGACTTATCAATCCTCACGTAATTGACGGGTATCAATTGACTAGATAAGTCCATCATTATTTGGGAAATAGCGTGGTGGTTGGGCATAATTTGAGGGTGGACATATTGATAACACATTTGATGGAATGTTCAGTCTTAGTCTCCATGGACCTGTCAATCCTCACGTAATTGACGGGGTATCAATTGACTAGATAAGTCCATCATTATTTGGGAAATAGCGTGGTGGTTGGGCATAATTTGAGGGTGGACATGTTGATAACACATTTGATGGAATGTTCGGTCTTCGTCTCCATGGACTTGTCAATCCTCACGTAATTGACGGGGTATCAATTGACTAGATAAGTCCATCATTATTTGGGAAATAGCGTGGTGATTGGGCATAATTTGAGGGTGGACATATTGATAACACATTTGATGGAATGTTCGGTCTTTGTCTCCATGGACCTGTCGATCCTCACGTAATTGACGGGTATCAATTGACTAGATAAGTCCATCATTATTTGGGAAATAGCGTGGTGGTTGGGCATAATTTGAGGGTGGACATATTGATAACACATTTGATGGAATGTTTGGTCTTCGTCTCCATGGACTTGTCAATCCTCACGTAATTGACGGGGTATCAATTGACTAAATAAGTCCATCATTATCATAAAAGTCTTATATTTATTGTAATCGTGCTAATTTATGTTAGGGAAATCCCTTATGATGTTTTGAAGATGACAAAATAAATTAAAGGCTACTAACATGTTTGATGGTTGAGTAATAGACTATGCAGATGATAGAACATGTAAAGAATATTGTCGAGTCTGAAGACGGCCAGAAGACTGAATGTAACACATGTCCAACGTATATTCTGAAGATTTCCAAACTTCTGTGTCAAAGTTTGAAGACTGCCAGACTTTAGTGTCAAAGTCTGTTCTACATCAGAAGTCTGCCTACTCTGACAAATTCCAAATTGAACGTGCTTGGAAGAACCAGAAGACAAACTCTATGTTGAAGCCGAACTGGGTACAGACCTTAAAGCTACATTTGTTCAGAAGCAGAATATGTTCAGACTCAGATTGTAAAGTCTATTGCTCTAAGACTTTACATCCAAATTTGACAAAACGTAACACAAGCCCCGAATATATAACGGCTAGTGATTTGGTTTGGATTTTACATCAAGATTGATTTGATTGATTTAATCTAATTGATTGACAATTGGATTTTAAGGACAAGAACTTTCTATACGAAGAAACTTTACTTACGGAAACCAAGATTCTGTTTGTATGGGCGATCGGAATCAATTTGGGATTCTACTTCTGTCACTCAACGGCTACCAAATCTTCTAAATATAGATTTGTCCAATGGGTAGATTGGAAGACGATCCTCGAGATGCTGTCCAACGGCTAGTTTGGAAGTGCATGAGTATTTAAGGAGATGAAGAACCGATGAGTAAGAAAGAGACGGAGCGTAGAATTTATAATTCCAAAGTCTAAGCAACTTCGATCATATACTTGTCTCTTGTGAGCTTAAACGTTTGTGATCGCGAGAGAAATACCAAAAGAGTGACTTAGTGAGATAGTGTGATCTACTACTAAGTGTTTGCACTCAAAGTTGCAATCTCTTGTTGATTGCATAGTGGAATCCAGCGAAAGGTTATTAGCGTGGGAGAGTGGACGTAGGCTTGATTTAAGCCGAACTATTATAAATTCTATGTTCTTATTCTCTTCCCTGAACTTTATTTTATTCCGCATATATTTGCCAATGTTTCGTTTAAACACCTATTCACCCCCCTCTATGTGTTGTTACTAGTCCTTACAATTTAATCATAAACATTTCTTTTTCTTTTTTTTTTTTTAACAATTCAGTCATAATTTTTTTTTTGCATTTGTACTAGTTCAGTGCATTCGGCCAATTTGGGCCTGTCGGCGTTGACGTATACGCCGATTAGCACAAATCGTCTGGCCAACGCTAATGTGACAATTTTTAAATAATATTTTATTTCTCTTGGAATTTTTATTTTTATTTTTTTTCATTTTGTTCCTACTCTTCTTTGTCTTTTTCCCATAGTGGCCAAGGAGGGTCACGAATCCCTTGCTAACCATTAGGCAAAGGCAGCCTTGCCATGGCCTCACCGGCCGTGAGCGAAAATGGTCTCGCCTGTGATTGGGGAGGCCATGGCCACCTTTGAACAGGCTGGCAAGGCTACCCTTGCCTATGGCTCCCAAGCCTTCATGAGGCACCTCATGGTCCTCTCCCCCTCCCCCTCTCTCTCTATGTGTACCAATGGTTGTTGGTCTTGATTGAGCCTTGCTGCCACACTTCAATTTTGATTTGAGGCATTCGTGTAAAGGCTTGGAGGCTGCGGCTGAAGGGGTGGCCATGGCCTTGCAGCCGCGGAGGAGGCCACCTTTGCCCGCGATCGGCAAGGCCATGGTGAGCCTAGCCTCACCCAGATCTAGGCCAAGCTGCCTCACCTGCAGTCCCCGAGCCTCGCCTAGTGGCCAGCGAGCCTCACCACACCAGCCACTATATAGAAAAGAAAAGAAGAGTTTGAAGAAAATGAAAATAAATAAATAAACTAATTAAAAGATTCAAAAAAATAAAAGGTAGAAATGTTTAGTACTCAATCAGTATAATTAAAATATTTAGGACTGAATTGGTAGAAACACAATAGATATATGACTTTTTAGGTAATTTACCCAGATTTAATGCAAATTGTTAATACATTTGGCATTTCTATAACCTCAATTAAGAGGGCACCAAATAATATTTTCGGTGGTCTAATTTTTTTATTTGTTAAAAAATGATCAGGTCTAATTAAGTGTATCTGATCAAGTCAAATTCAAATATATATGTTTTCCCCTATATTTGATGTTTTATCTCATGGAGCGTTCGCGTCGAAATTGCAACTACCAGCTCTAAGAATGGGATAGGACGAGGCCTTTTGACCATAATTAACGCGGGGATTGGGACTAGGCGCCCCTTATTCCCTCCATCCTAGGGCTAGGGGTGAGCTCAACTAGCAAGTAATTGGATTAAAAGTTAATTAAAAAAGAACGATGCGATAATACATTAGGAGATAATTTGAATGGGAAATACAAGTGTGAGGACTCAAAACAAGCTTGTGGGTTTCATTCAATTGACCAATGGAAACTTCACAAATTATTTGATAAAGAGGATTTAATGCATATTCATAGTACATTTAGCATTTCTTTAACCTCAATCAAGAAGGCACCATATAATATTTTCAGAAGTTATCATCAAATTTTTAATCGCAACCAAAAATAAATATATTACTCATAGATATAATATTTTTGGAACGCGCTTTCCTACAAACATGAGTTAAAAAAATTGAGATTGCATCAGGCTTGACTACTTGAGCTTGATGTTTCAGCTTTTGGTGCCTGACTTATAATTGACTTGGACTTTATGTAAGATGCAGATTATGCAACCCCAATATCACCATACCAAGAACAAGAACATACATAATTGAGTAGAAGAATTAACGCACCTGTTTTGGGATCCATCGATCTTGAAGCGGAAGCAGAAACACAGTGTTTCTTACGCAAGTCCTTCTCCTCTATTGCCCTCCGTATCACTGGCTCAATGAGACGGCCCCCTCACCCCTTAGTGTTAGGTTAACGCCCCTTATGTGAGGATACGTGTGAAAAATTAGGGTTAGAGGAGAGACTTAGCGCTATTTATAGAGTTTTCAGCTAGGCCCCCTCATTACGGGCCAGGCTCAACTCGGCCCACACTAGCCAGCCCATATTAAACTAATTAAGAAACCTACTATCTTACCTTAGACCAATCCCCGTAAAACAGAAACCGTTAAACGGTAAATTACAATATCAATTAATGTAGTCCATATTAAAAAAACTTTTACATTCTCCCACTTGGACTATATTAATTGAAATCGTACTGTATGTGCGTACATTGGTCTAGAGATAATTCTTAATAGTCAATCCTATCACATAAAGTTTTAAACACAGAATCATGGCGGTAACTGCATGTATACACACAGAGCCTTCCATGGTCACGAATGTTCTCAACTCTATTGATATGGATCCAATATGGTAGTGTGTCAAATGGACAACATCTCTCATAGAGAGATCCCATTTGTCAGTCACAATTCTCTTACCTTAAGCGTCACAAAAAATCGTGCCACTAGAGAATGTCCTTATGGTTCCATGAACCCAACATATGTCTTGTCTTTATGGTTAACCTCTCTTTATGTATATAACAAGACATATGGACAATGCTAATATCCGGATGCCCCTAGCCTTCACTCAAGATTTAAGTAACATCTTGAGACTTTTAACAATATATATATTCAACATAATAACAAACCATTCAAAAATATTTTATTGAATGCAAAAGTTGACATATATATATATATATATATCGGAATGTTACTAAATTTGTAACAAAAACATATGTAAACTTTATTCAAAGAAAAGATAAAAACAGCTCCCACTAAATAACAGCATCCCAAGATGCTCCTAAGCCCATGCTAATGACATGTCGCTCAAATATACATGGACGTAGGCCTTTAGTTAGTGGATCTGCAACCATATCATCTGTTGGAATATAATCTACTGCAACGTCACCATTATGTACTGATTCTTTTATAGTAAAAAACTTGACCTCCATGTGTTTAGACCCCTTGAGACTTCTGTTGTTATTAATAAACAACACTGCAGAGTTATTGTCACAATGCAGCTGTATGGGCCTATCCACAAAATCATAAACTGATAACTCCCTAATGAGGTTCCGGAGCCAAATAGCTTGTGTAGCAGCTATAAAGCATGCTACAAACTCCGCTTGCATGGTAGAAGAAGATATGGACTTCTGTTTCTCGCTCTTCCATGATACCGCACCTCCCCGCCAACATAAATATGTATCCAAAGGTTGACTTCTTATCATCTTGACAACTAGCAAAATCTGCATCTGAATACCCCACTAGCTGCAAGTCTGAAACATGTCTGTAAATCAGCATATAATCTCTTGTTCTCTTTAAGTACCTTAAAACCTTCTTGGCAGCAACCTAGTGATCATGACCTGGATTTGACTGATATCTGCCTAGAAGCCCTGTTGCAAAAGCAATATCTGGCCTAGTGCAAACTTGAGCATACATAATACTACCAAGTGCACTAGCATAAGGTACATCCTTCATTTGAGCTTTCTCAAAATCTGAATTAGGGCATTGTAAAAGACTCAATTTATCACCTTTAATAACAGGAGCAATTCCTGGTTTGCAATGCTGCATATTGAATCTTTCTAAAATGTGATCAATATATGCCCTCTGAGACAAACTTAATGAACGGCGAGAGCGATCCCTATCGATCTCAATGCCAAGAACAAAAGATGCCTCACCAAGGTCTTTCATGTCAAAATTTTTCGATAACATCCGCTTTGTCTCATGCAATAAACCAATGTCAGTACTAGCAAGCAAGATATCATCCACATAAAGTATGAGAAAAATATATTTCCTCCCACTGACCTTGGTGTATATACACTGATCTACTTTGTTCTCAATAAAACCCAATGAAGTGACAATGCTATGAAACTTCAAATACCACTGTCTAGAAGCTTGTTTAAGGCCATAAATAGACTTTTTCAATCTACAAACAAGCTTACCTGAGTCATCTGCTGCAAAACCTTCAGGCTGCACCATATAAACCTCCTTATTAAGGTCTCCATTTAAAAAGCAGTCTTAACATCCATCTGGTGTAACTCCATATCAAAATGAGCTACTAATGCCAATATCACTCTAAAGGAATCTTTAGAAGAAACAGGAGAAAATGTTGCTTCATAATCTATTCCTTCTCTTTGAGTGAAACCCTTAGCTACCAGTCTGGCTTTCAATTTTTCAATCTTCCATTTGGAATCTCTTTTAGTCTTGTATACCCATTTGCAGCCAATAGGTTTACAACCTTCAGGCAATTCAACAAGCTCCCAAACACCATTGTGTTTTATAGATTGCATCTCATCATTCATCGCATCTAACCACAAATCTGATTGAGGAGATGAGATGGCATCCGTATAAGTCACTGGATCAACAACACAACCAATATCATAATCATGCTCTCCTAGGTAGACTAGATAATCTGGTGGTATAGCAGAACGTCTTTCCCTAGTTGATCTTCTGAGTGGAGCTACTTCATCCTCATTCTGAATCTGAGGAACTTGTGGAATTTCTTCATGAACTATCTCAACAGTAGGATCCTGGGCCACAACAGGCTCATTTTATGGCATAGGAGGCTCCACAATTGTCTGCACAGGATGAGACAATGATCCAGTAATCCCCACCATACTATCATCTTCAATCGTTCGTGAGCAACTACCATTTTCAGCTACATCAAATTCTAGAAATTTTGCAGTCTGAGATTCCACAATTCTTGTACCTCCATTAGGGTTATAAAACATATACCCCTTTGAATGATCTGGGTAAGATACAAAGTAACATCGAGTAGTTTTGGGATCCAACTTACTCAATGTCGGATTGTATAACTTCACCTCTGCAGGACATCCCCAAACTCTAAAGTGATTCAAGCTAGGTTTACATCCAGTCCATAACTCAAAAGGAGTCAATGGAACTGATTTAGTAGGAACACGATTTAGTATATCAAGGGCTGTTTTCAATGCTTCACCCCATAGAAAATCGGGTAAATTTGTCCTACTAATCATACTTCTCATCATGTCCATAAGAGTGCGATTCCGCCTTTTAGCCACACCATTTTGTTCAGGACTTCTGGGTATAGTAAACTGACCTATTATCCCAGAATATTCTAAGTATTTAGCAAATGGCCCTTTAAATTGTCTAGCATCACTGTGCCTACCAAAATACTCACCACCACGATCAGATCTGACAATCTTAATAACTTTTCCCAACTGTTTCTCCACTTCAGTCCGAAAAATCTTGAATTTATCAAGAGACTCAGACTTTTCTTTAATCAAGTATAAGTATCCATATCGGGAAAAGTCATCAATAAATGTGATGAAATAAAAATTTCTGCATACGGTAGCCGTGTACGGTCCACTAATATCAGTGTGAATAATCTCCAACAAATCAAAACTTCGTACGGTGGATTTCTTCTTTATCTTAGTCATCTTACCTCTACAACAGTCCACACAAGTCTCTAGATCACTTTTAAGAGTAGGCAGGATGTCAGCCTTTATTAGCCTTTCTACTCTTTCTTTGGAGATGTGACCAAGACGTTTATGCCACAATGCATAAGACTGTTTCTTAGGTAGAGGTCTTTTGGAAACAACATTTTAGTTGAATAAGCAACGTACATGTCGTTGGGAGATAAGCTCAATCGATATAATCCATTGGATAAATTGCAACACCCAATCTTATTTGAATCATAAAACATGGAAATAGTATTACTCTTTATCTCAAAAGAGTATCCACACATGTCCAAACAAGACACTGAAACTAAATTCCGCCTAAAAGAAGGTACGTAAAAAGTGTTCCTCAACATCATCCTAAAACCAGAATCTAAAATCAAAATGACATCTCCCACGAACTCGATGTCAACTCTAATGTTGTTTGCCACAAAGTAAGCTTTGATTCATCCCGATTTGGTGTCCTTCGGTTTATGAATCCCTGTATGGTAAACGCAACATGATTAGTTGCACCACTATCTAGCCACCAAGAATTGGTTGGGGTTTAAGATAGATTGGATTCACAAACAAACGCCAAAGAATTATTACCTTTAGGCTCATTCTTAATTCTCTTGGACAACCAAGCTTTAAACTTATTGCATCGTTTCTTCACATGTCCTCTTTCTCTACAAAAGTAGCAAAGAACACCATAATTCTTGGTGAATGCTTTCTTAGGACCCAGAGTGTTAGAAGGACCTGCACCTTCAGAATTTCCTTTGTAGTTGGAAGGACCAGCAACTTCAGAATTGCTTTTGTGGGTATAGTTCTTCAACTTCTTACCCTTGTCACTAGCTGAACTAGAAGCATAAAGAGCAATGTGCCCTTTATCTTTCTTCAACTTCTCTTCCTCTGCCACCAACCTAGCAATCAGGTCATTAACAGACCAGGTTTCATCTTGGGAACTATAATTGGTCTTAATAATCTCAAAGTCAGGAGGAAGAGTATTTAGAGCTTGATGGACGATACAAGCAGTAGGAATTTCAACATTAAGAGCTTGAAGCTTTGTCTGCAAATCAACCATCCTCTTAACATAATCTCTAACTCCACCAGAACTATCATACTTCATGGTAAAAAGTGTTTGCAGATGTGTCCCTATCTCTGCATTAGGCGACACACGATTTCTAGCCATTAAAGCTTCCATCATTTGCCTAGCATTGCAGTCTGCAGGCAAACCACTTTTCAAGTGTTCCCGAATGGAACGCTTCATGGACAACAAGCAAATTCTATTGCTCTTTTCCCATGCAGCAAAATTTGCTTTCTGAGCCTCTGTACTCTCAGCAGTTAGATCTACCGGCCGATCAGCAGTAAGAGCCATATGAACATCTGCCATCTCCATGGCAAACATAAAATCCTCTCTCCATTTCTTAAAATTTGAACCAGCAAGAACCTCAATAGTGACGGAGTTACCATTTACAGAATAAGTGACTGAAATACAAGCAATATATATAATTAGCATCATGTGAGCATTGTGTAACTTGACTCACAAGTACACATCCAGAGAGTTACATGCAAAATCACATAATCACCTTTGGGCAGAATACATGACAAGCGGTTGTACACTCCCCACATGATAGTGGTTATAAGAATATATTCCAATCTTCATGAATTCATCACCTTTGGGCATATGAACCACTATGATCAGTCAATCCTCCACCACATAATCATGTATCCCTCCATGAACTAATACATAATCACCTCCTTTGGGAGTATGACTACACATTAGACCAGGAGACATCCCAATCAATATACAAGACCGAAATTTTTCAAACCCAATTAAGTGTGCCACTTTGGCGGTCACAACTCAATTGAATTATTGAAACTCTCTCATACCAGGGATATAAAATTCACATCTCACATAAACCATACATATGTGATTTTAATTTTAGTGACAGGGCGATAAATCACTAAAATCACATATCATGCTAATTACATTGCTTCATAAAAATAAATTTTATTGTAAAATATTGATGAACAACACTCACAAAGATCATGTTATAACATACCAGTAACTCAGCACTTGTATTTCCAAAATCACAGAAAAAATACAAGCAAAATACGCGAAAAAATACACTAAAAAGCATGTATTTAGGGTTCCGTATGCATTTTTACATCCATAAAATCATCAAAAAATTAATATAAACATACCACGACATAGGAAATCATCATACGAGTCCAATGCCACCAGCCATGCACGGATCAGAGACTCCACGCGCTCGCACGCGCCGCCTGAGTGCGTGGCGTGTGGAGCCCATGCGCGGGTCGTCAAAGGGCCGGTCAAACCGGTCCAACCGGTGGCGGTCCGATCAGTTCTCGGTCTGACCTTCCGGTCCAGCCGCCCGGTCCGACCGGTTGGCCAGTCCAGTCAACGGTTGACCGGGTCGGGTCGGGTCAACGGGTCGGGCCGGGCCGGGTCGGGTCGGGTCGGTCGCCATCCGGGTCGGGTCGGTCGGTTCGGGTCCAACGCTGATGTCAGCGTGACGTCAGCAGGTCGGATCCCAGCATGACGTCAGAGGGTCGGCGCACGGATCAAATCCGAATCCGAATCCGGATCCGACGTGCTGACGTCACGCTGACATCAGCGCTCGCGTGCGCCGCACGCGCGTCTAGCGCCCCACGCGTGGGAGCGCGTGAGGGCGCGTGAGCGCACGTCCTCGATGCCCAGCGGTGCATGGCTGCGCGTGGGGGCGCGTGGGGCCTCCCTCGGTGATGCGCCGCCCACGGTCTTGATTGTCTCGTCGAGCCCAGTAAGAATATGTGATTTAATTTTACTTTTACAGTGTTTAAAAAATTCGAAAATCACAAATTATGGCAAAATTCAATGCGTTCAAGTTCTAGGGTTATGGAGGCTCTGATACCACATGTAAGATGCAGATTATGCAATCCCAATATCACCATACCAAGAACAAGAACATACATAATTGAGCAGAAGAATTAACGCACCTGTTTTGGGATCCATCGATCTTGAAGCGGAAGTAGAAACACAGTGTTCCTTACGCAAGTCCTTCTCCTCTATTGCCCTACATATCACTAGCTCAATGAGACGGCCCCCTCATCCCTTAGCGTTAGGTTAACGCCCCTTATGTGAGGATACGTGTGAAAAATTAGGGTTAGAGGAGAGACTTAGCGCTATTTATAGAGTTTCCAGCTAGGCCCCCTCATTACGGGCCAGGCTCAATTCGGCCCACACTAGCCAGCCCATATTAAACTAATTAAGAAGCCTACTATCTCACCTTAGACCAATCCCCGTAAAATGGAAACCGTTAAACGGTAAATTACAATATCAATTAATGTAGTCCATATTAAGAAAACTTTTACACTTTAAACCAATTTCGTGTGAAAAGCCAAAAGAAACAATCGAAAGCAAGGGAGAAAACTTTTACCAAAGACATGACAGATGTAAAAGGAATTTTGTGGAACGAGAGAAAAGAGTTACAAATTAATTTCAACTTTTAATTAGTCTCATGTTCATATAAATAATCGACGGAGGCACTTTTTGTCAAGGATATGAAAGCTTCATTCGTACTCGATCCTCTTGTGATTGACGGTGAATTATAAGGCACCAAGTTGTTCATTCTTCAGCCTTTGGTCTTCGTCTCCATGGACTTCATAGAATACGAGGCACCAATATTGATATTGCTTTTTCTCCCCTCAACTTTATAAAGGAGTGTCCTATTTGGACAATGCTATCTTATAGATTAGTATTGATATACCAAACCACATGGCAGATCAAAAGAGAATAATAAGCCATATTCGATAATTAATGACAATATGCCATGTCACTTATTACACCAAATTTATGAAACATTCTTAGTGTTTTTGACATTTCTCTTTCTTTTTTTGGTTGTAAACGTGAAAACTAGTGAGACGTTGATAAATGAATGACACCACTACATGTACTAAGACTAAGACTTTACTCGAATGTTCTAAATGAAATGGTGTGTAGTGCGGTATGCACCCATGTCACCAAATAAGTGTGGAAACAGCATTACTATGGAGTTTGTGAAAAGGAGAAAAGAGATAAATTGAGCAAGATCAATTTAAGGAAATTTACTTTCTCAAAATTACACAAAGTGCTCTCACGCATTACTGGGAGCCTCCATTCAAATTTGACTAACAATCATTGAAGCAATTCAATGATGCATATAGCACTTTGCCTTTACAAGATTCAAGAAATAACTCCCCGGGGTGGGACTTTGTCCCAAGTGACACTTAGTTCTAGAGCTGAGGAAAAAAAAAGATCTAAGCAATGAGTTGCCTTAGATCAGATGGCCAACATTTTCATGTTCAAAGAGGTCCCGACATGAGATTTAGGACTCCTCCTATCCTTCTTTGTTATTACTCCCAACTTTATTATGGTGTTTCCTATTAGACAATGCTATGCTATATATTAATATTAGTATACTAAACCGAATAGCAAACTCTGAGTGGACTATAAGTCATATTCGATAACTAATAACAATATGTCACGTCAAATTCATTAAACAATCTTACCATCTGACTTTTTTTTCTTATTTTTATCGTATAATTGAGAGCAAGCAAGACTTTAAAATAAGAGTAACAAACATTAACTGAGACTTTACTAGAGTTTCTCGGTAAATGAAATGGGACACTATGTGCTGTGCGGCATGTCGTCAAATAAGAGTGGAATCAGCGTTAGTTTGTAAAATGGGGAAAAGTGATAAATGGGGCAACTTCAATTAAAGGAAATTTTGTGGCAAAAAAATTAAACGAAATTTTGTCAGCACTCTAATATTCCGTGCAATCTGTAATATGCTTTGTTGGCTATACTTCTTGGCTATACTGGTAATGAAAATGCCTGTATTACCCTTAACATCAGCAATATGAGGGGAGGTGACGTTTGAATAAAAGGCAAAGTCGGAAGAAGGGAAATATTCCCAAACCTCCGCTCTGTTCTCCTTGATTTCTTACAAATCTTTCTCTTCTAGGTCTAGTGACATTGGAAGGATAAAAATGCAATTTTGATCATATAAGATGAGTTGGTTCAACAAGTCTGCTCTCTATTTGTTATTCAAATCCTACATATGAGAAAGCTTTTTCAAGGCCATAAAGCCTTTGGATGAAGGCTAATGATATTTTGGAGGCCATCAAGTAGTTTCATTTAAGGACTAAAAGAGAAAAGGGCATGCGTGCTGGGGGAACATACATGTCCCGAATTTCATTAGTCTTCCTCTTATTTTATGGTTATATTGGCTGTTAGCTTATTCCATTTCTCTCTTTTTTATTTTTCCTATGGGGGTAATTGTCGTTAGTTACATGCCTCTTCTGTTGAAATAAGTAACATGCCCTATCCTGTTTCTCTTCCCAATCATTACTAAATTCATGGGAAATATGAGGTACCGGTTGTTAAATTATTGCTTGAGTTTAAACTAGGTACAAGACTCAACTCATTTAAAGGATTTTGATTTGTTCAAAATATGGCGTGTTCCCTTTTAATCAGTATCAAATTTTGATTTGGTTGGCGATGCTACTTAATTATTATATGTATTGAAGGTTTGGTTCTGTTGAAGATAAATATCCAAGTTTAACAGACGGAGCAAACGTTAGTCGGACTCCATTCAAGGAGTACAATTTTAGGCCTTATCTAATATCCTGAAGAAGACGTACTGCTGAAATCTCTATTTTATATACCCGCACAAGAGGACTCTCTCTTTAGCCAAGAGAAAAAGGGGACGTGCCGGTGACGCTTGTGGAATCGTCGACGGAATCGATACGAAGTTGTTGTGTATGACTAAGTGGAACCTATAATTTGGGAAAGTACTGCAAAAGCTCTAGAAATCTTTATTGTTGGGACAATGTAATACAAGCCCGATACTTTCATTTGGAGAATAGAAAAACAAAAAAAAGAGTTTAAGTTTGAGCCCATTAACAAATTCCGGTGGATGATGACAACTTTTATTCATTTCATCGGCAAATCTTGGTTTTGACATTCATCAATAGAACTGCTCATGTTAAAAAACGAATAATCACTGACTTCGTCCTTCCTATTTTAACATTATACAATCTGTTTCAATGAAATTGTTTAATGGAAAATAATTGACAATATTGTATTTTTATTTTATTTTTGTCTGGTATATGTAGATGAGAAAATCTTGATAAATTTATTTTCTATTTTCTTGTTTATTTAGGGTCAAAGTTGGGACGTCACAACCCAGCATTAGTCATCGCTGAGCCACGTTCATCCGCATACAGGCCAATTTCGAGGTGGAAGTAAATAATTTACTTCCTATTTCTAAGAAAAAAATTATTCTCCTTACACTAGAAGTTTTGATTTCTTCTGTAACAAGTCACAAAATCCGAGCTTTGCATAGGCATACCTAGATGTAAATGTTTTATCTGCATATGTTGATATTTTTACATGTTATTTTTATCCATGTTAAATATATAAACTTCATCGCTTAAGATCTCGAGAATGCCGGCACTTATGTTATTTCTATATATGTGCTGGACCTATATCGATGCATAAATACTTAAAAAGCACTTACCACCGTTTAACCCTAGCTTCCAAGGGGGAATTTGAGTCTAGTTCTTCCCTATATAACTCAGCAACCCATGCCTATATCAAGCGCAATATTGCAAGCAATTCTCCATGAAAACGAGCTTGAATGAAAGTTGGAACTGCCGATTCTTCCCTCGATCGATGTACTAACTCTTCATACCCCTTTATTCTTCAATTTCCTCAGACCAGACGCATCAACTTGCTGCATAAACATGACAAAATTCCCGTCTTGCTCGTCTCCACCACAGCACGGAGACTCAAATAAGATTAGCCAACTTAATGAGTCATTATATCCACTTAACTATCCAAAGTGTCCACTGTAGACTTTAAAACCAAAAAGCCAAGATACAACGGACTAACACCTTTTCATGCACGGCTTTTGGTCCCACTTTCTAGAAATCGAAGAAACCATGTAAAATGATATTTGAGGTGAAAAACCTGACAATTGATCTATTTTTGATACATTGTCCAAAAAAAAAAAAAAAATCTATGTTTTATACGAAAGCTAGGATTCAACCAGCCTGGACCTTTATTTCGGCCTATACCGAGCCTGACATGGACTTGTCGATGCTCACGTAATTGATGGGGTACTAAAAGACTTGTCTCTTCATTTTTATTTTATTTTTTTGGTTGGGATATCGTCGGCTGCTTAAACGACGCACCTAATGGAATATTCAGTCTTTCATATGGACCTTTCGCTTTTGTAATATATTTATTTTAACATGCGAAATCATATGGCATAAAATAAGTGAAGATAAGCCATACACAATAATTAATAATAGTATGCCACATCAGCTATGATACCAAATTTATAAAATAATCTTAGTGTGTTTACAATATTAATAACAATATTCATTTATACTACCACACTCTGAACCCTGTGTAGAGCGTACGTTCTTTGAAACCTTAGAGTACGTACATATTTTTTCAAGATAGATGAGGTAAAATTGAGGACCACAGAAAATTCGGATAAGTCTACAGTACTTCCCATTGTGGAATCAGTTGATAATTGAATTTTGCACGGGATCAAGGTGTTAAATGCAGCTAAGACTGAAAGTTGGGATCACAAGAAGAGATGGGGAAACAACTGTTTCTTATTCTTAACTCTGCTCTCTTGTGGTGGTGGAGCTCAATCACAATCTCCAGAGCATACTCGCAAAACCAAACGGATCGGCTCGCGTTAGCCTCCTTCAAAAACGCAATACACAAAGACCCATTTAGAATCTTGAGCTCTTGGAATGATTCTACTCATCATTGTGAGTGGCAAGGTGTTTCGTGCAGCAAAAGACATCCTGGGCGGGTCACATCTTTGGTCCTGAGATCACAAGGCTTGGAAGGCTTCCTATCTCCTCATGTTGGTAACCTCTCTTTTCTGAGGGTCATAATTCTGCAGAACAACAGCTTTCATGGTGAAATCTCACCACAGATTGGCAACCTGTTTCGGTTACGTATTCTTGTTCTTAGTAACAACTCATTTGGTGGGCCGATACCCTCTAATCTTTCCTGCTGCTTGAACCTCGAGACCCTGAATCTCATAGATAATAAACTTGTGGGGGGAATTCATTCTGATCTTGGTTCTTTAACAAGACTTAAAGTCTTGGGCTTGTATGGGAACAATCTTATAGGTCCTATTCCACGTTCGATTGGAAACCTCTCGCTGCTACAACAGCTCTCCCTAGGAAAAAATGGATTAAGTGGAGAAATACCTAAGGAATTGTCCAAACTTAAGAGATTGATACTTTTCCAACTATCTCTCAACAAACTAACTGGTGAGATTCCAACAGGGATTTTTAACGACTCTGACATTCTTGCGTTCGATGTTAGTTATAACCAGTTGTGCGGAAGCTTTCTCAATGAAGTCGGCACCACTTCTCCTTCTCTCTATATCCTTCAGGCCGGCACTAACTTGTTCACTGGGACGATTTCGTCAGCGCTAACGAATGCCACCGGTCTTAAGAAACTTTTCCTTTACAACAACAGTTTCCATGGGCCAATACCGAAAAATCTGGGGAGGCTAAAGGGCCTTCAAGTATTTTCATTGGCTAAAAACTACATGCGGGATGACTTGAGTTTTATTTCTTCATTAGTTAATTGTTCCAACTTAGAAATTCTTGAGATGCAGTGGAACTTGATTCACGGATCGTTGCCGAGATCCTTCTCCAATCTCTCCAGCATTAGGCGAATTCATATGTCAAACAATCAGATCCAAGGATCTATTCCTTCGGGCCTTGGAAATCTCTTCAACTTGTCTTTCTTGAGTTTATGGAATAATTTTCTAAGTGGTCACATTCCTCATGCCATTGGAAGACTTTCCAACTTGGAGCAACTTGTTTTGGACATTAATATGTTTACTGGAGAGATACCGTCTACGATTGGTAACCTTACGTTGTTAAATCTCCTTGGCCTTTCCTCCAACATTTTCCAAGGCTACATGCCACAAAGTCTCGGCAACTGCAAGCAACTAATTGGGCTTGATCTTTCGAACAATAACCTAATTGGCTCAATTCCTATCGAAATTATGGGTCTGTCTTCCTTGTCGATGGTCCTTAATTTAGCAAATAATAATTTAAGTGGATCTCTTCCATTGCAAGTTGGATCTTTAAAGAATCTTGGCACACTAGATCTGTCTTACAACAAATTGAATGGTTTAATTCCGCCATCCATCAGCGGGTGCTTGAGTTTGGAATGGCTTCACTTAGAAGCTAATTCTTTTCATGGTCAAATTCCCCAAGCTTTACGTCCGTTACGGGGTCTAGAAGAGTTGGATCTTTCCAATAATAATTTTTCTGGTCCAATCCCGAGCTTTCTTGTGGAGCTCTCACTGCTCAAGCACTTGAATTTGTCCTTCAATTAACTAGAAGGACCAGTTCCAAAGGGTGGAGTTTTTCTTAATCCAAGTGCCATATCGGTTTCTGGAAATAGACAACTCTGTGGAGGTATTCCGGGTCTGAGGCTTCCTCCTTGCAAATCACCAAGCTCTAACAAGTCTTCTTCAACCAAGGCCATAGTGACATTTGCGGTAGCTGTCAGTTTATTATGTTCAGCTTTGTTGTTCCTGTCCATGTTCTATTACTGCAAAAAGAAGCAGATGACAACCAATGCCTTGACATCGTCATCCTTCGAGCACCAATTCTTGAGGATTTCTTATGAAGATCTCATAAGAGCTACTGGTAGATTCTCCGAGACTAATGTGATTGGTAGAGGTAGATACGGCACGGTTCATAAGGGGATTCTTGATGGTTGTGCGACTATGGCGGTGAAGGTGCTTAATTTAACACAAAGAGGAGCTTCAAGGAGCTTTGTCTCCGAATGTCGAACGCTCAGAATCATTAGACACAGAAACCTAGTAAAGATACTAAGTGTCTGTTCAAGCGTGGACTTTTGTGGAAATGACTTCAAAGCTCTAATATACGAGTTCATGGCTAATGAGAGCTTGGAGGAGTGGCTGCACCCTAAGACTATAGGACAAGATGATGAGCATAGCAAATCGAGAAATCTCAAACTAGTGCAAAGGTTAAACATCGCCATCGACATAGCTACCGCAATAGAATATCTCCACAAGGGTTGCTATCCAGCCATCGTCCATGGAGATCTGAAGCCGAGTAATGTGCTTTTGGACAATGACATGATGGCTCGAGTGGGAGATTTCGGGCTTGCAAGGATCATTTCAATAGTGTCTGCTGAAGCCGTAGGAGTTCAAGACCAAGGGAGTTCAACTTCAACCGCAATCAGAGGATCTATAGGCTATGTGCCTCCTGGTATGAATCTGTCATATTTTCTTGATTAGTTTTGGTTGTTTGTGATAGTAATATGGGTGAGTGTTAAAAGTATTTAATAAACAATGATCATTGATGTTATACGATGCTTCGGATGCTCTAATACCTCTTTCTTACAACGCAATTTCCTATTTACCTTATTAATAGTAGCATGTCCTAATCGTAAATGAGAACAAACAATCGTAAATTTTATCAATGAACGGAAATTTTTTTGATCAAAACTAGTGAATCTATGCCAATAAATGGATTAAGCATGTTGTGTCATCTCATATTCATATTTTCTTTCTCTAATCCATACTTTATCTCATATTATGCTCATGCTATAATATTGGATTGTGATAGTTTTTTCATAAAGTCAATTACGGTATGAGAAATTGACAAGAACTTGTGATTCACTCTCAGAATGCCATGACTTAAGATTTTGATAATAAGTAATTGATCCCTCACGGTGGACCCTTTCCTGTTGACTTGACCTATTATCCCTTATTTGTAAAAATATATTTATATGACATGACATTTAAGTGAGAAGTGATGGAGGTCTCGAACCCACAAGTGCATGATAATATCACACAACATACACCAATTGACAATACGTTGAGCTCTATCCACCTTTCACTCTCCCTAAACTTCTTGTTAAGAGCATACTTAAGACAAATTTACGCATTTTGCATGTATAAGTTCTTCAGCGTCAACAAATCACTCCAAGTCTCTTTTTTTCCCCATGTTCTTCGAGGCATTTTCTTTTCTTCTGTCTTGTAGAAAAGAAATAGTGTGGTATAGGTATAAATTGAATCCGGATCATGAAAATGATGAGCCTCATGTGCATTCCATGTGTGTCTAGTCAAAATCGGCAGTGCAAATTTAGTTAATACATGCACTAAGTGCACTAAATCATTTCTGCCGAGACCTTCACCACATATATTTTCTTCTTTTTCAGTTTTCCACTATACCCTATTCGAGGAAAAAGTCACTCTTGATGTTTAGGCAATTTGTTTAGCAAACATGTGGTAACTTTGGGTGCACTTAGTGGTTTTGGAGAAAAAAGAGTTCATATGTTGTTAACTGATCTTTTGTGCACTTTATAAATCCTAAAATCCCATTTCTCTATGGTTGATGCATTCTAACTTTTGTGACAACTTTTACCACTTTAGCATATGACAAGCAATAAAGCCATAGCCAATAAAATCAACGAAAGTCAAACAGAGAGATATGAAAGAGAAAATCAATACGGAGTTTTGTGACCCTCTACCTTGCTCCAGCAGAGGATCCCTTGGCCTATGCCATGCGTAGCAAGCCCAATTGTGAAGTGAGTGAGGGCTTGCAAGTCATCGCTCTATGTTGAGTTTGACCAGCGCAAGCCCTCACAACTATCCTTGGTAAGCTCTTGCAAAAATGGACATCAAGCAATATCCCATGTGACTTAAAAACTTTTTTTAAACAATTATTCAAGAAAAAGTGTATGTTCATTCCTATTAATGTCTTGATGAAATTTTCAGAGTACGGCATAGGACACAAGGTTTCCCCACTTGGAGATGCATATAGTTATGGCATTCTATTATTGGAGATGCTCACTGGAAAGAGACCCACTGGAGAGGCCTTTGGGCACCATCTTAACCTCCACAATTTTGCTCAAATGGCTCTTCCGAATCGAGCAATGGACATCATAGACTTAAGGCTTTGGAGTGAAGCTGGTGATCGACATCAAGAGATCAAGATAAGAGATTGCATTATCTCCATATTCGAAGTTGGAGTCGCATGTTCGATGGAATCACCGCTAGATCGGATGGACTTGACCGAGGCAATCAGGAAATTACACTTGATCAAGGTGAGTTACGAAACCAAAGAGAGGAGGATAGGTACATAGCTAAATCAGTTTTCTCATTTCATCTTAGAACTCTTTCACTAGTAGAGAAAATCATTGTGCAAAGGGAGTGCTAGCAAATTGACATGAATGTCTGCCTAGCTAGTATGCCTCCGCATTCCTAATATGTGTATTTTTAATAATTGCACCAAAATCTATATTTAATCACCGTAGAAAGTTGATGTATGGACTTATAGTCTACCTATTTTCACTAAGTAACCACGTAAAATTTGAAGAATTTGCTTATTTGCACGATTCTCTTCATTTCTTATGCCGATTGTGGATCTTAGTTTATGATATTCGATCTGGCGCCCAGATCGCTGGAGCATTGCCGATGGCCATTGCCCTCTCTCTCTATGTGTCTGTGCGCGCATGCACTTGTCTACTTCACCATTAGCCCGCAGTCAAATTTGAAGAGGACGAATAGGGAGGCAACCTCATCGCAAGATCATGAGAAGAGAGAGGTCGACTCTCGACGTTGCGATTGAGCGTAAGCTCACTATCAACTGGAAGCCAATGCTTGATTGAATTTGGGTGATGTTGCCAATGAAATTCTGCGGTCATGTTGCCGACACCTACGGCCGCTGTGTGTGTCCCCTACCTACTCTTCAAACCTCTTTATTCATTGCCATGTCATTTAACGGAGATACAAAGTTAACCAACACATAAAGGGGACAAAATCAAAAAGGAAACACGGACGTATATTTTTTGCACTTATCAGTGTGCTCATCACACTGTCTAATAATCTTCGTCAAGTCTTCCTACTCAACCAACCCTCTCTTCACCATTTGCCACCGTCTCTGGCCATTGTGGCCACCGGTCATCACCATCAGTCCTCCACATCTCGCTGCTATCTCTGTCGTGTCATCCACAACTATCTTTGCTTTCTCTATTTACAAAACGAAAATACTCTCTCCCTTACTCTATCTCTTCTCTCGCCGCCAAATCTTTGTAAGGTCTCGGTACCACCATTGGTGACCTAATCTAGCCATAGCCATGGCCTTTGAGATATCACCTCAATCTCAATGGACAGGCAGATGAAGGAAGCATCCCCAGATCTTGAGATGACCTTCTGATTTCGTCATTGTCGACAAAGTAATTGTAGATGATGAAAGGATCTTGACGCGAGGTCTTGAAACCCACCAAAGACATAAACTTGACGTTCAGGTGAGCTCATCTGTCTTTATACGAGAGAAGGAGAGAGATAGCTACATGAAAGCACGGATGACGACCAACATTGAAGCAATAGGGAAGAGAGCGAACAGAGCATGACATGACCCCTTGTAAGCACCGGCAGTGAATGGTGGAGCGAGGAAGGTCAAGATTGATGGTGGCACCAGAGGCATGTCAATGACTGAAGCTGCGCATGGTTACGAAAGCTCGATAAAGGGGGAGAAAGACAGGGAGGAGAAGAGAGATTGATGTTGGGATCTTGAGGAGTGATTGGGTAAGGTGTAAAAACAACAAGAGAGACTCGTGTCTTGATTTGGTGTTGAAGACAGTGAATAAGTAAACCAATGCATCTAATTAATCTGCATCCAAGATAGGGATGGTGAAGGACCTAAAATACAACGCCCTATATCTAGCATAAAATAGGTAACACGATGGCATAATCGAGAAAATGAGAAGCAAACATAAACCGACCCATAGCATGGTCGGCCTAGGCTATGTTAGGGTAAGTTACCATAAAAGATATACTACATTATTGACCAACCATCAATAGAGTGT
Source organism: Eucalyptus cloeziana (assembly GCA_014182715.1). NCBI lineage: Eukaryota > Viridiplantae > Streptophyta > Magnoliopsida > Myrtales > Myrtaceae > Eucalyptus > Eucalyptus cloeziana. Next base: position 10,667,122 of record CM024640.1, read on the forward strand.
CATGTCTTACAATAGCATGCCACTAAGAACAACAGCATCGAGAGAGAGAGAGGGGGGCGGGGGTAGGCTTCATGGATTGAGATCAAAACAGGAACAATCTAAGCTATAATACCAAGTCAATATGTGAGAAAACATTGAATTGTGCGTTGCTTTATTGAATAATGCATTACATTATACGGGTACTTATATCCAAAAAAATAAACACAAAAGGGAAGTAATCTAATGAAGAAATTAACTAACATTGGAATTAACAGTAAAACCAGAATCAATTGAAACCAATTACAATCTGCACAACATTACATAATCTTGAACATTTCCTAACGATTGAAATTCATCATAACAATAAAAATGTGCTTTCAAGATTCTTCTATGAAAGTTTGAGGTTGAAATTGCTCTCGCAAATTCGTTTTATAGATTATAAACTTCTCTCTCTCTCTCTCTCTCTCTCTTTTTACCTTTTTGGTCAATATAGTATACTGTTGAGATAAGTGGCCTTGGCTATATTTGTTAACAAAGCAATGGAAGGATGACCACATCGTATGGTAAATCAAAAAAGAAAACAGTGCTCTCCTGCAATTAGTTTACAATTAGTCAACAACTACCTAACAATCATCACATAAGCCCTTCCTCTAGTAGCATGGAGCATAAAAGTCAAAATAGCAGGAGTACTTAAAATCTGCCAAAGCCATTTCAAGCAGTCACAGATTATTGCTAATTTGCTAGTAATTATCTGCTTGAGTTGCTTTTATGCACATGTTATGCATCCATATTTTCCAAAACTAGCTAATTCTAATACTAAAATCTAACAACCTAATCAAGGCCTATTTTCTAACCAATTTTCCATTTTTATTTTCCAGAATTTTTTTATTATTTTCGTTTTATTATCTTATTCTCGGTACCTCCTCTGAATCAAATCTTCAATGAGATACTCTATGAATTTCAGCATCAACTCAGTCAAAGGAATTGAAAATAAACATGCTCAATGATAAAGAAATCATCAACATGCAAGCACCACATCGTGGGTAATTAGAACAACACTTGGACAGGCTTCAGATCAATTCAATTTACACGCAAAAGAGAGTGACCAGCAAAGGAATGGTGATGATAACCCATATCCAGCAAGTTCAAGGCACAGCAACATGGTTATTCGTCGAAAAATTATCACCAATTCACCATAATAATCTGCTAAATCATCATGCTAAGGTAAGAGATCGTACTGATATAGCTTCATCACATTCCAGCAGGGTTTTGGTAGGACTGAAGAAAAGCAAATGTCAAGCAAAGCCTACTAAAAGCTCGGTTTCACAAACGGCAAGACTTCAGTTCCCCTAAAGCAATCAATTATTTCCCCAAAGAACTGCGGCTACTTCATTCTTTTATTTTATTTTTTTTTGGGGAATTAAAAATATACAAGACCTCAAGCTTTCTATATACGATCACATCGTAATACCTACTCAGTATAGCAAGGGAAGAGAGAGAGAGAGAGAGAGAGAGAGGGTAGGCAAAAGAAGGATTTGCCTGTACTAAATTGATCCTTCCTCACCAAATTTACATGCATATACCCGTACTCGAACTTTTTGAGTTGAGAGCAATGTGGATATGGAAAGAGCGGGAGTTTCACCCGGTGCTGGACAAATTCGACTTTGTCCTGGCAGGGCCTTGAAATATAGCAACGGCAAAGATGTGAAAGGCAGACAGAAAAGAACAAACGCATGTAATGAAGACAACTAATGCAGAGAGAAGGCTAGAGAGTCCATAATTATGATTGCGGCCTTGTCAAGTGCAGTCAGCGAGCTTCTCTGAGCTTCTATTTTGAGAGACAAGCTCTCGGCAGCATATTCAGCAGATTTCAGCAGATTCCATTGCTCATTCACAAGGGAGACATGTCCAGTAAACAAAACATTGTAAGAACTAGCAGAAAAGGATGACAAGTCTAATCCAACAAGAAGAGTATAACAAGTTCGATCCAACAATAAGCATATGAACAGCAGAATCAACACGGTTGCACTCAAATTTGGCAAACACACTTCAGTATTGATTTAGTTTAATATAGGACTCATGTGCAAGGATGGACAATGACAGTTTACCACTGATTAAACCAGGCCTGAAATTCTTTACAATCTCAAAGCATGAATAGCAAACAGAGAAGATGTTAGCATGGCACTGTGAAGATTTAGCTAAAAGTTACTCACTTCTTTACTCTTCACTCATGTACGCACATACATGCACAAGCACTCCCCAAGCACCTCAAATGCTCTCTTTTTTTCTTCTTTCCTCATACTTTGTGATGTTAGTTCATGGCAAAGAACCAATCCATCCAAGGTAAGACCTTCCAGGGTCTCAATAGATTTGAGAGTAAGACATCTCTCCTATTTACCCTGGTCAGAATTCACAAGTCCATGTATTTTGCGCAACAAATGGTTCTACCTTCCAGACAAAGTCGCATTGTGATGCAGGCTAATAGGCGCATCTGCCTCTTGAGAAATTTGATATCCTGTCATATCAATATGAAAGCTTCCCAGGCCACTATGATGAATGGCAATCAGTCCAATTGAGAAATCCTCGATTAGCCCACATGACTGCTCAAAGGAAATTCACAAGTGTAATCAAGTGAAAAATTATGAAGCATCATTAAAGCAAATACCAAATTAAGACCACAACACCAATCAGCCGAGCAAAAGAATACACAACCAGCGAGCATATTCTCAATCCAGTGAATATAATCCATCAGATGCTAAAACCCTTGGGTATACGTAAGTCGACATGCTTTGCTCATCTAGATATTTGATTAACACGAATCTATACTTGGCATAACATCAGAATCAGAGACAACATATTTGGATGGATTTGAACAACAATTCAAGTAGTCATGGCATATGGAAATCTTGGCCATGGTCCAAAATCACTGGAAACAGAGGAGCCGTAAGTGAGTCGAACATGTACATTATGCAACAATCATTCCAGACACTAAAGCATAAGAATGCTTCTCAAAATCGTATTCCGAATTCGTTCAGGCATTTTAACAAATGTTCGGTGGTCAGTTCAAAAATTAGAACGCAGAGTCATAATCGAAGATTCAATTCCGATAAAGACAACTGCAATGACATCAGAACGTATTTAAACTACTAACAAATCCACAATCATCATTCTACTTTCACTCACAACCCTAATAACAAATCTCGGAACGGGAACGCCAGAGACATCATCTTCTCGATGTGTTATAAAAACATGCTAGAATGAATGATTCCGACTTCGTCAATGAAGATCCTAGTAGTATTATCTCTAAATGAAAACTCATTTTTCGGAAAATAACCAACCAAGGACTTGGCATCGGTTGACGAATTAGCTAGAGAAGCACCGAAATTCATTTCTTGAAGAAGAAATAATGGGTAATCGGACGCATGCATCCCGAGTTCATCTGAACAATTAAATCTGGTAAATCACACACACACATACATATACATATATATAAACCACGTTGGACAATCTAGAAACAATTAGGTTTCCACACTCATGCATGCAATATCCTTCCTTTTCTAGAAGAGAGAATGGATCAGTGCTGATAATAAACCCTCTCAATTCATGAGACAACACATTACTGGTCACTTTTTATATGCCTACCATGGTCGTCCGCTAGATGAGAAATTAGACAAAAGCTTACGTGATTAGAGCATTATTCATATGGTGCTCTTACTAATAAATGTGAAAGCTTTAATATAGACGAAAAAGAAAAAAAAAATGCAAGACATTTGAATGTTTCATATGTACAAATCTAATTATCTCACTAATCATTCAACCAATTAAAAGCTTTAATATAGATGAAAAAGAAAAAAAAAAATGCAAGACATTTGAATGTTTCATATGTACAAATCTAATTATCTCACTAATCATTCAACCAACTATTGCATCATCACCTTGCAAGGCGTGAGAGTCAAAATCCACCCTTGAAGTCAAATCATCTCCATCCCAATCCCCTTAAGAAAGTGGGAATTCGAACCCCAACCTTCCCCTTTTCATGTGAGAAGGATGGCTAAATGCTAGTAACTATATTACCATGATCGATATACGTATTTAAGCCCGGCCTAGTAGGGGTATGCATGGTCCGGGCGGGTGGTTCCCAACCTAGAACCGGGAACCGCCCGCTAAGGACCGGTTCCGAAAAATTGGAACCGGGATCCACCCGTTTGTTGCATGGATCCACCCGGGAACCGGATCGCCGGTCTGGTCCGGTTCTCGGGTGGATCCATGGAACTGATCTTGACGCGAAAAATTTTGGTTTTCAACATAAAACGGTCGTGAAACAATTTTGGTTTCCCGGACCTCCGGTCCGATCCGGTTCCCAAGTTTTGAGCTCTAACATTCCAAGTTCCAATCTCCAAAAACTAAAACAATAATTAATAGACGAATGCTCAATATTAAATAAAGTCAGCTACACGTGAATGACAAAAAAAACTAAGTGCGGTGGGGGAAAAAACCCTCAAGATGATGTGATGGAAGTTTTGAATAAGATGCAACAATGAATTCTTTTATGTCAAAATTCTGCCCAAATCATCTTAGAAATTCGATGACAATGTTAGGGACAACAAAGCTTCTATGTTTTACACACAATCTATGAAAAAGTCACAATGGATCAAAGAACCACCAAAATTGCAGCTTTGGATTGGACTTCATATACATAATTGCTGCCTCAAACAACAAGCAGAAAAAACTTCAGCTACAAGATCCATCAACTCCAGCAAGAAGCCCCCAGCTGCAATCCCCAACTTTTGGTTAGCAACTTGTCGATACTAGCCAATGAGAAATGGGTACAATCTGAAAATAAATGTTCATCGAAGTGCGACAAGATTCAGCATACTTCACCACTTATTCATTTAGCCACTTTTTGGTGTGAAGGAGAGAATTCAAAAAACTACAGGTCCTAAAATGTACTTCTGTGAGAGCAACACCAGAGGCGGCATGCGTGAGCTACTAAAAATTGAACTCAAACAGTTATTGAAAATCTCACCACATATATTCCTCCCACTTCAACTTGTAAACTCTATGGACCGTCAATCTCCTTGTCAATCTCCTTGCTAACATCATCCATATCTAACAAAAAGAAGATATTAAATAAAGTATTCAATTATTAGATAATAGATATACAAAAGAATTACATGATGAAATGATATGGACTTACCCAATTCAAACTTTTCCGCATTTTCGATACATTCTTCAACATTAATTGGCTCACGAATTGCTCTCAACCAATCTTGAGTGCAAATCAAAGCTTCCACAACTCTATGAGTCAAAGAACTCCGAAAACCATCAAGCACACGACCAGAAGTACTGAAAGTTGATTCTGAAGCAACGGTAGTAACAGGAATAGACAAAATATCCCGAGCCATCAAAGATAAGATTTTAAACTTTTGGCCAGCGACACTCCACCATTTCAAAATGTCAAGATCACGACCATCTTCAAGTTCAGCTTTAAGATATCGATCGAGCTCAGATAAGTTGCCATCAGACTTTTTCATCTCCTCATTAAGAAAGTCATCATATGAAGGCTCTTGTACATAGAAATTTAAGCTGCAATCGTCCTCTTCATTTCCCTCATTGAAATAAGAATCACAGCTACTACCAATATTAGTAGCACTTACCAATTCGCCATCCAAATTTTTGTCTCTAGAAGTGTGACAAGATTTCTCATAAAATTTAAACACACGTTCCAAGGCAAACTTCACCTTATCAAACATCTCATCAACTTCTGCAGCATCATCATAAATGAGTCTACAACAATACTTCACATAATTCAGCTTTTTTCTAGGATCCAATGTTACCGCAATCAATACCATCATATTGACTTTTTCGAAACTCCCATAATATTTGTCAAACTTCTCTTTCATTTTCAAGCCCATAATTCTCACCCTATGATCAAAAGCCTTCGTTGCTTCTTGCAAATATTTGTACAAAGAAGCTATCTCCACAAAATAATCATTTGAAGTGATGTACAAAGTTCCGGACATCTTCTTGGTGGTATCATAAAACTTCTTCAAAAAATTAGAGAGAACAATAGTATTTTCCCAATTAACACTACTTGGAGTATCAGAATTAAGCTCAGTTAGGAAAGAAACATCTTCTTCCTCCATCCTTTCAAAAGCTTTTCTTAGCTTTATGGCACTCTCTAACATTAGGTAAGTGGAATTCCACCTAGTTGAGACATCAAGACAAACTGAACCCTTATAAGCAATTCTTGTAATTTCAATGCAATCTCGAAATGTCTTAGCTCTCATAGGAGAACTTCTCACATACCTAACTACGTTTCGAATACGTGTAATGGAATCACATATCTCGGCCAAGCCATCCTTCACAATCAAGTTTAATATATGAGTCGTGCACCTCATGTGTAAAGATTCACCATCTAAGATCAATAGCCTCTCTCTTGAAAATTTTTCTTTCAAATAATTAATGGCCACATCATTTGAACTAGCATTATCCACTGTGATTGTGGACACTTTTTTCTCTATTCCCCACTCATACATGCATTTATCAACTACTCTCTCAATATCCCTGCCCTTGTGACTAGCTATCACCACAAAATTGATGATCCTTTTGTGCAATTTCCAATTTTCATCAATAAAATGTGCAGTAAGGCATAGATAGTTCAAATTCTGAACAGAACTCCATGTATCAGTCGTAAGGGCGATCCTAGAATTAAGCTTACGAAAGGAAGCCTTCACTTTTCTTTTTTCACAAAAATACAACTTCATGCAATCCCTAGCCACCGTAAATCGCGACATATGCTTGAAGAGATGTTGTAATTGATTCACATAATCACGAAATCCAACACGTTCAGCAATCGAAAATGGTTGTTCATCAATTATAATCATCCGAATAAGCATTTGCCTACAAATCTCCTGATCAAACTTCCATGTCGTTAAAATTCCACCACTCCCAGTACTACTACTAGTATCTCCTCCTATCATTTGAGTTCCATCTACTCTTTGTGATGCAAACAATTTTTGCCTTTTATCCACATTGCGAGGATACTTATTGCACTTTCTCAAGTGCTTCAACATATTTGAAGTCCCATTATCAACGTGGTACGAATACTTGGATCCACAGTAATTGCAAAATACATCAACTTTCCCATTTGTGTGAGTTGTTCCTTGTCGAAAATGAAGCCAAGCTGCTGATTTTCGCTTACTAGGAGGACATGGACAAGAACCGGATACCTGATTTGTTTTGGATGCTTCTTCAAAGTTTTCACCTCCTTCATGTTCTTGTGATGTTGATTCCACTATTGGCGTTATTGCATCATAGGATTCCTCTACTTCCATTGACATGTTAATGAATCACCTGAATCAAGCAACGCACTATGGTTAGCCATCAAATGAAGATAGACATTTTAGATTTATAACAGTACGGACCAAATAAAATCACGTTGCCAAGATTTATATAAATGGTCCTAATTGGGCAAATATATATTTAAAAATAAAGAATTCCCAATGTCTGGTCCGGATGTCCTTTGGCAATATTGAAAACTTGTCACTAGAGGGTGGTCTTGAATAGCATAGTCCTGAAAATGAGTTATTATGAAATCTATAGCGTGGATACTTTATTCTGAGCTTTTCCATGAGATGGCAGGTGTGAGAAATTCTAATTTATATAGTTTTGTACCATGTTGGAATTCTATGGAGTTGGTGAAATGGAATAGAGAAACATGCAAAGTTTGAGGTAGTCAAGTGAAACGGAATAGAGAAACATTCAAAGTTTGAGGTAGTCAAATTATTCTAGTTGATTAAAATTCCTGTCATGGAAGCTAAAAGTATTCTTACATATCCTTTGTGGTAGTTGCAATTTAGTAGTTGCTAACCATTACTTTGCTTCTTGCATTTCTCAGCATGATCCTTTAGTGTTTATTCCTTCTGACTAGAATCTTTTTAACTAATTTGTTATGATTTTCTTCCAGGCATTTCATTTTACAGCAGACAAGGAGTTATTAAGAGAACTGCGAGTTGTCAGAGTTGGGCTTATTCAGAACTCTATAGCTTGTGTCACAACTACTCCCTTTCTGGAACAGAAGATGGCTATCCATGAGAATGTAAAACCAATGATAGATACTGCAGGTGCTTCAGGAGTGAACATATTTCCCACGACCATGAGCTAATAGATTTCTTAATAACTACTTATAACAACAACTCAAGTGAATCCAAATTCGAAGAGGGTCATCAGAAATGAAAAAAAAAAAAAGCATCTTCCAGAAAATAGTTGAATGTAGCTAATATTTAATAGCCTTCTGAGGTGAAATGGTGACTTCCCATTTCTCTGCCAACAGCCAAAAATATTTCCCACGACCATGAGCATAGAATTTACCGACGATCAAACATACAAAAAATCAAAAAACACAGCAAAAGGGAAAAGCAACCCAAGACAAAGCACCAAGATGAACAGCAATCAATTCCCAAACAAAGACTCAAACTTCATCTATTGGGTAATTGAACCGAAGTACGAGTTCGCAAGCAGAAGATGAATTGAGAGGCAAGCTGGAAGCCGATAATCATACCTTGTTGAGTGACGGAAAAGGGGCTCGGTCGAGATGGACAGTAGAGGTGGAGGAGTAGCGGCTGTGGCGGGTGGCAACCAGCGTGAGGGGGCGGACAGCAGCGGCGGAGGAGCAACAGCGGCGGCGGCGTTGACGCTCGGGGAGGAATCAAAGACGAAGGGGCTGAGCGTCGGCGAGGGGGCGGACAGCAGCAAGGGGGCGGACAGCGGGAGGCGGAGGAGCAGCGGCTGTGGTAGGTGGCGACCGGCGCGAGGGGGCGGACAGCAGTGGCGGAGGAGCAGCGGCGGCGGCGTCGACGCTCGGGAAGGAATCAAAGACGAAGGGACCGAGCGAGGGGGCAGACAGCAGAGGCGGAGGAGCAGCGGCTGTGGTGAGTGGTGACCGGCGCGAGGGGGGACAGCGGTGGAGGAGGAGCAACGGCAGCGGCAATGGCGTTGATGCTCGAGGAGGAATCGAAGATGAAGAGATTGAGCGAGGGGGCGGACAGCAGCAAGGGGGTGGACAATAGAGGTGGAGGAGCAGCGACTGTGGCGAGTGGCGACCGGCGCGAGGGGGCGGACAACGGCGGAGGAGGAGCAGTGGCGGCGGCGTCCATGCTCGGGGAGGAATCGAAGACGAAGAGGAGACTGAGGAAGAAACAGAGAGAGAATCGAAGACAATGAAATCGGAAGAGATGAGACGCTAATTAGGGTTTCGTTTAGGATTTTTTTTTTTTATATTATAAAGGTGCCGGTCCGGTCCGGGTGGGCGGGCGGGCAGATCCGCCCACGGAGTCGGGAACCGGATCGGTTCCCACCGGTTCCCAACAATTGGAACTGGGAACCAGACCGGTCCCTCTAGAACCGCCGGTTCCGGGCGGTTCCGGTCTGGTTCCGGGCGGTTCTCGGGTATTTTGCACACCCCTACGGCCTAGTAGGATAGGATGGTTTGCAGTTTGTATTCTCTAGGCCTCACACGATGGGAGCTCGGGTGAAAATCTAGGGTTTTAGCCACAAAAAAAAAAAATCCCCCCACGCCGTTATAATGCATTCTAGAATTATAATTATTGGGAGACAAAAAAACAAACCAATACTTTGCATCATCTATTGTTACAATTTCTTCTACTTCAGGTGAAAAGTACATGGCTTTTGAAGGCTTATGAGTCATGACGAAACGTACGTAATTAAAGGATAAAGGAGAATTTATGCAATAATTTAGAATTTAGGGGATAGAAGGGATGTACTTTTTGTCCGCAAATTATATATCTATCTATGCTATCTTTAAATTATCATTCCGGTTAACATATAAGCAGACAAAGCTCTAAGGACATAACAAAGTGAAAGTTTAGGACAAATATGAGAACATTTGATAAATTGTTGTTTAGCAGATGTATATTGTAGCAGATGATAAACTGTTGTAGGAGGAACTATTAAATGAACGTAGACTTAGAGGTGTCAAAATGGTCATGAAGCCGTTTTTTGACCATATATTTGGGGCTAGGTTGTAAATGGGTTGTTAAACACTTGAAGGGTTGGGTGAAAATAAGTTTAAAATATTGAAGTTCAACCAGAGTGGGTCATAAATGGGTGTCTAGAGAACCCGTTTATGATCCATTTAAAAAATAAATTTATATCAGTTGGGTAAGGGAAATTTGGATCATATGTTTTTTTTTTTTTTGTTCTAGAGGTGACTTTCAATATGCAGTGCTTTGCATTTACAAGATTCAAGACATGACTCTCTTAATGTAGAACTTTGTCCCACATGGCACTTTGCCCACCGTGGACCTAATTTGACCAGCGCAAATTCTCAAGTCGGAATAGGCTCAAGCCGAGATTTCGGGCTCCTCCCTTTTTTCCAAGGGCAATTTGCACCTTCGGGCTTGAGAGAGGCCCCAAATGACCCAAACCGGCTGAACTATATCTAAATATATATATATATATATATTTCAATATTAAATATAAAGCATATATAATAGAAAACACATTATTAATAATAATAAATCTTTAATTAATTCGTAAATAAGTTGAAGTTTACATGTAAAAAAGAGTATTTTTGAGGCCCAAAATATAATAACGGATCTTTTTTTACTTTAAAAAGAAACAAGAGAAATTCGGGTGATTTTCGAACTGATTTGGAGCAAAGGACTTTTGGAAATTCTATGGACTTGTCAATCATTAGGTAATGACTTATTTTTTATTGGGTTTCAAGTAATGGTCGTTAGCTTACATACCACATTTGATGGAATGAATGTTTAGTCTTTGTCTCCATGGGCTGCTTGATCCTCTCATGATTGACGGTGAATGTAAGGCACCGATTTGTTTAGTCTCTAGTCTTTGGTTTTCACATCCAAGGACTTCGTAGAATACGAGGCACCATTATTAATATTGCTTTCTCTCCCCTCAACTTTTTAAAGGAGCGTCCTCTTGGACAATGCTATCTTAGAGATAAGTATTAATATACCAAACCACATGGCAGACTATAAGTGAATAATAAGGCACCAATTTTGCATTCATTGGTGGGCTCGAACAATACATTCTAGGGCCTCGTCACTAAGTGGGCTAGGCCGACAGCTTTGAGGCTCATTCTAGTCTGCCCATTCATTTATGAAAGTTACTTTAACAAATATTAGTTTTAGATTATACCTTGAAATACAAACTTTGTTAATTTTGGAAGAGAAATTAAGTCTTAAAACAG